>OW026522.1:73969520-75169520 GCA_932274085.1 Protocalliphora azurea | reverse complement strand
TGAAAAGGTTTCAGCTTTTAAACGTTAAATACGACTTATAAAAATTCTCAATAGTCAAAAAATTGAGGTGAGCTACGTTGACTCTTACCAGATCCAAACCATTATTTATTTAAATACATAAACTCTGAAAACTTTGTTCGCAATACAAGTAGAGTGATCGACTAGGGTTTCCAACCGGTTTTAAAACCGTTTTTTTCGGTTTATTATATAGAGCTTAGTTTCATTTTTGATGATTGTTTTCTTACCTTAATTAAGATTTGTTTTATAAAATCTTTATATTTCATACATTTCAACTTGAATATAACAAGATTTATTTAGTTTTTTAGAGAAATATAGTCTGTTAATGGAAATATTTATTTCTGCTTAAAAAAAGTTTGAACCGGTTTTTTCGGAATTTTGAAAATATTAACCGATTTTTTCAAAATTCCAACTATTCGAACTATTTGAAAACCGGTTTCTACAAAAAGTTTAAAGGTCGATCACCCTATGCAATATTAGTTTCGTAAGTTAGATTACCAAATTTTAGTATTTTATATATTTTTATGAAACAGCACTTAGGGGATGATTCCTGTGTATGCAGTGCATTTTGTATTGAAATTAGGAAATATGTTATGGGACGGATGTTAGAGGGAGTGCACGCATATCAAGAAGAAATTCACTAATTTCGTTGAAATAACACAGCCAAAATAGCGACAACGATCCAACAGAGTTAGTCAACGATAAGCGCCTTCGGCTTCTTCTGCAAGCAGAAGAGAATTGTCCCTTACACCGAGATCAGAGAGATTTGAATAATCCTTCGGCACTTAAAAAATTATTTTATCCTAAAAGACACTACATTATATTTGCATGCCCAGAAAATCATATATAACAAACATAAATGAAACCTTAAGGACGTTAATATCGAATCCATTCTCGCAACTTCATTCAGAGATTCTAAGCGTGTTTATAATGTGTATAAATGGCAAATTTTGCTATCACAAGAAAGGCAGTAAAAAAAATTAGAAATAGAGAAAAAACGGAGCATTGTAGAACTTCTGAAGTAATCTTGAAAACGTTTGATAAGAACACATTTATAACTACACTTATAGTGTAATCTTTGTGGAAATTCGATATGAACCGAGAGAAAAGGCGCTGTTTCACTTTCACCAAAATGATGTATTGAATCTTTTCAATAAGAAGACTTGCATTAAGGTTCTATAGTTGGAACAAAAACTTTTTAACACCTTCTGATTTTTTTATCATTTGTCTTATAAAAACTTAAGAAATATAAATATGCTGATAAACTATGAGTGCTGGTTACACATAAATATATTTTTTTAAGATAGTATTTCCAACAGATGATGTTGAAATAAAAACTGCTAAGAAACTGTTCCCTTTAAATAAATTAATTTTTTTCGATTTTATTCGACTTTTTCCGAATTTTCGACTTTATTCAACTATCTGGCAACAAGAAAGTCGATTTCTCGACAATTTTCGAACCAAAGAGTCGATTTCGATTAGCAAAAAATTTTGCTATTGCACGTTGAGCCGTGAAATCAGTATTTTGGTAAATAGAGCATTTCTTTATTTACAACCTCCAAAATTATACTTTTATATTACGATTATATCGACGATACACAGTGGGGACAAACGCAAAAATTTTTTTAATAAATTTGTATTTCCTAAATACTGGTCCGCTCGTATTAAAATGTATGGAAGAGCTATAGAGAAGGACCTAAGCTTTCAGTGGGGTCAACCTGTAGTCAGCTTGTAATAACACAAGATAAGCTACAGGATGTCAAAGTTAACTACCTAGAGTATGTAAAAGATTCAAAAAATCGCAATTTCTGCAAATCAAGTCCCATTTCAAAGATTTGTATATTTCTGTATAATGCTTGGCAAGACAAAGAAAAAGTAAGCTTACTCACTTAAGTTATTCTTACAGTTAAAAAGATAGTTACGCTTGAATTTTGAATTTTTTAAAATATTTTGAAATAATATACTTGAACATTTTTTTAATTATCTCAAAAAAACGGCTATTTTTTATAAAAATATTGTATTGTTCCTTCGTTTTTTTCTCAAAGCTTTTTTTTAATAAAATTTTTTCTTTACACATTTCAAAATACAAGGCTTCATAAATGGTTAATAAAGAAATTGATTTAAGTTTGCAACCTACAGCCAGCATCGGTTGAAAGAGGTGAATTTAGAAAATGGTTTCAAATTTATTGACGATATTTATTCGTAAAATATATTTAGATCTATTTGACATTAAATTACTTACCGCTCAGCTAAAAACGAATGACTTTTTTTAAATTGTACAAAAAAGCGTATTATCATAATATTTTTGCTATTATTTTTTATGTAATGTGAAAAATTAATATCAGTCTTTCATTCCTCAGAAACGCGTTTAAATTTCAAAAATAAGCAATATAAAAAAATAATAAAAACTAAAAAATAATATTTTTTTAAAGCAAAATTTCGTCTACTTTTCAAAAACTTATAAAATATTACAGGAATATAAAAATATACTTATTGACCAATTCAATGATATATAATGCGTATATATAGGTTGCTTGGAAAACACAATATAATGGCCTCAAAACCGACAACTCAAGTCAAGTCTCACTAAATTTATTATTTTATAATATTTCACTGAGCATTTCCATATCCCAATGCTTTGTTCCAACATAACGAATCGGTAAACATAAAGCTTGATACAGTAGAGTTTTGTTGGAAAAATTAAGAAAAATTTCAATTTTCAATCAGATCTGGTCAAGGACACGCCCACCTCCCATATGAACTGAAATTTAAAAATGATAGTTTTCCTACAATTATAATCAGATTGCGACCAAAATTGGTACGTTTTCACGTATTTGGGATATCTACATATGCACCGAAGTTTAGCCAAATCGGTGCAAGGACACGCCCACCTCCCATACACATAGAACTTTCAAAATTATATTTTGTCTGCAATTATAATCAGAGTTTGGGGTTTGGAAATTACGGGATTTCCAGGCAAACTATCATGGGGAATTCTCGGGAATTTTTTAAATTTTGCAGGGAAAACGAGAAATTTAATATTAATTTATTATGTAGTTTTAAAATCCTATAGCAAAAATATTACTGTTTTTTTTTAATGAAAAATTTACATTGTTGTACACGCACTACTTACTAAAAGCATTTTTAGATGATAATACAGAATATTAAGATTTGTCAAAAATTTGATACAACCATTACCAAAATATGTAGAAAAATAAATTTTTGACAGTTATGTGGTGAGTAAAATTTCATTAGCCCATAGGGCTATATAAATTTTTTTACAAACGAATATACAATTTTGACAATCATAAAATAAAAAATAAATTCAAATATTTTAAAATTATTTGTACATTTTAAAGTTTATTTTATAAAATTGTTATTTTTTCATAACTCAAAATAATTATTTAAAAATGTATTCAATTTCCTAAAAGCTTTGTGAAGTTTTGCTAACTAATTTGTAAAAATTTATCATGGAAAAAAGTTTTCATTTGCCACAGCAAAGTATAAAATTTTTCACCATCGGAAAATTTAATTTTCCACTCACTCTTTGAGCATGTGTCAAACCGTAGCAAAGTAGGAAAGTAAATTTTTGAGTTTTGAGGTGAATAAAATTTCATAATTTAAAAATCGTTGCACACTTTAATGATTATTTTATAAAGGTTTTATGTTTTCATAAAAATAAATAGTTATTAAAAATGTATTAAATTTTCTAAAAGTTTGTGAAGTTTTATTATATATATATATATATATATATATATATATATATATATATCATAATTTAATTAAATTTAATTGAAATTGAATTTTTTACTTCCATTTCCCGGGAAAAGGAATATTATGGGAAACCCCAAACCCTATTTAACATGTATTTACGTTACCTTCATAAGGACACACTCACTTCCCATGTAATCTGTATAAACAAATTTGATGAAATTTAGCACATATGATTATTTTTTGATACAAAAACCAAATCTATTAAAATTGGTAATGATCGGTACATTATTTTACTGAGGCCCCATATAATTGTCCTTCAGGAATAGGTTTTCAACGTTTATAAAAGTCTTAACTGTATTACAGTTTTAGAGAAATTCGGTATATAGAAGTTTTTTGTAAACATAAATCAGTGTGCCATATTTTAGGAAGATCGGTCCATAATTAGCAATAGCTCCCGTATAACATAAATCCCATTTAAATGTAAATTATAAGATATTATTTTGACGCAACGAAGACTTATAAAAGTAGAAAGAGCACTGTGCTTTGATTAAATGCAGATTTTTATCTTCAACGATTTCATTTTCGTTCCGTAGAATATTTAAATATTTATTTTATTTATTTATTTTTTATGCTGAAAGTGTACAAATATTTTTTTATATTTGCTGTTCACAATTAAGTTCTTAACATACAAGCAATGCACTAAAAAAGAACATATTTAGGTTTCAAGAAAAATTCATAAATTTGAAATTTGCGGTTAAAAGTTTAAAATTTTCCTTTTTTAGTCTACTAGAATAACAACAAAGCTTACAAAATCATGAAAAAAATGCTTTTTAATTTTTTTTAAACTAGCCATAAAAAAATGTTTATTTTTAGTAAATATAAAAAAACGATTAAAATTATCAACATTTTTTTTTAATTTAGCGCCTATTTTAAAAAATTTGCTAGAATTGTGAAAATTTTAAATGTTTTGCTGTAAAATTCTGGTTTAAATTGTTTAATTTACAATTTATTTCATTTTTAGTTATACCACACATATTTATTTTTGACAAATGGCCAAATTAGGCACTTTTTACGCCGTCATAAGATTTTTAAATTTGCGGTCAATTTTTTTTTTTACTTATTTTAACGTAGCTTTTTACAATAAGAAATTTTCTATTAAAAACAAAAATAAACATATTTTTCCTAAAAACATATCTTTCCTAAAAAAAAAAATATATATATATTCTTCATTAAAGTCAATCTAAAATTGTATTCTTGGTAGAAAAAAAAAAAAAAAAAATACATGAGTTTGATTATGATTAAAAAATATAGATAATAAAAAATCACTCTTAAAATAGATTTTAATTTTTAAATATTTAGTTTTAAATCCAAAAAATAAAACTTTGAATCAATATCTTTAAAAATAGAATTTTAGCGAACTTTTTTCTAAAAACATAAAAGAAACAATTTTTACAAATTCAAATTGCATCCAAATTTGTATGATTTTGGCGCCCTCTCTTGTTAGAAAACTTCAACTTTTTCATTCATGATTAGTTAAGCTATTATGTTAGCTTTCCAAAAATATAAAATCTACTAACATTCATGACATAATTTGATTTCTGTTTTTTGCTTATGGGACAAAGCACTGTGAATATGTGAGTATACGTAACACACACATTGGCGCGTGTTGTTTGTGTACGGCGTTACCGTTGAGAATTTTTAAAAAGTGTCCATAAAAGGGGATTTCAAAAAATAAAGTCACCAAAAGAGGGGATTTTTGAAAAAAAAAATTGGGCAATTGCTTTAAATCCTAAAAAATCTTCTTAAAATTTGTTTATTTGATAAAAACGAAATCAAAAAATATTGTATTTTAAGGAAAATTACTAACCCAATTTAATAATAAAAAATAAATAAATAATTTATTTATAATAATTTTTATTAGGCAAAAGTAAAGATTTACTCATAAAAATAGTTAATATAAAATTTCTTTTTATTAATTAAACCTGCTTGCTTTTTTTCGAAGTCTTCACTAGGACTCCAATCTTACATATCCCTGTCTAACAAATTTAGAAATGAAAGCATATATTCACAAGCCAAAGTAAAAATATTGCTGTTGATATGTTAGTATATGTTGATGTTATTTTTGTTGTGGTTGTTATTGAAGAAGACCACTACTGACCTAATAACAGAAGAAGCTCGAGCACGCGTTTTATATTAATTTTTTATTAGAGTTAATATATAATGGCTCGAGATATTTCAAACAACTTAGTTTTTCGTCATTTATCACACAGTCCTAAAAAGTCGCCGTTTAGTTCCATTTTAAAAAAGGGGCCAAAAAAGTATTCAAGTGGCTGAAAAAGGGGAAATTGGCGACTAAAGTCTTCAAACAGTAATGCTGTTTGTGTAAGGAGATAATATTCGTAGTAATCAATTAAATTTATTAAATATTGTTTATTTTTGAAAAATTGGGGAAAATTGATTTGTAGTAGTTTTTAAGTGATTTTTACAGGAATAAAAGATTGATACCCATTTTACATACTACATAAGAAATAATAGTGAAAATAATATGGTAATATGTTTTTTTGTGCAATTAAAAAAGTCGTTTGAGAACCTTTATTTTTCATAAAATCTCATTGTAAAAATTTCTTAAGAACCAAAAAATTTAAAATTAAGTTTAGTTTTTAGACGCATTCATTGAAAAGAAAACCTACTTAGACATCTTTAATTAGCTGTGTAACCGCATATGGACCATTATCAAAAATTATTAACCTGACTGATACTAATTTTAATCCTCTATAAGTCTTATAAACATATTTTAAACAAACGGGCTACAGATCTGAACTCACAAGACTTGAAACTAATTGAGTGCAAATTTTTAGCTTCACAGGTCTCATTTTATAATCATAATTGTTGTTCGAAGTTCAAAAACTTTCCATGAGCTAAAAATTACTTAACTTTTTCCATTCTTCTACACTTTTTTTAGCACGTTAGTACTTTTCGATCGCATTCGATATGTAAACTAGTCGGACCTTGTGGATAAATTCTATACCTTCTTTGTTGTTGTGCAGACTTTCAACTGCTACATATAGGTTAGTACAATTTTCATGATAAATTTATTTATTTTTTTTTTTGCGGGATCTGTGCGCTCCTCAACAGAATACACATTTTTAAACAGGATTTGATACTTGTTGTAATTATGTGTATTTTGAGCCATATCTCGTTGATACGCATCAAATATTCAACGCAGTAATTGGTCTCAAAGTTTGGAAAACAATAGCGAAAATTTTTGAAAAAGTCAGTTTTTCGCGAGGCGCATTGGCTACAGCTTGAACTTATTTATTTTTTTTAACACAATTAAATCGAAGGAGCATTAAAAATAAATTTAATAAAAAAATTTTATCGATTTTTTTAATATTACACAAAAATTCCACCTTTTGTTTTTTATTTTTGTATAGCATATTGCAATTTGTGCAAATTTTCGATATATAGATGTAAGAGCGGCCTTAAATATAATCGATTAGGTCTGTATATTTAGGTCAATTGTCGATGATAGTTGAAAACTGGTCACTTTTGTCAAAACACATTTTTGCTAAGGGATGTCGCATGAGAAATACTTAATTGACAATAATTGCTATTATTAGGTGGTGTTTGTAATGCTTAACGGAAATGTAGAGGTCCGTCAAAAAATTTCGAATGATAAAAATTTTATGGACCAAAAAAATTTAGTTGGGTTAAAAAATTATGACAATATTAATTAGCATTTATTTGTAATAAACTCTAATAACTATATTTTCGTATAATATATATAGAAGTATCTTAGATTCGAACCACATTTTGCGCAAAATTTTTAAAAAACGCTATTTTTTGGTATAAAGAAAATTTGTTAAATTTTAATAGGAAACCTGCTTCGTCGATTCGTCCAAGTGTAGCCTTGCAGAACTACTGGAATGACAAATTTTGCTTCCAGCATTATTTAAATTTCGCCATGGTATTACCGTAAAAAGTTTGTAGTTAAAGTAGTGAAAGAAATCGCTAAATTTTGTAGCTCTCCATAAAATGTTATGAAGCTTAGAAAATGAAAAGATGACAAAAATTAAATGTGTCTTCATTGATCTCAATTTGATTTGGTTTCGTTTAGATCCGTCCTTTAAAAATTTAGATTTAAGATCAACATTTATTTATTTGTGACTACATCTGAACATAGGACAATGTAGTTTATAGGGTAATGTATTATTTAATATTATTAATTGTCGTTGGTGATCTCCAGTCTTTCACCTGTTGTGTTACGGAGCTGTATTAGTTATCTGTACATTTTCCAGAATACTAATACCTTAATAGCCTAATTCCAATTTCATCTTCTATTAATAATGGCCTGCGTTTGGGAAAATGCATGATGTTCTTGTATTATCTACAAGGATCCAAATATGGAATAACTACCAAAGCAAACCGATCTTTTTTGTCAATAAAATCACAATTCTATATAACAGCCTACGTTCCTCCTGTCCCGCAGGGACCAGAATGTAAGACTCTGATTAATCACGCAAGTCCCCAGAATATACCGAATTACATTACAAGATCATCTCCTTTTTAGATCCTTCCTTTTCAATACGCTTAGTTTAATTAGTTTTAATTTTAGTCTTAATTAAAGTATGGATGATTTACATTGAAATCATTCTTTTAAAAACTGCTTACAAGTTGTTCATACATTTAATAAACCTTCACCCACTGTCATCTCCTTCACGACCATAATATTTATTTTGAATATTTTGTTGTAAACTTTATTTTACTAAGAAACAAATGTATGTACGAGTATGTATCTATAAAGCTCTTGTGTTATTGGTTTTTGTTATTGGTGTTATTGCAGTTGTTGTATTTATTATAGTTGTTGTAGTTGTTCGTCTTCATTGCTATTTAGGGTCAACATTTAACATTTAAACAAAACATTTTTGTCATATAAAAAATAATTTATGATCATACGATCGCTTTAAACAAAAAGTAAAAAAATGTTATTTAAATCGTTAATGCAACTAAACAAAATAATAAAATAGAAATAAAACAATTGTTTATTACGAGTACGAGTAATAATTTTAAACGATTACGATTAATACGTCTTCTACTGTTTCTATTTCTAAATTGAAATATTTATATTGTTTAAATAATTGTATTGTTTGTGTAAAATTATTATGCAGTGGGTGATATTTGTTATTTTTGGTAGTGTTTTGACCGGAAGTGGCCATTTGTTAATGTGTAGAAAGTGTTTTTGTAATATTGTTTTGTTTTTGTTATAATTTGGGTAACACGTACAAATGAATGAAATAATGACAAAATTTTGAAAACAATACTAACATCTATATAAAATGTGTGTTATGCACGTGTTAAATTACTCAACGATTCTAAGGCACTAAATGTTTGAGCAAATAAAACGTTCAATCGATCGATTGATCGATTAATTTGGTCGCTTTACTGAATGGTTTTCTGTGACTCACTTTATAATCAGTTTTGGTCAATTGTATTTATTTGTCAATAACAATAATAATTTGATTAAATTTGTTTATAAACAGGTGTTTCTTTGTTATTTTGAGGCTACATTTGAACGTGATGTGGAAATATTAAAATAATGGTTTTCTAAGAAAGTCCATGTAGAATTTGTTTTTTATATTTTTTGCAGTAACTGAACAATATATTAGCAAAATATTAAGACTTGTTAGAGATGTTAGATCTTTAACATAATAATGTCTCAATAATTTATTGTAATCTGGCTCCGATGGAGTTAACTCATTAACGTTAACTTTTTCCACTTATCTTTGGTGTTTGGGTTTAATACACAAAATTTTAGATACGTACAAAACTATGAAATTTTCGTTTTTGTTTTATAAAACCAATTTATAATAACACAATGTTTTATTATTATTATTTTTTTCCATTAAATTTATATAGGGCCTGTGTGAATCGATAGAAAAGAATGTTTGTTAGCAAATTTTTGATTGATATGAGGTGAATAAAATTTTGCTAGCTTATAAGGCTAGTAGAATTTTTGACAAACGTATATTAATTTTCGTCGTTTAAAAAAATATTAGAAAATATTTCAATTAAAAAAAGAATTACATTTAGTTATAAGATTTCAAACACAATACATTATTTAAGATGCTTAATATCGATTATTAAACGTCCAAAACTTGGCCATATATCTTATTTTTTATGTTTACACAATTATTTATTCTTTTTTATAATAAAAATTAAATTTGTCAATATTTTACAGTTTTTGTTTCACACAGTTGAATGAAAAAATATTTTTTACCATAGAACTTTTCTACCGTTTCACACACGCCCATACTGATTAAATAAATAATTAAAAAAATGAGAACGTACATTTTTGGTAACCCACCGCATTTTTCGTTATTTTGGATTTTCTTGTCTTGTCTTTATTGTCTTCTCTGCACACCATAATTTAATTTTAGTAAAATAGAGATTAATTTTATCTTATTCCTCATTAATTACAACTATGTCAGATTTTATGTAACTGGATTTCTCATTATGTCTATCTTTTATAATATATTTCAAATCTTTTGATCGACTTGTGGCCCGGCAATTCTGTTCTCTAAACGAGACATTCGTTTTGACATTAAGCTATTTTGGGATATAATTCTCCTTGCTCTATATGCAGGATATGACCTGGTTTTCACCCAAGTAACTTTTAACTTTTCCAATAATATTGTTGTAATTTCATAATTTCATAATTCTTTAAATTTGAATCCATGGCGGAAGGATTTGAAAGGGCAGTAACTCACAGTGAATCAAGCCCTTAAAATAACTGAAAAAAAATATAAAGAGTTGTCTTAGTCATGAAATTTGGTACATATTTTTTTAAAATTATAAAGTTTTTTTTTCGATATGGGGAAAATAAATTTCCAAAATCTCCACATATTAGGTGAAATAATTACAATTTTCAGCCATATATATTAATATTGCCATATAAATGAAATAAATTGATTTCTTATTGTTGTTGTTATTATTATTATTTATATTTTTTATTGAAAATGATTTTAAAATTTTGTACAGTATTTATTTTATTCAGAAAAGTTTCAACTTAAGGCATAACAGACGAAAAATTATTATCGCAAAAACTACCCAGCAAAAACTTTTTGGTTTTCGGTAATAACAACTACTTATTAAAGTAGTTTCTTGGTAATGAGTCGTCATTATTATTTGCCTACTCTATATTGCATTAATAAGTACTCAATAGTATAATAGCACAGTAATACTGCAATCACGTGGATTAACAACCAGAAGGTTGTTGGTTCAACCCCATTCTGAAGCTGTTAGTTCTTTATAACAAAATGTCTAAAAAGATATTTTAAATTAAATAGAGTTATTGTCACTTAGGATTCTATGTGCGAGATGGTGTACTGAGTAAGCCGTTAGTCAGTAAAAACGAACGGTTAGTGTGTGTCCAAGTTCGAGTCTCACTGACGGCAAAATTTTTTTTGTTTTTTTTTTATTTTTGTTTTCGTTTAGGTACATATTTTTGAGTACCCCTAGAGTCAAAAAATAACTACATGAATTTGTGGACAAGTCGAACAAAAATAACTAGTTATTCAGGCAAAAAGTAAGTAGTTTATTTTTGTTTCCAATTATACCTGCTAGCTTACCAGGAATGCAAAGTTTTTGCTGGGTATGTTTTCATTTACGCTTGACAAAAGCAGATTGCATAGAGATTGCAAATAAGGGAACATTTGGAAAAAAATCCTAAAAATATTACATAGTAAATGATAAGTTTTAATTCGTATTATACAATTTTTTTAAAGCCTACTAAAATTGCATAATTAAAAAAATCTAATTTTTTCATAAAAATTAAAAAGAAAAACAGAAAGAATATTAAAATTGATGCTTTTAAAAATGTAAAATTTGACATGAAAAATTAAGTCTTTCGTGTCAGTTTGATTGAACACCATAATGATGATATTCAAGGATAACATATTCAAAAAGAATTAAGAACCAACAATACAATTTTATTTCCAATATGCAAAGGTCTATAAAATTTTTGAGAAAAATATATTTTTATATCCAAATTTGAAGTTGTTATTCCAGATCCTTTTTTGTTAATATTTAAAAATATTTTACTTTAAGACATACACCGTTTATATTTCATCAATAAACTTGGTCTACGGAAATAGACGTAATTTTGGGAAATTTTTTTTCTTGAGTCCTATTTGTACAATATGTAAAACAATAAAAGTTTCAAGTTCGCAGGGTCATGATTACTGAAAGGGTAAAAATTTTTAAAACAAAAATATATATTCAAAATTCACAAACTCTTGGCTCAAAAAATCTTATTCGACTGTGTACGTTGTATCGCAAATTAAAGTACTTCAAAGATGCTAATAGTAGACTCTTAAACAGACTCAAAGACTGAAGTTTTTGAACTATTTATATTACAATCTTAAGCAACACCATCCAAAATATGGCAAAATTGTCTCGGATGAGCATTTAGTATCCGAGTTTATATATGTAAAATAAAAATGGTATCCCGAAAATTTAACGTTTGATAACTTCATATCCTGCAGTCATTGTTGTTATACATATGGAAAATTCACTATTTGTAGGTATTTTTTCGTAAACTTTAAAGGTAGGGAAAAGGAGCATATTTTTATTTTATGTCGATTGTTGAGATATGTTAAAATTTGTCTTTTTTAAAAAGATTACCAAAAATTGAGTTCTTTGAAAAATATATTATTTTAATTTTTATTTGCAATTTTTTGAATTTAGAATAATTCCGAAAATTATTCAGGCTCAAGTACATTGAAATAATTAGGGAAGACTACATTGTGTTTTGCAATTAATTTTCAGAATAAATCAATAATGCATTTCTTTAGACTAATAAAAACTTTTTTATTATTATTAATTTATTTTATAAAGTATGGGAAAAAAGGATTTCTTTGAATCAGCGTAGAAATTTTCAAAAATATCGCTGGAAACACTAGTCCGCAATACCTAATAGCTTAAAGATATGGATCGTGAATTATTTCAGTGGCTGCCAATTATTATCAAAATCTCATACAGTAAAATAAGAAGTCTCTCTCAGCAACATTTTTTACCACCTGGACGAAGGAGCCACCCAAGATACTGAGACTAATTAATATTTGACTGCCTTTTCACATCATCACTTTAGGCGTTACACAGTTGAGGTTATGTAGATGACCCATATACCTATCATATATCAAAATTATGCCAAGCATTTAAATTGTAATAACTTCAATATGGGTTTCGACTATATAAAGAAAAGTTTTTTTTCTCAGTAATTTTATTTATTGAATCTTCACAAAAGTTAAGTGAACTAACAATAATTAATCAAATCTTAAATCTAAATCTTAATATCTATTTAGTCCAACCAACGTCAGACTAAAATATGGTTTAATTTCGGCTCAGTTCTGCGGTGTTTCTTCTTCTCAGTCGAATGTATCGATTACTTCTTAGTATGTTTCGTGCTAGTGGGTTAGGATGTATTCCCAAACTTTTCAAGTATGCTCCTGCATGTTCTTTTATAACATCTTTTACCAAAGGAACTTTTAGATCCTTATGTATGTTAGTATTTCTTACATACCAAGGGGCTGCGGTAATAGTTCGCAATATTTTGTTTTGGCGTCTCTGTATTTTTTCAATATTTGATGCTGAGGCCGTATCCCATAACTGGATTCCAAAACTCCATATTGGCTTTAAAACTGAGTTATAAGACTGAGCACAGAATTTCTGCCAATTAGCCAATTTATTTAGAGTGATTTCAATTTCATTTGGGTCAACTTTGTTATATGTGTGCATTTTTGTTCATTTATTTTTATTTTCCCTTTTTTTAGCCATCTCTCAATATCAAATATATAGTTCTGCAAAATTCGAAATGCCTCTTGTGGGCATTCATGAGTGCTTAAAATAGCTGTATCATCTGCAAATGTTGAAGTATGGGTTTAACTATTAGTTGGCATATCGGAGGTGTATATCAGGTATAACATATGGCCCAGTACACTACCTCGGGGCACACCTGCTTTAATAGGCTGAGGGGTACTAAAAAAGTCACCTTCTTTAAGAATAAATTTCCGACCAGTTATATAGCTTTTTAATAATTTATGTATATTTATGGGTAAATTTTGCTATATTTTATATAACAAGCTGTCATGCCACACTTTGTCAAAGGCTTGCGATACGTCAATGAAGAGAGCGGAACAATATTTCTTTTCTTCAAACGTTTAGTTATAACATTTAAAATTTGTTTATAACATTTAAAGCAAAGTAAAAATATAAAATAGGAAGTGGGAATTGAATACAAATTTAGATAAGAAAAATGTTGTAGAGAATGAAATATTAATTGTTTTGAAAGTGACGTAATGTCCACGGATAAACTGACACCTTTTCTTCTTTTTATGATAAAATTTATTGACACAATTAGGCTACTTAAGTACAAAAATAACTTTAAATTGGCCTAGGTAAGATTTTGGCTTTGGAGAAAATAGAGTTTCCGATAGCAATTTCTAAAAAATAGATTAACCAGCAATTCTTCATAAAGACATAGTTTCTCAACAGTCAAATATACAGGCTTTTAGATCTCCCTATAAGGCAAATTTTGCAATAATATGTTTGAAAAAAATAAGTGCAATAAATGGTTAATTATCCCCACAATTCCATAACGTCCTCAAAAATGTAAAGGGAACTAATAAACGCTAAATCGAATTTAAAATGCACTAAAACTCTCCAGTAAGTAAGAAACTTCCAAAAAAGCGAAAAATATGTAGAACTTGTTATTAGGATGTGCTGAAAAGGAACTGCAGAAACAATTGAAAGAATGTTGTTTTTTGTAATTTCTATTCATTGCTTTTGAGGTAATTATTATGTTATTTTAGAACGTGAAATTAATTTAGTTAAAAATTTATAGAGAAAAAAGAGAGCAATAGAAATTCTCTTATTTAAAATAATTACATTTTTATTTAGCAATATTTCAAAGAAATAAGAATTCAATAAATACTTATAGAAGATAAATAAACAATATTGCTAGATAACACTAAATTTGTAGACAATTTTCTAGTTGAAAAATAAACTTCTAATGGACAAATTATTATCAATAATAGAAATGAGAAAAAAATTATTGAAATAAAGTAGGGATTCAAAAGCAATGACGTGGACCTTGGAAAATCGTAAAATTAAAGCGATCTCTAAACATTGTTAGATTTGCATGAATTTAGTAATATTTATTTCTTTCGTTGAATGGAACACGCGTAGCTTTCTGGAGTTCATTTTTGAAAATTGTCTAATCAGTCTAATATACATATATAACAAGCGAGTTGTACGCAAACAAAAGACGAAAAGACGAACTGATTAATAAGTTGTTTCACCAAAGTGTTTTATTTAACTTAACATCAATTTAGATCATTTTTAACAAAGACAGAAACAAAATTACTATAAATAATTTAACTAACACCTGGAGCTGCATAAATCAAAACGGCAAATCCTATTACCCCAACACCATTTCTGATCAATCGTTCTCTTTCGCATACATTTTAAAGGATTAACAGAATTTTCAATAAATCATCATACGATTTGGCGCCGTGAAAGATAATTCCCAAAATGTACGAACAATGTTGTCTGCTTGCTCTTGCACAAATAGCAAACGTTTGTCATCTGCTTTATTTGCACAATACATTCTTTCTCTCTTCTCCACTCATACCACCATATCTTTCTTTTATGCGGAAACGGAAATGTTACCATATAAGTATAAGCAAGAGGAAAAAAGAAAATGCTACAAAACAATAATTGGCTGAGTTATCGGAAATATTGATGCATCAATATTTATCTGATAAATTCCATATAAAATAATAATGTGACATTTCAATGTCACAATGTGTGTACAGAATAATACGCATCATACATATTATTCTGTAGAAGAAAAGTGCAATATCCTGGCAGCCATTCATTTAACTGAAAGAAATCACTTGGGTGTCCTAGAAAAGAGACCCCTATTGTTTCGTGTGTTGAATTGATAAACACTCGTATTGAGAATATTGTACTCAAATGTTGAACACATTTTTATTGCATTCGTATTTTTATAATTATTTGCTTTTCATTATTATTTTTATTATTGTTCGATATTAAATGGTTCTAAATGCAAACAAATATACAGTAGATACCACCAAAAAAGTGGTAGTGAAATGTACGAAAGTTGTTTGAATAGTTTTTAAATAAATAATAAGGATTCAATTCAAATTAAACAAACGATACAACCAACCCTCGTACACAATTTATTACATCACACTGCAATCTATAATACTTTTTTTCGTCATCTCATTCTCATTCTCAATTTAATTATTGTCTATTAGTATTGATAGTAGAATTATAATGAGTATTGTATGGCATCCTTGTTTACATTTTGACGACCAAAAAATAAAACCTCATCATTTAATTCATATGGAGAGTCCGTAACCAAACAAATAGTCATTCGTTCATTCAGCCAGCCAGTAGATAAACACATAAATATTTGTCGCATCATTATTACGCATTTATCAATGCAGACAGACAATGGGATTTAAAATTGTTTGTATCCTGTGATGATGTTACGATGTTGCATTATAGATGGATATGTTCGTTATACATTGGCAAACAATTTAGCACATTTAATAATTGTTGTTGTTCCTTGCTAGTCTCTTTTTTTTGCTGCTGCCTTTAAAATCCTGTCAAAACAAAATGTGATTATCGATAATTTATGATGTCCTTTTTGTGATCCCTATTCCTATAGTATGAGCGTGTGTGTGCTTTTATTTCAGCTGCTTTCTTTTTAGCAATTTGCCACTATTGAAAAGTCAAAGGCCTAAATAAAAATTATCTCTATTTTATATGAAATTTAATTTTTATTCTCTGTTGCACTCACTTCCTTCTTCGGTTTGAACATATGTTCATGTTATTGGGCCTTGTTTTTTTATGTACTGTGTTATTTTATTTATTATTTTTTTCTCTGCTTAAAGCTTTTGTTAGCCTGACCGATAAAGTTTAGGTCATGTTTACATATATTGCATGCCAATAGATACGCGTTACATGCCATTTTATCAGACTCATTAAAGGGGGTCCTCCGGTTTTTCCTTTACACTATATGTTGATTGCATTCTTGTACTTATATTTTTGTAGTATTTAGTTACTGTTAACATTGTTCTTGTTAATATTGTTCGTGATGTTGTTTGTATTTGTACAAAGAACATGTTCTTCTACGGTTATCAATTTCATAGAGTGAGGAACATGTTCAATCCAATCATGCTACACAACTAGGGTTAGGGGTCCGGGAATTCCCGGGATTTCTCGTCAAAATACTCTCGCGAATTCCCGGGAATTTTTTAAATTTCCCGGGAAAACGGGAAATTAAATATTCTCGTACTTTTAAAATTCTATAGCAAACATTTGCTATTTTTAACACCTTATATCACCCAAAGATTGACGTTACCCTAAACATGGTACTTGCAAGAGTTTAACGCATATAATACAACTAGAACGTTATTTGAGAGAAACGTTAATGTTGCATGATTGAATTGGGTTTTTTTCTCTCAGATAACTGTGTATTTGTTTATCTATGGTTTAACGAATTTACCTATAAGTTGTTTCACATGAAATTTAAATCAACTTTTTTTTGTCATGTTAAAATTTTAGATACTTTAATTTTATTACTGATTTCATATTTGTGAATACTTTAATTCAAAATATTTGTTAAAAATATTTTTTTACATTTAATTTATAAATATATAGTTTTAAATAAAATAGTTTTAAATCATTTTGTACTCTCTATAATACCAATTCAGTTGCTTGAAATTAATTTGGAATAAAGTTATTTAAATATTTTTCTATTTGTTAACAAGTCAGATTAGAAAATTTTTTAAAAGTATTCGAATATACTTTTGTGGTTTAAACTAATTTGAAAATAAATTTGATTTCTTCCACTTGAACAACAATTATTCTTTATTTTATTTCCTATTTTAAAAATGAAATAAAATCTGATTTGTAATATTAAATTTTGTTTTATTAATAGAAAATTTTTTTAATACTTTTAAATAAGTTATTTACTCGACTCTAGCTATTAGTTTCTCCTGTACAAATTTTTTAAACAGTCAGATAAATCACAAGGAAAGTTATTTGATGAAAAAAAAACTTCTGAAACAATTACTTTTTTTTTAACTTAAATAATTGAAAAAAATATTATGACAGTATTTATTCAATTTCGTGAAAAAAATATCAAAATATTCATTTGAATTTTTTCTGTTTGAATATATTGTTTTCAAATAAAAATCCTAAGAACTTTTTTAACTTTTTTGTATTAAAAAAAAAAGAAAAAATACACATGAATATTATTCAAGGTTAAAATCATAGAATATAACTAGAAGTCTGTGAGAGGCACTTCGAACTAAATTTTCTAAAAATTACTCAATTTTTTCAAGACACAAAAACAAAATATATGTGACTACATGTATTTTCTTGTTGCATTAATTAGGTTTTTGACATTGAATCAGGTTTTTTCACTCACATAAATATCTAGTTATTAATCTATGGTTGAAATATTCAAATATAAAAAAAAAAAAAAAATTTTTTTCTGAAAAAATATATGTTTCACTTTTGATTAAACAAACTATTTTCTTTTTTAGTTTATTTTGTTTAATCAGATACAAAATTTATATAAAAATTCATTTGATTTAGTATAAATATAAATCTTTAATATTTCTGTTTAAAGATTAATAAATTGATTAGTAAATACTTTAAATTAAAAATGGAAAGAAAATTAAAAGCATTTTAATTTCTTATTTTATTCACAAGTAACACCTATGATAGATTTTTTGAAATGAATATTAAATAAGTTGAACTTTGAAAATGCTCACTATTATAAAGAAAAAATTACTTATTTGGGAGATTTTTCGTTCTAACACAACATTTTCTTTTGAAAACATCTCTTATCCAAGTAACAGATCTGTAAATGTTAAATACAAAGGTGATAACTTCAAAATACTTATAAAAAACTAATCTCATGTTGTATTCATACTTATATGAGATTATTTCTAAACACTATGATTGATCCAAAAAACCTTGTTACGAACTAATTTTTAGAATTTCCCAGATTTATGTTTAATTTAGTAACAAATTGTTAAATAAAAAAATAAATAAATAATGTAAATTAGAGAAATAAAGTGGAAATAAACGGCAAGCTTTTTATAATGAAATATATCCAATGGATTAGGGTATATTTTTAAAATGTTTTAGCAGCAAAAACACAACAACGTAAAAATCATAAATTAAGAAAAGTACTAATTTTATTAGTATAAAATATTGATGCTTTTTTTAATCTTAGAAATTGCGTTACGCTTGTATGTTATTTCATTTTTCGTTAATTCAGTACGATTTATAATGTTTCGTTTTGTTTTATTTAATAAAAAAAAAAATAATTTTCTTTATAAGAAATAATGGCCTTTTTTCTTATAACTAAAGTTTTTGAAAATTCCCAGGAATCCCCGAGAATACCAAACCCTATACACAACAAACAATGCTTTGTTGTCGTTTCTCTTCGAGACGCTTATAATTATGATTATTAACCTTTTAAAAAAGTTGTGAGAAATTTGTGTATTACAATCATTTTGGACATATTTAGAATAAAGCGGAAAATTTTTAAATTTAGATTCAAAGCTTTTTTTCCGATCTCTACGTTAAATCTTAAAACTTTAAATCTAGCTTTACATAACTGACGTTAAGTCATAAGTGAATCCACATGAATTCCATATATCAATAGATGAAGAATCATCCTCTTTGTGTTTACATGTTAAACTTTATCGGTCCAAATCTAAACCGATTCTTTATTTTTATTTTTTAACTTTGTCTATAGAGGGACCTCACGCAGTGCATGAGAGTCTGTGTATTTACACTGAGAATTCAGAAAGGCTATATTGTTGGAGGAGGTTTCTACATTGAAGAAATTTGCTATCAAAAGAGTGGCTCTTTGTTTAAAGTGTTTTCAACGTCAACATTAGTCTATAAATTCTGAGTGTTCTCAGCTATGGCATTATATCCAATAGCGTCAATCATATAAATGAATGGAGCAGAAAACATAAACGCAACAGCATCGCAGATGTACATATAAAGATGAGATGAGATCTAGACATTTTTGCAGACTTTGTAACAAAGATTAATAGTATTTTTACAGAAATTACATACATACATACATGTTACTATAGTTATTGATTTAGCATCTATATTTTATTTACTTCTTTATATTGTCATCTTACTTTATTGTATTTTTGATTTGTTTTCTTTTAGTTTTCCTCCAGTCAAATTAGGGTTCCACCTTTTGAATTTAGCATATAGCTTCAACTCGGCGTCTTATACATGCTGTTGAAAGTCCCTGCTAATTACGGGTAATTTGCTAGAGTTATTCGCGGTTAAAGATCCCAAAAAACATTTAAATAAGTAAATATCAATATATTTATAGATATTTATTTTTGTATAAAGCATTATTTTATCTAAAGCTTCTTTAGATAATATGGAAGATTTTTATTAAATGCACCACCCTTTTATGACCACTTTTCATAACAATATATATATATATATATATATATATATATATATACATATATATATATATATATATATCCTCCGAAGGATATATAGGATACGAAATGAATAAAAATGCCACGCCCACTTTTTCTAAATAATTATATTTTTGAAGACCAAATGAAATTTAACACATATATCAAGTATAAAACTATGTGCTAAAATACAAGTTGGATGCCACACCCAGTTTTAGCCCACTTTCAATAAAAATCAATTTTGACGCTTCTTCATGCTACAATCAATTTGACAAACACAAAGAATAGCAAAAAAATATTGTATATTATATAATTTAATATGTATGGGTGCCATGCCTATTTTCGCCCACTTTTATTATACTGTGATATTTTTCACCATTGTCACCAAAATTTTGTGAAATTTGAAATTTGCTTACTAGGAAGCAAAGCAACCCTTTCTTTAAAAAAAAAGTGATCGTGCCATCCGTTTAGTTCAGCCAAATAAAGTATACAATATTATTATACTAAAAATGGTGGTAAAAGGGGAGTGGAATCCAGCAAAAACTTAGTATAATAATTCCAATAGTCTATAAAACAACAACATATAATAACATTTCAACTAAATAATTTAAATGATTTTTATTTCCAATCATATTGAGAAAAGAGCTCCGAAAATTTTGAACTTTTGAACAAAAGGGCATAAAACCGAAATTCGGACTAACTTTGAAAACCCCCTTTGGTACGCTTTCATTTTGCGTTGAAAATATTAAGGCAAATTTTTTCTTTTTGCACTGTGTTATGTGTCGTACGTGTTTTAATGCCAGCATTTATAGAGTATAAAATTCTCAATAATTTGGATATATATATATATATATATATATATATATATATATATATATATATATAAACCGGTTCAAAAATTTCCATATATAAGCTAGGGACTTCGTTTTTGCAAAACAAATTCGGAAAATTTTTTCTGAATTTCCGAACTCAATCGGTCCATTACTTACAGAGATATTGGCCAAAACGCATTTTTGACTGATATCCTAGTCGTAAATAAGAACCAAGTCCGTGGTTCTTATATAGAGTGATCACAAATATTTTTCTTGAATTTCGGTTTTTTGAATCAACCAAAGCGGTTCATAAACAACCGAGTTATTGTCTTTTTTATTTATTTCCTATATCATTTACTAATTAGATAAAGTATTCATCGAGTTATAAGTCAAAAACCGTTATTAAACTTTTGAAGCTCGTATACAAGCTATGGGCCTCATTCTTGCATAAATCTATCACAAATATTTTTTTTGAATTTTGTTCCTTTTTTGTCCGTCAAATCGGTCCACAACTTTTCCTCCATACCCTTTTTTAATTTGATATTGCAATTATATCTTGTAAATATGTGTGAACTTTTGTAAAATTCCAAAGTATTCAATTTTAGTTTTTACTCTCCCCGTGGAGCTAGCCATCGTGTCTTCATTTCATCAATGCGATATGATGGGATGAAGGTTTCCACGAAATTTTAGGGCTCTCACTGTAATAATTCCTTGGATATACCATAATTAATATTTGTTTTAGTTTGGGAGTACTACACCCCCTCTTCCGATCTTTTTTAAGCTAATCGCTTCATCCTTTTGAGAGTTATAAAAAACGAGCGTACAATGTGGGCGTGGCATCCGACCAAGATAAAGCATAACCTAAAAAATTCTACAGTATAATCACTATTTGTGCATCAAACTTCATTTAAACAGCTTCATTAGTAACGTGCAAAACTTAAAAAAATAAATTTTTTTAAATTAGGCGTAAAATGTGGGTGTGATGTCCAATCGAGATCTAATAAAGCCTATAGCTACCTCTGCCACTGGTACTATATGTGTTTTAAATTTCGCGAAAATAATCAAACAAACTTACACCTCATTTTTATAATATATATATATAATGATATAAGGATTTATAAAATCTTAGTTCTACCTCAACTCCACATGAAAATGCAAATTATTTAAAGTTTTCAGTCTTTACATAGATATAATGTAGGTAAATGTATTTGTAATTACATCCATATTCATTTTCATATAACACATCTCAACACAAATCTCAAAATTCATTTTGGTGGATTTCTTTCCCCCGGTGGATCCGCGCCTGTGTTAGCAACAAACCTCATCAGCATTCCAATGTTTTTTCCCATTTAGGTTTTGCTGAAACCTATACATGGCGTCTGCCTTATTGCAAAGTGTTTCATTTGAATACCGGAAAAGAAACATCAAATTCTCTCTATAAATTGTCGTCTAAAATGGGTTAAAATTATTTCATTTACAAATAAATAGAGCAATCTACAATTCATAAACACTCATAAATATCAAGAAAGAACGCTAAAATAAAAATTGAATATAAGACAACCAGTTAATAAGAATATTACTAAAATAACAAAAATATTATCTAATGTTCTTGTTGCTGTTATAGGTAACTATATACAACATATTGAATTATACACTCCGTTGCATAACTATAAATACACCTTATTATTGCAGATTTCTGGCGTCTTAAAAGTCGTAGAATAATGAAAATTGGCAATATGTAAAAGCAATTAAAATAAAAAATATGTCTATGAAAATTTTTTCTACTTTGAATTTGACTATGTATTTTAAGGTGAAATTATTAGCAGTATTTCATAAAAATGTACAAA
Organism: Protocalliphora azurea; assembly: GCA_932274085.1. Lineage (NCBI taxonomy): Eukaryota > Metazoa > Arthropoda > Insecta > Diptera > Calliphoridae > Protocalliphora > Protocalliphora azurea. The sequence goes on along the minus strand of OW026522.1, from coordinate 75,146,564 downwards.
TTTTTAAAACGGAAAGAGCAAAATAGAAATTAATAATAAGTATTACAAAAATATATTTTTTTAATTGCCTGCTTGATTTCCGGATTAGAACTCATTTACAAATATTTGAGGAATGTTAGTCTCTCGGATTTACTCTGAAAATCATATATATGAATATGCTTTTCATCTAAATAACCAATAATTGATACACGAAGATCCAATGGCAACACTTGCGAAGAGAAAGCCGGTGGTAATTTTTTCCAATATTTAAAAATATAACTGTACGTACTTATTATTAATTTAATTCTTTATATATATTGCTCTTTCCGTTTGAAAAAATTTTAAGTTTTTAATTAAGTGTCTTTATAGTTATGAAACACTGCTAAGTAGTTTTCTCCTTAAAATACAGAGTAAAATTCAAAGTTGAAAAAAAAATTTCACAAAAATATTTTTTATTTCAATTACTTTTACATATTTCCAATCTTTAGTTTTTTACGACTTTTAAACCTTCAAAAATCCGCCATAATAAGGTGTATTTATAGATCTGCAACGGAGTGTATAATCAGTTTAGTTTTCGATGATAATGACGATATTGCTGCTGCAGTTGCTAAAACATAACGTTGCTACTACTATTTAGTACTTCGAAGTTCTTGTTAAAGTATGCTACCGATTTAAAACAGCAGGTTATCAGCTACACAACACTACGACAGCAACAACTAACTACAACAGAGCTCCAAAACGGGAACTACAAACAACACTATGCACGCATTTCATGTCTACCGATATTAACACATAAAAAATTAAATTCAACGGCAATGACAACAGCAAAAAATTGTTTTATATTTTCAAGAAAAATCAAGTTAGTAAGTAATTTTCTGTTAACAATATACAAACTTACAAAAAACAATAGACAGATAAATAGATACTCTTTATTCACTCAACCGTTCAATGTATTCGTTCTTTCATTCGTTTGTATGTCTGTCAGTCAATCATTCGACATTTTAAACATTTTAAAAGAATTTTTAATTAAACTACTTAACAATGTAAAATAAATGAATCTCTAAGATGATAAATGTAATATATGCAACAAAAACTAAATACATCTAGTGTATACAATGTGTATAAAGGGCTTTTTTTTCTTCTTGTTCTACTTGCACTCTTATATACGATTTATTCGAAATTCATTCAAATGCCTACATTATGGAGGATAATGTAAGCATAACAATGTGTTAAGAAAATATTATTTGAAATATTCTTTGATGAAAATATATTAAAAAATCATAAAGGCAGTAAATAGTACAATACGATTTTCCTCTATGATTTCAAGATGCAATTCATAATAAAAAAAACACTTTAAATTGTATTGCTAGTATATAAGTAAATGCCAAAAGAAGATGAAGTCTGAAGTATGATAAAGCAGATTTTTAAAGTTACAAGTACATAAATAGTTGAGGGCAAAATTGTAGCAGTTTTAACATTTTCAATGTCTGTTAATGGAATATATGTTACTAGAATTCATAACCAAGTGTCGCAGACGTTTACGTTCCTTTTCGGAAATGATTTTATCTAAAAACTTACTATAGTATATTAATTAAAGGATTTGTCCACAAATCCCTTAATTAGTATATTATCTCTAAATAATAAGGGATACATTGCTCGCATGCTTCAGGAAAGCAACTCGTAGATGCTTTAATAAAGTTCACAGAAAAAATCTAACAGTTTGATGGCAGACGTAAAAAAATCATATTCTCATAGAATAAATGCCTCAATAAGGTAAACGAAGCGGTCAATAGTTTTTTATTATATGTCAGGAAGAAAAAGAGAGAGTTTGCAGATCGACATATTAGGGAGATACATTATCTCCACTATTATGCATACACGCATTAACACTACAACAATATTGTGTTCTTAGTGTTAATTTTCTTGAATTTTAATAACTCTGTGTTAACGACAGCAATGTTTTTGTTTAAATGTTGTTTGTCATTTAATGTTTACACTCAATAAAAATTTTAATATGGTTGACATCTAAAATTATGTTTTTAAATATTTTTACCAGATACAAAACTTTATTAATATGAAAATATCATTACTTCTACAACCTTTCAATATTTAAATATTTGCAGTCTTTTTTCTTGTCTTTAACCATATTCTGTTTTTAAACCATATTAATATTATTATTCCCTTGAAAATAAAATATTAAAAATAAATATAATACACATCCACTTCACAAACTTAGTGAAAAAATTCATAACTTATTTGTTTTCAAAGATATTTTGTTTCTAATTTGTTTGTTTGTTTTCCAACTACTTTGTAATTCCCATTAAAGTTATATATGAATAATTACAAGGTTTGGTTATACTCGGTATGATTCAAGCAATATAAGATATTAATTAGCTACCATAAAGGGTTTAGTTGAAAAAAAAACATTTCTTGTATTTGAACCACCTATTCTTGTTAATGAACACTCTTCTCTATTATTTTCAATAAATTTTTTTTTTTAGTTTAATGTTTTATTTTAATATACGATGAGACAGAATAATAATATGACAAAATGATATAATAATATGATAATAATATAATAAAATGGAATAATAACATGAAGAATGGCATTATAATATTACAAAATGGAATCATCATATGGCAATAAGTATGACAAAATGAAATCATAAGGATTATTATTTATAATCATTTCTATTTTTCGTTGTGCTCACATGTTCAAATCATAATATGTTGCTCTTAGATTATGGTCACCACAACTATATTTTTTCTGCGTGTATATCCAAGATAGAGAGTACTGTTTACAGGAATGGATTCTAACGATTTATGTGAAAGAGCAAAATAAGCTCTCAACAGAAAGCAGAAGTTAACTGCATATGAGAACCGTATTTCAGAACAAGATAATGCAAATAAGACGAAAAGTCAAATATATATAAATAACACTTGATTGGAGATTAACCTGTAAAGACCATATTAACAGTACACTCAACCAAAAAAGAGTACTTACTATCATAAAAAATAAAACAAACAAGAAATTATAACCACTTAAATAATATTTTTTATATATAAAACAATTAACAACTCTTTTTGCAAAAGATATAAGTATATTTAATATATGCATAACGAAAACATAACTTTTATAGAAAGTAAAAATTAATTAAAAACATCTAAATAATTAGTGGAAAATATTATAAAAAGGAATATTTTAATTAAACTTAGTTTAAATTACGTAACAGAGGTTTCGTTTGTAAGTAATTATATTTTATATTTATTATGATGAAGGGACGGACTAGTACTTTGTTAAATGAACCTAATAAATTACCATCTAAAATATTTAGGAAAAATAGATATTGAAAAAATAATTAGTTATATAATAATTAGTATATTTTCAGATATATTTTCCATTTGTTTCGCATAAGTTTGCTTGCTAGATCCCTGATATGATCACTATATATGGAGATGATTTAAAAAAATCTTCAAAATAACCCGCACAAATGTTTAAAATATCAATTTATTAAAAATTCTATTTAACTGAATAAACTACATATTTCCGTAACAATTTAAATCCTAACGGGTTTTTTTACTAAGACCAAACGATTCTTTGGTCGGCGAACAATGGCTTTTACTTTATATATATATATGAGATGATGATGATCGTCATCTGGATGTTTAGATGTTCATTTCTTTAAATTTTGTATATTTGCTATGGAAATGATTTATAAAATAAGTACAGATACATACAATAATATAATGAAAAATGTTTAACATTACCAAGAAAAATATGAAATAAGGCTTCTAAATATGTGGTTTATTAAATGGAATTTTTATTAAATTGATATTTTGTCGTTTTCGCATACCGATATCGATTTTAAATACTTTTACCCAAGTGCGGGTTATTTCTATTCGGATTATGATGCATTATTTAAAAAAATCATTTCCGTATTTGATGATCATATCAGAGATCCAGCAAGCAAACTTTTCAATCAAAATATGAAACAAATGGAAAATATATCTGAAGGTACTATATACTATGTATCTGAATTACTAAATAACTAATTGTCTTATTAATATCTATGCTTCTTAAATATTTCAGATGGTCATTTATTAGGATCATTTAACAACGTACTAGTCCGACCCTTCATCATAATATATAATTACTTACAAACAAAACCTTATTTCTTATTTGTTCTATATTTGAATTTAATTTTTCCCACCAGGGTTTAAAAGACATTTTAAAATTGACAAAATTTTGTCAAACTGAATAAAATTCAATAGCTGAAATGCTTAAACATTCTTCAATTTGAAGAAAAAAAATAGTTTATTTGAATAAATTGTTTATTCAGTTCAACTAAAATTTAGTAGAAATAAGTAAATTTTTATATTAAAATTGAATAAAAATTTTTCAATGTGAAGAAAAGTTATAATTAATTTGAATTATATTTTATTCGATTTGACAAATGATTTTTAAAATTAATTACCTTTCAATTAACTAAATCAATTTGTCATATTGTCGATTTTTCATCAATTTAAATGATTTATGTAAAACTTTTTTTTTTACGTAGCAAAACTAATATGTGCTCAGAAGAAAATATGGAATAATTTTCGCTTTGGAGCGCACAACGTTTAAAAACAGTTATGGTATGCTGCTATATTTCTATCCAAATGTGCATATATGCATTCAATTGAATTGGAATGTCATGTTTATGACGATTCTGTGTTTTCTGTTAAAGTTGTATGTTGAAAATGCTTTTAAAATATTGCTACCACATTATTGTTAGTTGATTTAAACATTTTAGTTATAAATTCTTATCATCTTATGTTAATGGCTGATTTTCGTCTGGAACTGATATATATTCATACAAGTATTTAAATGGTATATAAATTGTATCTACTATTCTATTTTATTAAAAATTCTTCTGTTTTTTTTTTTTATCTTTATACATAGTTATTGTTGTTATTCATATTCATAGTGTATAATAAAAGTAGGCAAGTTGTTAATGATTTTTATAAAATGATTTTCATGTATCATCATTAATCAAAAGGGACGAGTTAAAGTTAAATCTACTTATTGCAATCATATCAACATTATTATTGTTGCTTGGTGGGTTATTTTTCTTGTTGTTGGTGGAGGTTAATCTTAGAAAAAATTTTTAACATAAAGATGTTTTAAATGTGTATTAATCATCATAAACTGCCGAAGAAAGCCTACATCAACGCTTTTTTAACACTTGTTTATCATTAAATAAGTAGAAGAAAAAATTAAATAATTAATTGTACGAAAACGGGTTTAATTGTTTGTTTATGCTCATAAACTGTATACTTATGTATACTTATAATTAAAGAAACGTAGTACAAATACATTATTAACTTAGGATATTTAGTTAAATAATACAGTGTGACAGTGAAAATATACTTTTGAAATAACCTAGTGCACAATGTAGACCACATTGATTAGATCATTATGTCATTATTAAAATTATATAAATAAATAAATTATTAAAATTTTCGATACACTCTCCAAATCTGAAGTTATTGATAAAAAATTATTTTTTACGACTTGACGAAATAAAAAAAAAATTTGGAAATGATTTTTTAACTAATGAAAAAATAAGCTTTCTAAATAATTATACATTTGTTTACATTATGTAAACTTTTGCTGAAATATTGTAAAGAAAATATCCTCAATGTTTTTCTAAATTTTTCAACTTCCGCTGGATTTTTTATATTCTTTTATATAAAATCTTATACTTTTGTAAATTTATCTTGAATCCGCAATACTTAACGAGTAGTATATAAAATCAATTAAGAATTGAAATTAAGAAACGAAATTTTTACTTAAACAAAATATAAAATAAAAAATAATAAAAATTTCTAAAATTATTTTAAAATCTATTGTCTCACACTAAAGAAAAAAACTCGATTCAAAATCCACCACCGTTGTGGTCACATTGGCAACTTGCGGCATCGGATTTTTGATACCATCCGTTTAAAAATTTGAAATGCCCAAAATAAAAAACACTATGCAATTTAATAAATCGAAACTGAACTGGTGTCAATTTGCGAATGCGATATCAATTTTCGTTAATAATTTCAACAAAAACTAAATCTACAGCCCACACTAGGTCATTTCAAAAGTATATCCAATTTTTCCGTTTCATCACACAGTTATAGCAGAGCAGTGTACAATTTTAACTTTGGAAGGGGGCTTAAAGAAGGGTCTTTTGACATAAATGTTAAATGTTTGCCAATTTTGTGTTTCTTCTTAAAACCCTTAATAAAACCTACAAAAAAAGAGCTTAAATGTGCTTTGAAATAGAAATTTTAACTACCTCAATTTTGCATTTTCCTGGTCCAATTTTTTTATATATATGCCAGTATTTACAATCGATTTTATTACTTTTTATCTAACAAAATTAACTATTGAATAAAGAAAATTTAAAGTCAATATCTTAACCAAGTCTAAAAATAAAAAAAATTGACGACGTTTAAAAATGTTCCTTGTCAGAGGTATCCTGAATTGAGCCTATATAGCTCCACTCCTGTTGGATATGTGGGGTCCCCTTTCCAAAATTAAAATTATACACTCTTTTGCTATATCCATGTGAAAGTTTATGTAAATCCAACTAGGCAATTAGAAGTTACAGATTTATTTCCAAAAATTTTCGATTCTGTCTCACTGTGCAGTATAAGCTTACAAGCAAAAATAAATTGTTTTAGATATACATATATTGAATTAGACATATTTCTTAACAATATAATTGTTATATGCTACTTTTACTTGTTTTCACTTAAAAATATTTCTGCCCTTTTCAAGATATTTTGTGGAAAAGAGTGCCTTATTATGTTTAAATCCAAAGACACCTTTGTTCACTTTAGTAACTCAGTCAAAAAGCTGCAATTAATATTTTTAAGATTTTTTTTTTTTTTTACTAACAAACATAGTATCCGTATCCTCATGAATTTAATTTTAAAATACAGAACGGCATTGTTTCAAATCCTCTACCTATAAGGACGTTGAAGTACTTTATTAGATCAAAGGTACATGGTAGAGTATCCAATTATTCGGGCTTTCACATTAATCGGTTAGTTCGACAAACAATTATCTGACTTTAAAACTTGATCGGTTACTAACCTATTATTGGAAAATTATTCGATTAACCGAATAGTCTTTGTAATACATGTAAAACATATAAATAACATTCATTATAGTATTTAATCTATTGAAATAGTTATTTAAAAACATAATCAAATCAAATTATTTGAATAAATGTCTTATCAGTTCTTTCGCCCATTTGTATGAAAAAATACATTTTTAGACCTAATACTACAATTATATTCTCCTAATTCGGCTTTATTTAATAAATGAGCCATGTAACTCTATTTTCTGTGTAAGAATGATTTTTTGCTTCTTTGATAAGCTTAAGTATATATGAAATTATAATATTGTAACATTTTCATTTCGCATTTTATAAAATATTCTTTCAAAAAAAAAAAAAAAAAATTGCAAATTTGGATCATAGGTTTGTCCTTTTTGATACCTATTCACTGAAGAAGTAGTCATGTTCAGGATTTTATGCAAAATTGCAACGAAGATCCAAATTCTCTTTAAAAGACGCAAGAAAATTAATTTTAATTTTTATTAAACTTACACGTTAAAAAAAAATTTGCATAATAGATATTATTTTTCATTTGTTTAAACAGTTCTTTTTAGTAACAAGTATTTGCAAAAATAACAACCGAATCTCAACGCTTTATAGCAGAACAATTCATTATTGTTAATAATATGTTTGGATGCTGTTTGTATTACTTCTTAAGCATAAAAAACGTACTTGGTACTTTAGAAGTAATGAAAAAGTACTTTCCTAAAAATGAATTTTATTTATCATATAACAAAATTATTATTATCTTAGTAAAACATTTACACACAGAACAACGGTTCCCAAATTGGCACCCGCGATCCACAAGGGGTCCATACAGACATTTTAGGGGATCGCAAATACTAAACAAATAAATTTCAAATATTTGCTGAGAATCTTTCAGTGTGTGTGTATGAGAACCCGAGACAGCAACAAATTGTAGGAACAGTCCTCTTACTTTCTTAATTATGTGCGCCAAGTTTCTTTTAATTTGCGACTGTAATTTTACACAAGCTAACACGGACCGGAAATCGATTTCTCGACAAACATAAAAATAAAACATAAACTTACTATATAGGGGATACTAAAAAACATGAACTTAAAATGCGCCATAACTGCAAAAACTATGGTACATAAAAATTTATCAGCAAAACTGTTGGAAATTTTATACTCTATAAACTTTTTGTGATTTATAATAAGCGATATATATATATATATATATATATACAGTGAGCACAAAAACTTGTACACTTGTTAAATTAAAATAACAGAAAACACAGAGATTAAAGTAAAACCATATTATAACTTTTATTTCACATTAATTAAATTTTAAGATCTATATTTTAATTTAAATAAAAATTGTTTTTCATTTTGTATATTTTAACGTTAAAAAACAACAACAACATAAATATGCTAAAACTCATAAACAAAAAAATAGTTGTACAGAACAAAAAACTTAACGTAACTTTAAAAAAGATTAAAATATGTAGGTTTTCAATATTTTGTATGGTGTCCTTTAGCTTCTTTAACAGATATAAGTCTTCTTGGCATCAAATGGACTAGATATTTTGTAACATCTTGGGGAATAGAACTCAAAATATCTTTGAGAGCGTTTTTTAAGGATTCTTTGCCGGATATGTGGTAATCTCTTAATTTTGTTTTCATATGAGCCCACAAATGCTCAATCGGATTTAAATCCGGGCTCTGGGGACGATGAGGTAAAACTTTTTTTGTGATATAAAGCAACCATTCCCTTACGATAACGGCCGAATGCTTTGGATCAAACAAAATCATTCCCTAAACTAATTTTTTGGACGGATATTTAAATAAAATATTTTATTCATGGTTCCATCACTTCCAAATTTGAATTTTGATTCATCTGTGAAGATCACATTTTTTCAGTATGTATTTTCTTTGTGTAAGTACTCAGAGGCTTCTTTCGGACTGCGTAGGCCTTCAAATCTTGTGAATTGAGGAAGTTACTTGTTGTCTGTGGAGTCAGATTGTTGTCTGTGGAGTCAGATATATGTATATATATGTATATATATAACAAATTAAACACAATTATTATTTTTTATGTAAAGAAGTATTCAATTGATTTTAATTAATTTTGACCAGATTCATATTACTCACAGAATTTGAGAGTTTTGCATTCAAAAATATTTATTATTTAAGACACAAAAATTAGAAAAACGTTGATAAAATTGGAAAAATTTTAATTTCGATTTTAAATTAATATCATAGTTCAGGGTTACGGTAGTGAATATAATGACATCAAAATATCATGAAAACATAAGATAGAGTGTTTTGAATCTAGGCCTGGATATATGTTTAAATTAATTAAATTTTATTTTCCTAATGTACGCATTAGATTTTGAAAATATTATCTGACATTATAGACAGAGGAAGTCAAGAATTTTTACTTTTTATGATGGCAAATTTTGTTAAAAACTAGTCTATAAATTTGGTACAAAAATATATTTTCCACATGGTCAAATTGATATTTTATCGATATAATAAACTCTTGATATATTTTTTTTTTGTTTCAAAATTTGTAAAACTAAATAAGTTACAGATATTTCCAGTTCCATCCATAACTTGTATCTACGCCTTAGATATCAGAATGTCACTCTATTTTTACCTTCACAATTTTATCGATTTAAAAATTTGAAATATATCTTTGAATTTGTTTGACTTACAGCTCACAATTTTGATAATAATTAAATGAAATTTAGTATGTATGACCCATGATCACGTGTACTTCTAAATTTAATAAAAAATCTCAGGGCGCAAAATCAGTGCTCAACTTAGTTATTACCTTTCCAACCTATTACCTGACAACATTGCCACACATTCATATTAATAAAACAAAAGATAGAGGAAATGAAATCCCCAGAACATATGGAGAATGTATTGAGTCTTAAATACATAATAAATCCACATCTAAATATTAATAAATTAATGAGAGGATCGAGAATCCTTAAAAAATCTGTTTGTTTAGTTAAATAAAAACCATAAAAGAATTTAATGCATTGTTAAAACGCTAAACGAATGAATAAATGCATTTAATAAATATTTACATTAAATGGCTTTTCCGTATTTTCCTTTAGTATAACACACACTAAATGCACATATTTACAATATTTGATCCTTTTAATATATTTTCCTAAGTAATTTAAGATATTTATGATATTTACTTAAAAAAACAAACCAAAACAATAAGTAAAGAAAATATAAACAACAAAAGATCACATTTGTTAATGGTTTAAGCATTAACTTTTCACACAACACAATCACGAAAAAAAGTGAGAGAGAAAAAAAAACACAGAAAGGAAAAACTGGCAACTTAACACTAAAGCATATAGAAGGATTTTGAAGAATATAAAAAGAGCATGCGCAACATGAAAAACCACATTTATTTGTTCACAAAAGGAAAGAGTAAATATTGTCTTATTCCAACTCATATGATCACAAACACACACTCACATATGCAAGTACATATGTACATATGTATGTATAAGGAGTATTTGCACTAGTGTTTTCTATATCCTTTAGTTTTTTCTCTTACTTTTTCTGTGTGTGTGTGTGTGTGTATATGTGAGCGCGAGTTTGTGTATTTAGGATGTTGTATAAACAAAATGCATGCAAAACCATCTAAACAATAGATTTAAAACCAACTAAATATTTAAACTAAAGATTTTTGTGGTTGCAAACAATAACCACAAATATTTTGAATGAATTTATGAACAAATGACGAATGAATGAAAGTTTCTATCTATGAATGTCATGTATGAAAAGGGCAGCCATTGTGTAATCGTTTTTTGTAGTTTTTAAAGGTGGATTTTTATTTATTTTCACAACATTACTTAATGATGCGTACATCTGGTGATTATTTAATAATGTTTAGCTGTAATATCGTGCCTGTAGTTGCATGTAACGAAAACAAAATGAAATCTTTATTATTTATGATAGAAAGAGGTAAGTAAAAGATGAGAGAAAACAATAAAAACACACCAGAACCTCACTATATACGATTTCGAAGAAATTCCGTACACACACTAAAATTTGAAGCTCTTCAAAATTTTCAAATTTGTTGTGGTTTAGTTTTTATCGCTGTTCAAAATTCACTTTTTCAGAAATTTGTTTAAAATACATGAAAATTAAATCGGTATTTATTCGGACCTATTTGTGCGATTTAAACAAACTTTGGCTCAAATTGATGCCTAATAAATCTAGATTCTAATTGTCTTTGTAAAAACTGCAATTTTGAAAAAAGTATAAAGAAATCAATATTTGTCCTTGCATCATAATTTTTCTTTGATATGTTGTTGGAGTGTTGGCTACAGCATATAAAATATTTAAAGTGAGACCATGAGGGAATATTGAGAAAATTAACATTTAGTAGAAAAAACTTATTTATATTAGTAATAATTTAATATTTTTTTATGTATTTTAACTTTGTGTAAGAAAATATGTGAGTATATCTTTCTAAAAACAATATCTTACACAAAAAGTTTGGAATTCTATTGTAATGAAAAAATTTCATATTTTCTAAAACTGCTAAAAAAAACATAATACATTCATCGAAAATTTCATCTAAGAATGCAATTACATTTAAATGCATTTCTTCAAAATTTGAATAATTTACCAAATGTTTTAGTTGAGAATTTTAAAAATACAATTTAGACGTAGTACAGTGTACTTTTTTTTGTGGAATGTGTGATCAAAAATCAATAACTTCTGAACGGGTTAACATTTTTGTCCCCGACTCTTTTACATTATTGTGCACACACAATACAATAGTCATTACAAATTTACATATTTTTCTTGTAAAATTACAAAAAAATTTATATAATATACGTATTTCGATAAAAATCATTCAAAGCATTCGAATTTTGAAATATGTGGGTCAGAAAATTGAAGTACTACGTCTGTAACTTAAAACTTCAATGAATATGGATAATGCTAAAGTAGCGCGTATTAATGTCAAATATTTAAACTTCGGATGGGCATCTAACATATTTAAAACATCATATAGTTATCAAATGAAGGAACTATATATTGATCGCTATTATGTTACTGACGAATATTAATTTTCATATTATTTCTTAATTTATTCCTGAATAAAAGTTCTACTAAATAAAATACATTAGATGCAATTTTTACAAATTTACAGTTTTCTATAGAATGTTAGGAGGTCAATTTTCTCTACTGAAAATTATACGCCCCGAAATATTTAAAATTTTCCTATTTATAATAATTTTTTATACTGATTAAATTTTGTTTCAAAACCAAATACCTTTGCAACTGAAAAAGGGTTCAATAAAACGAAAAACATATTTAGAAAATTGAACATATTTTACATTAAGATCAATGTTAAAATTTAAATTATTTAAACATTGCTTTTTATTTTTTAATTTATTTTTGTCACTCACATCCGAAAGAAGTAAATATTGCGCAGTTTGAATTGTCTTAATCTGTTAAGTAGACTTCGAGATATGTTGTTAAATTTACATACTTTTATGATTTTTAAAATTTTTCAAAATATCAAGAAGAAAAGAAAACTCAAAATTTTACGATATACAGAAAGTCATAAATAGGTTCTGTGAAACAGCTCAAATGTTAGTCATCAATCGAAACAGTCCTTTCATTTCAAGGACGATTTTTTAAAGATTTAAAGATTTGTATTATTCCACCAAAATATGTTTACTTTGTTCAAATTCTAATTAATAAAATAGAATCGCTAATAATAAGCCGAATTTTTTAACGTTCTTTTATGCATATTAAAATTGTTTCATTAAAAAATATTAGAAATTTTCAAATTGTTACTGAAATAAATGACTTTTTACTAAATTTTAATTTTCTCACCATCCCCTCAAGGTCCTACACTTAATTTATTATATGTTGTTGCCAACTTTAAGGAAGATAACGAAGGACGAATATTAATTTCAACAACATCCTTTTTTCTAAAATGGAGGTTTAAAAAAAACAATTAGAGACTAGATTTATTAGACATTAGGTTCAACCAAAGTTTGTTTAAATCCAAATGTATCCTAAGATATAACTTCAGGTGTTAAAAAAATCTGAAAAAGTATATTTTGAACCGTGATAAAAATTTAATTACAACAAATTTGAAAATTTTGAGAAACTTCTAAGTTTGTATTGACGTAATGAGTGCGTACACCAAATTTTATCAAAATCGAAAATGTTCGTTTTTTCTGGTATTCATTACTTCTTAAAATGGTACATTCTCTGTGGTCTTTCTGTTAGTATTTTAATAATTAATATTTTTTAATATAACAAAAGTCAAAAACGCTTCAATTAGACTAAAAGAATGTTTCGATATCTTCCTTATTCTCAAGATCCACATATTTTTATTGGTATAAACGTTAAAATTTTGTAGCCAAACAGCCCTATTTCTTATTATCATAAATTTTCTGCCCTAGAGTAGACAATATATTTGAATTACTCTAGGGCAACTTAAAAAATTCAATTGTTACAATTACGATTTTCCTCCATTTGTAACAAATTTTGTCTTCTACATAGAACCCGCATTTTTTATTTGATAATACGCCTATGAATAAAAACTACAAAATTCGTTTCATTTTTTCTTCAAATACCAATTGTAATTTATGATTAAAAACATTCAAAATACAAATATGTATCTGTCTATATCAGACAATAAAAAAATGAAAATTATCAAAACGCGTGCCATCACGAATTTTATAGACAACTCTTATAATAAAAATGTTTAAAATCAAATAAAATTAAAATTAAAAAAAATGAAGAAAATAAAGCACAATAAACTTTAATTCACTCGCCATCCTTTCAATTCATTTGTTGTATCTTAAATATTCAATTAAATTAAACAGCTTTTTGGCAACCATTTTTTTCGATAAAATACAATTATTGTTGTTGTAGTTAGCTGCCTGTATTTTTAATCAATTTTCAATATGGTTGCACAAACAAAAGGTCTGCTTGTTAACGTACGTCATTAATTTAAAAATAATTTTCAATTCGTAGTTTTATGTCCTACATTGAAATTCGTGGTGGTTATGGTTGAAACTATTGTTTGAAAATAGATGATAAAATTTATAGTGTGATACAATTATTTGTTATATCATTTTAAAACTTTATCTTATATGGGACTTTAAAAATCCATGGAATCTTTCTTAATATAAATATATTCGCATATCATGAGCCGATTTTTTCTTCAACAAAACAATTCGTCAGATTTATTGTGCATAGAACCCATACTGATCCTAAGATTTGAATCCGATATCTGACTAAATTCATCTAGTAATAAATTGCTTAGGAATTTTTATGTCTTTTAATACAAGCCATTCACAGAAGGTAAAAAAAACTCTCTTCCTTTTCTCTATCCTTGCAACTGTTACAATGGTCGTTAAAAAAGGACTCTGAGTTGGCTTGCATGTATACCTAATACCTAATGACCCGTTAATAATGACAGCAACCTCGATATATTGTTATGACTATTTTTATGAGTTGCATTTTGCGGTTCACATTATAGGAGGGTAACATCACATAGGCGACCCTACATGTGTCAAGATTACGCCACCTATTTTCAACCTTTTTTAGAAAGATATTGATCTTTATAGTCCCTAGTAGAACTTTGAACATTCTATCAAAGTCAATGTAGAGAGTAGCATAGTTCGAGAGTTGGTTAAGGATCGGTGGCAATAGGATCAAAATACTTGCGCGGCCATATGTCCTTGATCTCCTACATCCATATACTTTAAAACTCACTGTTCTACTGCCAAATATGGCTATTATAAGAAGTTCAATGGAACGAGGTGCAGTAAAGTATTCACTGCATCTGAAGGGCTAGATTGTAATGCATCTATAATCCAAAAATAAGCATGTACTATGCTTATTTTTGGATTCTGTATAATTGGTCTACTACATATTACTTCCTTGTTGCAGTGCACCATACTAGAGTTAGGATTGAACGTACTATAGCTATATACATTCATTTAACTATGTTGGAACAAAGTTCCTATTATGCGCCGAACATTTTACGACATTTTCGAGTTGAGGATAATAACTAGATATTTCGCACTATTTTAGAGGGAAATTTCACAGTTACTTAACTGCACTAGTCTAAAGCTTGGAATCTTGGTCTTTGTTGTAAATAGTATCAGTTCAATTTTGCTTGGATTAATTCCCAGGTTGCTAGGTAGATCTACAGCATTAGACATGATATCATATATCACTTCCAGAAACAGACCCGATATCAGTAATACAAAATCTTTTGTATAAGCAAAAATTTTTATCACATTATTATCCAGTTTTCTAAAAATAGGGGACAATAAGCCAAAGTAGTGGAGAGATCACATCACCCTGAAGTGTTCCTTGGTCTCTTTGTATTGACACAATGCTGTTCTCCGGAACATGGGTAAGAGAGAGGCAACTCATCTCTAAATTGGAGACTTTTCATTTTTCAAAAACATCCCTTAGATACCTTTCATGAACAGTTAATTTTGTAAATTGTAAACTGAAGTTCCGTTGAAATTACACAGAGATTTTATAATTATAATTTTTTTATAATTATATTAATTTATTGTTACAGGTTAATAAGTTACATACTTATGATCAAAAAGTCACAAAAATTCCCCTCTGCACATTCGAAAGTTTAATCTGTATTAAAACATCAAAATAATAGTTCCAGAGCTATTAAAAGGAAACTTTTATTGAAACTTCGTATAAAAATGAATTTCGTCTTTTGTGTTTTTTCTCCTGAAAAATTGTTAAAAGACACATTACTTTACTGTGCTGTTAGGCTGTAAAATATTTTCGGATATAATTTTTCAATTTCTAGAAATCCAGGAAAGCTATAATATTCAACCATATGAAAATTGTCTTTCAGTTTATATTTTGAAAGTGATTCCTATGAACCCATTCTAAAGGAATATATTTAACCATTTTAGTTATGTACCTCACTTAAATCCCATCGTCTTTGCTTCTAAACTTGATAATAGAGCTATACTCAAAACACATTTCAATCTATTAAAAAGAAAGTTATCTGAATCTGAAGAAAATATATGATCAAAAATATTACACTTACAATTCACTGTAGTGCCTATCTTAGCCCATTTCATTTATTTTATTCTTTATTTATTTCTCTTATAAATAAATTTGTTCTGATAAACTGATATTGTTTTTATAGTTTCTTTTCGTTTATGATGATTTTTTTTTATTTGTCCGCATGTCTGTAGTTTCATAATTTATCTGCGTACAAGTGAAAGGCGTTTTCAGCTGACTTCACGTACCAGTAGATCTGTTTGTATATATATTCTTTTGGTTCTTTCTATAATGATGTTGTAATTTAAAAATTACAAAACAGCAAAAAGAAAGAGTGTTGTGGCTCGTGTTATAATCTAGTGTGTTAAAATTTATAAACAACTACGATTGCAAGTTTAATGGTTAATCGATTAAAGTCTAATTAAGTTATTTATTAATTTAATTGAAATGTTATACATTAATAGAAGAGAATTTACAATGTTCATGGAGCAAAAATATTGGTTGCTATTATTTGAAGAATTTATTTTCTTACAAAAACAATTTAGTTTCTTGTAAATTACTCTATTTGGCATTTTTTAGATTTATATTTTAGAAAAATAAATTCTTTTTTTTTTATTTCAATAATAAAAATAAGCAAAATTAATCATAACAAATTTTTGACAGGCTTCCTTGCCTTAACTCTTCTTTATATACCTAATATACATTCGGATCCTTAATGCCTTCTAGAAGAGATATCATATTTCACAATTGGAATTTGTTTTTTATTGGGTCTAATGCAAGATTTAAAAGCAGCAAACTGAAATCCATTTTAAGTCTTGGTTAAATCTTTATCAATGTTGTCAAATTAAAAAAATAAAATAAATAATAATAATAATAATGTTTCTCAACACGATTTTTTAAGACACTATCAAATTGCTATGTTTTGTTTGCTCTCTTATAACTATAATTTTTTTTATTATTGTAGTTGATGATCTTGTTGTTTTTGTGTTTATGTGCGTTAGCGTGCAAATGCGTAGTTAAACATTGTGACAAAACGTTAAATTAACATGGCACGACATTTGTAAGTCAAAAAACAAAAAATAAAAGTGAAATAAGTACAAACACAAAGAAAAATTTACAGTTAAAAACACAAAACATGGCGTGATTTTAACAACCATTCTCTTTCACTTACAATTATATATAGGAGCAATAACCAAGACCAACAATTAAAACAAAGTTTCGGGACTAACATGTAAAAGTGGTAGCAGCAGCAACAACGACAAAAAAAATAGATAACAACAATTCAAGGTTTACTATGAGGAATACATTGTACCTGGTTACATACAATACATTAAAGTTATGCACAGTAACAATTTAACAGCAACAACGTCAATAACAACTCAAATTAATGTGTTACATGAACTCTTTTTACTTTTTTTACGCACGTAAGGTGTTTTTACTTTCAGAACAAGCTTTAAAACAACAACAAACGTCATTCGTTCAGTTTTTACCAAATTTAATATCCTCGTGCAAATTGTAATAAAAACTAACGTGTGCTAAACACATGTACAATCACATATACGCTCACTTTACGAAGGCGTGACTGTATGCTAATTTTTATTATAGCCACTTTTAGGAGTTGTTTTTGTTGTTTCTGGTTTAAAGGTGGTACGTGGTATGTTCGTACCACTTTAATAAATGCCAATACAAAACATTTTCATTTTTATGTACAATGTTAATTTTGTTTGACATAATTTTTCTCGTTTTGTTTTCTTTTTTTTTTTTTTTTGGCTTCTTTTAGCACAAATTTTGCATGTTGAAAATTTTTAGTATTAAAACGAAAATAAGTATATTTTTCTTTTTGTGGTGCGTTGTTTTGTAATGCTAGTAGTGTTAGCATATAAATCTTAATTATTTTTGACATTTTAAAGATGTATTGGCAAATTGATCACTTCTGATTGCTGTTTGTTTGCTCACTCTCACCTATATATTACATATGTAAGGGAGAGCGGGTTTTTTTAAAAAAACTTTAATAAAATTTATACAAATGAAGCATGGACACGTAGATGGGCATATAAACCATAAAGAAAATTTTACAAGATACGATAAAAACTTAATAAAATCATAAAACTTAATCGTTTTCTTACATTTTTTCAATATTTGGGTAGAATTATTAAACATCTATCGAATAAGTTTTATATGGGAAAAAAATCTAGTACAAAATTATGTCACATTCGGTTTATAATTGAGCAAAGCTCATATATAAAACCTACTGTAGTTTAGATAGTAATATCGCGATATTATTACATATACACATGTTTTACAGAAATATAATTTACACCATAAAATCTTATAATAAAGGCACCCTGAAATTATTAACAAAATCACATCAAAAGATCATCTTATTATATTATTTAAATCATGGATATATGCCCTTTTACTTGTGCTTACATTGATGCATTAAAACTCTCTCACAAGATAATAAATTTCTTTTTACAATATGAGTAAATCTGACATAAATTTTAAGTGTCTTCTTCATATTCTGAAGTTTATATGTCATCAACAAAATCGGTTCGTAAGCAACCGAGTTTTTGGCAAATTTGTTTTTTTTTATTTTTTTAATATCTGCTTGGACATATTTGGCTTTTTGAACTTTTTGAAATACCTATGTAAGGTAGAGACTTCGCTCTTTCACAGAAAAATCGGAATATTTTTCAAGAATTATTTTGTTGAATACTTAACCGAGTCATAGCCCAAAACACGCTATTAGAATTTTTGGAGCTTCTATATAAGCAATGGGCCTTATTCTTGCATAGATCTATCACAATTTTTTTTCGGTTTTTTAAATCAGTCAAATTTTTCCTCGTTTTTAATTTATTATTGCCTTACATGTTGTAAGTGATTATTGATACTTGAGAACTTTTTTTAAATTCTCAAGTATTAAATTTGTTATTCACTAGCTTCGCTAACCCATTTGTTACAATAACTAATATTTACTTTATATGGGAGCTACTACTCAACCAGGACCTATTCACCCTATTTGAAAATTGATATGAAAATTACTTTTAATTTTTTAAGACTTTCACTGCAATAGTCCTTTAGATGAGAAAATTTATATTTTCTTTGTACGGGGGCTACCTCTATGTTTTCATCAACTCGATATGATAGGATAAAGTTTCTTACGAAATAGTTCTTTAGATATGTAATAGTTCCTTGGATATATCATAATGAATATTTGCTTTATATATGGGTACTACACCCCTTGCTCCGATCTATTTTAAGCTAATCGTATTATCCTTTTGAGAGTTTTAATAAATTGGGCGTAAATATGAGCGTGTCATCTGATCAAAATCCAACATAACTCTGTGTGCGTCAAATTTCATCTAAATAGATTGACTAATAACGTGTAAAATTGAAAAAAAAAAATACTTTTATAAAATCTTGATTCTATTTCAACTTTATATGAAAATGCTAATTATTTATAGATTTTAGAATTTAGATAGATATAGTATATCTATATTTGTAATTACATCCAATATAATGTAATTCATTTTCATAGAACACATCTCAATACGGATGAAGTGTATATATAAGATTCGGCACAACCGAACATAGCACTCAAACTTGTTAAATTTTTATTTAGAAATAGATCTATAAAAAATAATACTTTAATACTTTACTAATTCAATTATTCTTTTTTAACATCAATTTTAAAAAAAGGTGGTATTCTTGGTATTGAGTTGTATCTATTTTAATTTTATTGAAAAATATTCTCCGCTTTTTGAAATTTATAAAACATAGTAGTAAAAATTTAGATTTTTAAAAACTTTTGGCAATATACCTTAAATAACAAATATGTTAGTTAGGATATTATAACGAAATTTTCGGTGAAAGAACACTTGTGATGTCTTAAATTTCTCACAAAAATTCAATATTTGGAGGAAGGACTAAAATTGTAATCACTTATGTGCTCTACAATTTTTTATCATCTATTTTTTTTTTAGAAAAAAATGGGTTAATTTAGTCGAAAAATTTATATTTTAATTTTTTTATATAAACAAAATAAATTTTTTTATATAAACAATATAAACAAATCTCTAGATTTCAGATAAAGTAGAAAAAAAGTCTGCGATCATAAAATTTTTATTAAGTGAAATACTTAAATTTCATTTCATAAGGGAACTATATACATAGGAAAAATTTTGTAACCACTTATATTTCTCAATAAAAATTGATTTTTTTAAGATGAAAACTAAATCAAGGACAAAAACTTGTGCTGACTTATATTTTTTACCAACAACCGACTTTTTGGGTGAAAATGAAAAATTATAACTGTACTCAAGTCTAAACTCGTCGAATAAAATGTACAAGAGATGTTAATTTCACCTCATTGTTCATGGATCATTTTAATTTAAAATTGGTATTAAACTTATAATTTATCTAAACGCTTGGAGAAACATCTCAATGTTGAGGGTGCCAAATATAATATGAGAACATTATCGTTAAGAAAATCATTTATAAATATTACATACAACATACATATCGTCACTTAAAATGCAAAAGGGCTGGCCACTTACTTTAATTTTTTGCAGCAGAAGCAAAAAACATTACATGACGATTTTTAATTTTTTCTTTTAAAATTAAGCAATTATAAGTAATATTTTTATTGTTCACTTAAAGCAAAAATAGATAAAGCATAAATACTCTTCAAACCAGTTTTATCTTAAATGGGACAAATTTTACGATTGCTTCGTTTATGAAGTTGATGTTACGACCAGCCCTTTTAAAACTACCTGGCCAATTTTTTGTTTTTTACTCTATTTATTCAAAAGCACCTAAAAGTTCAAGGAAAAAAATAGTATGGAAAAATAAAAATTCCATAAAATCGTGTCTTTAAAGTAGGTTTTCGGTGAATCTGACAGATATTTAAAATTAATTTTGTATGAATAGATATCAATTGGTCACTAAAGCAATATTATTAAAAAAATGCATTTTTAAAAACTAGTTTTGTATGCCCTTTAGATGATTTTTTTTGTCTTCTAATAGATCTGCATCCCGGGATTCCTGTGAAATTTGCAATTTTCATGTCCCGATTTCGAACGAAATTCCCGAGAATTTTAAAAGTACTAAAACGGAAGGAAGTTGCATGAATTTTAACAAAAACTTATACATTATTATTACTATTATTATTATTATCATTATTATTATTAGTATTATTATTATTATTATTAATTTTTGAATTAAACTAGAAATCCAATAATAATAATATTATTATTATTATAATTTTTTTTTTAATTTAACTAAAAATCTAGTTGGGAACTATATTTTAACAAAATTTCTTTAGTAAGATCTTTGTACAATTTATTAGATAATTAATATATATGGGATGACTCTATGGCATCAGTTTAATTAAACATCTTAATAAAATGGCAGCATTAAAAACAGCGAGTGAAAAAGTGTAACTGATTGAAGGAATCTTCTAGACATTTTAATGCGAAATTTGTCGCATACAAATTTGGCAAAACTTACTAAAATTTAAGAGAAAGTTAAGTTAAGAACAACAATATTGCTTAATAATATGTCAGTATTCATTCAAGTTGATTAATCAGAAGTTTAAGCAATTTGACAAATTTTCTTTTATTAGCATATTTACATTACGATCCCTCTTATCTAGCATGGGAAAAATAACGAAAACATCATTTTAAAATAGTGAGTCATTTTTTATATCAAGAAAATTCTAAAAACTTTATATAACCAAATTTGTATGAAAATATTTTAAGCGATTTGTGACTTTATATTTTATTTATAAATTTATTACAATATCTTTCAAAAAATATTAAAATCTAATAAGGGCGAGAAGAACCAAGCTTTTAAATTTATAATAAATTTTAACTTTTTCCTGTCCTTATTTTATACCCCACACCACCATAGGTGGTTGGGATATTACGCGTTTGTGCTGATGTTTGTAACGCACAGAAAAAAAATCATCCAACACCCACCTTAAAGTGGGTCGCAATTTTGAAGATAATTCAAAGAAATTTTGCATGTAGGGTTTTCATGATACAAGGACGATCGGTCCATTATTTCACCCATCCCACATACAAATATCCTCCCGGAATATAACAATCATATATATTTAATATGAAGTTCTGTATAACTGTCAATCTTTGTGCCAAATTTTATGAAGATCGCTCCATAATTGACCATAGCTTCCATATAAAACCCTCCTCCGAAAATCATTTTAACTTAACATGATAGTATCAGGTTTATATTCGACACAAATAAGTTTTATATAAGTAGAACTGACAGTGAAAAATTTTATGAGTATTGCTCCATAATTTACCATATCTCCCATAAAAGTCCTCTTTCGGGAATCATCCTAAAGTGCAGAAATTATTATAAATGTTAGTATTAACATAATATTCTGCATTCGTATATTTTATTTTACACTTAGTAAAAGTATCGGTCCACAATTGTCCACATGTTTAATATAAGACCCCTCCACGAATTTTGATGGACATGTGGAGTATCATATTGTCGGGCTTGACCGACTATATCTTTCTTACTTATTATTATTATTATTATTATTATTATTTTTTTTTTTTTTTTTTGTAATTTAGGCTTTTTGACCTTTTTTAAAGTTCAATTCTTTTCTTTTCATCTCCTGGCAATACTGGTAACAATCGAAAACAGTAGCAGCTGTTTAACTGAGGTTACCTTGTAAAGATACGCACTGATTTTGACGTTTGACTTGATAAAATTTTTTCTAGTATATATACTACGTAACTTACTGACCAAACGATAATTTCACATATAAAAAATTTAACTTTTATTTAATTTATACTTTAAATTGATGTCTTTTGAAAAAACGATTTGAATATTTTTGGTTTTCTATTATCCTTTCGTATTTTGGAAGCATTTTCGCTAAGCTCCAAAAAATACATGTTTTTAAGGAATGATACAAATATACGAAATATAAAATGTAAATTTAATTTAATATGTTCAAAAGTTCGAAATATCAATTAGTTTCGTGGTAATTTTACTTACGATTGAAACATAGATATAGCAAATTTGACAAATATAGTCAAGATATGTTTTGAGCTTTACGTTTGTTTTTGACTTGCTTTTTGATTGATATTTTCTTACTTTATTTTGCTTGTAAAGCAGGGAATTTCTTTTTATTCTAAATATGATTATTGAAATTAGAAGTTTTTAGAAAATATTTGGCTTTATGTTGCTTTTCTCATCACATTCTTCAACGCTTATTCGCTGAAATATTTCAATCCTTGCTTGAAATAATTATTCGAGATTGAAAAAATTATATCAACAATTAATATGGAGAAATTTTTCCTGTTGCATCGTCCCCAAATACTCAGTGTGGGCTCGACGATGCAAACAATTCTCAGATAGAAATCATATTAACGATACTATGGATAATAATGATAATATGGGTTTAACTCGTTCACTTGAAGTTGAGATTGTAAACATTTTAAACTTGGTATAAATTTTTTTCGTTAAAATTTAAAAATCCACAAGGGAAAAAACTAGTACTGTCCAATGCGAAAGTATCGATGGGTGCAACAAATGAGATTTTGTCTGTAACATAGAAAGATATTACGCCTGGTGGCATTCTCATAAATCACGGCATCAATTTAAATGACAAAAGTTATAATTTCAAAGGGAAAGGAAATGCAAAAAGAATTTTTCAACTAAGCAAAATTAAACGCGAAGGAAAATTTACAATAAGAAAAGGAAAAAAATAAAAATTTTTTTGCAAATATTTTGAGAAAAAGAAATGATAAATATATCTTCAATATTGTCTATACAAAAAATTACATCTTATTTCGAAAATTTTTTAAGTAAATAAATAGGTTTTATAAAAATGTAGTTTAATAAAAAAAAAAAATGTAGGAAATGCACATTTTTAAGTCTTTTTAGTTCACTTTTTTTAAATAACTACATAACATATTTATACATTTTCGTAAAACATTAAATTCTGCTAATAGTAAACAATTTTGTAATTTAATTTATTTTTCTTGGGTTTCCGAAATTTCAAATTTACAAATATCCTTAAATTTAAGCTTAAATTTTACGGATTATACGATTAGAAAAGCATCTTTCGATAAAAAATAATTTGTCTAAGTACTAGTTTTGTCAGTTAATGGAAATATTTTTTATTTTGTAAATTAAAATTTATCCAAAACTTCTTACAAAAAGCGATTAAGTTTTCGCCAAATTGTTTCATACAAAATATGATATTTATTCTAAATATCATTAAATTATACGTAATAATAATATTGTATATTTTGAGAAAATTTTATTTTGAAGATAGATTACCAACGACAAATATCTAAAAATGCTAATTTTTCAAGTAAATTTTCAAGAAAAAGGTTAATTGAAAAAAATATGCATAAGTTTGTAATTAAAAATCATTAAAAATGTTGAATTATGGTAAAAAGAAAAACTTTTTTTTTTTTGCAAGTTCCTAGATAAATTTTATTATTGTTTGTTAATTTCTTCTTTTTAAGATTTTTTGGAAAGTAGAAGAATCAAGCTTGTTATTATGGTTTGGGGTTCCCGCAATATTTCTTTTCCTGGGAAATGGGAACGAAAAGCTAAATTTCCCGAGAATTCCCGGGATTTCTTATAAAGAGAATTTTATGTTTTTTATTAAATAAAGCAAAATGAAATATTGTAAATCATACTGAATTAAGAAAAAATAAAGTAGTATAAAAGTATAACACCATTTCTAAGATTAAAAAAAAATAATTATTCTATACAAATAAAATTAGTACCTTTCGTATTTTACGTGATTATGTTTTTGATGCTAGAACTTTTTAAAAATAAATTTCATTACAAATAGCTTCCCGTTTATTTTCACTTCATTTCTCTAATTTACACTATTTTCTTTACTAATTCTTACTAAATTAAACACAAATCTGGAAAATACTAAAAATTGGTTCAGAGTGTTCAGAAATCTGATGAAAATAATCTCATATGCGTATGAATACAACATGAGATTAGTTTTCTTTTTTTTTTATATAAGTACGAGTATTTTATACATTAACATTTACATTTAATACATAACCATTGCTTGGATATGAGATGCTGTTTCAAAAGAAAATGTTGTGTTAGAATGAAAAATCTCCCGACAAAGTATTTTTTTTTTTATAATAGTGAGTATTTTCGAAGTTCAACTTATATTCACTTCCACATATCTATAATAAAACTAAAATATCTATAATTTGAACATGACAAAAATCAAGTTTATTTAAAATTTCAAATTCTATAGCTACAGAATTTTAAAACTAAGAAATTGGTTTTCCGGGGAAAATTTCAAAAAATTCCCGGGAACTCCCGGACCCCATACCCTACTTGTTTTCCATATTAGTGCTGGTAAATTCTACAACTTTTGAATACTCGATACTACTCATTACTTTTCATTTTAATACTCCATAATATTCGATACTCAATGGATTTTTAATTTTTATTTTATTTTTTTTTTGAATTAAAAATATATTTACCTGATTAGCGTGAAATTTTATATATTTATTTATATAAAACATAAAATAAACAAAAACGTTAACTTTAAATTCAATAAAATTATTTCCATATGTTTAAAAATTAATTTATATCTCTATACAGAGTTGTATTTTTTAATACGATAAAATTAAAAACAATTAACTATAAAAGTATTGATTAACTACTTTATATTATTGTGTACCCAAATAAAAAAAGGGGGCAAATACCCGGTACTCGATATTTAGTATTCAATACTTGCACTGCACTAATTCATATACATTTGTATGTGTTTTGGTCAAATATTGAAAATAAATTTTTAAACACCATTTAAAAAAATGAAAATTTTCAAGTTCTGATGTAATTTATTACAAAATTTTCTACAAAAGGCTAAAGAACGATGCAATATTTCTCAAAGACATTTTTATAAGCATAACAAGATTTATTTTCTTTTAAATTAGATAAAAATTTTAGAACTTATTCGATTTTATATGGAATGATTTACTTAAGCCTTCTATACGTTTTTGTTTTTGTCCCAAGTATATTTCAAATAAAGCATAAACTGATTTGCTTAAAAATATATTAAAAATAATTTGATAAAGTTTCGAGATTTTTAAATAATTTTTTCAGTATTAAAATGATTTGAAAGATTGACGTCTAATTCCATTTTAGATGAAATAGCATTTAAAACTTGATATTTTGGGTGTTATTTTGGAATAGAAAAACAAATTTAATTAAAGAAATGAATAAATTATTTTTATTTTTATTATTATTTAAATAAAGTTTAAAAGCTACTTTCTTTTGCTTTCTTCAGTAAATTAAATTTAAAATTTACTTAAGATCTTTGTGCGCTAACCACTCGTATCATCAAAACGTTTTTTTTTTTCGAAATATCTCAAAATTTACAGGGTATTTCGAATTTTTGGAAATATGTTAGTTTTTCGCTTTGGACTACTTTTTTGTTTTTCTTAAAATTGTTTACTTTTTACAAGTAATGAAAATTAATGAAGCAATGCTATTATTAATAATTATTTTATTTTTGTAAAAATTATCGATTTTCGGTACGATTTTCTTTATCAGATTAGTTTCAAATTTTTGTATCACTTTGATACTAAAGAATATAATATATCTATTTAAATAAAATTGATATTCTTAGTATCAAAACTTACATAGCTCAACTTTTCATGTTTATCAGATCATGAATTTTAATTGATTTCATTAAAATGCATTTATCTGTTTGAAGTGACCTTGAGGATAATAATTAAATAAAAACACAAATTAAATTATTAAAATCTATTCAATGTTCCCTGAAATTTACGAACTATAGATTCATAGAAATTTTTGTTTCTATTTCAAAAACTAAAAAGGAATAATAAAGTAAAATATCGAGTTTTTTGGCCACACAAAAGAAAAATTTATAGTTCAAAAGTTATTTATAAAAATATTCTATAAAATTTGATTGCCTCTTATCAACTGAAATTTTTAGCCATTAAATTCTTGTACATAATTTCAAAATTCTTAAAACAAATAAATTCAAAACACAAATAAAATTATTTTAAATATTTTGACTTTTAGATACAAAACAAATTCACAATTCTAACTGAAATCTAACTTAATTTTCAATACTGTTAATAAAAAAATAAGAACTTTTGGCTTAATATTAACCGGAATATAGGTAACTTGTTGTTAAATTTGACTAAATTTTATTTTGTATTAACGGGCATAAATTGCAATTAAACGTATTTATTTTTTTTACAATGGAAATTTCTCTATATAGTTATTTTAATTACATACATTGAATATTTTAAAATTGCAAACCTCTCTATATCTCTTTAAGATTGCAAAATATTGAAAACAAATTATATGTAAGATTTAATAGATAAATATTGTTAAAGAAAGATGTGTCTGCTCTCCTGAAAAATTATATCTTTCGAGATAGAGGTTTCTGAATACAGGCCCTAGATATTAAGTATTTAGTTTTCAAAAGAAAAAAAACTATGTCTATAAAATTTTTAGCATTTTTGAGTATTAGCAAAATTTTATAGTTTAGAAGATGTGAATCACTTTATTCTTTGAAAAATGAGGAAAACCGTAGTCTATATTTAAAAATTTGACAAAAAAAAAACTTTCAAATGTTAAACACGTTTAATATTTTTAAATTTGTTGGAACTTTTCTTAAGTTAATGGCAGTTTTATAGTGAAAATATCTGTATGCAACGTTATTTCCATTCCTTTTGTTATTCTTTTCTTTTACTAAATTTTTTTTAATAAAAATTATGCTTTGTGATAAAAAATCCCGATGAATTAAATTTTAGGTATTTTTGGAATACTAAAAACGGAAACTAATTCAGTTGCATACTACAAATTATAGAAAATTGTTTATTTTAGGTTTAGGCCTCCACGCAGAGACCATTCGGTCCATGGTAATTACTTTATAAATAACAGAGAAAACTGATAGATGAAGAAAGAGAAAAATCCTAGTAGAATATAGTAAAAGATTGAAAAGAAAAATAGCTAAATATAAGAAAAATTAACAAGACCCATCAAATCAACCCTGACTACCTCTAAGCCACTTTATTCCCATTACGAACCCTATAAAGTTGCCGAGATCTTCACCCGCAACCTCCTCTAGTTCGTGCAGAATATGTCTCCCAGACCACCTCAGTCTACTTCGCTGAAGCCCTACACAGTGACAGAGTATATGCTCCACCATCTCTAGCTCATGCACATCATCGCACGTCCTGCAAAAATCTGACGCGCCAGTGTCCCACTTACTGCTCACATTCCCTATTGCGAGGTGACCAGTAATCATGCCAACAATGATCCTTAGATTCTCACGACTCATTTATTTAAGGTTTACAAATAATTTTCGGAATCAAAATTTAAAAAAAATAAGCGTTTTTAGTATATGTAAAAGGACATCCGCCAAAAAAATTCATTCAATTATGATTAAAAACATTATTGTAACATGCCACAATTGATTTGTCTGCATAAATAGGTTATTCAATCTCTAAAATTTAATAAATAGTCTGTACAAAATTCTATGAAAACATTTATTGAAGTTACAGACCAAGTAAAATAATACTGTACACCGAAAATCATATTTAATACAGGTATAGTTGTTTATAAAACACCATTCAGTTACGATCACGTAACGCACGATATCGCGGTGCACCGTCAAGGTTTATATCTTAAACCGCACAATTCTAAAAATTGTTTTGGGCAAGGACGAAATGTAATTATGTCTGTACTTGCATTATAGCTAAAATCTATATTTTTTTCCTAAAAATTTAAGAAAATCTTGATTCTCTTAAGTTTATAAACAGCGTTGTCGACATTTAATCTTTAAAAAGCACTGAAGTATTTTTTATTTTTTTTTATTTTTCAATGTCGAATTTAATTTTTTCTCTAAATTAAAATTTGATGTACATTTTCTAAAACAGGTAACGGAATTTTATTTACGAGTGTACAATTATTTTTGAAAAACGTATTTTTTTTAAATAAAGGATAATAAAATCAATACTGATCCTTGTATCCTTGTATTTTTTTTTAATACTTTAAATTGAAATCAATATATCTTCCAACATAATTTTGGCCGATTTAAACAAACTTTGGCTCAAATTGATGACTAATATATGTAGTTTCCAATTATTTTTGAAAAACGTATTTTTTTAAATAAAGGATAATAAAATCAATACTGATCCTTGTATCAAAGGCATAAACATTTTCAAACCGGGGATTGGTACTTGTTGTAATTAAGCATATTTTGCGCTATATCACGTTGGTGTGGCCTAAATAATCAGCGCAGTAGATAATTTCAAAATTTGAAAAACAAAAGCGAAAATTAAAAAAAGTTTTGTTTCGCGAGGCATATTCACATTCTCTAATGGATTACTACGCGAACGTAGTTTTTAAATATTTTTATTTCTCTTCAATAAAATTGTAAAGCATTAAAAATAAATTTAATAAAAAAAATTCATGGACTTTTTTAGAAATACACAAAAATTGCACTTTTTATATTTTTATATAGCAAATTGCAATTTGTGCAAATATAATTGATCAGGACCATAAAATAAATTTAAGTCAAATGTTGTTGATAAAACGAAACGGTACATTTTTGCCAAAATAAATTTTGCTGAGTCACATAACATGGACAGTACGAAATTGACCATAATTGAATAATTAGATGGTGTTTGCAATGCTAATTTTATTGACCAATAAAAATTTACA
Organism: Protocalliphora azurea; assembly: GCA_932274085.1. Lineage (NCBI taxonomy): Eukaryota > Metazoa > Arthropoda > Insecta > Diptera > Calliphoridae > Protocalliphora > Protocalliphora azurea. The sequence continues at coordinate 75,116,682 of OW026522.1, read as the reverse complement.
TATGTTAAAAAAGGATTACAATATTAAATAACATTTCTTTGTAATAAGCTCTACTAAAATATATTTTCGTATAATATATGGAAAAATAACTTAAATTCAAAACCTATTCTTCGCAAAATTTTTAAAAATTGCGACTTTTAGTATAAAGAAACAAACATTGAAAATATCACATATTTTATTTGAATATCCCAGTAGGTTTTGATATTGCGCGTAAGTTTTAACAGAATAAAATCCTTTTTCCTTTTTAAAATATTTCTATAAATGTACACAGAGAAAACAGATTCGTTGTGACTACCGAATTTAATGCCAATCGAATTCGATCAGTTGCAGGAACTACTATATAAGTTAGTTGTAATAACTGTTATGAAAGGTCCTCATAACAGTTTGTATAAAGAAAGCGACACTATAGTTAACTAATTTTTTTTTTTTAATTATGACTTTTATCAATTCTTTTTTAATAAAAATACGTACAAAAGAATTAAATACAAAAAAGAATTAAAATTAAAAAAAAGACAACTAAACAAACAATCTTTGAATATTATCTATGCTTCCATCATCTAGATTGATTTTTGCTGCTAATTTTTACCAGATTTCGATGTGAACTTGAATGATCCTATCGATTAAATGAAATACATAATTACTGATCAGGGATCGTCTTGTACCTCTCTTTGGGAGTAGTTTTTATTTTGAAGCCTGCAAAAATTTCAAAACCCAACATATTAGATGAAATTAACGTATGGGAAGAAATTTACATAGATTTACCCATGTACTAATATCTGGTATCCTTTGAACAGGAAAAATACATACCTTTCGATAACCATTAGCAAAAGTTTCATATTTAAAATTTGAGTATTTAATTCTATGAATGGAAAAGGAAATCAAAATTATATTGATTGAGAATACCAATTTTGTTTATTTCTACCTCGCAATCGATTTTCTTTTATTTTAATCACCAACATATGGGATAAATACATAAAGTAATAAATTAAAATTAGTTGCATCTTCTAAATTGTAGAAATAAATTTAAATAAAATTCAAATCGATTCATACAACTTACTTAATAATTTTTAAAAATTAATTCAGTTACAATATGTCTTAATAATTCTGAATACAATACTTATTTTATATATAGAACTTTTTAGTATGGAGAAAAATATTTTTATTAAGCATGTTTAAATTTTGTAATGAGACCAACAATCATTTTTCTATATGTAATTATATTATTTTCACATCAATTATACAAAAATATATTCAGATATTTCCATAATAATATTTAAACTTGAAATAAAATTAAATAAAATAAAATAAAATAAAATAAAAATGAATGTAAAAACACATTATCTACTAAAATATCCATATATGAGTTAAAAGATATAAATATTTTGCATATACAAGAAATCCTGGGAATTTCCACATCATTTCCTGAGATTAAGGGATTGAAAGTTATGCGGAATTCCCACGAATTCTCGTTCCGGGATTTTCTGTGAAATACACCACATATTACTAATGGTTCGCTTTCCAAACCATTACTGCGAATTTTCTATCATTTCAAAACTTGTATTCATATACATATATAGGCAAAAAATATATAAATAAATAAATAAATAAATACAGCAAAAAAATTTTTCTTTAAGTGCTGATGACGAAAAAGTTTTTATAGAAAAATTCGAAATTAATTGTGCTTATTTCTCCTAACAGCATATGTAACAAAAATAGAATGAACAAACTCATTTTCATAAAAAACTACTAACACAGATTCAATCCTTGCACAAAAAAAAAAAAAAAAAAATAAGTACAACCAGTGAAAATATAAACAAATTAACTGTAATTAAATTCCTTTTGGGATTTTCTTAATATTTTAATGATTTTGTTGCTATTATCTTCAATGATTTTGTCTATTTTCTATGGCAGATCTCTACTGATATTTCGACAAATTTCATAGTTCATTCTTGTTTTAAAACTGTTTGTTCACGAATTGTTTTTTTAACTCTTCGGAAGGTTTTCTGAATAATTTAAGTATAAAGACTTACTTGGACAGTTGAGTAGGACCACACCATTCTCTTGAAACTAATCATAGACCAGCTTTGAAATATGCTTAGTATTAATATTCTGTCAACTTACCCATCTGAGATGCATATTTTCTTTAGCATATGATATCTCTGTATTGGCATCATATTATAGTGTCTGATCGGACCACGAGAAGCATCCTTAGGCCATCATGTTTCTTCCGTCGTGCTTGGCAGTCTTTTTTTATAACGTTCGTTAAAACTCCTTGTCCTTGGGGTGTCGTACATTCGAATAGCAGTCGTTTCCAAACAAATTTATTTTAGTTTTTTTGGTCCCTTAAGTATTGCGCCACTTTTTGTCAGCCGACTGGCCCAGTCCAGTTTGAATGACTTCAGACTACATTTTTTTTTTTTTTTTAAGGGGCAATAGAATTCTTCCAGGTATTTTTTTCACGTTAATTGACTCCTTATTATCTCTAGTGGACCGTTTGGCAAGGAATTACATTATTAATATCTGCTGAAATCGTTCCCAAAGAAGGGGCTTTCCAACTACAACTAATTGTGATTGAAAATTCCAATTACAATTTACCTGTAATTGTAATTGAAAATTTTTATTACAAATTACAGGTTAATTGTAATTGTCTGTGTAGAAAATTACTAAATGTAATCACTACCCCCCAAGCCTGATAATGCTTCATTTCAGATTCTTCATTTTTCTTTTTAGAAGTTACAATTTATCTTCTCAGACATAATTTAAGTTGAATTTTTTTACTTTTTATAAAAGATCATTTGGATCTATATGGAGGTTTTGTTACTTCTTTTAATATGTTCCTTCAATATTTTATCGAATCATTGTATTGTTCTTTTATATTTCCTGGACTTTATCCATAAAGAACATAAATCGATAGATCATTCTCGAACTCTAGCCAGTCTGGATATACGTATATCACATTTTCTTATTTAACTTTTTTGTAAATTGCGTATATGTAAGTTCAATTAATCCAAAAGATATCTCTTATAAATACCTTATATGGATTTTTCAAAATTAAATTATTATTGTTAATACAACTTTTCGTATTTAGCAAAAAAGCATTCTAATTAATTTCAGTTAAGGTGTGTGTTTGTGTAGTTTAGTTTGAGCCATTTAAAGACATTTGGTGGAACACTTTAATTAGACCTTGTTTTCCTTCATATAATAGCAGACATTTTTTCTTCATAAGAAGCGTGTCTAACAACAATTAACAAAACATTAGTAATACTTACACCATCTTTGTGTAATACAATGTTTTTTTGTCGCATGTCAAAAGCATTTTTTAAAAAATTAAAGCAATTCCTAATTAGATAAAATTTTGTTTCATAATAGGCCAACACACTACTAATAACATAGTTAAAATAATTTCATAGTTTAACAACCGCTATAGATGACCTATAGAATTTTATTACTATGTAGCAGGAAACATGAACAAATAAATATGGTTCAAGATAATGCGATAGTATGCATGAATTTAAAATGATATGTATTAAAAATTGCGTAAAAATCTCCATCTTCAAAGAAAAAAAAAATATACTACTAAATAATAAATGTGGCTTCTTTTCAAAACTGATAAATAATCCAAACAATTTTTTTTTAATTAAGGCTCCCATTGCAAATATTTGAGTCTAGACCATCACTAATCTTTTGACACATTAATAATTGAAATATGGTCAGGTGTTCACATGAACTGTGATTTACTTTCTTCTCTCACTTTTAGTGACAGAAGCTACTGTGTACGATTATGAACAAGGACATTCAACAATATTTTATGTGTTTTGTTTTCCTTTTTTAATCGCATTTGCGCGTGCGTTTCCTAATGTAGATATGCTATTTATCCATGAGAAGCCTTATTGTTTTTATCCTTTGGCAAGACTACAAAACAACACATAGTAAAACCTATAACAAACGGGCTGTAAACAGTTGTTTGTAATTAAGAAAAAAGAACTGTTCAACATTTTGCTCTTTTTTGCAGTTTTAGTTTAAATTAGTTGTTGGAAAAACAACTGAAAAAAATCTATGACAGATTTATAATCAAACCTTTGCTTTAATGTTATTTTTAGTGAATTATGTCGTTAATAGGATTAAATATTTTGTTTTGTTACTTTTGTACTTTTTTTTCATACTGATATGTAAGGGCAACAACAATGTTAAAAATAAACAATACAAATTCTTTATAATATAAAAAAGGAATAATAAAGGATATGTATTTCTGATATTTTCAAGGCAAATAAATGTGTGAAAATTGTAATTTCTAACAAAACAGTTTAGAGAGCAAAAGTATGAGTCTCTTGACAATTGTTTATAAATGCCTAATCAGATTCATATATTTAATATACTTAATTATTATGAAAAGCATATAACAACATTAGAGAAAGAGCTGAAAAATGAAAACAAACTGCTATTATAAACAATAATATTATTAAAGCAGACTGTCATAGACTCAGACACATGCAAATATCATTAGAATTAGTTAGACAGCGTACTAGAACCATCATAATTATCATCAACAGCAAACACTATATCGCCTTCAGTATGAACAGCAGTAAATAAGTAACATTGTCCTTATTATTAACATCCTTATCCGACAACATGCTTGTTAGCTTGTTTGTACCACCAGCATTAGTTTTATGTTGTACATACTAAAGCAACAACAATAAATTTATGCGTTTTATATACGATTATATACATATGTAAGTGTGTGTGTATATAAAACTGAACAGGAATAAAGTAGTTATTGTAAACAGAGCGACAAACTCAAATTATACAGGATACGGATGTACGCGACATTGTCAACACAAATTTCACACACATATGTTACTATTATTGTTGTCGTTGTGTTGAACGGTAGTCGTATTATTAGTGTTCCAAATAGATAAAACTGAATATATCGAAAGCGAACACAAATGAGTTTAAGGACGGTGGATGTACGAGGGTCATTCTATAGTTTAAGGAAAGAAATAACATTGAATTTTAGTTAAAGGAAAATGATTTTCAAATAGTAAAAGTTTGCACCCTATTATATTCCAAGATACTGCACTGGTTAATAGGTCAAGTAAATAAACTCTTAGTAATGGTCGAGAGTCCCAAATAAGGTTTTAGTCTCCAATATATTCAAGACAAATGAATTGTTTTAAAGGTTTAGGTTGAGCTTTCTCATGAACAAATTCTAAATACTTATAGCACATCAAATGCAGGATCATTTGTGTTAACTACGAAGAAAGAATAAATAATGAAAGAAGTTTGGAAAGGGAGGTATTTTAACGGAGGAAATACGGAAAAGGATTGAACGGAATTGGAATAGGAAAATCTTCGTAGCATAAGGGAGCAAGTACTATCACGGATTTGAAAAAGAATTTACAGAGTAAAAGTAGTAGACTATTCGCAATACTAATAATGACTTCGCAGGAAGAAATGAGTGCATACAATTCAGCTTATAAAAATGAAACCAATGAGTAAATCTTTTTAAAATTTTGTTTTGTTAAAGCCTTAAAACGTGCTTTATTTTTTTAGTGCGCAGCCCTTAAATCTTCTAATTTTTCAAATATTTAACGGAATCAATTTCCAATGAGTGAGTCCACGCCGCCTAAAACTTTTATTAGATAATTCAATGATATTGTTAAAAAAAATGTATCCTATACAACAACCAAATCCTCAAGTATGTATAGGACGTTGGCAAGGGAGTTGAGAAATTAACACCTCCTCTTCCTCATGAAGACAACTACTGTAAAAACAGTTAGAGAGCGATTCTAAGCTAATGGCATTAATGACAAAACAAAGGGAATTTACTTTTTAGATACATTCAAAGACATCTTCTTTCGTTTGTTCATTTTCATATTTATTCTGTGCCAAGTTATTGAATCCACTGCCAACCCCGTTCTTCAGTTTAAAGCCGGAGAGTTACCTTGTTAAACATAAAAAATGGGAACGGTGCTTTAGAAGTGTATTATCACCGTTCCAAATTAAATAGTGGTTTAGAAGTGTATGACTATACACCCGATATTTTCAGACTCCCGTAGTGTTCAATCTTAATATATTTTTTAAGTTTCAGCGAAGCCCACCCAATTAGATAAGATACGAGAAGCTTGATAAATGTATTTATTATGTTACAGAAAATAAATAATCCAATCTGCTTAAATTTAATTATATTTAATTATAGTGCTTTGATTCTGCCAAATAGAGACAATAAGATCAATTAACGATTGTAACTTGTTTACACACTATTTAGGGTTTATTTTCTGGAAATAAGATGCAATTGAACATTGCAAAGATTGATTTAGTTTACGTAATATAGTACTTGTTATTAGAAATCTCTTTCTTTGTAGGATTCACATAAATCTAAACCACTGTCAACGCTAACATTAAGTGGTCTTAGTACCATTTCCATCCGTTCTACGCTTGAAAATTCGAATCGACCATGACATGACAAATAATGACATTTGAGGTCTAAAAGCTGTATCACAAAAATACTTCCATGATTCTTTATTGCCATATTAAATAGTTGTAATTTTTCAAATACCACCTATTACTTAATTTCTTTGGTTCCTTGTTCTGGGCAATGTTATCATTGCTGGCGGTAATAATTTATTGGCAAAGGAATTCTATTGGTGACTTATACTCATACTGTAATCTTCATTTTAGTAAAATCATAATATCACATTAAATAAAATACTGGAGGAATTTTAAGTACTTATATTTGTAAATAAAACTTTATTCTTTTTGACGGTCTGAGTAGATCAATAGAGAATGACATATATTTGTATCAAATTTTAAGAGCAACACATACTACCTTGAAAGTCTATAAAATGTCGTTTATTAATTATAAGGTTTAGTAAACAATTTTACCCTATTTACAGTATTAACAATAAAAATTAACTGGATAGAATTATAAAATTCTTACCGGAATACAATTACTTGCGTTGCCTACAAATTAATGCTATTAAAAATGCATGACTTCAGGTCACATTTTTTATTAACAAAATTAACTATGTTATGAGCTCACATATAATATGATAATAATCAAATTAGTCGATATTAAACTAATTTGACATTATTCGATCTTTAAATCCACATTCTACAATTCTTTATGGAAAATTTATGGACTTTGCTCCTATGAATGCAGCAACTATTTAGTTTTGTGTATTTATGTAATTTCTATTTTATTAGTTCGAATACTTTTTAATAATTATTTGAAAATTATATTTCATTTTACTTAATGTCAAAATTTAGCTTCAACAAATGATCGACTATATCGCATTTATAACGACCCTCGCCTAACTGGCTTTTTATGAAATTTTTACACATACATATATGTAGTACATATTTTACCGGTCTAATATTTTTCTCTTAAGGGTTGTCTTAGTTACTTATTGCTAGCATTTAATTATGGTGGAAAAACAAAATATTCCATATCTAATATTTTGATATTTTGTGAGAATTAAAAACCAACCCCATACCTCCTAATATATACATAAGTACGAATATATATAGAAGGATATATAAAAATGACCTTTTTTGATAAAATTCTACAGTGACGAGCCACTCATAAACAAATTATTTGCTTTAAAACCAACAAATGATCATAAACATACACATACATATACACCTCATTTGCGCACTCACACAAATATACAAAAAGATAATTGTCAAATTTATTTATGACCATTTTTATCACGAGGGATGTTTGTGATACTTACAATTGATTATAACAATTTAAAAATACGTTACAACAACACTAATATGCATATGAATGTATAATAAAATGTACAGAATAACTGTAACACAATAAACATAAAATTTTATTTAATTCCAGTATCTTTCACTTCGATTCGCTTGTAGTTTATGGTGCAACAACCTAAATTTTGCTAATTTTAAGGATACTCTTTCAATTTCTTTGTATATGTGAATTGTATGTATGTATGTATGTATGTATTTATGTATGTATGTGTTTATGTAAATATATAAACATTTATGGCTCACAACTGTTGTTAAATGCTAATCAAATAATGGCTGACATTTAGTTTATATTTCAAATGTAGATCATCCGGATCTTTTTTGTTTGTTTTCCCTTGAACTTTTTTTTTAGGGGTTTAAAGAATACGTGTCATTTGCAATCTTAAGAGTTTGTTACTTTTCTTTTCAACTCATGATTCGTTATCGTTAAGAGATCTAATAAAAAGTAAGTTAAAGTTAGAAGTAGAATAGAAAAAAATAAAGTAAATTGAAGTTAGTAGTAATTTTTCAACCCTTGATTTTATGATAAAGATTAAATTTCGAAGACTCTCACAAGGGGTTTTGGATGTTCCGATGTAATATTAAAGAATTTGTTAAGTAAAAAAACTAAATTTTCAACTTAAATTTTCTTGAAATTTCTATTAATTTATAGAAAACAACACCCAGAAAAAAATATAATTAAGCATTATTAATGCAAACATATTATGTTTGTTACAGTTTGTATTATGTTTATTACAGTTATGGTAATCAAATCTTCGTTTCCGTAACTAACTTATTTTTTTGATAGACATAAAATATGTTCTTCACAACCGCTAATATGTTTATCCTCTCCCCTACTTAAGAATAAAAGGTAGAAGAACACCATATTAGTTATTTTAACAGACTTATATTTTATTACCATAAACAAACTATGGTTGCTGTAGTAATATAAATTATTCCCGTGACAATAAAAATACTTTTAAATATTATATGTTTTCCGTAAAAATGCTCAACTCTTTTCTCTGTCTGAATTGAGTTGGTTTTGCACAATATATACCCTTTGCATTCCATCATGATGGCAAGCTCATATGCAATTTATCGCGAGCCAGGACTAAATGTTGAACAAAGCCTCGGCAGATCAAGATCGGCTCTTGTCAGCATATTTTATGATATTTGAGTACTATTCTTTCTTTTCAGAATTCAAGTAAGTATCAACTATACAAATACATTGTGTAAAAAGTAAGATAGCTATAGTTGTACAAGCCCGACCATATACTCTATAGAAGCACTTTTCAAATGAGGGTCCTCGGACTCTTACAAATAGAAGTCTGAGAAATAGAAGCATGATTACATTCAGTTCTGAATGTCCTTTTGTACGTGGTATCAAAAAAAAAAAACTACAGTACATTATTGAGAGAAAGACGGGTACTCCATCGATATCGGAATATCTTTCCGATTATTTTTAAAAATTTTAGTATAAGGTTTCTTGTTGCATTAATTTCATCATTTTCAGTTTTTTAAAAGAGTAAAAAATCGACCAATTAAAAACTAAAAAAGTTTAAAAGTAGAAAAATCGATTATTTAGAAATTAAATGTCAAAAAGTCAAAATGTCAAAATGTTCTATCTATAAAATTTTACTTAAATTTTCACTATGGGAATTATTTTGAATTTGTGTTATGAAAAATGAAAAACTCCTGAAAGGGTCCATGAGGTGGGCTATGGTGAATTTTGCACCTATCATTATAAAATTTAGCACTTTGTTTTCTACTTATATACAATACAAATATAATTTTAATACTATTATTTATATGGGATTTAAGCACGTTATAGTTATTTCCGAAAGAGAGGCTTATGTGGGGACGATGGTCAATTATGAACCGATAAATCTGGCATAAAGATTTGTACTTACATAAGACATATTTATTTCATTAATGTATTTTTTTATTTAAGATGTTTAATAGCTTTAAATCGTTGTTCCGGGAGGGTAACTAAACTTGAATGGATCATATCTAAATTTTATAGGCTTTATCTTTGTATCGAAATATGTAATTATTTTTTCGAATTACATCAAAATTTAAAATTTTTATCTGTACTTTGTTCACAAGTTCTACATGGGCAGACAGACAAACAGCCAGACAGACATCGCTAAATGGACTATGCTAAAAAAAAGATGAATTATGCTTAACACAAAAACAGTAATTTAGTATCACACTCTTACTATATATAATATGATATACAAAAAAATAAATAAATAAATAAAAGTCGCAAATTATAGTGTTCACTAAACATTTCACCATTGGGCCAATTTTTAGTACACACTTATTTCGATGAATGGAGCAAAGACGGTCTTATGGAAACCCAAATTCGTTTGCAAATTCCATATATTCCTGTTCTCGAATCAGTGTAATATATACCTATCTATGTTAAACTAGTTCTGATCTATTTAGGAAACTCTACAAGTTTTAAACAGATTGGAGTTAAAAGGTTACACTTTTGAGCGTAATTTCTGAAGCGAAAAAAATGGTAAATTTTCGTCGCTACAAAATGCGACCTCAGGATATATTGTCAAAAGTAATAAACAAAAAATGATTGAAATTTTGCAGTACATACATTTTCCTTATTAAATATTGTGATATTTTTTTTATAAAATTTCTACCCATTTATTTTATAGAAGTGTTTATTAAATACATATCAATCTCATACCGAAAGGTACTGCTCTAATATTATTAAAAATAACTTATAATACAATAAGTTTTTAAAATAAGAAAAAATTAAACATTTAAAATTGTTTCCATTCACACACGCTTTTAAGGAGACAATGGCTGTATTCAGGCGCATAACTGTCATTGTTAGAAATGACATATTTACAATAAATACAACAAACATAAAGTTGTTATATTCCAAAAACAATAATAATAATAAAAGTACAGACTGCGACACAATAAATCAATAATAATATTTGTATATTTTTTTTTTTTTTTTTTTAATAAAGAGCATTTGAATAAAACCATATTTGTTAACACCTCTGTTATTTGAAACAAAACAAAAAGTTGTTAATATGTTGCAAATAAAAAAACTATTTTGTTATTCGATTTTTTAACAGCCATTTTTATTTGAAAAATTGTAGAAACATTTGCATACGTATTTACAGTGTGAATAATATTTGTTCAAACTAATTTTATTAATCTCTCAAGAAAAACTTTACATCCATAAACTTGTAAAATAAAAAATTTTTCCATCCATCTCCACAATGATCAAAGTTTCTCTTAAGAGATTAATAAAATTAGTTTGAACAAATATTATTCACACAGTAAATAGTCTTAAATTACTCTTAATATTATAATCTAAATGAGACAAAAATATGTATACTTTTTCGTACCACTTAATATAATTCACGATGTCCATATACACATACATATACACATACAGACTCTAAATTAAAATTTTCAATTCATTCACATATAATAAATATTTTGTTTTTTTTTTTTTCATTTTGTTTGTCTGTATTGATTAACGACCAACCACAGTTAATCGGCTTAAAAAAATTGTTTGCCAAATACTTGTGAACTGCTTAAAAAGAGCCAAAAGCAGCTATAACAAAAATTTAGATGATTTTAATATTAATTTTAATTTTATTTACTTTTTTATATTTCACTGTTAATCAGCCAATGTGAATGAGTTTAAAAAATGAAGGAAGGGGGAAAACAAAAATTAATTCACGTTTTTTTTTTTTATTTTTTTTGGTGTTAGTAACATTTATAATCAAAACTACACTCGTATACTCGTAAATTAGAGGATTTACCTATAATGACATGCGAAAAATTTTGTTACTTTGTTAAATTGAAAAAATTTTTTGTTTGTTTTTCTTTTCTTCGTTACAAAATTTTACTTTTTTTGCTCTGGGGGGTTACAAGCTGGAAAGGGCAAATAATGTTTCTATCCATGTTGCTTTATGTAAAACATAGAAAAATCTAATTTTTTCCCAACTTCTGCGTTTCGTTTTATGACATTCGTTCAAGTTTTACAACCACGATTATTATTTGTGTGTGAAATTGTGTTGGATGGATAGAAAAGATTCTAGGCTTTGGAGGTTTATGGAAATATGGGAGGATTTTATAAAAAATTATTAGTGAAATATTACTAAAAAATGGAAGCCAGAATCGCAAGCGTGAAAATTTGCCAAACTGAGTACCAATTTGAAGCTTATATTTAGACATAACCTGTCCTGGCCTTAAAATTTGTATAGTTCTATAGATTACGAACCCTTCTAGCAATGCAACTCCATACTGAGATAACGCTCTCCCTGCGAAAATCGGTCAACAGAGATTGTTCTGATATATTCATGATTAACGTGAGTACCTGCTACGTTTGCCTAGCCTCACGGTGGTTTTATTACCGCGTGTGAGAGGGTAACTAAACTCTTGTCGCATAATTGGCGATTTGCATTACAATGAAACACCATATGGAGGGACCACGGCCACCACGATATTACCCATATATCCACACTGAAGTCCGGCTGAACCTAAGTCCTTGAGGATCCTGAATATCGTAATACCAGATTGTACAGACAAACCAGCACAGTGCTTTGTTCCCACATAGGACAAAAATATATGGAGTTATCATTAAAATTGAAACTTGTTACAATTTAGACTTAAAATCAATATATACAAAGTTTTAAAAAACTCGGTGCACGTCTGTTAAAAAAAATGGTTAGATTTTTACCAAAATTTGCGATTGCAGTGAAATATAAATTATTTACGAATCAATTTTTATTTGAATCGGAACAAAAAATCACCCAAATCCCAATATATATCCTAGAAATGACAAAAACATTTTGAACTAAAATACTGTTTTTATTTTATAAAAATAGAAGGAGGTTCCGTGGAAAATTGAAACTTGGTACACGTGTTGCTTTGAACACAAAGTGAATATATACAAAGTTTTAAAAAATCCTTAAATAAAAAATGTCCTTTCTTCTAAAATACAGGAAATAAGTTTTTTAGGTCAGACAATATTTACTTTACCTCCCTGCAATCTTCTAATATTATTTTAACTTCTACACCTACTTTTTCTCTTCAGTAACTAATTATTTAGCCTAAATTTGCCCGATCTTCGGTCCAAATTTTGTATTTATATTAGTTTTCAATATTGTATTAAATTTTATAATAACATAGTTTTAACATCATGAAATATTCTAAAGTAAAGGATTCTTAGAATTTTGTGTAAGAAAAAGAAATTTTGAATTTCTTTTACATCGATTTTTTTAGTTGTGACAAAAAATATGAAGTAATTTTTATTTTCTACAATAAACAACAATAGTGAGAGACAGAATCAAGCACAAAAAATAAATAAATAAAATAAAAAAAAAAATATTTAATTCTATTGAATTCATATAATTTAGTACTAAGATTTTAAAACGATCTATAATTAGCGCCATCATATGGATTTTGAGCACAATATATTGAGCCCAAAAATTAAATACTTTCCCTTTCTTAGTTGTTGTTTTTTTTTGCAAATTTCAAAATAATTTTTATTAATTTTTTATTTTAATTTAACAAAATAAATAATGTCAACTTTAAGAACTCTTTAAAATCAGACACTTTTTCAATTTAACTTTTTCTGAAGTTGTAAAGCACTAATTATTTTATTAGACTGTTAAATAACTGTAAAAGATTACATAAGCAAAAAAAGGTATATAATTTTTTTACAATTTTTGTATATCCTTCATTAAATTTAAGTAATTTTTAGATTTTAAATAAAAAATATATGTAAATTTGAGTAAAACTATATATCGTTCATTCCACGAGAGATTTATAAAAAACTGCAAATTTTTTCAGGATGATCATCAGATTTTGTCCACATTTAGTACGCATTTAACTTTTCGAATTAAAAAAAATTAAAAAAAGCATTTATTCACGATTTACATTTTTATAAAAGTTAAAAAATCCGACAAAGTACGTAAGTTTAAATGTTAATATCTCTTTATGATGCACCCTTTAAAGGCAATAAATCAAAGGTAAATTGTTTATTTAAGAATGCACTCATATTGCAATTGCAGTTTTACAATGCATTTTTAATAAATTTCTACCCCTTCGATTTTAATTTTCTTTTAATATGTTTAAACGAAATATCTTTATAAAAACATGCAATAATAACTGCTTTGGGACAAGGTGATCTACTATTTGAAATATTTTTTTAGAAATATTACCACCAGTTTTTCATACCAAATTTTAATTTTTTCATAGTATCCTTATTTTTTTTTTTTTTGGTTATTCTCATTCAGTAATATATACATCGCATTTTATTACAATAAATATTGTAAATGATATTGCATAATTAAAAAATAAAGTTTTTGCTAAATAATGCATTTTTACAAGAATACAATTTTCAGATACATTTTTATGAAAATTATGCCTCTTTTATTTTATATACTTTTGCTTAATTTTGAAGACAAATATTTTTATTACATGGTATATTAGCAATTATTTTGGGACAAAAGGTTATTGTATCAGAAATATAAAATTAAAAATATTGTGACTAAAATTTAGTTTTAAAATAAAAAATAAAAAAATAAAACTACTTTATTTTGGTATTAATTTTTTTTTAATAATGGACCATTTTGTCCCAGCACAATTTATATTGAAATTTTTAGAAATCATTATAGTTTTTATAATATCAGAGGGAGAAAATTGAAACGGTATTCCGGTGAGCTTCGCTACACATTTTGATGCGGTAGCTAATATTTACTTTATATGGGAGCTAATGTATTATTATAATAAAGTAGTTCCCACAAAATTTGAAGGCTCTCAATATAATAGTTCTTTAGATATGCCGTAAGAAACATTTGCTTTGTATGGGGGATACCAGTTAGCCTGGTCCTACCCGTCCTGTTTGATCTAAACTTATCAAGGATTTTGAGGAAGTTATTCTTACAAAATGTTAAAACCTTAGCTGTAATAGTAACTAAGATATACGATATTTAATATTTTCGTTATATGGGGGATACCATTTCCATTTGTTTCTATCTCCTCCACTTTCATTTTAAGCTTAGAGGTTGATGAGGAAAATATTCCCGCTAAATTTTATGATTTTTGTTGTAACAGTATTTAATTTATACATTAATTAGTATTTGATTTGTATGGGGTCTATCACTTTCCCTAGACCTACTCGCCCCATTTTCATCTCAGTTATGTAAATTAATAATGAAATTATTTTCGCAAAATTTCAGGACTTTACCTGTAACAATTCTGGACATATGTGGTAATTAATATTTACTTTGCATGGGGGCTACCATTCCCCTGCTTCTATCGAAAAATAAAATAGTCTAATTTACTTTCGAGTATTACGGATTGATACTGCGAAATATAAAAGATGCGGAAAAATGTTCGGTTTTTAATCCTTTATCATAAATCTGGTAATACTATAAATAAAATAAGCACGTATCATTAATAGTTAATGTACAGATGTTGATTTTATTCTTAATTAAGTGAAAATTGTGAATAAAATAAAAATTAAGTGGAGACACACTGATAGAACAAAGAAAAAAAAATAGCTGAAATACATGGAATTTGATGTGCTGAACATGAATCTGCTTTTAGTTTTTTTCTATCATGTCATAATTTTTTATGGGCAAATAAATTCTTCAATTTTGAATGAACATTTTTTCCGATAATAATTTCTGAATAACTTTGAAACTGTTGAAAGGAAAAAAAGTAATATTTATAGGAGGATTTTTCTGGCGACCAGTGTTATCATAAACCACAAACACGGAATGAAAAATTTATATATATAGTTTACACCTGCCCACAAGTACGTGGCTTATATAGGTTCTTCAAAATATCAAAACACGTATTTTGTCAGATATATCTCTGTTTATTGGACTGATTTAATTCATTCTGTACTTCAGTACTTATCCATTAAAGGGGAGATGTCTCCACGAAGACAACCATCCGCGGCAGACTTATACAGAGAGTGGAGGCATTGGAAGCAACTATATGCAATAAGAGTAGCAGACAGCAATATCAGAAAAGACGTTGCGACCATACAGCTAAGCGAATAAATAAACGCGATAAAGATGCTTTAAAACTGAAATATTATATCTCCTGATGGAGTGACGAGAAACTGTAAGCTTCACTCTATTTTCGCGCAAGTACCTTAAAAACCCTCCATCCAAATAGATGCACTTTATAGGAACTTGTGGAATGATTTAAAGAAAAGACTCTTCTAACAGTCTTTTCTTCAAATCATTCCACAAATAGATCTTTTCAAATCATTTCAAAAATAGAGATGAATTATAGGGACAAATTTAAAAAATATAGTACAAGATTCCATTGGAAACTTGTCAAAAGTTGATATCTGGTATGCCCAGTTGAATGCAGGAAGTTAAACAAAATAAGGATGGATATATAGGATATTAGTCCTTGTTTAAAACTGTCTAATAATTTTTAATAAAAACTTAACTAATTTTTAATTTATGAATCTTTCTTTTACATGTATATATTATTTTGAGGATCAAAATTGCTTACATAGTATTGCAATTGTCAAATTAATATACACCGAATCAAAAAGGTACATACAAACAATGAAAAAGTTCGTTGTTTCAACGAATTTCTTCCCTAATTTTGAGCTAATGTACAGATACGTTGCAACAACATATTGCCATACGTTAGCATTAAAATTCAACGTACAATTTCATTGATTCAACTTATTCGTACTTTGTTTTAATGAACACGTTCGTCGAATAGAATAATTCCAATGAAAAGCATATTGATTTCAATGAACTCACACGTTGATTTCAATGAAACTATTCCTTGAAAATGTATCATAATAATAAACCCATTCTATACTTTTGGTATTTATTTTATTTCAAATTAAACTAATAAATTTATTACATTCAGTAAATGGAAGTAACAATTAAATACAATTCTTTATAAATAATTAACATAGATGTCATAAATATAACACAGCTTCTTGTTTGCTTTTATCATATATTTTATAAATTACTTCTTGTTGTTCTTTAGTGCTCAGTGATGGTATGGAATATTCATGTTGCCATATAATGTGTTGCACCATTAATATGGCAATAGCATTATCCTTAACGAAAAAGAAATAGTTTTAATTATTCCTAAAATTTGTTAAAATGACTGTAATATATCGAAATATTAATCCAAGCCGCCATAAAGTGTATATAAATCCTAGGACGATCTAGCTGTGTTCGTCCGTCACTCCATATTTTTTTTTGAAATCACAACAGGTCCCGATTTGACTTAAACATAGTAGATAAGGCTTTTTATTTATTTTTTATTTTTATTATTTTTTTATGTTAGAAATGGACAAAATCGATACATAAACAAAAAGTTATTAGCCAAAAACCAGAAAAAATCGGAGTTGGATTCGGCCATGGAGGTTATAAGTAATATTCTCACTTGTTATTCTCTTGACTATAAAGTATGTGGAATGTTTTACATACATTCTTTACATTCTTTAGTTTTAATTTATTTATTTTTTTTAATTTTTACCAACCAAGAATTTATATTCCCGCCTAATACACAATACATTTTACATTTTCCCTCTGCTGCCTTCCTTAAGCAAATATAATTGCATTAGTATGTGTAACTATATGTTTATGTCCCAATTGTGTGTATGTTTATGATAATTTCATAAATATTTTCCGCTTCTTTGTCATGTCAACTTGATGTTGAATTTCTTTCGCTTTTTTTAGTTTTTGCCTCCTCTACATTAAAAAAAAACGCCAAACCAAGGAAAGACAGTAAAAAATGTAAAAAAAGAAATAAAATTATAAGGAAGTTAAACATGCCATCATCAGCATATTATCCTAAATGCATAAGCTTTCCTACTAACAGGATATGTATGTATGTATGTATGTATGTATGTCGGTCGGTCGGTGGCCATAGTTGTGGTAGTATTGGTTGGATATATTACTTTTTTTTAGCGGTGGGGGTAATACTTTTTAACATCTTTATGGTGCGAGTTTTTCTTTTTTTTATAATATATATTTTTTACATTTTACATATTTGAACAAAAATTACGTGTGTATTGTAATGAATTCTTCTCGTTCGTTGATAGTTTAGTTATGTATGTGTGTTTTGTATAGTCTCGTAGCGTTTTAACAAGCGACACAAGACAAATTCTTTAGGGTTGTTGACTTGACTATCATTTATCATAAGGACTTAAGCCAGTTGAGGAGGAGTAGAGAGTAAGAGAGTTTATTATGAATATCGTTGTTGTAGAAATAAATGATGACAACGACAATGACTTTATTATGTCTATGTAAGTAAGTTGTTTTGTATATGTGTATGTATATGTATGAATATACTTTATTTTCCGGCCACTGACTGCTTTAACTTCTCCCTTCTAATCTCAAAAATTTTATACCAGTTCCGCAGCTGCCGCTTATACTCTTAATAAACTTGTGGTGTGAAATTGTTGACGTACTCGTAAATATAACTTGGTGTAATAAAATATTAAATTTAAGTAAGATGAACCAACAAAAAATAAGTTAAAAGAAAAGAAGAATATACGAGTAATAACTGTTTATTTATGCATACAAAAACAATTTTTATTTTCCTCCAGACTTTCTTTTCATATTTATACCCTACACCAAATTATAGTACAAATCCGCTGAGAAATTATTTCCAACTCAGTTTAACTTCAATTGTTTAGTATTAAGTCTAACACTTAAAGTCCTTGTTGGCTTTTTTTAAATTTTAAAAGTGTCTCCAAACCTCCCGAAAATTTTCCTGAAACAGTATTAAGAACATTATGAATTTCATTACTATATAAATGCAGTTTACATTATTGTAAGGAAATTTTACCAAATATATGAAATTGTCAATGGTACTAACAATAAGCTGAAAAGAGGGCAATTTTGAAAGGTTAATTTTAAAACAAATATGCTCCAAGTAAGTTGGTGTAACACAGTCGACTTCAACCGATTATATTTTCTTGCATCTTATCTTTTCTAATAATCATTTATAATGGGAGAGGGGAGCACTTTAACCACTAAACATATTAATTTTAAAAAGGTAAATGTATAATCTTCAAAATTTAGCAAATGAAAAAAAAAGTAATAAAAAATGAAACTAAAATTTTCATTTAATTTGAAATGTTTTCTTTCTTCTAAATTTCGTCAGTGATAATACTTTCCCTGTTACAGTTAAAGCAGTTAATTTGAATTGTGAAACGTTTATAGGAATTTGAAACATAAAAATTATGATTTTATTCATGTACTTGGTACCAAGTTAGTTCTTCGTTTCACTGAATGCTTTAAAAATTTTTACAAGTATATTTAATTTGAAATCTCTGAAAGATTAAGAGAAAATGCAGTAAAATATGCTCTAATCAAGAATATTTTATGAAGCACCAGCAAACATTTTTAATCGCTCCTACACATCATTTCTAGATGCAGAGAATAACTTCAATTAGTGTCAAATACCATACATCGTTCATATTAGCAAACTGTTCTAAACACTTAAAAAGTGTTCTAAATCATCCAACGATATTCTTTAAGTTTCAACGAAACCTAAATTGATAAAACACCATTGTAACAACATGGGCTTTCATTTCGCCAGAAACTCTTGACTTTAGTGGTATTGATAAACGATTTGATTTTATTCATATTAGTTTTCGACAGACAGGTCTTGTACATCAGTTTCCATTGACCAAAACATATACGTCTTAGGTCCTAGAATGTCATAGAAGATTCTCATTTATACAATGATATAAATGTTAAAGCAACTTCTACAATAGTCGTTAAAAGGTAGTCCTAGTCTCCTAGCTTGTATACCAGCAAACCAGTGTCCTGTAATAGTGGCTACAAATGTTCGTTGCTGACACCTTGGCAATTCCAGAATTAAACTCGACTGTTCCTGATCGTACTGGGGCCATATCTGTACTGCAGTATCATTGACCTGCAAGATGTCAGCAGTATGCCCACTAACTAATCCGTTTCTTCACTTTGAAGAAGGGGACCAGTTCTGATTAATTCATCTGCAATAATATTTCCCGGTGTACTTAAGAGACCCCTTATCTAGACCTATTCTAGGTTTGAATGTCTCGCCATCTCATTTGAAGATGTCCAGCATTCATGTACCAGCCTGGATATCGAGTAGACTCTCGAAAGAGACTTAATCGCGGGTGGACTATCGGTACAATTTTAAATATCCAATCCGAATACCCTATAGTACGTTAGCCAATTTACCGCTCTTCTAATGGCTGAGATCTTCGCTTGAAGAGCAGTGCAGTTATCCAGCAATTTAAATTAGATGTTTCTATTATATGCGGGAATAAAGACTCCTCCCCAACCCCTTCAGAAGATTTAGATCCATCAGTGTAAAAATCAATTGATCCGCCTCTTGTAGTGGGATCGGGTGAGATTGAAACTGAGAAGCCTCTGTCCAGAAAGGGTTTGGGAATACAGTAATCAATATTGTCAGGAACGTCGTCCGAGATTCCTAAAATGGTCGCATGGCCATAGCTTCTAACGTTCCATGCACCTATAGTACTAAGCCTAGTCGCCGACATGATGGCGATTTGTTTGGACGTTATATCCACTGGCATCCAGTTCATCAGAACGAATAATGCCTTGAATGGTAACTAGTAGTGCTGAACTATGCAGAACCTTATCAAAGATTCCGCAAAAGGGGGAATTTTCTATCGCTTTCCACCATACTATTTCTCCAGTATAAGCTTGAAAGATGCTTAAAATCGTCTTTGTAATGTTTTTTCTACATTTCTACATGATCTGAAATAATATAAAATATTTTTAATATGATTGAAATCAATCTTTTAGCGACTGCAACATAAAAACTCGAAAACTAGAACCAATCTTGGAAAACAAACACCATATTCGAATTCAGCAACCTAAATTACATTAAAATTAGTTGTCATTTGTTCAGGTGCAAAAGTTGACCCGAATTACTTGTGAGGGCTCAGAAAGTTTAGAGAAAGTTAATTAGAACCTAAACTTTAGGAGAGACTGCAATTTTCCTAGGGGATATTATATTTTATAACGTTAGCAAAAGGACACTTTCAAAGGCAACGAAGAGGTCAGCTCTCAATACTTTTAATAAATCAAATTTTATAAGATTTTATATGCGTTCATAGATTTCAGAAGTATATTTATTGTATCACAATAGTCCCTTAGTTATCGAGGGCCTTTGGAAAGTTCATTTTAATAAACAAAAGGATATCATTATTTAAAATATTTAAATATATCTATAAACATCCAAATATATGAACATTAGGGTGACTCAAAATCCATTGCTACTGTTCCTACTTCAAATGAAAGTTTAATTCATTTTAAAATAAAACTTTTCAAAATTGTTGTCTGGCATTACCCTTTATAATTCAAAAGAAAAATATCCCTTTTTGTACTCCATACTAGGGGATAAATTCAATTTAGAATCCACGGTTGTGAATACATTGATAATTTACGGTATCGTAAATGATTTGTATGTGGTTGATTTTTCTCTGGATGTATACCACCATAGGTGGGGAGGGTTATAAACTTTTGTGGTGATGTTTTTGTAACGTCAAAAATATTAGCCTAAGATTCTCCTTAATACATACAAGTCAGCTTAGAAACACTTCCTGAGTCGATTTAACAATTTCCGCCTGTCTGTCAATAAAAACCATATAATTAAATTACAAATTTTTAAGCTAATGTAATGAATTTGGGTCATTTACTTTATATAGCTTAACGAGAAGCTCTATTGAAATTGGTTGAAATCGGTGGATTATTTCACAAAGCCTTCATACAAATATCCTGCCGAAATATGGATTAGCGAAAACTTAAATTATTTTTCAAGGAGTCACATAAGATCATTGAAAGACTTCTAAGTGCTAAATCATTAATGATATGAATATTCAATAGTACATTCTCAGAAATATTTCCGAAACAATGATAAATTACATTTGCTTCTCAGTTATCTACGTAATTTAAGCAGATTTAAGCAGATTTAAGCCATCGAAATTTCGACTACCTTAACAACAAGTAACTAAAATCTGTATAATTTATTGGATCGCAAAACTAGCCACCTTTCCTGATGGATATAAAAGCAATGTGATATTTATGAAGCAATCAAATTTCAGAAATCCATTACTTATTTGGTTTATAGTTTTCGTTACAAAAACTATTACATTTTTAAATTTATTAGTTGGAAAATGAATTTGAAACTACTTAGTTCCCATGTGTTAAGAATTTCTCCAACTACTTAAAAGCCAATTGTTTAGAAAATTAAAATATAAATTTCGCACAAAAGAAATGGTCAACAAAATTTAATTTCACACCAGAAATTATGTTCATTTTATGCACATTTAAAATAACAGACAGCCATAAAGACAGGCAGTCTGAAAGATAGACACATACAAAAAAAGTAATTACACACATTTTGAGGTAAAAATTATGACAATTGTGAAGAAAATCTCAAAAATAAAAAACAACACAACATAATTAAAAATATAATGAATGAAAACAAAATCAACCTTTTGTTCATGTCTTAAGTTAAAGCGGATAATTAGAAGAATTAAAGAAAAAAGAAATGGTCAATACAGAAAAAAGTAGCAAAAATAAACAGCAAATAATTAAAACATTTAAGATACAAAAAGAACAATACTTTTTCAGACTTTTGCTCATCTTTTCGTTTTGCGGAAAAGGCTTCAAGGACTCCTTTTTCCCTGTATACAAATTGTCAACATTCGCTACATTTATTTTCTCTTTTTAGTAGTACAAAAAATAATAATAATTTTTATTTTCTATGCTTTTTTTAACAAAATGTATCAAATATTTTTCTAGTAACAAGCGAAGGGCGTGGTTTACAATGTGATCAAATATGAAAATGTCCTTTGAAGAACATGAACAGAAATAATAATAAATATAAAACACGCAGAAACAAACAAAACGACAAGCAACAAAAGGAACAAGGATCATAACAATGTTGTTACACTACAACATGGACAAACTTAAATACCCTGTTGGCCATGATTTCAAGACAACATCGACGACGCGTTCAAGGCCCATAGTAAATTCTTAACGGCATGTTCAAGACAATTCGTCGACGACTTTTTCAAACAAATGTCCGCTAAATCGTTAACAACATTATAAGCAACAAAGTCCTGCAAATTGTAGTCGGAGATTATATGGGGGAAAATGGACTTTAATCTGACGTCAACGAATATGGTAACGACAATATATTATATAGAATAAGACAAGATGTGTGAGGGAAGTAATTGAAATTTTATTTTTATTGGATAGACTCATAAAGGTCATTATGTAAAGAATATAATGTTGTTTAAATTGTCGCGTTATTTTGCATGGTGGGAAGGATGTGGTAGGTCCAAATATCAATGTCTCTGCTGCAGAGATCCGGATGAATATAAGCGGTGGACTGGGTAATGTTAATTTTGCAGAATGTTCACAGTGACACTCTTCGCCCTCCTGCTATAATCACATATCGTCTACTTCCATTTCATTTAATTCGAGATAAAATAAATTAGTAATCATTAATCCCTAAAGCCCACCAAGGTATCCGAAGCTGTTCGCACAAATGATGTCACCGACCAAATTTCATCTAAATTTAATAAAAAAAGGGTACCATTGTATAAATACATAATTCGCGCTATAACAATATTCATTTCTTTTTATTCGTTTTCAATTTAAAATGCACTAACTAAATAGAGTTATGTATACGATAATTAAAAAATAATAATAATAATTTTTGTCAGAAATAAACAATTGTTTCACAATTATTGGACAAATACATTAAATTGTTGACTATTCTGTATTCTCAGTAAAGTTCAAATATTACAAATTCAGGACATTGTCGCCCATATAATCGTCAATTCAGGCGCGGATCTGCGGGGACGGGGGAAGGAAATTTACAAATCCAAAATTAATTTTTCAACTATGAAAAAATTTACAATAGGAAAAATTTACAGTAAGAAAAGGAAAAAAAGTAAAAATTATTTTGGAAAAAATTAGTTTGACATAAATAGAAAAGGGAATGATGAATTTATCTTCAACATTTTCTATTCAAAAATTTTCATCTTCTTTCGAAAATTTTTAAGTAAATCAATAGGTTTTAAAAATTGGCACCTATTTAACAAAAAATTTAGAAAATGCACATCTTTAAGTATTTTTATTTCATTTTTTTAAATAACTATATAACATATTTGTGAATTTTTGTAAAATGTTAAATTCTTTTAATGGTAAAGAGTTTTGTAGTTTCATTTATTTTTCCAGGGTTTCGTCAAATTTAAGCTTAAGTTTTACGGACCATACGATTAAAAATGAATCCTTCGATTAAAATATAATTTGTCTAAGTACTAGTTTTACCAGTTAATGCAAAATATTTTTTATTTTAGAAATCAAAATTTATCCAAAACTTCTTACAAAAACCGCTTAAGTAATAACACAAAAAATTATTACCCATACAAAATATCATACTTATCTTAGATATTATTTAATTATACATAAAGGAAATTTGGCGTATTTTGAGACAATTTTATTTTTGAAACTAAATAAAAATATTTATAGATAAATTATCAACGATAAATTCCTAACAATGCAAATTTTTCAGTAAAATCTGAAAAAGGTTAATTGAAAATATGCTTAATTTTGTAACTAAAAATCATTTAATTATGCTAAAAAAACAGTTTTTTGGAAGTTCCTAGATAAATTCTGCTAGTGTTTTGTTAATTTCTTCATTTTGAGATTTTTTAGAAAGTAAAAGAATCTAGCTTTTTTATATTTTGGAGAAATATTGAAGGAAAAAATTTAAAAACATTAAAAAAATGAAATTTATCAAGTTCTAATGCAATTTGTTATAAAGTTTTCTATACACAGAAAAAATTATTACCATATATTTTTCAATTAACACAGTTGTTTTATTTTGCACCTAAATTTAATAAATATATTCAAGTATAATATAAAAATAAAATTTAAGTAAAATTTTATTTCTCACTTAAGTTTTTAATTAATTCAATTATCTACTTGATTGCTTTGACCAATTTTTAATTGGAAATACTTTTTTGTTTTTCATTTATTACAGTATTTAGTAATTAATATAATCAGTTTGATGAGAGGTGCAATTAAAAAAAAAAGTTTTTAATTGAATATTTACTAATATATTTGTTGTTTGGTGACTTTTTCTGTGCAAATGGCTATGCAATGATGTAATACAAGAATTATTTTCTTTTAAATTGCAGAAAAATTTTAGAACTTATTCGATTTTATATGGAATGATTTACTTAAACCTTTTATACGTTTTTATTTTTGTCCCAAGTATGTTTCAAATAAAGTATAAAGTGATTAGCTTAAAAATATATTAAAAATAATTTGATAAAGTTTTGATATTTTTAAATAATTATGTATTTAAACGATTTGAAAGACTGACGTCTCATTTTATTGCAAATAGAATTTAAAACTTGATATCTTTAGTATTATTTTGAAATAGAATTTAATTAAAAAAATAATAAATTTGTTCTTATTTGTGGTAAATATAAAATTTTTAATAAAGTTTAAAGGCTACGCTCTTTTGCTTTCTTCATTCAATTGAATTCAAAATTGACTTAAAATTCAGGTGGCTACGAGATCTTTAGTGCACCCATTATCATTAAAAAGTTTTTCTTATTTCTCGAAATATCTCAAAATTTACAGGGTATTTCGAATTTTTGGAAAGTTATTAGTTTTCCCCGCTCGACAACTTTGTTTTTTTCTTACTTTTTACAAGTAATGAAAAGAGCAAAGCTATTATTAACTGAAATCAAATAAAAATAAAGTATTTATTTTATTTTTGTAAAAAAATATACTCATAGATTTTCGGTACAGTTTCCTTTATCAGATTAGTTTCAAATTTTTTCTATCAGTGTGTTTTTGATATTAAAGAATATAATCAAATCTATTTAAGTAAACTTTATATTCTAAGCATCAAAACCTACATAGCTCTGCCTTTTGTATTTTGAAATTTATATATATATATATATATATATATATATAAATTTAAGGTCATAAGAGGCGATCAAATTTTATACAATATGTTTATATAATATATATATTATATATATAAATATAAAGTTTAAAGTTATATATATTATATTATCGCCACTTATGAACTTAAATTTTTAGCCATTAAATTCTTATACATAATTTCGAGTTTTTCAAAATAAAAAAAAAATACCCCCTTCCCCAAATGCTTTGGCTGGATCTGCGCCTGCATCAATTGGACTAGAAGCACGAAGCATGCATGCAATTCCTACTTAGTTTGTCATGAATAACGTTTTACAAACGATAAAATACACAATTTTCTGCAAACAATGTCGGCGACAACATCGTCTACGATCATTTGGCCAACTGGGTAGGGTCTCTGACAACAAACACAGAATTTTATGAGATACAAAAATAAGTAAAAAAAAACATCCGTACTAAAATTGCAAAAAAAACGGGGGGTTGTTTAAGGACGTAAACAACAACAAAAATGTAAATTATAAACAACAACTACATTACATAAATACAACAAGAAAACGAGCAAAAGAAACAAAAGAACAACGATAACAACAACATCGTCAATAATAAAAGCGCAACGCTAAAATCCACAATGTCATAATAATACGTTGATGCTGATAGTGATGATGATGATGATGATGATGACTTTGAGTATGGTGAAGATGATGAGTATGATGGAGAAATGAAACTAACAGCATTAAGGCAAAACGAAATAAGGAAAAGCTTTCTAAAGTAAAAATTGTTGTCAACAAAATAAGAATCGGAGGAAAAACGAGAAAAAAACTATGAAAAATAAGTTGATGTTTTAACTTTATACTTATTATATCCCAAAGAGGGAGGGTTAGAGGAAATCTATCTATGTTGGTAAAACAAATTTCAAAAGACACAAAAATATAAAACTGACAATGCCATTAGCATTCGTTGTCTTTAGTGTAATAAATATTATAATTCTTATTCATAATTTAAGAAAAATAAGTAAAAACTTGGTTAGATTCAATGGGCAGCTGTAAGTAATAACCAGCAAGCTTGGGTCCATGTTTGGTTCCGTTGTGTTAACTAGTACGATCACATAGTATTGATCTACATGTCCAAATTAAGATTAAAATTGAGCCACCTCAACCAAGAATGAATGACTGAAGTCGATATCAGGAAGATAAAATAATACATGCACAATTGGACCGCCGATGGAAGATGTCATTTAAAGTGATCTCTAGTCCCGTAGCATGCAGTCTAACAACCCATGTTGATTCATTTTTCTCCCTATGTTGAGCTATTTTCCATAAATACTGTAGCATCTTTGATTTGCATTAGGACAGCCGTACACCAACCAGTTGATCCAACTCCTCATTTCGAATAAGGAATCCATTTCCGCATAAATTTGGATATTTACACAAAATAATAGTACATTAGCCAATTTACCGTTCTCTTAATGTCCGAAATGCCTGCTTGAAAAACATTACAGTAATCCGGTAATTTAAAATAAATGCTTTCTCTGTAGATGGGTATATAGACACCCCCACCTAAACCGTCAGTAGATTTAGATTCATCAATATAAAACTCAACTGATTCGGTTCTTAAGATTGAATTAGTTAAAAATCGTTTGTTCAGAAAGGACATGGGTATGTAATAGTCAATATTGTCAGTGATGTCGTCCAAAACTTTTAAAACAGTACAATGTTCATAGCTCCTATTATTCCACGCGCCCGTGGTAATTAGCCTAGTCGCTGACATAATGGAGATCTGTTTGTCTATAAGATTTACTGGTATCTATTTCTTTAGAATATATAATACCTTGGATAGTGTTGTATGGAGTGCTACTGTTATCAGTAGCGCCAAACCACGCAGAACATTATTCTGCAGTATGTGAACTTTTCCGTCGTCTTCCACCACATTAACATTTCGTACATAAATATAGGCTTAATCACAATACTCTCCTGCTCGCATACTGGCAAGCACTTACATTTTAAGTTCTAGCCTATATTTTGGAGACAAGACAGTTCGAAATTCATATCAAGGTATGAACAGCGAAAGGTTAGATCTTATATCTCCCTGAACATATAAAAAGATCCATCTAACCTCGACTTGGTAGGCCAAGAGAAGCTTGCAGGAGATAAGATATGGTATCTAGGTATTTTTCCAGCAAAGCCACCACAACATCGTCCGCATTCGTAACAGTTTTGAACTTTAAAGAGCCGCGATCTAGGAGCAAGAAAGGTGTAAAAAATAATGAACCAATATATATTAAAAAATCGCACATTACCTCTATTAAATATATTCGTTGGAGTGGTAAGTTTGTATGGAAGAAAAATAAGATATCGATGTTACCAACAAAAATAAAAGTTTACTTCAATTTTGCGAGCTAGATCGAATAACAAGAATCATAAAATTTTAGATGATCCTTGAAAAGTTCTACTAAAAATAAAAAAATAAAAACGAAAGACACCTCTGTATTCGTTGAACCATCTCGCGAAAATTGTGTATTATAATTAAGTAAATTTTTGGGATATAAAAATCGACAACTTTTGTTTTGGGATCATTCTGTATCTATAAAAAATACATATTCGAGATGCCCCACTTTTAGATCTAATTGGTCCTCTGTTAGGGGTATGTTGGATCAATAATGTCAAACATAACATTTTTAAAGAAAAGAATTTGTATGAAGAACAAGTTTCCAATATTCTTCTTCGAATTTTGTATTTATTTCTAAACGACCTAATTTTATTCACAACTATATTTTACATCATATAAAATTACTAACTACTCCTGCTCATATCTAATATATTTTTCACTTCTTTTCTTTTATAGAAATATTACAACTACATACAACTGCATAAAAAATACACCTACAAAGGCTTTTGCTGACTGAGCTTAAAGTTGACACAAGTTTTACAACTACGAATGTCCTCGTTTCTTGTTACACAAGTATCTTTGCTATACAACACCGTACAAATACATTTGTATTTATTGTTTGGTTATGTGTGTAGTTGTTTGTATTTATTACAAACTTTTTTATGAGTCAATTTTTCTTTTTTTTTTCTATTTTTATGATATTTTTTATAAAACGAAAAAAACACATAAAACAAAAATTAGATTGTCTCTTGTATGTATCTATTAGATACATTTTTATTTTTATCCACGTTGTGTTATTTTCTGCTTATTCTGCACTTTTTTTCGGGAGTAAAATTTATGACTTTTGCGGCAAAATAAACGTTAAATAAGAAAAAAACAGTACATATTTGTACGTTCATTTATATATTCTTAAATACCTATATAACTATTGGAGTTTTTCTTTTTTTCATATTTTTCATTTATTTTTGCAATGTGTGGCATTAAAGCATTTATTTACATACATTTTGTCCGAGTGTGTATCGGAAAATCTATATATAATCATCTAGCCATGTAATTTGTTATATTTTTTTCGCTCACGGTTCCATGGTTAAACATATTTAATTTGAATAAAATTGATTTTGTTTAGCGCATTATAATTGTTTGTTTAAGCAAGCAATACATGTTTAACGAATTTCTTTTTGAATTTACTATTTAATCCTTTTGATTTTTAATTAGAAAAGAACACAGGAAAAAGTCACCAATCACTAAATTAACTCATTCAATTAAAAATTGTTTAAATTTGCATATCTCACCAAAATGATTATATCAATTAAAAAAAACTGCAAAAAAATGAAAAAAAGTAAAAATTTTTCAATTAAAAATTTTATAAATCCATCAGATAGATGTCTGAATGATTTAAAAATTTAAACGAAAAAAAATCTTACTTGAATTGTACTTTTACTATTTATTTTATTTTTATTTTATTTTATTTTATTTTATTTTATTTTTGCTTCAATATATTAATTACATTTTGATGTAAAATGAAAAAGCAACTGTCTTAATTGAAAATTATAAGGTAATAATTTTTTTCTATATAATTAATAAGATTTTTATTAATGTTAAAATTGCATCATTCTAAAACATTGTTTCTCAAAATTTTTCGCAGGCGTTATTCTTTTCCTAGCTGGATTGAACGATAAAAAGGTTCATTTAACAGTATTTTGAAATTTTTTTCACAATTCTTCAAAGGGTGCAATATGAAAGTTTGGTACCATAATAAAAGATTTTGGGAAGAGCATTAAACGATGTGGTTCAAAATATACCCGATAATTTAATATATTAAAAATTATATTACAAGTCTTTCTTCTTTCTTTAAATTTCGAATGAATTCAAATTTTATTAGAATTTTTTTAAACATATTTATCTCCGCATATGATATATTCTACATTAAGAGAAATTTAATAAAATTGCTATCAAGCTTTCTACTTCGCACGAAAATCTTTTAAATAAAAATATAAGACAACATTTTCAACATATTTTTTTAACTATTCTAGAAATTGAGTTTTGCTTATAAATATTGCAAAGTGTTATTTAATTTTTTTTTTTTTTTTTTTTTTGTATTTCTAAAAACTATAAAAATACACTTTGTATAATTGTCTAAAGGTTGAAATGCATGACCTAACCGTGCAACAATTTTTAAAATTTTTTTCACACATGAAAAAATCGATACATGCAGGGAACCTGAGACCATATATATGCTGCTAAAAGTTACTAGCAACTAGTGTTGCTAGGAGATGGGAAAAAAGAGACTAAATTGAACTTTAAAAAAAAGTCAAAAAAGACCAAATGCCCCAAAATATAAGAACAGAAAAAAGTTAGCATATTTTTTTAAATTTAAAATTTGTTTTTCTTTGTTATAATTAATTTTTGGTATTTTTTAAAAATATTGCAATAAATAAATAAATAAAATATAAAATGGCTACCAGCTAAATGACCCTATGAAAAATACCACAAAAAATTCCCAAATAAATTTGGCTAATATTTCTAACGTTAAACGGCCAAGTGTTTCGAAATGATTTTTCATAAGCCGCAAGTAAAATTTTTTGTTAAATATAAATAATCTAGATTTTTTGTGGGAATAAATATACAAAATTGCTTAAACGGATGATTCTGTAAAAATAAAATTATCAATAACAAAAAAGAAATTATTTTCTTCCTTGTTGAAACTTTAGGAATCAAAAAAGGCCAGAAAAAAGCTAGATGCTAATATGAAGATTATGAGGCTAAAAACAAAATCAAAATACTAGATTTAGCCCTAAATAGGCTAAACTAGCAGCAGTGGTTACAACTTTTAAATGTATACTATTATTACATTACAAGGATTCTAAGTTTTCATTTGACATTCATAAATATTTTATAATCTTCTTTTTTGTCCTGCAGAAAAACTCAGAATGCAGTTTTACTATGTGTGGTTTCTAGTTTCATGCATATATAACCATAAGAAAAATAGGAATATGGTCATAACATTGTGCAAATATCTTTAACGGTTATGAGAAGAATGAACATTTAAAAAATGGTTCTACCCTATTAGTTTCGATTTTTACATAAATTTTACCTTTACAAAACTGAGTCAAAGCCAAATTTTTAAATTAGTGCTTTATCTAGTGGTAAGATCTATAAGCTATTCTTAAATATTAGTAGTCAAAAAAAGCTTTAAAAGTTTTTAGTTATTTAAGGATTATATATTTCAGCGAGATAATAAATTTCAATTCTTCATTAAGTCATATCTGCGAATCATCTTTTATATTAGTCCTTGGTTTCATTTTTCTATCAGGAAAAATATCTTATATTGGTTTGTTGTTTGTAGCACCAAACAAATTTCGCTCTACGATACTGAAAATACTGATTAGCACCTAATCGGGTTCTGGTTTGACATAATGTTGTCCGTCCGTCTGTCCTTTTGTATAATTTAGTAAAGAAAATAAAATAATTTGCTAAAATTTAAAACATTATCTTCAAAGTACGAACGGTATCAAAACTTGTCAATATCAATGAAATATTTCACTTAATCGTTGTACAAAAATTCTCTAAGCGCCTTAAATATTTATTTAGATATGCACACATATTTCGTAATTTTAATAGAAGAATAGATCGCAAAAGATCACTAAATTCCGTGAAGAAATGTTCACAATTGTTCATTGCTCCCACAACGAAAAAAAAACTAATTTTTTCGAATTCTAAATTAAGATGACCACGTAAATAATGCATATTAATGTACTGAATATAAAAAAGAAAATCAATATTTATTAATTAATTTTCAGTTTCCTAATAGCGATTGAATATCTTTTTTTTTCGTACATTTTGCAAGAAAAAACTTTTTTTAAATAAATTCTTTAAATAGTTATGCTGCAGTTGGTTCATATGAAAACTCTATTTTTCGTACTGATAATATTTGACTATTATTATCTTCCTCCCTAATATTAACAATTTTGCCCTAAAATCGAAGTAACCACAAAATCCTAAAGGAATAAGGATTAAGAAAACTAAAATATAAAGTAACAAGTTAATATTTAACTTTATTTTGTTTTTGCATAGTTTCTAAAACATGGTAGACATTGTTACAGTTTAATAAAAACAACTTATACAGATGTGAACAGCAGCATATAGAAGAAAACATACACAACAACAAAACAATGACAATTTTTGTTAGACTTAGGAAAAAAAAAGTTCTCAAAGGACATTAAAATTGTAGTTGTATTTTTTTATTTTTGCAGGAAATAACTGGAGAAGATGAAGAACAAGAAAATAAAACTACAAGATAACAAACAGGCAATAGAAAACAGAAGATAAAACAAATATTGTTGGAATATAAAAAAAAAAAAAAAAAATAAGAAACAAATCAAGAAAAATTTATATAAAAAAATAAAGACAACAATTTGTGTATGTGTTGCAAGAAGTAGTAAAAATAAAGAAAAATAACATAAAATTACAGTGTGTAATAAAATATATGTAAATAGATATTTTATTTAAATTTTGTTAAAATACAGAATGAAAATACATATTTATAAGTAAAGTTTCTTCATTATTAATTTAATGAATCGTTGAAATAGGATAATTTATAACTAAAATAATGACGAAAATTCATTTATATCCGATCTAATTTTGTACGTCCGTTGAAAAATTAAAATGTTTAATTTAATGCGCGTCCCGTTAACATTGCACATAAGGGAAACTATTGGCAATAAATCAAAAATCAAGAAGCGTATAGTCAGTTAAGTCCGACCATATGATACCCTACACCATTTCGTATTGCATCAAAATTCTAGAATATGGGTCTAGTGGCTAAT
Source organism: Protocalliphora azurea (assembly GCA_932274085.1). Classification (NCBI taxonomy): domain Eukaryota; kingdom Metazoa; phylum Arthropoda; class Insecta; order Diptera; family Calliphoridae; genus Protocalliphora; species Protocalliphora azurea. The sequence continues at coordinate 75,083,735 of OW026522.1, read as the reverse complement.
ATATCTAAAACATACCTATTCATTATTTTATGTTGACACTAACATTTATATGGGATTTATGCACTTTAAGGTGATTCTCGGAAGTAGGCCTTACATGGGAGCTATGATTAATTATTTCTACACATATAAAACCTATTTGAGTATTTGACACACAAATAGGTTTTATATATGTATTCATACTGATATTAGAATGAGATTTATGCACATTAATGTGATTTACGAAGAGGGATTTATATGGGAGCTATGGTCAATTATATACCGATGAAAATTTTGTACAAAGATTTTTATACTGATATAAAACTTATTTGTGTTGAATTTCGTTAAAATATTGTTTTATTTAAGACATATGTGATCGTAAACCTCTGAAGAGACGGGTTTAGGGGCAAGAGAGTAGTTCTTGTAACGGCATTTATTTATGTATATAAAAAAACACCAATTTCCAAAACGTTATAATATATTTTTATTGAACTACAGTAATTTAATTTTTTATATGTTAGAGTAATTTCACAAGTAAGGGTAAGTCACAAAGGTAAATATTTTACATAAGTTATAACCTTAAGGTAAGTATTATTTTCACTTTAATACCTTGAAGATTTTAGTGTAAATTAGGGTAATAGGGTTAGTGTAAATTAGGGTAATAAAATATATGTAAAGTAATTCATCACATATTTAATTGGTTAATGATCCCATGATCAACCATCCAAGGGTGGAGTCTTGTGCTATAAGTGATCCTCCATCAATATGGATTACATTTGGCTGGATTACTCTAGTGTAAAGATCACCTCCAATCTCCATTGCGACTGGTGTATTCGAATAGAACTCTGGGTCGGCAAGGGAGATCCTACTCACTTTGCTTTTGATGGACTCATCCATTGCATTCTGGTAAGGGGTTTTTGGCAAATCGTTCACCACCTGCATGCAGATTTCATACCTTACATTTAAAGCGACGCTTGAAGCTATCAAGGCTTTGACGTAAACTTCGTCATCAATTTTAAAAGGGTTTAACCAGCTATCTTTCACAAATGCCAGAGAAATGCGAGATTTTGTTAGGGTAGGATTTAATATGGCTCTCGCTTGCTTATTTCCTTCCTCCATAATCACTTCAACCATTACCGTGGGAACGAATGTTTTCGTCATGGAGGTGGTTATGATAGTTGTCGTAATTGGTTTGGTTAATGATCGTCTGGGAGCAGGTATGGGTGTAGTGCTCGTGGCAGGGGGTGTTGCGGAGCGTTCTTTCGTCAAATCTTTTAAAAAGCGTTCTGGCCCATGCAGTATAGTGTGATGTTTTCCACCGCATTTGTGACAACGAGCCTTGCTGGAACACTTCCCAATTATATGGTTCCTGGCCAAACAATTCACACAATAGTGAAGACTTACTGCGGTTTTGTACTTCTGTGCCAAGTTCATTTAAATAAATTTATTGCAGTCTGTCAAACGGTGATCGGCCTGACAAATACCACAACCAAAATAATGTTTTGGTTGAGATTGTTTTGGTTTGCGGTTTGAGTGGCGAGAAGTGTTGTGGTTCTGTGAACGAACTGACTTGCGGTTAGTGTATTGAGTTGGTTAATTAGTTGAAGATAGGGTTATACTAGAAGTACTACACTAACTAGTGGGTAAGATGACAATTTTGGTTATTGGTTGAGTCATAATTCCAGTTGAAGTTCGTAGGTCAACAACTCGGTTTCTTTGATCAGAACCTGGGTAAGTCTTTACAACCCATCCAAGTAACCATTCGTTCGGGGGTAGGTTGTCTTGTTTTACAACAACAATGTCATCAACTTCAACTAGACGTTTAGGGTTCTTCCACTTGTATCTTTTATGGAGCTCTTTAAGATATTCGTCTTTCCATCTGCAGAAGTAATGATGTTGAATCTTTAACTTTTGCCATCTGTTTGCAAGGGTAATATTCTCATTACTTAAATCGGGTTCTGCAGGGGTTAATATGGGTGAGCCAATTAAAAAATGACCTGGGGTTAACGGGTTTAAATCTTGTGGTTTTCACTTGACGGGCTTAAGGGTCCTGAATTCAAGCATCCTTCAATTCTTGCTAGAAGTGTAGTAAGGCTCTTCAAATGTATATTTTAGGGTGTTCAATTTCTTTAAGTGTGATTTAAAACTTTTAACGCCTGCTTCCCAGAGTCCGCCCATGTGTGGAGCTCCGGGTGCTATGAAATGCCATATCAAATTTTGTAGACTGTTCATGGATGTGACATTCCTTTTGGTTGTTTGATGAATTCCTGTCGCTCTTTTTTTAACAACTTATTAGCTCCAATAAAATTTGTTCCATTATCTGAGTATATGGCGACAGGGCATCCCCGCCTCGAAAAAAATTGGGCAAATGCTAACATAAAGGCTTGGGTAGATAGGTCAGATGTTGGCTCTAAATGGACAGCTTTTGTTGCAAAGCAAACAAAAACACATACGTAACCTTTAGTTATTCTACACGCTCTACCATTATAAACTTTGATATCAAATGGTCCGGCAAAATCAACTCCAACATTATAAAATGGTCTAGTTAATTGGATACGTTCTAGCGGCAAAGCTGCCATGAACTGGGTGGTTTGTCTATTCCGATATTTCGTACATGTTAAACATTTGTTAACTACAGAACTGAAAAGATTCTGAAGTTTCGGTATTCAATATCCAGAACGTATTAATCTCAACATAAGTTGATTTCCTCCTTGTAGGGTTACCAAATGCACATGTTGGGTTATTAATTTTGCAAATGGGCTTGCATAGGGTAATAAAATTGGGTGTCTTTCGGAATATGACAAACTTTTGGAATTGGCCAGTCGACCATTTGCACGCAATATATTGTTAGAGTCTAAAAATGGTGTTAGGGTAAGTAGGTTACTATGTTTGGGTATTGTGTTTTTTCTTTTCAGACAATTATATTCGTCTTTAAAATATTGAGTTTGGCATATAATAATTAGTCTATCACGGGTTGATTTTATTTTAGACGCATCAAGTTCAATACTTGGGTGGGTAAGTAATTTATCAAGTAAGGGTAAGTCACAAAGGTAAATATTTTATATAAGTTATAACCTTAAGGTAAGTATTATTTTCACTTTAATACCTTTAAGATTTTTCTTTTTATATTTGGGTTTAAATCTTACGGTGACTTCAATCTGGGGTGAACGCTCGGCTGTTGCTTTACGAGTGACTTTATTTTTTATTTTTTTTTTTTTTTTTTTTTTTTTGTAGATTGTGGCTGAAGTTGGCTGTGGTTTGGGGGCATTAATAATTGGCTTCAGGGCTGGATATTTTGCTGTTCATTGAAATGAACAACCTCTATTCCGGGAGGTTATTTTTATGAGAGATAGGTGAAATAATGTACTGATAATAACTAATTTCATTACGCTTGGTCCTTGTGTGAAAAAAATCATATGTTCCAAATTTTATCAAATTATCTTTGAAATTACAACCTGTACTTTACGCACAAAGTTTTAATGGCGACCAACCACTTGTGGTGGTGTAGGATACAAAAATGCATTTTATTACACAATTGTTATATAAATTTAAAGAGGACATTTTCCTACACATTGTTTGTTCAAAACATTTGTCGTCAACGCGAATGTGTTTTCGTGATTGAAGTAAAAAATGAAAGGAAAATTAAATTAAATGATAGGGTTTTATAGTTAGAACAAAAAGCTGACTTTTTGACTTTTTAAATTTTTAAACAATCGATTTTTCGACTTTTTAAATTTTTATATAATCGATTTTTCGACTTTTCTACTTTTTGCAATTTTTGAATAGTTAGTTCGACTATTATCGATTTTATTCGACTTTTTCGACCTTTGAAAATTTATCGATATAGTATAAATAACAAGTATTATTTTTTTAAGTTTTAAAATTTGTAAAAGCAAAAAAGTATCATAATTACATACAGCGTAATGATCACAATATCCAGTTGTATATTATATTTTAACATTTATCGAATTTTTGCGAATTTCGATTTTAAGCCATTTTGAAATATTTGATTTATTATCTTTGATTTTTTTTTAAACCTCTAGCTTGCAATTTTGAAAATAATTGAACGAAATTTGATATCTATAGCTTTTTTTAAGCAAGAAAAAACTATTTAATGGAGCAGTGAAGGTTTGAACACATGAAGTCGAATTTTGCTCTCTGCAAAAGAAAAATCTATTTTACGTAATATATAAACTTTAGCTTTGCAATGTCACACACTGTTGCCAGGATTTTTTGCCAAGCAAAACAAATCTTTAGTATATTTAAAACAGTGAACAACATACAATGGAATTTTTCCTATCAAATGCAAAATAGAAAATAATTATGTACCATGATAAGGAACAAAAAATTTAGGGTGGGAGCAACTTCACACCAATACTCACCCTTGTAACAAAAAATCATTTTTATTTCCACCTTGTTAGGAAAAAAACCAAACATAATAATGTTGAGTAGCTTAAAAAGGATATAAACAAAAAAATAAAAAATAAACAACAAAAATGAACTGAATTTGTTATAAAACATTGAAGAAAAAAAAATATGCAGTTACATTACGTTATAGTTTTTCTATTTGTAACAAAACTATAATGCAAACCATCGACATTTGTTACATTCATGTTGGTAACAACAAGATTGTAATAAAATAATACATTTTTTGTACAATTGAGAAAAAAAGGAAAATCGCTAAAAAAAAGCAACAAAAACTACTTGGAAAATGAAGAAAAGCTTTCCAAAAAAAGAAGGTACTAGTCGCTTGTATGTAGAAAATTACATACAGCAAATATTGTATTTTGTTGGTCTTATTGCCTTTGTTTATCTTTTTTTTTTTTTTTTCTCCAAATGTCCAAAAACAAAATAGACATAAAAACAAAAAAAGAGACAGCCAATAAATTAGTTAAATACAAGTAAGAAAGAGTACGAACTATGGGGTTGTATTCAAAACAAATAAGTATCTTATAGATTTTTATTTATCTTTTTTTAACAAACTCAATGCTCAACACACTCATACATAAACATTTTAAATTTCTCCTCTTTTTCTAATTCACTCTTTTGCTCTTATGAGTTTTTGCTTGCCATCTCTTTTCTTTACAGACGTACGCCTGTGTGTTTATTTGTGTGTGTGTGTAATTGTCTTTCAGCTATGAGAGCTTAGGGTTCTCTTTATTCTGTAGTTGATTTCAATATTTAGTATCATTGAGATACTTGCGCTGACAACATTTCATGGATATTTGAGTATTACGAAAAAATAAAAAAAAAAAAACGAAAAACGTTTGAAAACTTTTAGTGACAATGAAATGTTTTAAAAATAAAAGGATACAAATATTTCTAATTAATAGATTCAGTTATATAATATTTTAAGGATTTTACGACTTTAACAATTTTCATAATTTGTTTGTAATGCCGTCGGTATGAAAGTGTTTGATTAATGATTTCATTTTCAAAGTATTTATTTAACAAAATAAAATATGAAATAATTTTTAAAAAGTGTTTTCATATCTTTAATTAATTTTCCGCAACAATGTTACCATTTAAATTTAAATTTTTTCGAAGAATTAAAAGTTTATTTCAAAAATATTATAAAACCTAACTAACATATTTGAAATCCCTTTAATATTCACAAATAAATTTTTAATACAATAAATCCATTTTTAGTAAATCAATTTTAAAATTTCTTTTAATTAAGTTTTAATTAACATAAAAAATTACAAAATTTATTTAAATTTAAATGCAATCTTAATGACTTTTCTCTTATAAATATTATAAAACTAATTGTGTTTTATATGCCTTAATTACCTTGATAATAGTTAGTGTATAAGTTTAAAATTATTAAACAATTTTCATTCAATTAAATTCATAGCAATTAAACGCAAATATCTGAATAAAATTATAATATATTTAATAAGAACGATTTTAGCTCTATGTAAAATTTACAAAGATTTTCTAATAAATTTCAAGAACTAACATTTCAATTGTTTATTTTAAATTTTGTATAATAGATAATTTCTTTTAGATACGTTTTAAATTCATTACTCAATTTTGAATTTAATTACTGTGGACCAGAAAATTATTAATTTGAAAAATTTTAGAATTTTTAGAATTTTGAAAGAAAAGAACTAATGCATATTATAAATCAGAAAATAAAGTCATCTTAGGCAGATATTTTACTTTTAAATTTAATTCCCAGTGAGTCTCATTTTCCTTTTACAACTTTGACTAACTTTTGTTATTCAAAATACGAATTTTAATAGTAAACTTTTGTATAAATATCATTCCAAACATGTTGAGGTAAATTAGTTTAAGAACACAATCCCACTCTTCTGTAATTAATATTAAATTTCCCAAATAGAAAAGTCAGAAGAAATAATATCCAATTTCAGAATCATATTAAGAATAATTTGTAGAAATAATATTTTTTATTGAACAAAATATGTAATTAAAATTTTCTCGTATTCAAAAAAATTATTTCTATAAATATAGAAGAATTTGTCATGTAATATGGATATTGAGGGAACAAGATATGGAATAGCAGGAATGTTGATGGGTCATTAATTGATATTTTAATGCAATTTATAATGAGCCAGAAATTAATAGAAACTAAAACTACAATATTTTAAACTTTTTGGGAAAATTATGTGCAAATTTTGCTTTAAGCTATATGTTTTAAAAACAATATAATCGATACTTAAATTCTTGTGCATATTGTATTTAATTATGTAGCACCCTTTATATCAGCTCTTAAATTATTACAAGATGAAAGTTTCGTTCATTGTGTATTAGTCTTCTAATACACATTTTCACTATTTCACTATATTTTCACTGATGTTGACATACGGACGTACGTAATTGAATTATTATAATGGTTTATAATATCACAAAAAATTTATATTTTTTACTACAATGGGAATTTTTTTAACTAAATTTTTATTATAATAAGTAATTATTTTACATATTGTACAGGACTTAAGAAAAAAAATTCCCATAAATTACTACTTTGTCCGTCAGTCTGATTTATTGATGCAATATAATCAAACATAGTGCGGTATAGGTCTTTGAGTTAAATATTTTAAAATATTACAATAAATACAATTCGAGCTCAACTTGCTCAACCGATATCAAACTATGGTTGTTGCAATTACCGTAATAGTTGCGATAAGCGACCACTGAATATTAAAACGTTTCATTATTGTTATTATTATTTTTATAATAAATAATTCAATGAAATTAATTAACAGAAAAAAACAAATATTTTATTTTTATATTTAAGTCTCGAAATCACTATTTTAACTCAAAAAATTATCCGATTTCATTGGAATTTTAATTTTGATGTGGAGTTAGTTCAATGTACTTGAATAATCTCACGAAAAATTTATGCAATATTACAAATATCAATAGTTGACCAAACCGAGCTTGTACTCTAACTTAAAACTAGAGTACAAAATAAATTTTTCCTTAAATTTTTGTAGACTTTTGCTATTAGACAAAAGATTTTATTAATTTTAAACTATTTTTGAATTTGTTACACTTCCTTGATATAAACGACTTAATTTTTCATGAAAAATTTTAGAGTTTTAAATTATTGATTTCAGTATTTTTTAAAAAGTTGTAAGAAAATATTCACATCTTTCAAAATTTTACTGAAATTTAGTAAGCGTTAGAAAAATATTAGATAATACGATTTCCGCAATAAATATAAAAGTATATTTTATATAAAGTCTTAATTTTTATCGCCATAACAATATAATTGAAAAACTTAAATTTTACTATAAAACAAATCATAATTTTTAGATTTCTGTGTAAGAAACACAGCAGTCTTATTTGAAGAGATCGAAAAGCAATGAGTATTAATACAAAAAAACTGAAATATAATAACAAAGAGTTTAACATTCTGGAGTAACTTAAAATATAATCCTTGAGAAAATTCTTGGACGTCAAAAGTAAGAATTTTTCGTCTATTATGCCCTACGCTACAATTTATTTAAATAAAATAATAAATAATCTATAAAATTTAGAAATTATTTTCAATGAAATATTAATAATATAAAATTTGCTGTTAATTATTTTAAAAGCCTTTAGTTATTATTAACTAAATAAAAATTATAGAAAATATTGCCTTAAATTTATTAAAAAATCTGTGAATAGATTAATATCGCATTTAAATGTATTATGAAACACCTTTCTTTAAATTCCATTAATTTTTCAATTATCATGCAAAGAACGAGCTAGTGTTTCTAAAAAATTTACACTCTCACAACTTCAAAATAGAAATAAGTGCATACTTTGTACTTTTTTTTTAAGCTATTAATAATTACTTCTAAAAAAGTTTAATTATTTCCAAGAAAATTACTATTTCACCAATTTATTAATATATTTGTATTATCTTTTAACAGCGCTAAAATAATACTTTTATTAAAAAATTATGTAAACATAGTTTTATGTGAACTTCTTAATAATCACAAAAATATAACATTCTGCCAATGACTACTAAGGTTTAAATTTACTTCTGCACTAATTAGTTATTTTTTTTAATACTTTTTTTTAATAATAATAATAATAATAATAATAATAATTATTATTATTATTATTATTATTATTATTAATATTATTGTTATTATCATAATATTTTATTTCATTTTTTTATTTATTTGTTTTTTTGCTAAGTATTATTATAAATTAAAATCCTGTGAAATATCATAAAACAATCAAAGAATTGAAAAATATTCCTTTTAAAATCTACTAATTTTTAATTTATTTTTATAAGTTAAGCCTATATTGTAATATATAATGGAAAATATTGTCAAGATTCTTGGTTCAAAATTGGACAATTTTATATCCGAAGGTTAAGAAGCTGCTGATATTTGATCAGAGGATTACAAAAATAGCATAGAATTGAATTCAAATATAACACTTTGTCAAATTAATTTATGTAACAATTTTTTATACCCTTGATTTAATATTAATATTTACTTATTTATTAACCAATTGATATACATGTTATATTTTTTCAGTGATTTTTCTATGTAATGGTATTAGTTTTTTTTTATCATTTTGAGATTTCTTTACTAAATCTACAGAGAATTTTTGGATAAAAAAGTCATCGCTAGCTCTTTATTTTTTCGAAAATTATTCACTTTATCAACATTTTAGTCATTTTTGACATTTTCATTAGTCAAAGTTTTAATTAAAATACTATAGAGACTTTTCAACTTGATTTTGGTATTCAGATAACGATTCGACTTTGTTGTAAGATCCAAACTCAAATATAGTGAGTGATCCAATAATCCGCTCATTTACTAATTCGTTTTAATGCAAATGAAATTTGAAAAATAATATTTCATATTTTCTTGGTAATAGAAGGAATGACAATACGAACCTAATTGATGTAAATTATTACCGCTAAATGGGTTCTCGACGGACTTAACTAAAAGCTTACATGAAACAAAAAATTTTTGAATTATTGTCCGTGGCACAGGCAGACAATTTCGAAACAAATGCTTATAACACAATTAATGAAACCGAAATTTGTGATTTTTTTTTTTTTTTTTAATAATATACTTAGCCAATTTTTTAAAATTTATCTATAAACAAAAACAAATTATTCAAAATAACCGTTATTGTAAAACTAAAGCAAAGTTTAACCCATTATTGCCCAAACGGTAATTTCACTTACCAGTACATTAGTCTAAAACCAGTGTTGCCAGGAGGTGAGAAAAAAGGGCCTAAATTAATCTTTAAAAAAGGTGGAAAAAGGCTAAATGACCCAAAAAAAAGACCAGAAAAAAGTTAAAATTTGATTTTAATTTAAAAACCTATTTTTCGCCGTTCTCAATAGTTCTTCATAAAGATATTGTAATAAATTTATAAATAGAACATAGGAAGGTTGCTGGCAAAATGAACTAATAAAAATTCACCCCAAAAGTGCCAGTACAAAATTTGGATTATATTTCATGTGAGAAATGATTTGAAGTAATTTTTTGTAATTTTCGAGCTATTTTTCCTTTTTGATTAAGAATTTAACAATTTTTGGGTATATTTTTTTTCACTTTTATAAAAATATTTTCAAAATTTATATTCATAAATAGTTTCTATTGCTAATGAATTATATTAAAATAATAATAATAATACTAATAATAATAATAATAATTATTATTATCATTATTATTATTATTATTATTATTATTATTATAATCGATTTGGTAAGTCCATAAAATTATTTGTTTTTGTTAAATATAAATAATATCGATTTTTTGTGCGAATAAATAGATGATTCTGTAAAATATAATTAATAAGAAATTATTTTCTTCGTTCTTGAAGTAACAATTTAGCCTTTTTAAGACAATTTTAAGAATCAAAAAAGTCTAGAAAAAAAGCAGAAGCTAAAACGAAAATTTTGAGGCTAGATTTAGCCTTAAAAAGGCTAAACTGGCGAAACTGCATAAAACCAAACCTACCACATATAAAAATAACTTTTCTTTAATTTAAACTTTAATTTGATATCATTTGAGAAAAGAATTTGAATTTTTATTGTTTTCTCTTATCCTTTCGTATTTTGGAAGCATTTTTGCTAAGCTCAAAAAAGGAAATGCTTATAAGTAAGTATAAAATTATACGAAATACTGATTTTTACTCTTCATTGCAATAAATTTTATTGTGAGTACATATAAATTTACTTTATTATATCCAAAAGTTCAAAATATTATCAAATAATTTTTTATTAACTTTACTTACCATTGGGCAGAAATATATAGCTATAGATCTTATGGACTTTACATTTGTTTTTTGACTTGCTATGATTGTTTTTTTTTTTCTTACTTTATTCAGATTATTGAAATTATAATTTTTTACAGAATATTTACTTTTCTCAACACGTTTCACAATGGTTAGTCGCTAATATATTTCAGTTAATATTTGAAATATTTATTCGAGGTTTAAAAAATGTTATAACAAAGTATTTAGGACTTGAAATGTAATTGCTGTTTTCAAAAATGAATATGGAGAAATTGTTACTGTTGCATCGTCCTCAAATAGTCAATATTGGTTACATTAAACTAGATGATCTGGAATTTTTCTTACATCATGGGAAACGTACGACAATGTAAAAAAACTCAGACGAAGTTGATATTAATGAAAATATATGATAATGTGTATAATAGTGATAATATGGATTGAAATTGTCCACTTGAAGTTGACATTGCAAGCATGTTGAACTTGATATACATTTTTTCGATAAAATGTTAAAATCCACAAGGGAAAAACTATTACTGCCCGATGCGAAAGTATCTTTGGATTACGCCATTGACTATAAAATCGAGGTATAATGTGCTCGTTAGCGTTCTCACAAATCACGGCACCAATTTAAATGAGAAAAGTTATAATTGCAAAGCGAAAATTCATATCAAGATATTACGTTGGTTAATTATCGGATGAATAACTGACCAAAAAAATTGCAACATGGTCATTTATGTACGGAATGTTCAAATTTCTGATGCAAAAAGAACTATTTGTGCCTACGTATATCGCAGCTATATTTCCTGCAGCTATTGCTGTGAACTATTAATATTTACAATGTTATTTGCTAATGAATAAGTTTCAACATTTAAACCATCATTAGTAGTTCATTCATCAAAATTACTAAACCCCTATATTATAGAACTTTCTGGAAAATCAAATTAAACTAAATATTTTGAACTTCAAAGTTTTTTAAACAAAAAATATTTATTACGAAAATAATGCTTTTCATTTCAAACACGCTATACGTTTTGGCCCATTGGTAAGTAAAGTTTTCAACTCAGACCTCAAGAACCAATCGTACCATTTTCTTCAAAATTGAAATATATCTTAGTTAGACCGAGCAACAATGTGTTAATTAAGGCAATGTGATACTCTTAATGCTATTTAATTAATCAAATTTATGAAATAAAAAAACTAAACTGAGACAATAATCATATCATAAACATGTTGGTTGTATTATTTAATAAAATTATTTTTTTTTAAATTTGTTTTTAAGGAAATTTTACATTCAAATTTAATTAAATTTAACTTTATACAGCAAATAACAAAATCAATTTGAAATAGAAACACTAACGGAAATTAGAATACGAAAGTTAGTAGTATCGTATTTAAGAGCTAATATTTTAAGAAAAAACAAGATTTTTTTTATTGGCAAACATTTAAGCAATCAAAAATTTAATTAAAAAATATATATAATTCTTGGAAGAGAAGGAGTAACATAGAGATACTTAAACTTTACTCCTACTAGCAGAAAATTTTCATCTGCAATATATGTAAGAGTGTTTGTAATCAAAAATGAACTCTACAACATATAAAACATATGTATTGTGGATTTACGTGATGTAAAAATTACAACAAAATTACAAAAAAAAAAAAAAAAATGAAAAACTAAAGTTTGAATAAAATAAAATTATTTTGAAGTGAAATCCCCAATACATAAGCTGGAAACAATATAATGGGTGGGTAGGTAAATGAGAGAAAAAAAATAATAATAAAAATTATAGAAGTACTGGCGGAGTTGCCACTTAATATCAGTATAATTGGCAAAAGATGTCTGCAACATAATAAATACAAAAAAAAAAAAAAAAAAAAAATACTGGCAAGAGTTGTTTGCACAAAAAAGAGCATAAAATTGATTTACCATCATAAAGTTTTACAAGTTAGAATGAAATGGCATGATTTGTCTTGTTTTCTTATTTTTCTTTTATTTTATTTTGGATGGAGTCTGTGGTTAAAGAGGTTCCATTATTGTTGCAAAGAAAACAAAAAATATAATAAATCCAAAACCCCCTTTCAGCAGTTTCTGCTAGTTGGCAAACAAAAAAAAAAAAAAAAAACATCTTTTTATTGTATGTTTTGCAACAAATGAAAAAAAAAGAAAATAATGAAATGAACAAAAGCTTTTGTTTAAGTTTGTTTTTCTTATTTTTAACGAGTTGTTTTTGTGTTTGTGTGTGTGTATTTATTTTTTACTGTTTTTCGTCAATATACTCGTTTTACATTGATGTCGTTATACATGAGATACATTTGTATCTTTTGTATGCTGTTTGTTGGTGCTTAAGCATTTGCAGCTGTTGTTGCTACTTGATGGTGAGATGATTCCGATGATGATGATGAGCTTGGAAAGATCATAATGATGTTGTTGTTGATGACGAGAATGCTGCTGAGATAGATATTAAGGCTGCTGCAGACTGCCTGCTGCTTACTGACTCAATGCTTTTAATAACATGAGTGTGTTAACCAACTTAACGCCAACTTTAGTTCATTTTTTTCAACTTATTTCAGTTCAGATTTATATGTACATACATATAAAGTTCATTTATTCTTCTTTTTTAGCACAGTTTTGTTTATTTTTGTATTATTCAATTGTAGAGTGTCTTATACCTTTGAATTTGAGTTTATGTTGAAAGTTAAGGTTTATTTTCTCTTTTTTTGTTCGCTACATAATTTTTTATTTTTGGTTGACTGCTACTTTTAAACGCTTTAAAAAACATAGTCATATTTAGGCTTTATAAGCTTATTTGTATTTGTTCTTTTGAAATATTCTGATACTTTTTTGTGTTACATTAAGAGCATGGTTTTGTAAAAAGATTTTTTTTTTTAGAAAAACAACTTTCGTAATCCTAGAAAATCATTCTCCTTACTTTGGAAACATTTGTACATTTCTAGGCTTCAAGTAATCCTTCACTATCCAACTTGGCTTAAAGAGTTAATTTCCTCTAAACATTATGCAAGCTATATATATATGTATAACAATATGTCAGAGTTATTACAAATTTGAAGGGAATTAGTTCAATTGTACCTTTAATAAAACTGCATACATATGCTACTCATTTCGGGCTGTCAGATTAGATACTTTGATTCCGATAAGTCTTTTAGAAGCGATGAATGAGAATGCAAAATCGAAGAAGAAATTTAAATATTCTTCTATAGTTTCTTGATAATATAAATAATAATAACAAGAAGACTGTAGGGAACGCTATAATACGACCTGATCATAAACATTTTTTGAAAAATTTGGAAATTTAATTAAATTTTTAATTTAGCTTAACAGTTAACATATTGTGAAGTATTGTATGAAAATATAGCAAAATTCCAACGAATATATACAATCCTAAAATATTTAATAAATTTAGTATAATGGAAATAAAAATTTTTGAACAAAAAACTAGCACATTTTTGTTACTTAAACATCTAGGAATTTAATTTATACCATTTTAGATTGAGAACATTGCGTAGATTTTATTTTCAGTCATAAATTTAAAAAATAATAGAACCGTGGTTAGAATTCTTGTACAGATTACATTCAAATATTTTTTGCTTGCTCAATAGTGACGATTTGGGCATCAAATGATAGAACAGGATTTAGAAACTCTAGTAAAATTATTTGTCTAAAGTTTTCAGTTCCTTATAACGTCAAAAATTTCCTTCAGGTATTTCATCCTTAAATATCCTCGAGATTTTCCAACAAATACTTTTGAAATTATAATAGCTTTAAAAATATGAAAATATATTTTCTTAATCTCACATTTTGTCCTTTTAGTTGCAACAGTTCAAATTTCATGTTCATGTAAATTTTTGTTTCGTTATGTATATTTCAATTTTATTTATCATATAATAATGGCACAGTCGCTTTTTAAACCTTTATTTTATATTGCTCCAAATGTTTCCCAGAAAATCGCTTTAGTTATCATAATTACCTTAAATATGGGCATATTTTTATGAAAATCGGAAAAGGAATGTTTTCATTCGGCACACTTTAATGTGTATAAATACCATAAAAATATTAGTATCGAAATAAAATTTGGCACGATTATTTTGTATTTAAATATAAATCATAGTATTAAATTTTACAAAGATCGACCACTAATTGACCATCTTTCATACTACACCAATTCTACATTGTCAGTTTTAGAAGCATAAATATCATATAAATAACTTATTCTGTGAATTTATTTGCAATAATTAAAACTTGTATAGCTACAAATGACATTACCAAATTTCAAGAGGATCATTCATAATTAAACATAGTTCCCATATAAGATTCATTCTAGAAAATCACTTTAATGCGCATTAATTTCATAAAAATTCGATATTTTGAACTAAATTTGGCATAAATAAGTTTTGTGTAAATGTGTAAAAAACAGTATATATTTTAACAATGATCCGTCCATATGTGATCATAGTTTCTATTTAAGGACCTTTCCCGAAAATAACATAACCGCGCAAACTTAATGATTTAGGGTATTATATGATTGAGCGTGACTGATTACAGCTTTTTTCACGTTAACTACTTACAAAATGATATTAAATGTAATATAAAAATTATAGCTTACTATCTTTATAAGTTATGAATTTAAAGTTAAATAAATAAAAATACTGAACTTACCATCGTTTCAGCTTTCAAATATATTTTACTGTCATCCAAATTATGTTATCATGTTACACATATATAAGGTAAGAATTATTTAAAATTTGAATACTATGGCTTCAAAAGTGGCTATGTTCGTTTTTCATGCTCGATGCCACAATAAACTGAAAGGAATTATTTTCAAATAGTGCTATGGATTAAAGTAACAAAGGTAAAATCATAAAATTTTGCTATTTGAAACTGGATATTGGCATATAATGTATTATTTTGAAAATTATTTGTTGGAAATATTAAAGGATGAAATATTTGTAGGACTTTTTTTGCAACTTTTATTTGGACTATTTTAACAAAATATTTTACGTTATAATGCCAAAATTCCCCTCTTTCATTTGATATATATACATATTACTATATAATATTTTTTATAAAGTAGTAAGATTAAAAATTAAGCTCATCCATGCTTCAATACTTTAAAGTTCTTTAAAAAGAATAAACGAACGCAAAATGAAAAACTTAAAGCGCGGTTAAGTCTATATTTTCACATGTATATGAAATTTAATACTCTCAATGCTATTTAATTAATAAAATTAATGAAATAAAAAAACTAAACTGTGACAATAATCATATCATAAATATGTTGTATTATTTAATAAAATTAATTTTTTAATTTGTTTTTAAGGAAATTTGACATTGAAATTTAATGAAATTTAACTTTATACAGCAAATAACAAAATCAATTTGAAATAGAAACACTAACGGAAATTAGAATACGAAAGTTAGTAGTATCGTATTTAAGAGCTAATATTTTAAGAAAAAACAAGATTTTTTTTATTGGCAAACATTTAAGAAATCAATAATTTAATTAAAAAATATATATAATTCTTGGAAGAGAAAGAGTAACATAGAGATACTTAAACTTTACTCCTACTAGCAGAAAATTTTCTACAACATATAAAACATATGTACTGTGGATTTACGTGATGTTGTAAAAGTTACAACAAAATTAACAAATTTTTGGATTTTTTGTTGCACAAAATTAAAATTGATATCTTGTGTATTGAAACTTTAAAATTTGCGGATATCTGGCGGATATAGCCAAGGGAGAACAGAACAATGTGTCTGCACTAGACGTACATACGAACGTAATTGTACCATCAAAAAGTTTAAAATAAAATGACAAACACATATGTTTCAATATTATTGCAGTAACTCTGTAGTAACACGATAACTCGAATGATTTCTGTGTTATTAATAAAAATGTATAGATATCTGCGCATTTTTTATTAAATATTTTATTTATTTTTATTAAAAAATAATTACTTAAAATATACTTTTTGTACATTAAAAATCATTACTTATCAAAACGATTATCTCTGAATCCAATTGATCCAATAAAATAAAAATATGTATGGAGCAGGTCGAGATAATATTAAATAATACACCATTTACAATTGATCATTATAAAATCATATTATGTTCGCCCGGCTGTCTTTCTAAAAATTTAATCTTTATCCCCAAATAGTGCTCTACTAACATGGTTTAAATCAATTAAAATTTTAAAACTTATTCCTTAAGCCAATGGCTTTAATGTTCCTACCCTCATTCCTTTAGATTTCATAAAATGTTAATATAATTTAATCTTATTTAATCAAATAGTAATAAATTTACAAATTCAAAGAGAGTTTCCCAAATAATTTGCAAGTAATTATCAATGTTATGAAAAATATTGTCAAGATTATTGGTGCAAATTTGTATAATTTGTAACCGAAAATTACAAAAATTTCCCTCTGTGAACTGCATACTGGTCAGAAATTTGACTTTTTCTGGCATAAATACAAAATAGCATTCTTAGTGCCTTTTTGAGGTTGTATCGAAGTATATTCTATCTAAATTAACAATAATATTTATTAAACCCAATTTTAAGTATTTTTCTTAAAAGTAATCTGATTACAATAGATACTAAATTTTATTTTGAAAGCTTTTAATTTTTATGGATTAGTGAAACTACCAAGTAGGTAGGAGAACTACCTACTTTTTTGTGAAAGCCAAGAAATTTCCGCTCAGATTTACCAAATAAATTGTTTCATAAAATTGAAACTTTGGCGAAACCCTTTCACGTTTCCACATTAGTGCAAGTTCATGTCCAAATATTAGCTTTCGTTTTTCAAAATTATAAGTTATCTTTATAAACAACCCATATGATCACAAAACTTAAAAATAACGACAAATACACGACTTATATAAAATTTAAAATAATGATCATAAAAACATCTCCTAATTAGCAATTTACATTGTTAAATTGTATTGTATTTTTCTGATATTGCGTTACAGCTTTTATAATTCTAGCTCCATTTTAATCAAAATTTTAAAAATAATATTAAAATGGCAGACGTTCATCGTTGCTAAATTATGTTTATTAATATATGTTCTTTAATACTTGTTATGTTATCATTTATAAGATACATTTACTTTTTACAAATCCTTAAATTATTATTTTGGAATTTCTGCCAAGAAAAAAAAATGGATTTTCGACTAGTGTGAACTGGTCAAATTTACAAAATCATGGGAGAGGAACAATCGGGAGTGTAGTTATGGTATCTAAAATTAAGGTTTATCTTCCATAGGAATCCTATAAACAAGTGAAGAATCGGATAATCATATGTACATAGAAGTTAACACAATCATAGCAGTTTTGAAGGCGGATACCTCAGACCCCTCAAGAGCGAAGCTATGGGTTATTAAAATAGGGCACCTCTGACATGAACATTTAAAAAATTGTCATTTTTTTGCTTCACACTCGATTTGAAAAAATATGGAGTCCATTTTTTCTGTTATTTGGAAATTGACTAAATTTAGTTTTTGGAGGAACTTGAAATATTTTATTTGTTAGCTAATATATCCTAATAAACGTTTCCTTGAATATTGATTTTGTCATTCAAAATAATAAGTGTAGTAAACTTTGTGATCCGAATGAAAGCAATTTCGCAATTCCCAAAAAACAATAAGCTGGACAAAATCTCTGAAAGGGAGTTTTTACTAATTTTACAAAACACATTTACAAAAGTTTTAAAACCTGCCATTTGTTAATTCTTACTTCGCGATTTTAAAATATATTCGGCAAAATCAAAATTTTAATATAAAAAGTTCGTAATATTATAAACTAACCCTAATTTGAAAATTTAACATGCTTGAAGATAATGTGAAATCGGAAGAGGAAGAAAAATTGCCAAGCCCTATATGTAAATTTTAAAGTTACTCTGCTACGATTGTATAAAATTTTAAATCGAACTACTTGATTAGAAATTACAGACTCATTACAGACGGTGTGGCAGCCATAGGCACAGATCAGCGATGGAAAAGTAGATACGATCGTAATTTTTTTTGGCACTAGTTAACGTTAAAATTACCAAAGTACTCCGTAGAGTCATTTGATAATCTCAAACGATTAGTTGGTTATTCTACAAGCTGATTGAAAAATAAACTTTTAAATAAAAATAAATTTCGAAAATATTTAGTATATAATTTTCCATTTTTTTTTATAAACACCTTCGATTCAAAGTAATATTAAAATTGTGATGAACATTATCTACTGAGCAAATTCTGAGGTTCAGGTTTCAAAAACATTACATATATAATTAAGATAATTCAAGCAAATTTATAGGCCAAATTAAATAAATTATTAAAAAAATTTGCACTTTAGGTCGATTGTTTAATTTATAAAATTATAAAAGATAATTTTTTTTTTATTTCAAGAACAGGGCTATATTTATAAAGATCTTCATATTTTGCTGTAATATAGAACCTGAATAAAACTACCTAATGATTTAGTGTCCTATTTAATCCTTTATTTTAGATATACAAATAATATTCTTTAATTTTCACTAAGGAAAAAAATATAAAAAATTTAAAATTTAGTACTCTGAGGATGAAAAAAGTACCATTTGAAATTAATTTTGATACTGAAAAATACTTTCATTTTTATTCCTGACACAGATTTTAATATAGTGCTAGGAGTTTTGGAATCTGCGCTTGATACATATATAAAACCCAAACAAAACGCAATTGTTACTATTCTCAAGGCGTTGTAAAATCTACGTACTTACACTAAGAAAAATATTGACCACATCTATGTACAAAATGATGTCAATAATGTATCGATGTAATGTATCGGTGGTCAAATTAACAACGAATAATTGATACACCATTCAATTCATTCATAGGATCTTAACCGTTGTCGTATAGGGATACTGCAATTTTAGAAGTTTAAAATAATTATTAATAATGATTACAGAACTTCTAGCATGTAACGTATTAGAATTTTCCAGTATGCAACGTACATTTATTTAAATTTAATTGAAATCCCTTAATTATGTTTTATCTAAATTATTTAAGAGAATTCTGCACACTGTAACGATAAAAGAAAGCTTTTTGTTAACTCGCTTACGTGTTAGTGAGAAACTTGTATTATATAGGCTGTTGTAAATTATTGTGTTAGTTATTATTATGTGTTAGTGAGTAGCTATGTTTGTTACCTAAATGGTTTTTGATGTATAAGCAGGAATAGTTTGTAAATTCAATCAGTTACTTTTCCGTAGTAAAGTTGCCATTGTGTTGTAAGTTCAGTTGCATTTCAGTATTTGGATTTGAAAGTAAATTATACTGTCGTCTTACTATTGCAAGTAAAGGAATCCACCGGTTTATTTAAAGCAAATAAACCAAGGCTTTTGAAAATACTAATAAACTAAAATTAAAATTAACTTTGAAATCGCATTCTAAAATCTTTATAACAGTTAGGGCGTCATACTGCTGTAGAACTGGATTATCAACCCTGTAATTATACATACCCAAACCGGTTGAATTTAAAACTGTGATCTTATAGCATTTTCTTTATACTTTCATGATTTTAGAAAGAACAGTTTTAACTTTGGCATCTGTCTTAGAGAGAGAAAAACTGCAAAGGGCTCAAGATCTCAATTTCATTGCCAATAGCAGTTGAGAAGGAAAACTCAATTTTGGTGAAAGCGTAAAGATTTAGCCAGCTTCGGACACGCATAGAAAGCGGATCGCACTTAATCTGCTCAAATTTTATTTCCGTAACTTAACATCGATAGTAATTGTCCACAAGAATTGACTACAAATCCTTTACAATGACTAATATAGAAGCTGAAACATTGTGAGCGAATTAGAGGTGATAGAGCACTTTCTTTGCCACTAAATAAATAGATTCTGAGCGAGTTTTTATATTGTAATTTTTTAGTTCCTTGATTACCTTAAAATGTTGTAACTAAAAGATCAATTACACTTTATTTGCATTACTTCAGACTAGAAAACTTTTAGGGGTTAATAAATTTTTGAAACCAGTGGTACTAAAATGGGCTTGATATTTAAGATCTTAATGGAAAAATTTGTAAGCAATAGTTCCTTATTATTTTTTTTACTATTATAAAAATCAAATACTTTAGTGAGACACTGTATCACTTAGTCTACTTATTCTAATCAATTTTGCAGTTTTTCTCTTTATCTATGGTTCTTTATTTTGCTTTCCCCCCAAAAACTTCGTTCCAGCTTTCAATTCCTTAGCATTATATGTACATATTAGTATTATTGTTGCTGTTGTTTACTATTGCTGACATGAATTTTAATCTAATAGATACAAATGAAAAGGTGTTTCTAAAGTGTAGTTAAGAAAAACAGCAAACATATAAAATGTAAGAGAGTGTAAGTATAAGACTTACCTTAGAATAAATTTGATTTTCTTTTTAGGTGGAATTATTTTTTCTAAGTTTCCTTTATAACTGCGTTATTTTTTTTATAAAGTTTTTTTGTGTAAGTGTGGTTTTATTAACACTCACTCACCCACACATACAGTTACATACGTACATACAACTGACAACATGTGTCTGCTGGCGCTGTTCACTTAAAAAATATTTCTAAGGGTTGTTTGTGTATCTGAGATTTTTGCATGTTATTCTGCTGCTCCCTGAATTTAGTATTTAGTGTTCTATTTTTTATATTTTTGGGAAGTTTTACCTCCACCCTCTCTCTATATTTCTGGTATTATAAAGCGTTATTTTTGTTTTACGTGTATTTTTTATTTTTATTTTTTCTTTACATGTGTCATGTATTTGTCGTAGCTTGTATTGTAGTGTGTAAAACTTATTTTTTCTTGCCTTTTTTTCTTGTTTTTATATTTTACACAAATAAATGAAAAATACTTACACAGACATAGTTACAGATAGAGATATAAATTTTTATTGCTCCCTACCGCCCTATTGCTGTCAAGTTTTTTTTTTTTTTGTTATATGTAGGTATGTATTTTGTTTTTCACATTTGTATTTGTCAGACATCCTTCTCATGTATTTGAATCCCTAAAGTAAGAGATAGATGACTGATAATAGAGGAGAGAATTTGGCGAGGAGCTACATATTTATGCTGGGTTTTTATTTATATATTTTCACATTTCAAATTGTTGTTGTTCAATATACATATGTATTTGAATTTTGTGGTTTTGGTATATTTTTCATGGTTTTGATTTTTATTTTTAAATGTTAAATGTTTTCCATGTATATATTCTCGATTTCAATTAATTTTTTTATTAGTACTTTTTACAATACACATACACTGTGTATTAATAAATTAAAGGCAATTGAACAAAAAAAAAAAAATATATATATATATATATATATATATATATATATATATATATATATATAGATATATATATATATATATATATATATATATATATATATATACATACATAATATGTTTTAGATTTTTTTTTATGCTCATATATAAATGACAATTGTAAGTTGTTGAACATTATCAATTAAGATTTGTTATACATTCGCTGCTTTGTTTTGTGTATATAAGTATGTTTTAGCAAATTCATGGCTTTTTCAATTAATAGTCTTGCTGTTTTTTTTTTTTTTTTTTTTTTTTTTTTTATATATCAAAAATTATTACCCTGACTTAATAAGTTCTGTGGTAATACTATTTTAAACAAATGCGTTACAGATTTGAACTCACAAGACTTGAAACTAATGGAGTGCAAAATTTTAGCACCATAGGTTTCGTTCTATAATCACGATTGCTGTTCAAAGATCAAAAACTTAGAAATAGGGTTTGAAATTATTTAACATTTGACCGCTCTTCTACACTTTTTGTATATAAACTATTAGGACTTTGGAGATAAACTATACAAATTCCTCGTTATCGTGCAGACTTTTTAAAGTTACCTACAGGGAAGTCAAAGGAGCGAAAATTTGAAAAAAAAAATCGGATTTTCGCGAGGCACATTTCATATGGAATAGCACGAACTCTAAATTGAACTTAATTTTTTGTTATTTAACACTATAAAATTGAAGGCGCACTTAAATTATTTTTTTTTTTAATTTAATTTAAGTGTGCCTTCGATTTTATAACTATACTTTCTTGTATTTTTATATAGCAAATAGTGTTTTTAATGCTCAATGAAAATGTAGAGGCGCATCAAAAAATTTCGAAAGATACCAATTTTATGGACAAGATACATTTGCTTGGGTTAAAAAAGCATTACAATATTAAACAGCATAAATTTGATATATTATATTTTCGTATAATATGTGGAGAAATAACTTAGATGAGAACTCCATTTTTTGCAAAATTTTTAAAAATTGCGATTTTCAACATAAAGAAAATAAAAAAAAATTTGCTCGGAAACCCTAACACCATCAAAGATTGAAAATACCATATTTTTATTTGAATAACTCAGTAGGATCTGATATTGCGTGTAATTTTTACCAGAATTATACATAAACTTGAAATATGTCAAATTTTTTATTAACCCCAAAGATCAAAAATTTTTGTAACTGCCCATATAAGTTATTTTGTAGTATTTATTATGTATTTCTAAGTTTTAGAAATATATTTGTAATTATAATTTACTGCAGCCGATAAACAAAACAATCATAAGGATAAGTATTTGGATATGAGTTTGAAATTCTAATCCCAATAACCCCTCAGTTAGTAGGACTTAAGAGAAGCAAATTTTTTAAACTCTTGCATTGTTTTTTATTCGATTTAAAATTTTGTTCTTTATGTTTTCATAAAAAACATTCTTACGTTTACTAATTAACTTTTATAGATATCGTGTTTTTCTTATCTGAAAATTCAAATTTCAAAATTCAATAGACCCTTGCAAGGCATTGGTCTAGTTATTTTCAATATATCGGACGCATTTCTTATCATATTCCATATAAATATATTACTCAATGTCAACACAAATTTTTTGATTAATAAAGAAATTATTTAAGAACATAGAATAAGAATTTTATATTATTTTTATTAAAATTTTAGCTCATATATATATAACAAAATCTAAAAGCTGAGATTAAAAAACATAATCCGTCTTCGGATACAGTAATGCGTTTAAAATCTCTTGTTAACATCTTTAACTAGTCTAACTAAATCTAAATGTAAGAATGCTGAAGAAGTGTCTTGCGACACAGAAAATTCGTACATATTTTATTCTACTGGCATCTAGTTATAGATCACAAATTCTGTTCTGGTATCGCCGAACATGTTTATATAAAATTTGAAAAAAAAAAAATTTTTGCGATTTTCGATTATGACCTAAAATTTTTTTACACTTTATCATCCCAAATATAATAAAGACTGTCAACTGGAAATTTACAAGATTGAGCCCTTTTATATTTTCCCAGTCTAACCAGGATAATTTATTAGGAATATCTAATAGAATTTTTTATCCTAATTTTAAAATTTCAAGATTGGAGAGCAAAAATTTGCTTGTGGAGACTTTTATGTCTAGATTAAGATTTCTATATAAACATATGTATATACATATTTATAGAAGTAGTATTCCCACTTGTAAATACATAAATACATAAATAAATAACTACAATCTCATGATAATTGAGTTTGAATGTATTAATAATGTTGTTTTGTTTATTCTTAAAAACAATTGTATAAAACAGTACAAAAAAGAAACACTAACTAAAACAATTATGAAAATAAGACAAAGTAAAGTGTTGCTTGTTTGAAAGTAACTGGATTTTTTTTAAGAAAAATCTTAATTTCTCAAATCGGGCTATATATGCGTATATTATTTTAGAATATTAAAAGAGAAAATATGTACTATTTTTCAGAAAATTTTCAGTACAAACATCCTGTAACATTTGAAGTTACATTCTATCAAATTTCAAAATTAGTGGATTTTAGGACAATTTAAATTTTAATACTTTTTTAATTTAATTTTAATATTAATTGAAATAGTAATAATAATAATAATAATAATAATAATAAATTTATTTGGACAAAACAGAGTTTAAAAATATTTAAAGAAAAAACTAACTAAAATGCCTGAAGTTGATGGTTCCCTTCTAAAATTTTGCTTTAAAAAACTTATTAAAAGAATATGCACCTAAAGTTAATAGGAGTTGTCTAATTGAAGATGTAGAAGAATCTGTGTCTTTAAATTGCATGGAGAAAAAAGACATATTTTTACTGTGGTTGTCGAAAATAGCTTAATATTGATTTTATTCGTATTTTATACACATATTTCTAATAAAAATAAGTCGAATTAAAGATTAGTTAAATTCATTATAAATAACTTAAAGAAAATTACGAAACCATTATCTAAAAACTTGAACTTAAATTTTAAACAAAAATATTAGATAAAGCTTCAAAATTAATGATTTTAACAGCCATTGGAAGGAAGTACTTGGAGGTTGTCATTGGGAGAATGTAATTTTTTTATTCGAATTAACTACGTTTGCAGATTTCTCTTAATGTAGTTTTGATATACACACATGTATATTTTTTTTAAACAGTTTTTTAACTTGTTAAAAGTTAATAAAACAACATAATTTTGAATTAGAGAAGTAGTGGGTTTTCTCTGAAATAATTACTTTTATTTATTTGCAAAAAAATATTTCTTTTCACATTTTGGAAGTTTCAACAAAGTATAAAAAAATACTGTTAGTTCTACTGAAGTCGTAAAAATGTTAATTAATTATAAATTAATTGAAATTGGATATGATAAATCAAAAATAGTAATAATTTTTTCTGGACCCCCTAGTTCGGCCTTCCTATATTTAAAGGGTGCGACGTAGAATTACTGAGATAATTTTAATTTGAAACTTTTTTTTAATTATTTAATCCAAGAAAAAAAAAAAGAAAATAAAAACACTTAAAATTTATTTTAATGTCAGCCCCCTTCACACCGCACCAGGTGATTTCTCTTAGTTTAATGACACTAATTCTAATACCAATTTAACATATTACAAATACACATGTCTCGGTAGGGTAAGAACACTAACATGAATTTTACAAATATTAATACCAAAATAACACGACATAAATAATCTCTCTAGTTTACAACAAAAACTCGTATTACAACGATACCATGGTTAAATACTAAAAAAAGCAATAAGAAAATAAAACACAGAAACTATCTATTAGTTTAAAAGGATTAAAAAGAAGGAATGAATATAAAAAAACATGATTAAAGCATGTCAAAACAACAGCTACAAATAATACTAAACTTAAAAGTATCTAACACTAATAAGAATGCAAGTATTAGTTGGCATTAAGATGCAATTTACAAAATACAAAAATTACAATAACAAGCTAAAAGCAAAAGAGAGAAAGAAAGGAGATATTGTTTAAAAGGAAAGAAAAATTAAGGCGGGTGTTAAATATTAATAATGAGTAATTTTTATTAAAACAAAAGAGTAAAACCCCTTCAAAAAGTCTTCTAAAAAAATCAACAAGAAAATGTTAACGCGTGCTATTTTGTGCTCATAGCTCAACTCAGTCATAAAAACTAAGTATCTACCAGATACATTTCATTATTAATTAACTAGAAATGCACAACAAATGAACAAAATACTCGAACGAGTACAAACAGCATACAGACAAGCTGCATCAAATATCTAACATGTTCGTATAAAGATTTTGATAATTATTTTCTATATAACAACACATTTACAGATTCTGCTACAGATACAAACAACCAATACTAATGAAATATTGAAAACCATTTCAGTAAGTACTTTTAGGTTGTTGTAGTAAATTATGTATTTATATACATACATACATACATACATACATACATACATACATACATTCATACATACATACATACATATATTCATACGAATAAGTACATTTCATTTATTGTTATTATTGAACTCGTGCTTATTTTGTAGCTACAACATTTACAATTACAATCAAACCAAAACGTAACGAACACATACTCTCTCAAACCATAAAAATGTTTAACAAAAGATTTTGCTACATACTAAAATACATTTAAAGATATGTCAGTCAGGGATGATAAATGAGATTATCATTGTTTTACTAATTTTAATAAAAAGTTATTCTTTTTGGACCGTAAATGTATTAATTTCTTCTGTATAAAACTTTAAAATATACTTTGATCTAAATACAATATCTTTCGGAAAATTTTCTTGAGTTCTAGTGAATGCTTTCTTTGCTAAATTTAACGTTAGTGCGTTGAAAAACTTGAAAAATGTTTACTTATAAAGAAAATCTCATATACAAATTAAAATGGAATGCGAAATATACGTCTTTGTATTTTCCAAAAATGTCCGAGTTGTTCAAAAGTCATAACATTTTAATTACTATTCTAAAATGTTACTCGTATGAACAAAATTTTATAATTGTACTAGAAAAATTACAATTGTACTGAAGTTATCATCCCTGATGTCAGTACACCAAGTATGTAATAACAACTGCCACCGCCTCTGTATATTGTATATAGTAAGTATGATTGTATGTATGTTTGTAAGACTCTGTTCATATTTGTGGGTTATGTTCGCTTTCATGTTGATTTTGTTACTTTCATATACAACCAACTAACTACTTGTTGTTCTTCTTGTTTTAAATTTTTTTTAATATTGTTTTTCTTATTGTTTTTAAACTTTTAATGTGAGACAAGCTTTACAACCATCGCCAACAGGCTGTAAGTATCCAGCCGTCATTGCTGTCGTCGCCACCATCATCATCCTCATCAGCTATCATCGTCATTATTATAAGTAACAACAACAATAATAATAACAACCACCCAACAGTGTCATGGTAGTTGTACTTGTATTTACTCGTAGTAATCATCATACTCGTCATGATCATCTTTTGTACTCGTCGTACATTAATGTACTTCAGTTGTTGCAACAGTATGAGTTTTAACAAGCAGCAATTTTATTTTGTGTTAAAAAAAAAAATCACACAAGTCTTGTTATAAAAAATATTGCCGTGTGGTCGAATGGTCGGTCCACCCCTTTTTCTCAATCTTATTCAACGTATAATTTTTATTTATGTACTCTACTGGTAACTTGTTTGTTTAAATTTATTTTTAGTTTTTCATATTTTTTTTATTAAATACACATATGTATGTGTACTGAGTAAAACTATTTAACCCGTTAACAACTGTAAAACGAAAGAAGGGAGTGATAATAAATTAATTTCGGGCTAATTCAAATTCAAATTAGACAAAATATTTATGGCCAAAAATTTTAAAATCTCGGTTATGTAAACTTTAAATATGTCCAAAACCAAATCTTTTTAAAACATAAAAATAACTGTCACCACCTCTTTGTTGAATGAAAAGTGAGCTGAACAGAATTGTTTCGAAATCATTTAAAAATATAATTTAAAAACTGAGTGTCTTTTATTTACATATATATTTTCGACTCATTTTCCTGTTGAAATTGAAATAGACAGTCTATTTTCTGCACTTTCTGACTAATCGAATGGTTCAGTTGTATCTACAATTAACAATCTACACATATAATGGCAAAAATTTAACTCACAAAACGCATAGTGGCCGAAATACTCATTCCAGCAGCATTAAAGTCATAAGTGAATAATAACAAACTCAATGGCTTTTTTTGTAATGGATTGTTTGACAGTTATTTTCTGTTATATAACTTCAAGATATCAAAAAACTCTGGTTCGTTTCAATAACATTTGTTAAATTTGCAATTTAATTGCTTATAATGTTACAAGCGAACAAAAAAAAAACTTGTGCTTATGTTTTTAAAATACTTCTATTAAATCTATGTTTACAAAAAAAGGTTTTTTAATAAAAATATGGTTTTAGCTTTGTTAATAGATAATAAACATACTTTCCAATTTGTAAAATTTTTATTCTCTTAGAAATTATCAACTTTTTTTTTTCTTTTTTTGTAAAAATACATTTATTTAAAATTTTTTGGAAGTAATTATTAATAACTTCCAAAAATTGTCAAAATATGCTCTTAGTTCTACTTTTAAAGTAGTAAAAACGCTCTTTTTTGAAAACACTTGATCGCTTTTTTGCTGAGTATTAATATAATTTTATTAACGATTTTGCCAAAAATAAAACCAAGTTTGAATTATTGTAACATTAACTCGGTTTCATTGATTTTGAAATGTTTGTTTTTTTTTTGCCCATATAACAATAGAAAGCTTGCAGAAATAGGCATTTTTAGAATAAATATTGCTTAAGTTCAGATTTTATAGAATACATCAATCATGTGGGATGAAAAATATTTGTTTACGGTGTTTGAAATACAATCTTGTTTAGAATAAAATCATATATCTCTGTATAAAATCTCTTGAAAATTCAAAAGGTTATTAAGCATTTTCTAAATTTTGTTTAACAATTCTTTATATACTTTCTTTTAGTTTTTACTTTCCAAGGAAAAAATTAAAAATGTATGAAAAGTTTTAGTAAGTTATTTTAGATAAAATCTAATAACTTTTACATTATTTGTCCAATTTGAAAACACTAATTTCTGTTATGTTAACAACAAAATGCCTTTAAGAGCTGTTGTATCTTTGTGTATGGTTTTATAGAAAAAAATTTAATAAATTCAAGTTAAACTCCAAAAATGTTAGAAAGCTTTTATTTCTTCTATGTGCTGTTTAAAAATTTCCCATCAATATTAAAAGAGTAAATTTTTTTGAGCATAAGTGAAAATTTTGAGGGTGTAGTGGAAATTTTTAAAACTGATTTATGATGCACTCAAGAAGACCTATAACTTTCACTACGTCATTTCTTGAGTAATTTTTCACTGTAGCAGCGTGTAATTGTTTTAAATATTTGTATGTAAAAAATTTAAATTTTTGATGAAAAACTATAAAATTTCCTATATAATCGCACCTAGTCCGATAATTAAATTATGCCATTAAATGTGCCTTTCAACAAACAAAAATTAATATGACGAATTTCAAGAAATTTCCAAACCATTTGAAAACTACTTTATGTGACTTGTACAGTGTTGCCAGAATTTCTTCAAAAGAAAAAATGCTAAATGACTCTTAAGAAAGTGCAATTCTTCAGAAAAAATGTCAATTATTTAAGAAAGGTGACAATATATCTTACATAATTTTGAAATTATTTTTTAGAAATAATTATTTTTGTATATACTTTTTTGTGGGCGCTAAAGTCAGGGAATGTAAGCAAATATTAATGAACAAAAAATATTGTTTTAATTTGTTTCAAGAAAAAAATCAAAAAGATCACAAATTAATTTTTTGATCAAATACGTTGAAATTTTGTTTTTTTGGATACTTCAGCACAGCGTTGCCAGAATTTCTTTAAGAAAAAAATTTATATTATACTAGCTGAATGCCGCTGAGTTGTATGGAACCTAAAGGTTAATAAGAAAAATTTAAGGAAACGTAAAAATACAACTTTGGTCGGTTGTATTAAAATATCGTTATTTCCCGTAATACTTCATCCATTTTTATAAAAAAAGAAAAAATAGAAAAATAAAAAATAAAATAAACTATATAAATAAAATAAAAATAAGTGCAAAAAGCTGCAATATTTCTGCTATTTTCGTCAATATGCTTTTAATATATATCCAATATTTCCTTAAACTTTAAAATTCATCTGTATTTAAAATTTCATTGAAATCGGTTCGGCACCTTAGGCGTAGTTGCGTCACAAACAAACAAATAAAAAAACAAATACGCATTTGCCTTTAAAACTCAGAATCACTTTCTGTCTTCGCCTGCCCATCCATGCGAACCTACGTGTCAAACTTAGTGTTTTTATTATTATTTTTAGAGACAACTTGGTACAATTTTAGCCCAATGTCATTTTTGACCATAGCTCAATTTTTTGCAGGATATTATGTCTTGTTAAAAATTTCGTATTAAGTACTTTTATTTAAAGAAAAAATAAATAAATAAACAAAAAATAAAAGAAAAAATAATAAAAAATAAAAATTATATTTTTTGGAACATATTTCATAATTCAAAAAACATAGAAATAGAATTTTTCCATAATTCTTTTTTTATTTACATGTCTTTTGTTTAGGTCCCTTATTCAATTTTTTTTTTGACATATGACTTTTTTACAAATTTTTTTTAAATTTAGTCTTATTTTCGAAAGCCCAAATGTGAATCTTTTCTTTAAAGTACAATAAAATTTTTATTTGCACGTATTTGCAACCAAATGAATTTTAAACTATAATTGAACATATAGGTTACAAGTTTTAAAAAATGTAATAGTAATTTGTCAAATAGTTTTCTGATGCCTACAATTTATTTTCTTTGAGTTTCATTTCGATACCAAATTATTTCAAGAAAACATTTAAAATCGCTTCTATATGGAAAAGTTACAGGCACCGAAATTATCGCGTAGACAAATAAGATCATATATTTTTGGCTATTTCGTCCATCAAATATCCGTAAATAAAAAATTCAAGGAAAAAAAATATTAAAAATGCACTTCTACTGCCAAAAAATTCATTCAATTTGCAAAATAGTACAAAAAAGTTCTAAAAAGTATTTTCCATTATTATTATTTTTTTTTACAAAAAAGTGCAATAACCGAAAAATAAGTGCTAGAATTGCACTTTAAATATCAATAAGACAACGCTGGTCTTGTATTTCTAAAGTATCTGTTAAAAGCAGGAAATATCTAAATGGATTTTAGTAGACCTTACAGAATAACTAAATAATAAAATAAATCACGTTTTTTGTATTGAATAATATCATGAGTAGTAAGGTTTAAATCACTATATTTTTAAATCACTATATATTTGCGACATTCAGAAAAATATCGCAAAATATGTCTATTATTACCAATAATTTTTTAAGACTTTTAATCAATCAAAAAAAATTTTGTTTTTGCTATTTAAGAAATCGTGCTTTCTTTTCAGTGTACTTCGATAAATACTCAAGTTGTATTTATATTTTTAACATGTAATGATGAGAGTTTCTTTGAGTTTTGGTTGCGATAAAGGAATATCTCTATGTTTAAGATTTTTTGAAAGTTTCAACTTTAAACCTCCAAAACTTTTGCGCGCATTAATAAAAATGATTAACGCGAACAGACTTTGCAAGCATGGTTATTGATTAATAAACCCACGTTCGTGTCAGAAGAAACAAAATTTTTAATATTTTTAATTAAAATTTCCAGCATTTTTGAAATTCGTCATATGTATATTTAATTGAATTTTATGTAAATTAAATAAAAATTCAATTAATAACACAGATACAAAATCAGTGGGTCTATATTAAGTATTGACACACTCGATTGCCACTTTCCTGGAGGATAAGTTGGGTCGGCCTACCAGCAGTCTTGAGAATGCTCCCCAATAATAACCAATAATAATTTTTTCACACTTTAATTGCTATCAAGTTCAAAACACGCAAAAAAAGTCTTTACTAAATTATAAAAGCTAAAAAAATTATCACAGAAAATGCCCACAGCGAAACATATGGAAGAATATTGAACAAAAATTAATCACGTATACTTCCGATAAAATGTAAATTAAGAATATCAAAATTTGATTGATTATAGATCTTCGATAAAGGGAAAGAAAATCCTTTAGTTCCACAAAAATTGATATGTACTTGGTTTTCAAGATAATTGGCTATGATCAACCTTCTACCCAACAATTTTTGTTTGGGTAGACTTTTATATTATCAATATTCGTCAAAATATTAGGTTTTCGGGAAATCCGTTTATATTAATCATTTAATGGGTTAATTTATTTTCCTTTTAAAATCACACTATTGGCAACAACAACTTCAGTTTATATTTTTCAATGCAACAACAAAACAACAAAAATTGTATATCTACACATGCACAACAACACAAAAACAATATCGAAATATTTATACATACAACATGACGATAATACACTCCTTCAAAACAATTGTTGGCTGTTTTGATGATATTTATACTACATGTTTTCTTATTGTTTTTTTTTCATTTCTATATAGTATTTAGATGTTGTTGTAGCTATTATAGCCATAAACTATATATCAATAGTAACTACAACAACACAGCAGCAGAGCGATAACAACAAATATAGTACAAACTAAAACATTTACTTCATACATACTGGAATAAAAAACAACACGAACAAATCGTTAATGCATACTTACAAACTTACATTTGCAATAACAACAATAATGTTAATACCCCCCAATAGAAAAAAACAAAGAAGCTACATATATATATATATATATATATATATACAAAAAAACAAAACAAGGAACGAAGAAACCTAAAATAATAAAAAAAAACATGAACATCTACTACAACAACATGCAATAACAGCCATTTTTCTAGTTGTTAAGTTAATTTTTTCATGTTTTCTTTTTTTGTTGTTGTTGCTATAGGTTTTTCTGTTATTTACGAAAGCTGTTTATATGTATGTTGTACTACTACCACCAACAGAAACATCACACCACTAACAATTCCAAACAGTGAACGAAAAAAAAACAACACAAAACAAACAACAACAAAATACTCATTTAATACGGTGGGTCAAATGTTCGCTAACTCGCTCACACCAATATTCGATACGAATGCAACTTATTCATTCGTTACTACAACAACGCCCTGTTCAAATTTGATGATGATGAGTGTAAGTAGTTGTTGTATTAGTATGTTGGTGAATAAAGAAGAGTTGGTATGGTGTATATGCGTTTGTGTGTTTATTTTATGGTGAGTATGTAGAAAAGGAGGTTCGTTGGATGATTGTGTTTTATGTTGGAGAAATGGAAAGATGAAAAAAAAAACTAACAAACGGGAAAAGTACATAATAAGTTGTGTTTTAATGTTATTTGTTGTTACTGTTTGTTGGTTGTTTATATGAAACGATCTCATTTCATAAATTACTTTTAAAGTAAAACAAAATTACATTGTGCATTTATACTTTTTCAAGGAATTTGAATCTTTAACAATATCTCATAAAATCGGAAAAAATCTCTAATCCCTGTAATCAAAATTGTTTTTAAATTGTCCAATATATGAAAGTTGTAATTATTACTTTTTTTACTTTTTAATACTTTTTTAATACTTTTTTTTCCAGAAACCGTCGTGAACTTGTTAACCGACGGACTGATTTTGATCGTTTTTTTAACTTTAAATTCTGTGTTTTTTGAGTAGCTGCCTAGATTTTGGGGCTGTTGTGTGACATTTTAGGTTGTTCTTTGTCTGGTCAGTACCATAATTGATATTTATTGGCACATATAAAAGCATTTAATAAAGGACTGTTGGTTTATTTCTGTCATTTCATTTTCTCAGATTTCGAAAGCACTTTTGATAATGCCCAGATATCTATAAACATTTATTTTTTTATATTAAAATAAAAGCATAAACAAATATACCTTAAAAATAATTAAAAACTATTCCAAAAAATACAACGTTTGATTAGATCCAAATTTTCCAACATTTATTTAATTCTGTTTCATACTACTTATACATTTTTTGTTTTTTGCTTTATACTCTTTTTAACATACAAGAGTTTTGTCATTTTCATACTTTAAACTAATTACCTTTCTACCATTTGAACCATGCAATTTTTATTTCGTTTGACAATCATACGACAAACATACCAACAACAACTACAACAAATCTATTCAGTCAAGCAGGCAGGCGGGTAGGCTGGCATCCAGTCAACCAACCAACCAACCGTCCATTCAGTCAGTCAGCCAGCCATTGAGTTTAAGCATGAATGAACATTATGAAACAAAACGTATGTATGTAAGTACTAATATTATACCTTGTACAAGCCAAAAACCTCAACAAAAATAATCAAAGTATCAAATAGAAAAAAAAGAATTATATAGCTCATATTTAAACATTTGTTATTGTAAAAGATACTTAAACACCACCACTTAATATAAAACAATCTACAAGATACAAATTATAGACATTTAATGCTCAATCTTACAATTCTCTATTCCTCTCTTTTACAAATGTTCTTGTTAGCATGTGTGTGTGTTTATGCTCTTGCTCTCAATTTATTTCATGAATTAGGTTGTTACTTTTAGTACCTTTTTTGTAAAAAAGTACTTTCGTTTACCGTTGGCAAATTCATTTGTTCTTTTTTTAATTGTTAGACTTTAATTGTTAGACTAGGTATAAGATTTTGGGAAATGGAAGATTTTTTTTAATAAAACCTGTATTAAAGTCCAACATTAATTTTCAATTGGAAATTTGTTGTGTAATATTTTTGGAAATATAATTTTAATCATAATTACTAATAAATCTATAAGCAAATATTTCGACTATTTTGGGAAGTTTTTATAATTTAATTATTAGCTTATTCTTAATTTAAACATCATTCTAAGGAAATATATGATTTAAACTAGAGTAGTATAGAAATATATTAACTCGTTAAAACAGACTTGTCTCATACTTCCATAGTTTGTATTAAAATAAAGAAAACTGTTAATAAATTTTGATAAAAAAAATATGGTTTGAATAAAACATTTAAGGAGTTTATGATTCAATTAAATTTTATATCTCTTGGATTTATATTATTAGAACATTTAGAATACTAGAATATTAAAATATTGTACTTATTACCTAAAAAAAGTTAAAATCATATTTTATCCTGGGTTTCAAATAAATTAAATTGCTAATAATTTATCCATTTTAAAGAATTTTATGAATTTTAGCATCGATTTTGTACAGTTTCTTTTTGCATATTTTGGGTTTGCCTGCATAATTTGCCACAGCTTATTTGGAGAGTAACTAAACTAAAGAACAAACTTTGCATATTTTACACTCTCTTTAAATTTTTTACATAATTTGCCATTAGCGAAATTTTCCTTTTACTGTCGTTTTTAAAGTTTGATTCATTAAAATTTTCATTTTATAAATTGATAGACATTTTATAATTTCTTGATACAGCGCTAATTGAAATCAAGTTGTTTTTAAGAGCTTTTCTTCTGATTTTAAGACCACAATTTATGCGCATAAAAAATTTTTAGAGCATATTTTTGGTCCATTGCTCTACTTAAAAATTAACGATCTTATGAATTCCGTACTCTTTTTTTAATATTTGCACCCATATATAAAATAAATTTTGAAAACTTAACTACAAAGATAAAGTCATTCTCTACAGTTCACAGTGGGATGAATCGCCAAAAGGTGTATAATGTGTATAACGCATAGTTTATAATTTTGTTGCAATAACTAATTCATTAATACATCGATAAAATACTTTTTGAATTTTGAAAAAGCGTAGCGTAAATTTATGTAATTTCTGCTAATCTGTAGGTTGCAGTTTTAAAGGTGACTTTATGGAATTTGGTACTTGTGTATATTTTGGGCTAATAATACACCGCAATAAAATTGGTTAAAATGTAATCATTATTTCAATCAGTCGCCATATTAAAGTTTTCCAGAAAATAGGTATTTAAACAAAATTAATTAAAGTTGAGTTTTCTTTAAACAAAAATCATACTAACAAATTTCATGAAGATTGGTCCAAAATTGACCATACCTCCCATAGAGGAACCCCTACCTGAATTACATTTTCGTTCATAATTCTTATACAAATGATCTCATAAATATAAAATTTAGTAAAAACAAATCTCATTTAAGTACTAATCTTAAAGAAAATTTTCAGAAGGATCGGTGCAGAAATGACTATAGCTTTCATATAAGACCCTGTCACGTTAAATGCACAATTACGTTAGTGCATTCAAGAGACTTAATATGGCAAAACTTTCTATACTGTTATTTTTCTACCTGTTTTAGGTATTTTCCGAAAATTCTATATAGGACTCTTCTTAAATAATGCAAATAATTAAGTTAATAAATTGTTAACTTAAAATTTTCATTACTTTAATTTTATTTAGTTTTCGTTAAGAAAACAAGCATATTTACGTTGAAATTTTTTTTGAAAATATATTTTTTTCTTCCAAATCGCAAAGAGATCCGCATTTTTTTTATAGTCATACTATACATATTAAGTAAAAATACAAAATTTTTATTTTCACCCAAGTTCATCTAAAAGCATTTTGAATTTCTATATAAATGTAAACAATGTCCGTTTTTAGACCAATAAAAAAAAAAGAATATTAAAAATATTTCTACAACATTAACTTTAACAAAAAATTCGTAATTATGTTTCCAAATACCTATATTTTACAACTCCATTGTAAAAAAAAAACTACTTTTTATGAAATGAAACACATAAATATAAAAATAAAAATTTTTAATTTTCAGTTTATACTCGTATCACTGTGATTAAAAATTGCAAACAATGTGTGGATTTGCCAGTACACTACACGGAGAGTGAAAAAAAAATTAAAGAATTTGCTTAACAGGAAATGGTGATGATGATGATTTTATCTACTTCTACCTAGAATCAATTACTTTTCCAAAATATTAATTTTAAATTTTCAAATTATCGCCATATTTCTCAATTTCACCCCTCTTTGCAGTTTCAGAAATGTCATTTTGTAGTGAGTATAATAGGAACGTTATAGCAAAATTAAAAACGTAAATATTAGTAAAATGTATGTATGTGTTTTAAATACTTACAACCACTGACATTATTGCAATTATCTAAAATATTTTATAAATCAAATTTATAAATTTCTTTATGCAATTTTAAAAGTTTTCACAAAATTTCAAAATATTTATGAATAACGTGAAAATAAATTAAGGTAACATCATTTATACAGGCTGCAGCGGCATTAATTTCAATAATGTACATATACATTGTTTGCTTTCTGACAACTACTGCGATATATGATTTCTCTTAAAATTGATGTCAAATGAAAGCCTTCTCTATTAGTTTAAAATCTAAGAAAAATTATTTCAAATATTAAAATTTATACGAATAAGTAAAAATCAAAATTTTTTAAAAAATAATAATAAAATACATTAAATATTAATAATCATTTTTTATCAATTCCGGATATATCTTAGATAGCTTTTCAATATGGTTAGTCACTGGTATTATCATTTCAGCGCGTCTCCAATTCTGCTCTAGGTTTATCACTATTTCGGCATGATTTATTGTCGATATTGCGAAAAATTGACGCAAATGGTAATTACCAGAGTATCACGCCTTATTCCAAGAAAATATATGGGGTGGAGATTGAGAACTTGCTGAAAATACGAGTCCTAACATTTCTTCATAAAAATGTAACAACTCGTGAGCCATACCAACTGTTTGATGGACAGAGATTTAGTACACTTGCAAGAAATAAAAATCTTACTCAATTTCGATATCATACTTTAATATCGGAGTGGCAATTCTTTATTAACGCTATACGTCTTTGGAACAATATTTCTCCATCATTTAAAGTTATCAGCAACGCATTACAATTTACGAGTAAGAGAAAATTATTAGAATACTATTCATAACAAATTTTTATTTTTAACTTTTATTGACATACCAACAAATTATACACAACTTTAAAATAAAATGTATATTACTTTAAAGACAAAAT
The DNA here is from genome assembly GCA_932274085.1 of Protocalliphora azurea. Taxonomy (NCBI): domain Eukaryota; kingdom Metazoa; phylum Arthropoda; class Insecta; order Diptera; family Calliphoridae; genus Protocalliphora; species Protocalliphora azurea. The sequence continues at coordinate 75,045,652 of OW026522.1, read as the reverse complement.
TTGTATAATTAATAACTTATGTTTTTTAATATTTAATGTTTCTTTGCTTAAGTGTTTCTCGTATTAAATTTATCCATATTTCTCTATAAATAATAACATCATAAGATTTCTACTTTATAAGACGAAAGTTTTGTTGTAGAAGTTATAAATAAAATAAAAATAAATAAATAAAGAATATATATATATATATATATATATATATATATATATATATATATATATATATATTACGTTTCACAATCATTTACTTTTTCTTAGATTTTTGTGGCCTCTTTATATGCATGTATTTGTTTTTCTTCTGGTCTAACTTTTACAATTCTCGCCGTATATTTGCGATTTTTATTGTTGTATAATGTCCATGAGAGTGGCATTTCCCGTTCAACGTATGTAAGCATTATCGAGCTAAGAACATCTCTATATAATAAGACTGGACTATTATTTTATCAGTAATACGATAAATTGAACAATTCCATGTCCTGTAAATTACCCCACACCTTCGTGTTTCACTTTTATAGTTGTGTTCAGGACTTTGAACACTGCTTCTTCTATCTGATTCCTGGAGGATTAATTTGGACTCCTTAGACCATAACACATTTGTCCGTTGTTTTTTTTTATTGTTGAAATCCAATTCAAGTGGATTTCAGCAAAATTAAGATAATTCTTTCGATTATTTTTGTTTTTTTTTTTTGTCAAATAAAATGCTCTACCTGTAAGATCTGAGTATTTACATCTAATTAAATTTCAGTCTTAGCTTCTATAAGAACAGCTTTCTGATATTTGGTAAAAAAGATCTTCTCGTGAAGTTGTAAAGAGTATTTCTCTTCTATAAACAGTGTGGATATTGCCACTATCGACTATATGACAAATTGTTGATTTTAGAACAGAATTTTACATAAATTCATATAAATGATGTTATCAACGTGATATTCTGTATTCGTCTATAATTTTCTACATACACAATGGTGTAGAATAACATATGGTTGGACTTGACCGACTATATCTTCCTTACTTGTTTTAACATATAATTGTTATATGACAAAAATTAAAACGCGAAGTTTAGACTTAGAACGCGGAATTAAAACTATTGAAATGCAACAAATTTTAAAGGAGAACGTGATCTAATAATTTGTTAGCGTAAATTACTTCAATTAGAAAGTAACAGAAGAAAAGAGTTGCTAATATTTAGAACATCTTAATTTTGATTATTCTTTAAGGAAATATTTTTTTTTTTTTTTTTTATTAATGAACTTTAGAAAATATCATCAATTAGCTTTAAAAAATAGTTGCAGTAAATGCTCAGTTCCTAATGTTTTGAAAACTAACTTGTATACATAAAAGGTACAATGATAGGTTTAATAGATTACACCGAAGCAGTTCTATGGTGTTCATTATTTTGGTTTTAATAGAGCGAAACCTCTATTTTTAATTTTTGTTTTTGGTAATTCTCTAATTTAAGATTCTGTAACCTTTGAGCGCAGTGATAGAAATGATGAACACGAATAGGAATATTCTTAGTTTGAATCTATTATTGCATGGAATTTTTTACAAAATTTGTAATATTTAATATTTAAATTTTACATATACTCTTTGAGTTATAATAAATAAGTTTTCTTATCATATACATCAATCGTCTCTTAATTAGGCTTTTTAACAGCGGTTTACATCCGAAATCCGAAATCTAGAAATGAAATTAATGAAATGGAGCTAAGTTGTCTCAAAACGTCTCTATATCAGATTCAGTTAAAATTTCACTTTGTTAAAAATTATACTTAAGTATGGCCATAATAACCAATTATTGTACTTAAAAACATACATTTTGTATGCCCTTTTTGAAAAAAGCACCAACACTTAGTACCTTTTGATACAAAAAAGAATATTTTAGCGTTAAAAAGTACCTTTTTAAAGTGTATATGCTCTTTAAAGCTCTTGCTCTCAATCACTTGCTCTCACTCTACTTCTCGTTAAATGTATCTATGTATGTTGAATGTACTGAGTGTTAATGGTATTAGTAAGTATCTGTGTTGTGTTATTTGAGTTGTTGCTGTTGTTGTTGTTTGTGTTGTTAGTATAGTATTGTTAAGTCGTCACAACAAATGTTCATTCACCATCATCATATTATCATCATCATGATTATTATTGTTATTGCTTGCTTGCTTACTAGCTGGCTGTTTGACTGACTGGCTTGATATCATAGCAAAAAGTATACTCATGTTTTTAAATTTTAGTATCTGTGTGTTTAAGAAAAGTATCTGTGTGTGAGTGAGTGTGCTGTTTTGTTGAGGAGCAAGCACAGCAAGTAGTAGTATTAGTAGTGGTAGTTATACCAGTAGTAGTCTTTTTATTTTTTATTATTATTTTTTTTTTTTATTATGTTTTTTTCTTACGTTCTCTGTTTTGTTTTTGTATACAATTTTTTTTCGCATTATTGTTGTAGTTGTAATCATGTTTTAAAGCTATGTGTGTGATGTTGCTGCCAATGTTGTTGTTGTGTGTTGTGTCGTGTTTGTCGTGTAATTCCCATTTGTTGTACACCACCACTTTGTACATGCTCAAGTAACCCATGTTAGTCTACTTTTGACTGTTACGCAGATTGTTCGTTCGTGTCGTCCGTTTGTTTTTTCCCTTCAGAAGAAAAAAAAAAATAGTTTTTTTTTTTTCACACAAAAAAGATATATTTCTACTAGCAGTAAGAAAAAAATAATAAAAAGTAAAGCAAGAAGAAAACGTACGTTCGCACAATCAAAAAATACGCTTTTTTATTAAAAAGAAATTCAAGCAACCAACAACCGTCGTTATGTTTTTTGGGATTTAAGTGTTAATAAAATAAATGAAATTAATTATATTTTATTATTAATAAAGTGTGAAAAAAATAAATATTTAATAACCAAAGATTGAAAACGCAATATAAAGAATAAAAAAAGAATTTGGTTACAAGAAAAAATTAATAAAAATAAATTGCCGCCGGTAATTTGTTAAAAAACAAGTGTTTGGAATCATTATTTTCTTAAAATAAAAAGGAAAAAAGTGCTTTATAAAAAAAAAAATAAAATGTTTTTATAAGAAAATTATAAATAAAACAAAAAAAAAAAGGAATTTTATTTTTTTAAATAAAATCCTTTAAAGAAAAAATCTTAACAAAAATTTGAAGCAAAAAAGAAAATCGTTTTTTTAATTTTTTGTTTTTGTAAAAATAAAAAGAGTTTATTGTTTAACAATTTGGTTTTGTTGTGTATACTCTATATTAAATGACAGTGCACAGTAATGATAGTGGTGTGTGTTTAGTAATGGTGTGTATTTAAATTAATATTTTCTATTATTTTTTTTTTATTTTATTATTTTTAAATTTTAAAAATATTTAAGAGAAATATAGATAAACATTTTATATCATATATTTCCTTTAGTCAACATAAACAAAAAATAGTTTCGGAATTTTCTATGATATCAGAATAAATTCTAGTTCGGTGTTTTAAAGTATTGTGGTGTTAAATTTTATCACTCTTTTATTGGGATTACCATTTCTAAAGGATATTAAAAATTGCCAATATTGGGTACTCCATTTTCAGTACATTTCTGTTGCATTCAACTTCAAACGTACTTTTTAATAAAGTTTCTACGATTATTTTCCTTTTTTAATAAAGGTTCTGAGATTTTTTTTCCGAAAGTCTCTTATACTATATTTATAAGATGTGTTTATCTTATTATTTCACTAATAATATAATAATAAAACTTCAAACTTAATTGAATAAATTTAAATGAAAATTTAATATATAAATTAAAAAATTCTGGAAAATAGTTCGACTTTTTTTACGTAGAACTGTGTTCAAAAAAGGTTTTGCAAAATTTTCAGTTGTAGTACTAGTTCTTTAAAAAGCTGTTTAGTTTTCTATTTGGAATCTGAACTATTTGAAAAAGACATTGGCTGCAATTAGTTGTTTCGTATTTGGTTTTTATTAATTTTTCGTAAAATTCTAAAGTTCTTTAATTTAATCATTAGATTTTTACCTTTTTTCGAAATTAATTTCGAGAATAATAGTCACTACTCAATGCTCTTCATCGATTTTTTAAAAGTGGAATTTAAAGGATTTTTATTTTGATCATTCTTCGCACTGTGTCGCACTGCGTCGTACCAACTTCAATCTAAAAAAATTTTTCTAACTCTCGCAATCAGCGTTATCGTTGAGAATTTTTAAAAAGCGTCCAAAAAAGGGGATTTGAAAAAATGAATTCGCCAAAAAAAAACTCCTTAAAATTTGTTTATTTGATGAAAACAAAAACAAAGAATGCTATATTTTAAGAAATATTTTTATTTTAAGAATTTTATTAGTTACAAAATAATTTATTTATATTAATTTTTATTATTGAAAAAATAAAGATATATTCATAAATAGTTAACATAATATTCTCTTTTCATTAATTAAAATTCTTTACTTTTGTGCGAGGTCTTCACGCGGTCTTCAGTCTTACAAATCCCCGTCTAACAAAAGTGTTGACCTCAAATCTGTTCGACAATTTATTTTTCATTAGTGATAATTCAGAAAAACGACGTTCCGCCGAGACAGTGCTATGAACCAAAGTAAAAATGTAAATTAAGATATAAGTATTCATCCAATCTATATTTTAATTTTCCAAATCCGGACCAAAGAGATTCGTCATTTGATGTTTTAAATAACTGTTTAAAAATTTTATAATTAGCTTTAGTTTTTAACAGTTTCAGTTCATATCTAAATTCTTCGAGGTCATTTTTTACATCACTATATTATGAAACAATCTTAAAATAATAAATTTCTTTGTTGTAATTAATATATTTCAAATAACTTCTCATTTAGCATATAGTCTTAAAAAGCCGCCATTTAGTTATATTTTAAAAACGGGGCCAAAAAAGTGGCCAGGTGGTTGAAAAAGGGGCAATTGGTGACTGCAGTCGCCAAACGGTAATGCTGCCGCTAATTTGTATTGTATTTCTTGAATTAAATTTTTTAATGCCAATAATCTTCATGTCTCATTTAGTTTAGTAAATAATTTAAACATTTTTCTTCTGTTCTAAATCGTTTAATGCAATCGGATATATAAAATTTATAGAAACTATTTTTTTGCTTCTTGGTAATTAAATTTACTTAACCTGATTATGGCAAACTTTCAACCTGTTTTAACATTTAAAATCTAAAATAATTAAAATATTGCAAAATTTAACTTTTAAATCTCATAGATCTTAAAAAGTTAGCAATTTTCTATCCTATTCATAATAAAAGAAAATTTTAAATTTATCCAAACTTTATAGAAAAATTCTCCTTGCAAATGTAATGAATAAAACTTTTATAAATGATAATAAAATTAAAAAGTAAATTATTAAATTTATAAATAAATGTCTATTATTAATAAAATTATTGGTTTATAATAATTTATATAAATTTATAATTTAATTACTATGAAATTTGAAAAACAAAAACTTAGATTTAGTTATTAATACTTTTTCAAATAATTACAATTTTTTATTTTTTTATTTTTTCAACACGAGTAGAAAGAAGCTTTTTCTTATTAGAAATATTAATTAATACTTACTTTATTTTTGTTCTTGGAAGAATGTACTCTTTTTTTTTAATTTAGGGCATATTTGAATTTGTGTCATAAAAGTGTACAATACTTAAGCAATTATTATTGCAATAATTTAGAAATATTTCTCTAAATAACAAAATAAGTCCCCTTTCAAATACACGTTAGGTACACGAGATAAAAAGCAGCAATTAAAAATTAAAAATATTTTATCATTTCTAAAAAAAAAAAAATGTTTTATTTCAAGTACAAACATTTATATCTATAAAGTATAAATTGTATAATTAAACATAAAAAATAAATGTAAAAAAAACAAAATGGTGAAAAAATTTTAAATAAATTTATCGTAAATCATTAAAAACAAAATCATAAAACATGAGTGAAGAATCAAATATATAAAACTTTTTGGCAAACAACAAAAAAAAAAAAGAAACGCCCATTTAAGCCAATTGAAAATTTTGAGGTGAATTCGTAACATGAGCTAAACAATTTATTATTGTTGAATTTTTTTTTATGTTTCTTGTACATCGAATATATATATATATATATATATATATATATATATATATACATACATTTCAGATAATTGAAATTGTTTTCTAGTTTTGATTGCAATGTTAGACATTGTTATTTTGGCAGCGAAATTGAAAAAAAAAACACTAGTGTTTTTTGTTGTTTTAAGGAATTTTATATTGCTACTGTAATGTTTTAGCAAATGTCTGTTTTTGTATCTTATTATATAGTACATTTTAGTTGGTCTATATGATGTTCGATATATTGTTATCTTGAACAAGTTGTTTTTTGGGCTAAAAATCTACTAAATGATTGTCATGTACAATATAGTAGGTAGCTCAAAAATACCGAACACAATACAAGTAATGTACATATTTGCTACAAAATGTTGTGTGTTTCTGTGTTTTCAAATGTTTTCAATTTAATTGATTTCAGAAGAATTATTTTGCAAAGCATTAATAAAAAGAATATATAAAAATAAAAATAAAAAATAAAAAAAAAACAAAAATTAGAAACAAAAAATGCTCAAACAAGTTATAAAATTTTAATTTATTATTTTTGTATATTTTGTAAATTTTTCTTTTTTTTTCGGCGAAAAAAAAAAAACTAATTTTTCGTGTTAATTTTAATTGAATTGAAATGAAAACTGTTGATAAAATAGCAATAAAGTTCATTATTTTGTATTTTAATCAAAAACTATTAATAACAAAAAACGTTTTGCTATAACTTTAAAACTTTTTAAGTTTTTAAAATTTCTGGGTGTAATTATTTGGTTAAATCAGCTAATTTGTTTAGAAGAAACACATCTTAATTGATAACAGAATAGCGACATAAAAATTTATCATAAGATTTTAATTTATACAATTTAGTAAAATTTTTTGTTGTTATTTAATAACCCTTTCATAGGGAAAAATGTTTTTATAACATATTAGGGATAAACAAATAAATTTGGTTACATGAAACTTAATCAAAATAGTTAATGGTTATTATGAGAATTCAATAGTTATTTTATTAATAAATTGTGTAACAATTAATGGAAATAAACATTGTTTTTCAATGTTAAGAAATTGAGAAAATCGTTAAAGCATTTTCATAATTTTTATTTTTTATATTTAAAAAAATTCTAGGATATTGTTTAAGTAAAATTTTATTTAAATTGATATACTTACTTATATTATGCTGGTCCTTTATTTTGATCTTCAAAATCACTCTCTTTTATCTTTTGTCTAATAGTTTTTAGTCTCTTTAATAATTTGCATATAAATTTTGCATACTTCAAGGGGCAAAGTTCCCTTTTGACTTTTGCTAAATGGGTTCTGGCCTTCTTAATCTTTTATGTATAATTTTTGAATACAAGAAGGGCTAAAGCTAGTGAAAATTAATAAGTAAACAGTTATTTTATTATTATTATTATTATTATTATTTTTAATAACGTACAATAGTTTAGATTTATGGTCATTTTATAAATATATTAATATTTTAAATAGTTCAAGATGAACTCCAGAAACTAGAGTTATTCGTCCTTTAAAAAAGATAAATTTTATGTTTGTCTTGTCGTATTAAAAAGCTTTGAAATTTAACTAAAAATAATTACTAATTTATAATGTCTTAAAAATATCTGGGAAGTGTATTAAATTATTGTAAATTAATACTTGCATCAAACCAATTAGAATTAAAACTATTGCATTCTACAAGGAACTTGACAAATTTTTTAAACTTTTGTCAAATTATTTAAGCTGTTTAAACTAAATTTTCTAAAAAATAAAACAGCCTGTTATTAGAATTTGATAGACATTAAGTTGCTATTATTTAAACTTTAATTAAAATTTTCTATTCTAATGTGAAATAAACCTATAAAAATTTTTTGAAATTGTTAACTAAATTAGTTTCAAGAATCTAAATATCAATTTACTACATATCCTGTACAATGATCGATTATTCGACTTTATGGAGAAACCGGTTTTCGAATAGTTGGAATTTTTAAAAAACCGGCGACATTTTTTGAAACTCCGAAAAAGCCGTTTCTTTTTTTTACAGAAGAGAAATTCCATTTTTAATTTAAACAATTTTAACCACTTCACACTGGTCAAAAATCCACTTTTTCTGGCATAACTTCAAAAAGAATTTTTAGTGTCTTTTTGAGGTTGTATCGAAGTCATTCTATCTAAAATTAACAATAATATTTATTAAAACAGATTTTAAGTATTTTAGGTTTATTGTTTAAGCAAAATTTCTCCTTTATTTTGATAAATATATTACATGTCTTCCAACTCACTCTCGTTTATCTCTATAATACATAATTTGACTACAGTATACATATATGTTTTTTAAGTATGACATTTGCTTGTTTGCTTTTGGTTTTGATTTAATTATTTTAGAAAATATACCCAATAGGTTAGAACGGAATATTTTCTCCAATATGTTTGTGAAAACCAAGCTATTTCCGCTCAAGTTTAGCAAAATGAAACTGAAAGAAAATTGAGGATTGCAATTGTTTTCCGAAAAATGCTGGCGCTATCTAAATTGTTACATAAAGTAGACACTTTGGCGAACGCTTTCATATTTTTATATTCGTGCATAAATAGCCCATATGACCACAAAACTCACAAATAACGACAACTACACGACTTATGTAAAATTGAAAATAAGGGCCTTAAAATATATCTTCTTGGCTGTAATTTACATTATACCAGCTTTTATAATTCTAGCTCCATTTTAATAAAAATCTTAAAAATAATATTAAACTACCAATTTTAATGCCTTGTTAGACTGTCAAGATTGCCACATTATATTTTTTAATATATGTTCTTTATTACTTAATCTTTTACCAATTATAAAATCCATTCATTTTTTACAATTTCTTAAAATATTATTTTAAGTGTGTACTCTGAAATTTTCTCTGTAGTAAGTATATCTATATATATATATATATATATATATATATATATATATATATATATATATATATATCTATATCTATATATATCTATATATCTTCCTACCAAAAAAAAAAGATAGAATTTTTTAAATACAAATACACTTTTTAGAAAAACAATATGTTCAAAAAATATTTTTTTAATATTAATATGACATCTTAAAATACAAGCTCTTTAAATTCATTACAAAAAAAAAAAAAAAAAAATGTTGATACCTTTTATATAATAAAAGTTGTGGCCATTTAAAAAATATACTAATCATTTTCAAAGCTATAGAGTTGCTACAGTTTTAAAAATAAAAGTGAATAAATTTCATTTTACATATCCCAATCTACACATGTACCAAATTTTATCCAAAACGGCAACTAAGGGCCAATTTTTTTTTTTTTTTTTTAATGGAATTACTCAGAAGTAAATATTTCCATTAAAAGACTGCATTCCTTTTAAAAAACTCAACAAATCTTATAATATTCAAATTGAAATTTATTAAATATAATTAGTTTAAGAAACAAGTTCTAACTATAGCAAGTTAATAATATCAAAAATGAGAAAAAAAAAAGTTTTATACAGTTTGTAGCGAAACTATCGATTTTGCGTGTAGATCTTTTTCAAATACATCTCTTTAAAAAAAAAAATAATAAATAAAAGAATAAAAATAAAAAATGAAGTGAGATATTATTACAATTATGAATTGAATTAGAAACCCCTTAAATATTTAAATTGTTTGTAAGAATATTACAGGTGTTCAAGATAATTATCATTTTAATGTTTGCTTAAACTTTCAGTACTAATTTCAATTTGAACAATAATCATCAGAGAAACCACAAATATGCAATTACATGCTTTTTTCTGTACGTTGAATAAATCCATCGATAAAATATTTATCCGTTTCAGAACAAATAAAGCATTTTGGCATCAATTTGTAAATGCATATTTTTGCATATTTCACCTTTAATGGCATGTTTTTTCATATAGTTATATTTATTGTGTATTTAGAGCATATTTTGTTATTTTTAGGGTTAAATATCCCTTTTAGAGCATATTATTATATTGTGATGATAGTTTTTTTTTTATAGTTCATTGGATGTTTTACAAATATGATTTGTAATGTGTAATAAAATAAGAGATCCAAAAATATTTAGTACTTAAATTAATTTTGATGAATAACGCCTAAGTTCGTTAAAAATCGATTTTATAATTTTTTTAAGTCATCTTGAAATCATGATATAGAGGACGTATTAGCTTTTAAACTTCAGCGAATAGCATCAGTTAATGTTGTAAAAACAATTTATTTATATTTTTTAATGAAATCTATATTTTCAAATTTAGATATGAATCTTTTTGATAATTTCTGTATTAATAATAACGCTCAAGACTAGATAGGTAGAAAAATTGAAGATCGATAAAGTTTTTACGTGATATAATAAAATACAAGGAATTAAAAATAAGGCTTTTCGACACAGTTGACAGATAAATTTTATTAATAAAACACTATGTTTGAAAAAATAATAATTTTTGTTTAAAAATGAAAAATATTTTTAATTTTTTAGAATATATTTCCCATTTTTAAAGCACTTTCCCCTCTTACCAGTTAAAACATTTTCCTAAATTTCCATTCAAATTTTAGTATTTAGTACATATGGTTTTTGAAATAAAATGATGTTTTTAAAACCGGTTTCTGTGTTTAAAAAAACCGGTTTATTCGACATTGGAAAAATTAACATAAAAAAAAAAAAAAAAATCAACAGTAATTAAACCGTAAAAACCGGGGTTTAAACCGGTTGTAAAACCGAGTCGACCATCATAATATCTTGTCAAAAATTTTCAACATTTCAATATGCAGAACATTTCAGATTATTGCATACTTTAAAGGGCTTTAAATAGACATAATCGTGAAAAACTTATAGAGCAACAATTAAAACAATTTGACACGAAAATTAATTTAACTCAGGAAAAATATATTAGTTATATAACTAATTCCACAACATATGAAAATAGCCTGTACTCGTTCTATTTTGGCGTTATGTTTTTTGTTTGAAATTGTCACCTCCAGAACTATGGAACGGTTAGGGAACGATTTCAGAACCTGTATTTTTTATGTTTATTCTAATGAGCCATTTTGTAAGGTCACTTTTTAAATCAATTTAATTTTGTTAAAGTCTTTTTGGTATTTTCTAAAATTTAAAATTTTTAAAGATTCTGAAGTGGTTCTGATTACACCAGTTTTAAAACAAGTTCTAAAAATTTTCCGGGAAAATATTAATATTGACATTTTTTAATAATATAAAATTTAGCATATTGAGTTGAGACATAATTTAGTTAGACTAACGAATTGATTTAATTGAAACACATAATATTTTGAGGGATATTGAAAAAAATATATTCACAAAATAAGACATAAAATTAAAATAAAAACTAGTTTGATAACAAAGTAGCTTAACATATTTAAACTTAAGCTTAAAAAAACTTGAACTTACAAAATAAATTTTCTATTAAAAGTTCATTTAAACGGAGTTTAAATTAAAATTTCTGCTGAACGGTGAACAATTTTTTAAAAATATTTAAATTTGGGTTTAAACAAAATGATTTCTTAATTTTTTCTTTTTTTTTTTTTAAGTTCAGTTAAACTAATAGGTGTCTTTTGCTTCCATTAACTTTAACACTTTTAACCTCCCTTCCATACAATACAATGCCAAAAACCACTCAAAATATCTTTAACACTTAAAATGTTTTTTCTTTTCTAAAAATTTAATTTTCAATACGATACAGTTTATAGATTAAAAGGCGGCATTTATGTCTTTACAACCTTTGAGGACAGAAAAATAAAACGAATGTTTACATTATGACAAATAAACAAAATCAAAAATATAAACAGAAAAAATTGTTAAAATTATCTCTCAATCTAAGAAAGATGAAATATAAACAAAACGCCGGTTATTAAAACCAAATATTTTTGTAAATTTCCAAACAAAACAGAAGATCTCCAGCACTTATAAATATTTTTGTTTAAAATCATAAAAATTCAATACTGAAAAATAAAATTGATAAAAACTGAAATGAAAATCATATTAAAAAGAAAAAAAAAAAACTAAAAGTGTTGACAATAAAATAATAAAAAAAATCTTCAACGTTACAACTCTTTACAGCTTTACAGGGCTGACAACGTAAAGATTTTTTATTTTATTTTTTAGATTTGTAACTTTTTTTTCTTTTTGTAACGTCGCAAACAAGCAAATGAGACAGCAGTGCTGTCTGTTGTAATGGTTTGTAGTGGTTGTTAAAGCAATCGTTGTTGTATAATTTTAAATCATTGATGTCAATCGTTTAAATTTTACATTTCCAATAAATAGTTTTGTTAGTAACCAACCAACTAACCCAACAGCCAGTCAGTCAGTTTACCAGCCAGCTTGCCAGCAATTTTGTCTTGTTTGTTGCTTAGTAAAACCAAAGGTAGGGCTGAGGAAATTAAAAGCGGGTGTAGTGGAAAGGGGAGTCATTATAGGGTGACAATGAACATGATTTGTCGGCTTTTATAAAACACGGGGAAAATATATTTACTCGTATAAGTTGTATACTTTAGATGTTTAATCGTTGATATTAGTATTTGCTTAAGCCAGAAAATAAGTAGTGATTTTTTTTGCTATGGAGAGTTAATAAAACAACCCTTTATTAGCAACAGCAGCGCAATAAGACCGGTTAACAATTTTCTTATCATTAAAACTATTGACAAGCAGTAAAATAGTAATAGAAGATAAGCTTTTTTTGTACTTGTAGTACTTATTACAAGAGTTTGTTTTTCTTCTTGTTTTTTTGTTATTATTAATTAAAAATTATTTATTTGTTAAATGGGTTTTTAAATAATAATGATAGTAAATAATTCTTTCGTTTGTTTTTGTTTTTTCCAGAATGCCGTTTCAACTCGACCAAGTGCATCGCCCACCTCCACACAAACACCTTTACATCAGAGCCTACAAACCCAACCAACCAATTTAAGTACCAGTCATACTAATACCAACGCACAACAACAGCAACATACTACACTTTCATTAAACGCCACTGCAGTTGCCGCCGCCGCTGCAGCAGCAGCTGCTGCCGTTGTAGCCGCCGTGCCGTCTTCAACCGCTTCCTTAACCACGCCCTCTGTTGCCAACGCAATGGCTGTCACATCAACTGTACCGCCGGGCGCGCGTTCTGTTTCCCCTGCCACTCCCTATAGTTCTTCCTCCTCAGCTTTGACGTCTACTGGTCCCGGTTCCGGAACTGGTGGTCCTCCACCTACATCAGTATTACCTGGCCCTTTGGCACCTGGTTCAACGGGAGCTCCCCCACCGCCTCCACCTCCCGGTGCTCCAGGCGCTCCTTCAGCGGGTAATCGTTGCTGTGATACAGGTCGTACTATTTATACAGATCCTGTTAGTGGACAAACATTATGCTCCTGCCAATATGATATGTTAAGTTATCAAAGACTGGCGGCCGCCGGTGGTTTAGTAGCGGGACCGGGTGGTGTACCTTTGGGCGTTTACCCAGAGGGTATGTCAGCGTATCTGTCGGGTATGGGTGCTGAACAGCCGCAATTTTATGCAAATCCGGTAAGTGTATTTTTATTAAAAAATAGGAAAATTACTTTAAAGGAAGAATAAGAAGAAACTATATTTGAGTAAATTTAAACAAATGCAAAGTTACTTATTCAGGGCCCAATTTTATAAATCCCATTATTTTTACCAAAAAAGAAAAGATGAAGAGATTGTTTACAATTTGTTAAATTTTGTATCAAAAAATTTTAAAAGTCTGGAATAGAAGTGAAGAATATTCTATTTAGATTTTTTTGAAAGCTTAATGAAGTTTTAAATTTCAATCATAATTTTAGTACTTTATTTATTAAATTCCTTTATCAAGAAATAAATACCTTAACAAGTCGTCTGTAATTATGGAACAAGTTCAAGTCATGTAGAAAGCTTTCATATTTAGTGATTATTTTAATTACGTTACCAGTAACATAGAAAGCTTTCAATAAATTTTGTGTCGATTACAATTACTTTGTTATGAAATTTTACCTCCTAATAAACAATTTAGAAGTCGTTTAAAAGGCACTTGAATTATTAAAGTAGACCTCTTAATTCATTTATGATCTTTGTCTATAATTATCTTAATTCTTTTGAATTTAACTATTTCTATGGAATTAGTTAAATTTGTTTAAAAAATATTTTCAATACAATCTTTAGTTTTCATTTTCTGCTTTAAATCCAATGGCTCGTGCTGTTTATTTAAGTGTTTTTTTTTTTATTTTTGGGTAAAAACTATAAAACATATGGTGTTTTTCCAATTGACATTTACACAAAAATTTTCAAGAAATCCCTGATGGAAGATGTAAGACAACGATTACCCCATGTTAAACACTTTTCAAATGTCAATTGTTGTATGTGTGAAAGATGTTTAAAAAATGTAAATTTTTGTTTATTTTTATTTATTAAAAAATTTTTGCCAGTCTTTTTTTAAAAAGTCAAATAATGTCATTAATTTTATGTTTATTAACTTTGTCATTGTTGTTTTTTTTTATTTTTATTTTTTTATTATTTTTTGTGTTTTTCTGAATATAACAAATTTTTATATCAAGCTCGTTAAATACGTCTTTTTTTTTGATTTTTTCTCCTAAACGTTTTTAATCACCTTTTGAGACCAACATCAGTTGATTTGTTTGTTCAAAAAAAAAAAAAAAATAAAAAAGCACCAGCAAGACAATTTATTGATTTTATTTAATTTAATTTTATTATTATTTATACATTTTTGTGCATATAATTTGTTATGCAAATTATTTTTTATGCTTTTATTTAGAAGAAGCAATAAGAAACTGTTAAAAACCGGTTTTCATTTCTTCAAAAAAAAAAAAAAAAGATATTAAAAAGATGTATTGTGTGTAATAAATTAACCCTTAAGATGACCGACAGGGTTTAAAGAGAATTAAATTAAAATCTTGTAACACTTTAAATTATGTTTTCAGTAAGTTATTTTAAAATTTAAATAACAATTATTAAAGAGGACAATTATCTTCAAGCTTATTGATTAACTATATAAGGTTACTCTCTTTTTTGCAACACAAATTTTATATTTCGTCGAAACGATGAATGAGATTTAAAAAAGAATAGTAGAAATTTTATTTTGTAAAGATTAAAAAAAATTACAATCATTGAATTTTTTCTTTGAAATAAAATAATGAAAATAATAATAATAATCATAATAATAATATTGTTATTATTATTATTATTATTATTATTATTATTATAAAATTTGTATTCAAAATACTGTTTAATAATATTATTCTTGATTTAACTTTGCAGTGTTAAACTCCATTTCGCATAGCTTTTGGTTAAAGCTTAAAGTTATTTCATTCTTTTCTTTAGTTTAAAAAAATATTGTAACGTTTTTAAGGTTAATTTTAATCAAACCATTTTAAATCTCTATTATTTTCAAACAATTAAATTATTTATTTTTATTTTTTAAACATTTAATTTCAATAACAATTTGTCGTTTTAATATTTGAATTTTAAACATTTATAGCTTTAAATTTTTTCTTCAACACCCGTATATTATTTATTTTAATATATTTTTTTTTCTAAAACAATCATTTTTTACTTCACACGCCCTACCAGCTTTAAAATTGTCATTTCCCGCGTGCCATATCATAAGTAATTAATTTTATTTGAAAATAATTTTTTGCTTTAAGGTTCCTGTTTTAACCTGCTATAAATCATTTTGGTTGTAATTAGTCATTTAAATATCCTAAAAAGAAATTGGAATTTTCTTTCATTATACAGCGAGAGGGGGATATTTTTTAAATGGAACAATTTTTCATTAACATCAGTTGAAATCAGCGACGGCAAAAATATAACAACATCATTATCAAATGTCACAGAGACTTAAAGAAGTCATTACTTTGACATCTTATGTCACATTGAGCATATAAGGCACATAAAAACACATTTCCCGAAATAACTAAAATTTAAAGAGACATTGCCTGGTTTATAATCTCAAAAGAAAAAAATGCTTTTCAAAAATTTTCTATTTAAAGAAAATATTTAAAAAAATAAATATTTTCTTACAAAAAAATCTTTTTAGCATATTAAAGCCTTATTAATAAATTTGTCAACACAACAAGCGGTGACAGCATGTGTGTATACATATTTAAATCTTGCTAAAATTACTTTAAGAACTTTTGAGGTGTTTTATTAACACACACACACATGGTATTTTCATTTAAGGCATATGGTTTTTGAGAATTTTTTCTTACAACTTGTTAAAGCAAATAAAAACATTTTTTAACACTTTTCTATTAAAAATAATAATAATAATAATAAAAAACACTTAGATTTGTTTTGAATGTGGCGCCCTAATTTGTTGAAATTTCAAATATGCTCATAATTCCTTCAACACCTTAAATACTTGATAGTTTTCCTAACACTTAAAACGTTTTAAAGTAAATCAATTTTGTTGAAATAGATTTTTTTCTTATGGGTAATTCCAAAAAATTTCGACCCAGCTCGGATTTTGATCACCTCCGATTTTGGTGAAACTCAGCACATATAATCTACTCCTCTATGTGCTGCATATGGCGTACTAACGGTTCATATTCTATGAACCTCTAAAATTGGACATCTCGAGCTTTTGTGTCAAAAATTAATAAAATTTAAACTAGAATAACTTTTATGTGCATTATCAAATGTCAACAAACTTGGTATCATTGGAAAGGATTGAGGTTCGTCTTTATCTTAAAGTCATAACAACTAAATATATTCCTGGTGCAAGGACCTTGAATATTTTTTTTAATGAAAAAAATTTTTTATCCTTGAATATCCTGAAAAAGTGTCTTTTAATTTTCACTATTTTTTTTTCAATATGTTTACAATCAATTTATGGTTATAGTGTAAAAATTTCAAAATGGGATCCCAATGGAATCAGAAGTTACAATAATATATCTCTACTAACTAACATATTTTCTATTAGATATTAAGCGGATTTTAGGCATATTGATATACGTGTTAAAATTTTAATAAAATAGATCATTATTTTTGAAATAAGTCACATATATAGCACTTTCGTGATGCCGAAAAGAATTTGTTTTGGTATTATTTTTGAAGCTTCAGGAATACATTAACAGACCTTTAATCCTCTGTAACCTACTTTATAAAATTCGCCAAATTATTTCGGTTGATCCATTATTTTACTTATACTCCAGTCCCGAAAATCAATTAAACTTACATAAATCTCACATAAATATCAAATCGAGATAAATTATAGATCGCTCCGCTAAATTTTATAATGACCATGGCTCCCACATAATTCACATTCTCAAAAATACTTAAACGTGCATAAATCTCACATTAATGCCAATATCTAAGTAAAATTCTACATAAATAATTCTCATATACGCATACATTATTGTAATAAATTTCATAAGGATCGTTCCACAATTGACCATAGGTCTCATATAAGGCTCTCTCCCGATAATCATTTTAGTGCCTATACACTAGCATTTAGGATATTATATGGTTGATCTTGACCAATACTGCTTGTTTTTATCCTTTAATATTTGTTTTGGTAATAAATTCAAAATAAAAGTATCAGAACACTTAAAAAGATAATAATTTTAATTATTAAACAGTTGTAAGTTCTGATTCCACTGAAATATTTGTACTATAACGACAAATTGATAGTAAACATCATGTCAAAAAATAATGAAAATTATAATACCTTTTTCAGGATTCCTAAGATTAAGGATATTTTTTTTCATTTTAGAGGCGCCTGGAATATGTGTAACTTTTATGACTTTATGATAAAGAGAAATATCAGTCCTTTCCATTTACACTATTTTTGCTAAAAACGGATAATGTAATTTAAAGTTATTGAACCTTAAACATTGTTCATTTTTAACAAAAATTTCCGAGTTGTCCCACTTTAGAGGTCCATATAATATGAACCGTAAACTTTAAGAAACTGATTTGTACGCCATAAAATACATGATGACTGGTTTAATGAGCATCCCAAATTAATAAAAAAGTTGAAGATGTACAATTTTTTAAATGAAATTTAAGAAAAGCGCTTAAATATAAAACTTTAAATAACAAAATTTATAGAAACATAAATATTTAATATGGTACTTTTTTTATTTTCACCCTTAAAAAACAAAACTCTTTAAAAATATAAACATGAAAATGTTAAACACTCATATGAGAGCCGTTTTTATATCCTTAAGGGAGTAAAAGAAAAAAGCATAACATAATAAATTGTGTTTTTTTAAAGCCCCTCCCTGTTCTCGCAAAGAGTGGCAAGTATAAGTCTATAATAATAACTGAAACATTGTTAAAACTAACCACCATTGCTGTAAAGGGAGAAATGGACAAAAATTTGCGCAAAAAAAGGAACTAAAAAACCTTTGCAACAAATTGTGTTATTATTTTTTTAGCATCAAGCCTAATCGTCAAAAAAGGGCTGAAAAAGCTAGTTTTTTTTTGGTAGTGTCAGAGATGGCAAATAAAATTTTTGAATTTAAAAAATTTAAAGGGAATAATTATATGAAAATTGTAAAGCAAAATAATAAAATTATTAAAAAAAAACTATCATCTTAAAAATAAATAAAAAAATAACTTAACTCTGTAACATTTTCTTTTTAAGAGTTATTTCCTTTACGTTTTTGTTTTAAGTTCACAATTTTAGGTTTTTTAACTTTCCATCTCTGCTGTTTTTTTTTTTTTTCTTTTATTGTTAGTGGAAAGAAGAGTGTTATGTTAGCATACACAAACAGTGATTTGTCAAAGTTTGTTATGGCCAAAATTTAACAAAGAATAAAACAGGAAAAGAGATATAAAGGCAAAAAGGTTTTAAAGAAAATATTGCGGTTAAATAAATAAAATTTTGACAAAAAAGCAACATTAAAATTGAGATTTTCTACATAATGTTAAAAAACAGGAAAAAAGTTTTACAATTTAAAGGATTTGATTTTAGAAAAAATAAATAAATACAAATATTGTTTAAAACAAAATCAATTGCCAAAAAAGTCTCAGCACCCTTAGAGCTAAAATTATTTAGATAATTTTATTACTAGCTTTAAAAAGAAAAAAAAAATTATAATTTTACTCCTTTAACATTTTAATTTCTTTTAAAATTTTTTCTACATTTTTTAATGCCTTGATAATAATATTTCGCTCTTTTATTTTCCATTTACATTTAATTTTCGATTACGAATTTTCTTAGAAAATTTACAATATATTTCCTCATTGTAACATTTGGCCTCTAACTGCATTAACAATTTAACATTTATTTTCTCCCTGGATTAAACAAGATTAAAATCTTTAAATTATAAATAAATATTCAAGCTTATAGGTTCAAAAGCAAAACTTGTTAAAAATTACTGTAAAAACTACCAGTTACAAACATTCATTCACATAAAACAAAATTGCAACATTTGTTAGGGAAATTTTTTTCAAAAATAACATTTAAGACGCCAGAAAAAATTATTATGACCCAGACGGAGACACTTTCAGGGACCTCTGTCTATAAGAAAATTACAAGACAAATCATCATCAACAATGTCTCTCTAAATAATAAGACAATTTATGGTGGTTTTGTAATGTGTACAAACATAGAGACAGAGAAAAAACAATTATATATCTGTTTTTAAAAATCTTTATTTTGAATACTTACATTTGGACAATTGTTGTTACACAAATTAAACACTTAGTTAAACATAAATGAATTTGTGTTCAAAAATGTATCTTTTAGTTGCTATAATAGTTGTTGTTATTTTTATTTTCAAAAAGACTGTGCAAAACCAGAGTGTAAAGTGTTCACAGCATGATATCCAGACATATTTTCAACTGTTTTAAAAAGTAGAATAAGTAAATATATATTGATTATGTATTAACAGAAAAGTAACACCAACAAATACAAAAATATGTTAAATGTTTTTAAATTACTTGTTACAAACATTTACATCTATTGTTATTAATATTTAAAGAAATATTGAATGAATTTTTAATATTTTAAAATTGTAATGAAATATTTTAAATTTTGTCTGCTTATTTTTAATAGATTTTGTCTCATATTTAAGATAATTTTAATGTAAAAATTATAAGGTTACAGAAAATTATTATTAGTTTAGATATGCAATAGGAAATGGTTGTGGTAGACAGGTAAAATTTCAGATAAAAATATTACCTATTGAAAGGTATTTTTTGGAGGTTTTAAAGTACAAGGCTATATCGATAATTGAATTGCAAATGTATACAATATTGCTATTTCCACTTTGCTACTTTTAGCTTTACTATTATTTTCATTAGTACTAGTACTACCATAGTTATTTATATTAAATATTAAATAGCTATTTATATTAAATTTTTTAAATTTAAAATAACTATATTTAAAAGAGAGTTTTTTAACTTTTGCTACACTTTTCAATCGAAAATTTATATTGCTATCAATATGATTTTAGTTTAAATTAATTCCAAAAACTATGAATCTTTAAATTATTTTGCAGAGTTCGCTTTATTCAACCTATCTGTTGAAATGGCATAAAACTCATTCTTAATAGATTTCAAAATCCCTTAAAAGTTTTTCTTCTGTGTCTTTAAATAATAAGTAGCAAATCTTAATATTTTCTTTAATTTTTCAAGAAAAACAAAAAAAAAAAACAAAAATAAATAATAAAAGATTGAATTTGAAAATTCTCTGTGGTCAATTTTTAAAATAAATTTAAATTAAAAAAGTTTCTTAAAAGGTAACAAGCCTTTCTCGGGGACTCTTTCTTAAAATTTAGCTAAAAGTGCTTTGAAATTGTCGTTTGATATTTATTAAGGATTTGTTTAAAATTTATTTCTGGAACTTTCCAAACGTTGCAATTACTTTTATAAAAAGTTAGAAAATTTGCAGTTTTACCAGCAACAATAACAAAAAACTATTTAAACAAAGTTTAATTTGAAAAAAATAATAGGAAGCTTTCTATCCCACACTGGTCAAAAATCTACTTTTTCTGGCATAAATTCAAAAAGCATTGCTAGTGTCTTTTTGAGATTTTATCAAAGTCATTTTATCCAAAATTATCAATAATATATATTAAAACCAATTTTAAGAATTTTTGCTTAAACCTCCATAATGCATAATTTGACTACAGTAGATATAAGAAAGGTGTGGAACCTAAGACCCATCAAATCGAACTTGACTATCTCTAAGAAACTTAATTCCCATTACGAACCCTATACGATTGCCGAGTTCTTCACCCGAACCTTCTCTAGTTCGTGCAAAATATGGCTCCCAAACCACCTCAGTCTAATTCGTTGAAGCCCTCCACAGTGACGGAGTATACGCTCCATTGTCTCTAGATTCTCCACATCATCGCACGTACTGCAAAAGTCTGACGCGCCAGTGTCCCACTTACTGGTCACATTCCCTATTGCGAGGTGAATAGTAATCATGCCAACAATGATCCTTAGATTCAACTCATGCCCAGAAGATGCTTCGAGTCTTCTGGTTTAAGACTAGGCCATAACGCTCTAGATACCCTGCAGTCCGATCTACTCTACCAAGCATCATTCGTTCTAAGTATATTCCATTCCATTATGGCCATGAAATATGACCCAATTGGAATCCTAACCGAGCTAGCTCATCGGCTATTTCATTGCCGAGAACATCGCAGTGACTAGGAACCCAACAAAGTCTTATTCTGTAGCATCCATTAGCCTTCTAAATTCCTTCCTACACTTCAGCACTAACCTGGACCTAACACAGTAACTTGTCATTACCATCAATGCTGCTGACTATCCACATAGATAGTTACCTCAGTGTCCTTCTGAACATTCTCCTCCAGTAATCCTAGGACCTTGTAAATGCCTAGCATTTCTGCTTGGAAAACGCTGCAACTATCAGACAATCTAAAAGATCGTTTGATATCTGTTCCCATGAAATAAACATCCGCGCCTGTGCCTACTTCCATCTCCTAGCCATCCGTGAAGATAGCACACACTCTATGGCGATTCTCCGCTCTAGTCCGGAGGTCCCTACTAGGGATTTCGAAGTTAATTATAGTACCAACATAATCCGTTTGGGCGGCCGAGGATAATGTTTTACTATTCAACTTGACTTTATTAAGTATGCTAGCATGATCCGCTGTGAAACTCCCTATTAATCCCAATTCCTTCAGTCTAAATAAGTAATAATAATAACAGCCATACCTCTCACAAATTCCTCAATTGGAAGAAGGTCGAGAGTGATGTCCAATGCTGCCTGAGGTGTTTTTCTCGCGGCACCCGTAATGAAAATTGAAGCAAAACTGAGTTCTGTCCCATTCAGAACTGGTAGACTAAATGTCACAACCTTATATCACCTGGTAAACAGAACTAATTCAGTCTTTTCAGTGTTGACTCCTAATCCAATACTATTTGCCCATTGGGAAATTTCTCGCAGCCCAGATTGCATGACCTCGCTGTTCGTGGGTAGAAATTTACTCGAGACCAACAATACTACATCGTCAGCGTAGGCTACGATCTTCTTTCCCGTGGTGTCGAACTGTCTCAATATGACGTTCATTGCCAAAAGCCACAATAATGGAAAAAGAACCCCCCTTGCGGTGTGCCCCTTGTTATAAGCTTCTTTATGCGAGTGTCTCCCATGCTCGAGTTGATAACCTTGCTGCTTAGCATCAGGGTGATCCACAAATACCTAACGAAGCGAGAGATTCCTTAATCGTCTCTATCCTGATGCCCCTTCTGAGTCGAGAAACGCTGCCAAGCTGTATTCCTTGTGCAGCAGACCCCGTTATTTACTTCTTTGCTTTTGGTTTTATTTTAGTTTTTATTGATTAGTAAAACTATACAATAAGTTAAAGCATAATATTTTCTCCTACTTATTTGTAAAAACCATGAAATTTCCACTCAGATTAACTAAAACTTAACTGAAAAAAAATTAAGATTGCGCAAAATGCCGAGATTATCTAAATTATTACATAAAATAGACGCTTTGGTGAACATTCGTGCAAGTTCATGCCCAAACATAACTTTTCGTCTTTCAAAGTTATGGGTTACCGTGCTAAATAGCCCATATGACCACAAACCTCAAAAATAACAACAAATACACGACTACTATAAAATTTTAAATAAAACTCTTGAAATACATCTCCTAGGCTGCAATTTTCATTATACAGCATTGTTATATATTTTGCTGATAATGAGATACAACTTTTGTAATTCTAACTCTACTTAAACAAAATTGTTAAAAATAATGTAAAACTACCCGCTTTAATGCCATGTCAAACTTTCAAAGTTGCCACATTATATTTATTAGTATATGTTTTTGATTACTTGGTTTGTTATAATTTATAAAATACATTAACTTTTTCTAATTCCTTAAATTAATATTTTGGAATTTCTGCCAAAAAAAAAAAAAAAAAAATTGAATTTTTGACCAGTTTGTTTCCCCCAACTGAGAGTTTAAATATAATATTCCTTTAGTCAATACTCTGGCAAGTTAAAATGAAGTTTCAAAACTAAAAGAAAATACATATATTTTCTATTGTTTTTTCATGCAAATTATTTCAATGAATTTTTGTATTTTATTAAATGGGATTTTATTTTATTCATATCGGCAACAATCCAATTAAATTTGCGATCTACAGATTCGACTGAAATTTACACACAGTATGTGTAAAAACATAGCAAAAACTTCAATGAAAATTTTGCTATTAAAAGTAGCATTTACAAAATAAAGCTCTTAAAGCTTTATTTTGTATATCTCATCGTCTATCAGATCTGAGTAAAAATTATACGCAAGTATAAATAAAAATACATCAGAGGCAAGATTGATTTTTTCTGTTTCTAAAAAGTAGTAAAGGTACTTTTATAGAACTATACTACAAAGCTTTTAAGCAGCTCTTTAACAGGAGTCTTAAGTTAAGCTTTAATTCGATTAGCTTGTGGCTAACATAATAATAAATCAATTATACCCTCTCATATTTAATAAAGCGTTTAAAAATCATGTTAATGTTGGCAAAAAAGAAAATCACAAAGTCTTATCAAGTTTGTTTTCAGATTTTTGAGAATTTGTAAATTTGCAATTGCGTGTATGCAAAAAATAACTGCGTACCAAAGAATACATAACTAAATAACAATATTAAATATATTATAACAAAGTACTATAAATATGTATGTATAACATTAAGAATATAAGTATGTAAATTGTATATGTTTTCTTTCTTAGCTGTCTTAAGATATGACTACTGTTTTGTCGTATTTTTTTTGGTTAAAATAAACATTTAAACTTTTTGGTGGGGTGTCTTTTACTTATTTTTCTTTTGCTGCTTCTTTTTGATTTTTTTTTTGTTTTAAATAAGTAACATTTAGCAAATGATGCACGTACATTTTTCAACTGAATTTATGTTTAAAAAGGTGTGATAAATTTTTGCTTTTACGGTTTTATGTGTGCATATATATATATATATATATATATATATATATATATATGTACAAAAAGAAAAAAATATTTTTCTCTACACTTAAATACACGGCAATGATTACTTTTGTGTCTGGGCCTATACTTGTGAAATAAAATTTAAAGCTTAAGTAAATAAAATTATTAACTTTCATTTAAATAATGTTTGCATGTTTTTTAATTTTTATTAATTTATATAATTCTCAGCTAAAACAGCTAAAACAAAGTTCAAATGTTATTTATAAAAAACTGAATTTGTTATCAGACTATTTCCCATTGTTATTTTTTTTCTCTCTATAGACGTGAGGCCTTTCTTCATTAATTTAATGTTACATATTAGTTGTTGTTTAATTTGCTAATATAAAAAAAATCTAATAAATTTAGTAAATTAATCTTTAAAGTTTATTTTTTCTTTATATTTTAAATAATTATTTTATATAATAGAATGTTATAGTAAAGCATTTAGCAGCTTCCCAAAGCAAAGATTATCATATCAGTCATTTGCTCGAAAAAAAAGACCATAAAACTGAAACTACGCATTATAAGAAATATTATTATGTGCCTATATTTAAAAACAAAAATACTTTTTAAGATTAAAAAAAAGTGATTTTAATAAAATAAAAAAAAGTGTTTTAAAACAATGTACTTATTTCGCTTTAAACGTACTTACTTTAATGATTTTGTCTTGTCAATCTTTTCATATATACATATATTATTTTATTGTTGTTGCTGTTTTAAATTGTATAAAGAAATAAATAAATTATTTGTTAAACATGATTTTTAAATAATTTAAGTTCAAGGTCTTAACATGATTTTTTTATTCATCAATAAATAAAATGTTGATGAAGAAGAAGTAATGTTGTTTAAAGTTATTAACATCATTCGAGATTAATTATTTTTGTTGGGTTTTTTAATTCTATTAATAATTTGTTATGATTTTTTAAATTTATTTTTAGGGTGGCTTGGATTTAAAGGAAAATTTAGTGGCTGGTGGCGCTCCTTGGCCTTATCCTTCAGTATATCATCCGTATGATGCTGCCTTTGGTTATCCATTTAACAGGTAATATTTTAACAAATTTTTAATATAGCTAATAAATAAATATCTTTTTTAAAAAGAAAGAAATTATTGGGAAACATAAAGCTAGAATATACTACCGCGAACTGAAAAAATTTAAAAAATTTTAGACTTTTTAAGTTGTATGTTAAAAATTTACAATAAAATCCATAAGTCTCAGTTACAAATATATTTAAGCATTTTTCGACATAATTTATTCAATATTTTTCATTCATTTTAATTTATTAATTTTTACATAAAGCTCTTATATTTTATTATATTTAATCTAAATGAATTATTTGCTTGCATTTAATGAGATTTCATTTTAATATTATTGGGAGCAAACCGGTGGTAAGTGGTAAGGCTCCATTTTTCTACTTTTAAAGCAAATGTTGCTATTAAAAGTATCTTTTAAATTATACAGCAACTTTATATACTTATACTTGGACTTTTATTAATTAAGTTCTCAGGACAGTACTAAGTTAATTTGATTGCATAATTTTTTATTATTAAATTTTATTTAAATGAATTTTTACTTGCATTGGTATTATTGGGAGCAATTCTATACAAATTTATGATTTACACTTGATCTACAGATTCCAGTAAAAATGACTTTTACTATTTTTAACGCAAATTTTGCTACTAAAAGTAACTTTAATTATTGAGCTACATACATACATTGTAAAGTTGGAAACTATCATTAAAATTTAATAAAGCTCTCATAGCGGGATTAAGTAATTTATACATTCTAGTAAAAATTATATGAAATATGTAAAACGTGTCAAGAGACAACAATACCTTTTTCGCTTTTAAAACAAGTTTTTCCACTAAAAGAAACTTTTAAATTATTAAATTACTTTACATAGCATTTGAGGGAACTTTTAAGTCCTTTTACATAGAGCACTCAGGGGCAGAAATAAGTTAAATTTTATTTGAACTACCTTTACGTTATTAAAGATTAGTTAATTCAAAAATGGCTAAGTATGAGAAGCATCACAGAGTTCATTTCTAAAATATCAAGAACGACTGCTCTAAAAAAACTATGAATTCAAAGCTGAGAGACCACTGAATTGAACTTTTACACACAGTTCTAATCAACTAACTTATTTCTTTAATTTAAATAAGAATTTAAATAAAGTTATGCTAATTTAAATAATTTTTCTTTAATTCTAAAACGTTGTTATTTAATATTTTTTATTTTTTTTTAATGAAACATGACAATGCTTTATCCATAATCATCACTAATTTATTTAAAAAAAGCGTCTTGTATTAGGCAACAAATAAGTGGAAAAAAAATTAGGAAAAATTTAACAATTCTTCAAATAAAGCCTTTTAAATTTTATAATCAGCTATACTTCCCATCAGCTTTATAATTTCCTTTCATGCAATCTTAACGCCTTACTAACCCACCTATTACCAATTATTTTCCCAAAATATATTTTCAAATATTTACATTTTCTTCACACACAAACACTTATTTTTCTTTTCTAATATTAACAAATATTTTTATGTCTATGTACATATACAGACCATTTATTTTATATACGAGTACAAGTATTTCCCTAACCAAACCAAAAGGTTTTTATTACTTTGAGGCGCCTCTTTTACTTAAACACAAGAAAAAAAAAAAAAACATATATAAAAGAAAACAATTCAATTGTACTTGTTAAATATACATTAATATTTTTATGGCCTTCAATGCAATGTGCATAGTTTTCTTACCAAATAGTAAAGTGAGTGGGAGTAAAATTAGAGAATAAATATATGCCAAGCAAATTATTTCTTTAATTCAATATTCTAAACATATTAGATATGAGAGCTACATAGAATATTAATAAAATAAAATAAATAATAATAATAATAATAATTATGAACAAATAGTAATAAAATTGTATAAGTAAGTGAAAAATAAATTAAAAGAGAAAGAGACATAAATACAATTTAGTTGTGGCATGAACTTTAAGAAATAAAAAATGTAAACAAAAGACAAAATTAAAAAAGAAAATATTAAACAAATTTTAAAAGGAGAATTATTCTAAAATAGTCTTTTTCTATAAGTTATTTGCTCTTTAGCTATTAAGACGATTTGAATAATATATATTCTGCATATATCTACAGAAATAGCTTTATAATGGTATATTTTTTGTTAAAATCAAATAAATACTGAGAGTATAAAACAGATCACAAAAAATTTAAATTTTCTATTAATATTATATATATTAAATATATATTATATAATATATATATATATATTAAATTGTCGCTTAACGTTTTAATTGCATTAGAAGCCCTTTGACTTAATTTCATAATATTTCATTAAAATTGTTAATTCTTTAAAAATTTTTTGAATATTTCGGCTTATCTTTTAAATTATGACTAAGCTTTTTTATTGTAATTAAAAACATGAGAAAAGTCTAAAGTTTGATTTCTTTATATGCACAATGGGTTGGAGTATTATAAATAATCAAAATTATGAAATAGATTTATATAATATCTTAGGATTTTTAAACTTTATTGATAACGCACAGTGGGTGGGACGACAAGAAAAGGGAAGATTACATTTTAAGTTTCTCAAAAGAAAAAGAAATCCAAAATAAATGTTTAAGTATTTAATAAGCACACTGGCATTGTAATCTATAATTTTTCGTGTCATTTAAGCTTTATTCTCTTATTAAAATTTGCTGTAATTATTTGTTTTCTTTTGTTTTTAATTAATTAATTTCGTAATGAAAATTCATTCATAAATTGCATTCAAACACTCATGTACGAAAAAAAAATACGTTATTAACAAAATTTCTATGCAGTTTTTTTTGCATTTTTTTACATCCCATTCAAATGACCGTTACTTCCTCTGTTAGTTGCATTTTAAATAACAGTAATAATTTGTTGTTATGTGTTCACATTTTTTTCATAAATTTTTAATAAAATAAAAAAATACAAAAACAAAAATAAAACTTATTAATTTCCAGCTTAAGAAGGCAATTAAACAATTTAAAACATCCCGTCACGTACAGACAGACAATGCAAGAAAACATATAATATAAACTCGTATAGAGATACTGAGACACAGTCAGTCAGTCAGTTAGCCACTATGACAATTAACGCCACACAACTAAACTTACAGAGTATGAGTGTAAGCCTTAAAACAAATTGAGTCATGGTGTAGAAAAATATATATAAAAAATAAGGAAAAAAAATTATCAATATTAAACGAGTAGAAAAGGTACTTCTATAAAATAATGAGTGAATATAACAGCAAAAATATATAATAAAGCAAAAATTGCAGGTGTTAATTAAAATTCTAATTAAAAACGAAACATGTTTAATGTGGCTAAAAAGTTTAAGAATCAAAAAAAAAAAACATTTTTTTTTTAAAGCAAAGGGTTGCCCACTGTATTCTAGGGTTAATTTTTAATTTAATCCTTTTTGTTTTAAGTTGACTTAATATGTGTTTGTATCTATAGCAAACCATTATTTGCACTTGCTGCTTTTGTATGAGTATCTTTCATTTTATATTTAATAATGTTGTTGTTGGCCGTTTGCTGTTGCATGCCTCCTTTTTCATTTTTACAACAGTAAATTGTGGATATGTTGTGGATTGTTTTAAATGTTGATCCGAAAATTGTTTTCGTTGTCATGGTATTCATATCGTTGCTAAAAGCCACAAAATTGCTCTATAAAAGTGACCACCAAACATAAAAGCATGTGTAAATTGAGCAAAAACAACAACAAGTATAATAATAACATTGTTGTGAAAACAATAACATAAATTAAGGCTTTATTAAAAAAATTCACCGAAAAGACCAGAAGAAAAAAAATTATATTTTGCAACAGACATACAAGTTGCAAGTAACAATTATTAATGGCAGACAATTAAAATTGTAGCAAATTTTATGGCAATAACAACAAATAGAGTAACGAGTAACAAGACCATTAAAATAACACACGTGCTAATTATGGCAGCAACTATTTGAAAAAAAAAAATTAAAATTAACTAAAAATTTAAAGAAATTAAAATAAAGACAATATTAATATTTCGAGAAATTAATAAGGAGAAACTAAGAAGGCTTTCTCTTTTTTTGATATTTTTAATGACTCTCTTTGGGAGGTAAAAAAAACTTTTAGGGCCTAGTTTATTTGTCTCCTTATTTATAAAACTTTATTTCCAATCGAACCTCAATTACAAATCAGTAATATTTTTTCTCTGTTTTTAAGTTTTTTAGTTCTATTTTTTTAATATAATGTTTATCATTTATTAAATGTCCTGTTTTATTTTATTTTTCTTTACAGTTATGGCATGGACTTAAATGGTGCCCGTCGTAAAAATGCCACCCGTGAAACAACCTCAACGCTGAAAGCCTGGCTTAATGAACATAAAAAGAATCCGTATCCTACAAAAGGAGAGAAAATCATGTTGGCAATTATCACGAAAATGACTTTGACGCAGGTGTCAACGTGGTTTGCCAATGCGCGTAGAAGACTGAAGAAAGAAAATAAAATGACTTGGGAGCCCAGAAATCGAGTCGATGATGATGATTGTAATTTAGATGATGATGATCATAAAAGTACAGATGATAATGATGTATTAGGTAAATAAAAAAACAATTTTACAATAAAAAAGTATCTCTTTTAAATCTAATAAATTTTTAAAACTTTAAAAATACCTTGAAGCTTTTAAAATTTTCAAAATCAATTCAAAATTCCGTTTTTTCCCTTCTTGTATAATTTTAGATGCCAAAGATTCTGGTTTGGGTTCTAATGAAGACAAAGATCATCGCATGCCCGGTGAGGGTAACAGCGAATGGTCTGGGTCCAGGCCTGGTTCTCCCAATGGTTCTCCCGATCTTTATGATCGTCCCGGCATGATGCCTGGTGGCGGTCATCCCCTGTTTCATCCCGCCGCCTTGCATCACTTTAGACCACCAGCAGGTTCACCACCCGACATTGCCGCCTATCACCATCACCAACAACAACTGTTGCAGCAACATCATCAGGCCCAACAAAATTCATTGCATGCGGCTGGTGGTGCTAGCACTACAGCTAGTCTGGCGGCGAAACCTCGTATCTGGTCTTTGGCGGATATGGCCTCGAAAGATGCCAACAAAGAAGGCAATAAAGATAGTCCTCCTGGCAGCGATTTACCAGCCACACATCCTGCTTTCTATGGTCATCCGGGTCAGCATCCTAGTCCGGGTAAGATTTTATCACCCTTGGCTGCCAGAATACCAAATTATTCGCCCTATGTAAGACCTGATTTATATAGAGGGTTCTATGGTCCCGCTGCTGCGGCCGCCGCTCATTTGGGCGCCCCTTCACAAGAATTTTTAGAACACCAAAGAACTTTTGGCGCTAGCTTGGCGGCTCATAATGGTCTGGGCATGAATCCTCTACTATGGAAAGCTGCTGTTACTGGAGCCGCTGCCGGTGCACCACATTTTAACCCGCTTAGCTTAACAACTAATCCATCGCATCATCAAACCCAACATGTCCCGCCTTCAGGAGCCTCACCATCTGGTTCCAGCACCACCTCATCTATGGGCTGTGATGTGGTACAAACTTCACCCTCAGCACAAACTAGTTTGCATCATAGTTTAGGTCCCATTTCGCATAATTCAAATTCATCTTCTTCATCTTCGAATTCAGGTAAATTATCGCCTGGCAAGCCATGACAATCACGCATGGATTCGCCACCTCCCACACCCACACAACAAACCCAACCCCCACACAATCAAGAACAAAACAATAAACCAAATAATATCAACGCCACTTCGCCGCTCTCAGCGTTTCGCTCACTGATAGCCTTCAGAGAGCAACATCTACAGCAACAAACCCCTAAACTTTCTATCAGACCTTAAATTTTACTAAAAATTCAACAAATTAGAAAAAAACAAAAAGAAAATTAATAATTTAAAAAACAATTTTGGACAATAATTAAAAATGTGATGTGAAAGACATTTTAGGAAAAAAATAAGAAATAATTAAAAAAGGGTGTTTGCTAGAATCCAGAGAAAACGCTGCTGCACAGCCAGAAAAATTATAAAATAAAAATAAGGTAAAAAACTTATGCAATCAGAGCTTATAGAGTAATTTTAAAACAAAATTTAAATTTGCCGTCAAAATAACCGGAGTACTAAATAGAAAAAAAAAGTAATAATTTGAAAATTGAATAAAAAAAAAAATGTAAGAAATTGTAAATAATATTTAGATTGACAGATTGATAAAATAAAAAAGAAGGGATTAAAAATAATAAAAACGTTGGAGAGAATAGATGGTGGTACATATCAAGCAAATGTAAGGCAAATTGTAAACATTTTGAAAATTTCTAAACCCCTACAAATATAAAAATATTTTTAAATAATTTATAGGTTGTTTTTTATTGTTTTAAGTTTATTTTTTTTTTTTAGTTTCCTTTTAGAATGTCTATTATTTTATGAATTTGTTCCTGTAAAATAATTTTGAATTAAAAATAAATGAAAAACCAACAATAATTTATTTTAAAAATAAAGCACAAATAAAAAGATATATTCTCTTATTTTCTTTTTTTATTAATTTTAATTTTTCTGATTTTAGATTTAAAAAGAAAAAAAGAAAAATATAAACCTTTAAGTTGGCTGTAAAATGTGTAAATATTAATAGAAATCCCTAATAATAAAATAAATGAAAAATAATTTTATAAAATTTAGTATTATATATAAAACTAATTATAAAAAAAATATTAAATAATAAATAAAACAATAAAACTAACAAAATCATCATTGTAAGCTTATTATGTTAAATAAAACAAAAACTACATTAAAGAAATAAAAATAAATAAAATTTTGCTAAAGAAAATGTGAAACAAAAAAAAAAAAAAAAAAAAAAAAAAATCCTAAAAACTGTTTTATATAAATATTGAAAAATTTGTTTAGGAATAGGAAAACAAAATCCAATCGGCAAATGCAACAAAAGAGGAGCGCAATAAAAGAAATATAAAATGTAATTTCAATGTAAGTACTTTTAAATGTAAAATTTATTATTATTATTATTTTTTTGTAAGTAGTAATATCATCTTCTGGAAAAGAAAATAAAATGAAATAAGAAAAATCGTATAAAAAGAAAAATAAATAAACGAAAACAAGCATAATTCATTAAAATAAAAAGAAAAACGAAAGAAATAACAACAAATAGTATTTATAACAAATTACAAAAAACATTAACAAAAGAGACAATTTACTCAACAAAACACTTGTCATTATTACACCTCATTCCCTAAACCCTATTCTTTCCCACAACTCTTATCAGATCCACATTCTCTTCGTAATACAACAAAATATGTTTGTCTAGCAGATACACTGAAATAAATGCATCTGTTTGTTAATATTATCATAAAATAATCGTACATATATATATATATATATATATATATATAATTAATTATTATATATACAAATAATTATATAACAAATAAAATATTTTCTAATATAATAAAAAGAAATAAAAAAAATATGTTAATAATGGTATGAAAAAATTATATATACATAAATAAACACTAAAAACAAAAGTAATGAATATAAAAAAACACAAACTTAGTTGCAATATAAAAACAAAACAAAAAAAAAACAAAAAACAATTAATCCTTAAATAAAGAAAACAACAAATTATTAAAAAAAATACTTGGTAGTTTTAATTATTTTAAGGTATTTCTGGGACATTATCAGATGTATAAAGGTGTTGTTCTGGAAGAAAAGTGATCTATAACATTAAACATTTACTAAGTCATTTGAAGCTTTGACATCTTGAAAAGGTCTTGAGGATAAATGCAAGTCTTAGTCTATATAATAACAATTCCATGAAAGAACGACCGCATTTTCTTACCTGATGTCTTTTAATTTCAATAAAAATTTGGGTACACAAAATCCATTAAACCGTTTATCGATTTCAGTTTTCAGTTTCGCGAAATTATTTTATTTCAAAAACCTAAAAAAATCGCAAAAGTATATAACTTTAAGTGGCAATATCTCTTGGAAGGCTATGCGAATTTTAATGGTTTAAACGATGTTTGAATTTTGCTTCTATCGGCTTTAACACAAAGATTTAAAAAATTTTACAAAAATGTTTTTTAATGCAGTTGCATTTTTTGAATGAATTTTTCGTTAAATATGTTATTTAAATTTGTTGATTTTTTTACACATTTGGAAAGTACGGAATCTTTGCATTAAAATAAAAATCTCATCTCAGAACTCAAATACATATCTACTATGCATAATGCAATTAAAAAAAAAAAATGTTCCAAAATTTTCATATAAAAATAATATAGTTCTTCTTATTTTTTGAAAAATTTTTTTAATTTATATAAAAGTTAAGAAAATATAGAAAATATGAAACTTTAAATATTCATATGTCTCTTAAAGGTGCTGACAGATTTGTATAATTTAAAAAGGATATAAAAGGCTTTTGTCCTTTTTCATAAATATTTGCAAAATACAAATGTAATTTATAGATGCATTTTTGAAAAAAGTCTAGTGCATATAGGTTTGCTATTTTTAATAAATTTTCAACACGTATCCCCATGTATTTGTTTTTAAATAAAATATATAAACCTACTGAGATTTAAAAAAAAATATAATTTTTTTTATGAAAAAATGTAAATAGGTTTAAGAAAAAGCGAAAGCATAGTAGATCTCTGTGTCCCAAAATTTTGAGATTTTTATTTTTATATAATGAATCCATATTGAAAAGCATGTTAAAAAACGCACTTTTTAAATAGCATATTTAACCACAAATTTTTATTTTGAAATATTCGTATTCAAGTTGATGTAATCAAAATTTAAATAATTGAATTCCGCAAAGCCCTTCCAGAAATATTTTTATTTAAAGTTGTATACTTTTGAAGTTCTTTAGAATTTTTGGAAAGTAAAAATGCGAAATAAAATCGCGAGTTTTCTAAATTTCGCAAATCTGGAAATTGCAATTGATAAAGAGAAATTTTATCAAAATCGAAAAACACTATAAATTTTTGGGTGTTCTTTCATCACATGGTTTAGGAACTAAATTCATCTTCATCTTTCTTTGTTTCAAAAAACAGCAAACAGGTGTTCGGTACTTGTTGGAAATTGGAACATTTACGACGTAAAAATTGATAAAAACTGCATTTTCGTACTACAAGTAAATCCTACGTCAATAAACATATAATAACCATATAATTTTAGTTCGAAAATGAAAACATTTATAAAGTTTTTGAAAATCTAAAAGACGAAGATTATATTGAATTTACTTTCAATTTGCAATAAAAGATAATCACTGTTTTATTAAAACTATAATTTTATTTTGTATTTCTGTTTTATACCTTTCACCACATGTGTTTATCATTCAGTTTACAAATTCTAAAATTTTCGTCGGAGAGCCGATAGGACGATGTCCATCTGTCCGTCCGTCCGTCTGAATGGCGTTTGTGAAGCCCACCAATAAATGACATATATAATATATACATCAACCAATCGGAAATCCTTTCGAGAATTTTGCTATTGAAATTCAGTAAAATCGATATATAAATGACTGAGTTATGTGCAGAAAACCGAGCATTTTGAGGTTTTTTCGTCATTTGTAAAGCCTTCCGATAATGCAGATATATACTATATACATCAAAAGATCAGTATTTTTTTTCAGAACTTTTCTATTTAAACTCGGCAAAAACCAGTTCAAAAATAGCTGATGTATTGAAAAAATGGCTTTGCAAACCGGCTTTCGATTTTGAAGTCCCTATATAAGCTAGGGACTTCGTTTTGCAAAACAAAATCGGAATTTTTTTTTTAATTTCTCCGATGAAGAAATAAGTTACAGAGATATCGACCAAAACGCATTTTGGCCGATATCCTAAATAAGCTACGGGCTTGGTTCTTATATAGAACGATCACAAATATCTTTCTTGAATTTCAATTTTTTGAATCAGGCAAATCAGTTCATAAAAAAAACCAAATTATTGAAAAATCAGTTCTTTTATTTAATGTCTGCTTCCCTTACAGTTGTTATTTTCATGGGTACTAAAAAATAACAACAACAATACATTAAGACATAGTTGTTTTTCTCAACGTTTTGAAGTACTTATTTATGCTAGAAACTTCGTTCTTTCACAGAAAAATTTAAAATTTTTAAAGAATTTTTCTGTGCGTCAAAATAGGATTTTTCGAGGTCCATAAAATAGGCATTTGTTTGGTCAATAATTTCAACGTTGGAGTTGAATCTCTTTCCACCGAGCCATTTCTTTAGATTTGGAAATAGGAAGTAGTCACTAGGGGCTAAATCTCGAGAATATGGCGGATGAGGTATCAATTCGCAGCCCAATTCATAGAGTTTTGCCATTGAGACTGTAGAAGTGTGCAACCGTGCATTATCTTGATGAAAAATAACTTTTTTTCCGGTCATGTAGGGTCGTTTTCTTTTTAAATCCTCATTAAATCGGTCAAATAAGTTGGCATAATATTCGCCGTTTATTGTTTTTCCCTTTTGAAGGTAATCGATGTAGATTATCCTGCGTGCATCCCAAAAAACTATTGCCATCATCTTATTGGCCGACAAACTTACCTTGGCCTTCTTCGGAGCAGGTTCACCCGAAGAAACCCATTGTTTAGGCTGCTGCTTTGTCTCCGGAGTACAGTAATGGATCCATGTTTCATCCACAGTTACAAAACGCCACGAAAACTCATTATTATTGCGGTTAAACAACTCCAAACAATCATTTGAAGTTGTCACACGTTGGGTGCCGCGAACGCGACACCCATCATTCAGACAACTTTCTTAAACCCAGCTGATCATTTAAAATCGAAACCACACTGCCATATGAAATGCCTATGGCATCAACAATCTCACGCACTTTTACTCTTCGGTCGGCCAACACCATATTGAAGATTTTTTCGACATTTTCGGGTGTACTGACCTCAATAGGCCGTCCAAAACGTTGAGCATCATTTGTACTTGTGCGATCACAACGAAAGTCAGTAAACCACTTTTTTACCATTGAAATCGATAGTGCAGAGTCCCCATAGTATTTATCGAGCTTTTCCTTGGTTTGATTGACGGTTTTGTTTTCCCAAAAAATAATGCACTCGAAATTCACTTTTTTCCATTTTTAGAAAAATACATGAGGTTTTATGTCTTGAACAGCTGTTAAATTGTCTATTAATAGGTGGTACTTGATGGAAATAGTGTTGCATTTCATATAACTACGAGGGAAGTTCGAAAAGTCACGGACTTATTGATCAGCCCTATTAAGCTATGGGGTTCATTTTTGTATAAATCTATCATAAATATTTCTCCGAATTTCGGTCTTTTAAATCAGTCAAATAGGTTCATTTTCCACCGTACCCTTTTCTTATTTAATATT
Organism: Protocalliphora azurea; assembly: GCA_932274085.1. Lineage (NCBI taxonomy): Eukaryota > Metazoa > Arthropoda > Insecta > Diptera > Calliphoridae > Protocalliphora > Protocalliphora azurea. The sequence goes on along the minus strand of OW026522.1, from coordinate 75,008,772 downwards.
GTCTTACATCTATAAAATATTTATTCTGCACCAAAGTGATTAGATCTTCCTTAAATATGTGCGAATTTAAATTTGTTATTTACTGGCTTTTACTGGTGCGCCTAACTAATCTATTTGATATGATAACCAATATTTATTTTATATGGTAACTACTATTCCCCTTGTATCTGTTTATCCCATTCGAAATTTCATATAAAAATTTATTTTACGTATTTAAGACTTTCACTGTAATAGTCCTTTAGATGAGAAAATTTATATTTTCTTTGTTTGGAGGCTACCTCTCCCGTTGGAGCTATCCGTTTTCTTTCATTTCATCAATGCGATATGATAAGATAAAAGTTCACACGAAATTTGAGGGCTTTCCGGAAATAGTTAGATATGCCATAATGAATATTTGCTTTGTATGGGGATACTACACCCTGTGCTCAAATTTTAAACTAATCAGTTCATTCTTTTGAGAGTTTTAAAAAAGTGGGCGTAAATATGGGCGTGGCATCCGATCGAGATTCAACATATCTTTTAGCATTCTACAGTGGAATAAATAGTTTCATTAATAACGTGTAAAATTGAAAAAAATAATAGACAGAAAGAAAAAATGTGGCACTAGTACTATCTGTGCTTTAAATTTCTTGAAAATTAGTTCAGCCGTTTAGACGTGATTGATGACAAACAAGTAAAGTTATACCTCATTTTTATAATATATATAAAAAGATTTATAAAATCCTGATTCTATTTCAACTTTATAATACATAGATAAAGTATAGGTAAATATATCTGTAATTACGTCCAATATAAGCTGTTTCATTATGTTGGATGTAATTACAATTTCAATAGAGGTGAAGGGCATATAAAATTCGACGCAGCCGAATATAGTACTCTTACTTATTTATTATAAATATTTGGCTTTTTATATATTCTATTTTTTTAATTTTTCATTTTTATAATAAATTTCTTTATTTCCTTTTTTTAATGCTTGTAAAAATTGTACAACGCAGTGTTGTTTTGGAATTTAAAACGTTTTAAAGTTAGTTTTTATTGCAAACTTGTCGTTTTGGTTTGAGAAGACTTGAATTTTCAATAATGTTTTGGTGCGAAAACTCATTAAGCAAGTTTTTTTGTTTATTCTAAACGATTCAAATAGAAAATATTAATCTTTTACTGTAAATTTACCTCTTCTAAATTTTTGGAAATTTTGTTAATTAGGTAATAAATGACTGGTGAATATCGGAATAGGGTAATTGTTAGCTATCTGAAGAACTACATAAGCAAAAGTTTTAAGATTTTGTGCGAATATTTTTCTTATTGAGATGATAGTTACAACTCTCCCGTAACCCCCATACAAAGTACGTAATAATCGCATAATAATAATTGTTTATCTAAAGAACTATAATAGTAAAAATCTTACGATATTATGGAAATATTTTACTTTTCAAGTTCCACAACTAAGATGAAAATAGGACGCACAGTGGGAAATTTTTGTCATTTTCTGTTCATAAATCTGTAACTTTTTAATTATTAATAGTAAATTAATAAGATTTTTCACCAATAATATTGAGAATAATTTCCATTCTATTAGTTAATATAAGCTAAAACCAATTGTAAATTGGTTGAATTTAAAATTTATTGTTATTTGATTACATAAATTTAAATTATGTTAAAAATTTATGACACTTAGAGGAATTAGGGTAGGGACTGTGAAGCCTCTGACTTCAAAAAATTAGTAAAAATACTTTAATTGATTTAAACCATTTTAGTAGAGCACTATTTGGCAGTTAAAGTTAAATTTTTTGGAAAGACAGACAGACGGACATAAAATGACCACCATATAATTTTAAAATGATCTGCGGTAAATGATGTATTATTTAGTATTATCTTCTTCAGATTGGTATAAATAGTCATTGTAATAGATTAAAATTTGATTCGGAGATATTATCAATAATGATAAGCAATACGTTCTAATGTAGATAAGATTTTTTTTTTAAGTAATTCTATTTTTTAAGTTAAATAATAAAATATTGAGTACAGATGTGCTCAAGATTAACGCGGGTACCTGCCATGACGGCCTAACCCCACGATGGTCTTAGCACCAGGTGAGGTTCAATGAGCCTACCAATGCCCCCATGTGCCTGTTAAGAACATACAGGTGGCAATTAGAGAGACTCATTGTCCAGATAAGTCCACAACCCCTTGCTTAGGAGTTGGAGCTATCTAACTTCCTGCCGCACTATTGGAGACGTGTGTTGCAATGCAACACCACATCGGGATTATAAACCCCTTCCAGCGGTTTAGGTCCAAATCACAGCCACCACGTGACTCCCCGAAGAGCCTCTCCAACAGCAAGTCCAGTACGACAACACCGAAAAGCAGAGGATACTGGTACGTGGAACCAGATTGTGTTAAGTCTTTGGTCCTTTTCTCCCATTATAGATCCCAGACAAGTTCAGGCAATGGTACACCTATATATACCTGCCACTCTCTCTCTCTCTCTCTCTAAGACAGAAGCTATCTTAGAGTGTAACATGAAGGGATTTTCTCTATCACCTATTAAGGAAAAGATTTCATCCGAGCAGACAAGCCGTAATGGCAGAAATATATTGAGTACACTCAGAAATCAATTGAGTAATCATGATGAAATTCTACAGAGTTATTATGGATATAGTAATAGTAAATAACATACATATACGTTTGTCATGTTATTTCAAAACATTTTGTTGGTGTAATAATGTCCGTCCATGTCCGGTGCTGAGACAATATTTATTTATCCTTGGCTACATCCGAAGATATCCGAAAAAAGATATAAAAAATGCAATACAGAAAATGTCATTCTTTCATTTTATATTGATTTCAGTGCGGAGGTAAAGCAGCAACAAATATTCATTCAATTAAAAACTATTGTTAACTCAAAATATTTGAATGTAAACTGTATAAGAATTTTAACCACGGTTCTGTTGTTTTTGAAGTTTATAGCCAAAAGAAAAAAATCTAAGTAAAGTTCTCCATCTTAAATGGTATAAATTATATTCCATAAAGTTGAAGATGTGCAAATAGTACTCTTTAAAATGTGATGGATTTTTCCTCAAAAATTTTTTATTTCAGATATAAAAAATATTTGCTATATTCTAGGACAGATATACTTGTTAGGATTCTTTAATATTTTCAAAAATTATTTCATAATATATTTTCTTTAGAATAAATAACAAATTTTATAAAATTTCAGAGATTTTCAAAAAATATTTATGATCAGTTCGTATTCCAGTGGGGCGGGTAGATTTAGAGGAAGTGCTAACCCACACACAAAGTAAATATTATTTATCTGATAATAAATTTTGTGAAACTATTTTTTAATTAAATTCCGCAATTGAGATGAAAACACAATGGGTAGTTCTAGGAGGAATCGTAGCCCTGATACAAAGAAAATTTAACTTATTGCATATCTAAAGGACTAATGTAGCTAAAATCTTTACATTTTGTATAAATTACTTTGTTACAAAACTGCGTTGAGGCAAAAAGAGGATGAAAGAATTAGAGGGAGTTGTATCCCTCATATAAAGTTAATATTAGTTAGCTCACATCTTGAGAAATGTTATAATTAGAGCAAATTTCCTAGTTGATATTAAAATTGAGAATGTCCAGGGGAATTTATGTCCTCCATACAAAGTATGTAATTCATAATTCACGAGTATGAAAGTGGACAGATTTTTATTATTGTGTTTCAGCTCAAGTAGAGTGAATCTGCTCTAAACTTTTAATTTTATTTCGTTACTTCTATTTTATTTTATAAAGAAATAATTTAAATGTTGCGAAGCACGTCGGGTTTAAGCTAGTTTATACATCCAAAATATATAGAATATTGCTACGGTAAATAATATACCATGTCTAAACGTTTTTTTTTTTGGTCACTGGAATAGTTTATATTATTACAGCAACCATATTAGGCTTCGTCTTTGTACCAAAATAATTTAAGACGGGTGTCCGAATATTTTTTTCTGTGCGTTTTAAACGTTGTCGCAAACGCCTAATACTCCAAATACCAATAGTAGTGTGGGTTTTATAAAGCTACTGGAATGATGTTGTTAAAACTGGAATCGTAAAAATGGAGAGAAGTAATGTTGTCAAAATGTTAAGAATCATTATTCTTTTTTTTAATAAAAAAAAGTGAAAAATATTATTCTCATCTAATGAATTAATCTCTAAACTTCGCGGATCCTTTCCGCGGACCTCCAGGCATATTTTGATTCTTTAATATGGGAAAATGGGAAATTTAATATCTAATATGTATATAAACTCCTATAGTAAAAATATTACTATTTTTAACGCCTCAATGAAAAATGTACATTACTATACACACACCACTTACTAAAGTGGTACTGAATATTAAGATTTGTCAAAAATTCGATACAAAGAGTGTGTTCCAAACTGTAATAAAGTATGTAGGAAAGTAAATTTTTGACAGTTTTGAGTGTTATACAAATTCATTAGCACATAGGGCTACATAAATTATTAACAAATGAATTAAATATTTTGAAAATTATAAAATAAATAATAAAATAAAATATTTTAAAATCGTTGCATAAATTAATATTTGTTTTATAAAAGTTTTATTTTTTCATAAAAACAGATAATTATTAGAAATATATTACATTTTCTAAAAGTATATGAAGTTTTATTAAAAACGTATTTCAAAATTTAACATGGGAAAATTTTTATTTGGCACAGCAAAAGTTTAAACTTTTGTTCATAAGAAAATTTAAATTTTCCACAGAACTTTGCTTGCGATTGGCACACGCTCAAAAGTGATATTTTAAGTTCTTCAAAAACATTTGATTTTCACATGTATCAATAAGGTATTTTTTCTATTTTATCAAAAGTAAAATTATGCAAAAGTTATCAAAAAAAAAAAAAAAAAAAAAATAATAAAAATAAAATAAAATAAAAATAAAAAATAGATAAAAAAAAATATCTTGAAAGAAAAATAAAAACTAAATTAAATATAAAATTATTGTATTACCATCTGAAGAATTGCTTATTTTATTTTTCAAAAGTATTAATACTTCTCGTTATACAATGTCTTAAGGATTTAATGAAATTTCAAAACATTTTTACATTTGGTAAGTTGAATTTTTGATTATTTAATTGTATTATCGGTTTGTGGAAATATATACTATCATAAAAAAATTATTAAGTTGAGAGTTTTTTCACTGAAAAGACATGTTTCAGTTCTTTTGAGACATATGTCTTATAAAAGCAATGAAACTATAAAGAAATATATACAAATCTTAAAGCTTCAAAACTTAACTGAGATTTTAAAACCAATTTTAAATACCTGCCAGAATTACGCTTTACATCTATAAATTAGAAAGAATAAATTAATAATGTAAGATAAAGATAAATTTGAAATAATTGCATAATTTTTCGGTTAACCGTCAAACCGGTTTTTTAAAAATTGAAATTTCACAAAACCTCGGCAGATTTTTTCATTATATCGGATGCTTTCTTTATTTAATTTTCTACTTTTATAGATCCAGTTATCTATTAGATCTTAATGTAGACTGTTCCAAACTTTACCTATTTCATATACAATTTTTTATTTTATCCTATACGTTCTAATATCCCAAGGAAAGATTTAACAAACATAACACAGTTTCAGAAACTCTAATATCTCTTAAACTTATAGTAAATGTATTTTATAGGATTTGTGATAAATGTGGACTTTATGAGCAAAATTCCAAAAAATTTAATTAGTTTTATGAAGTATGTATTACTTTTATCTGAATCTTTAACTTGTTTACACTATTTTATTCCGAATAACAAATTCAAAAAAATTCACTGAATATTAGTAAAATTTTTATCAATCTCAGTTAAACTGCTGATTATTATTTTTGGTTGTTACATCTGTCAAACTGCATATATAAAGAACTTAAATGAATCCGTCATATTTTTATTTTTTTTTTGTTCAACTGTTGCCACCTTCCATAAATTAGCGTCAATTTTGACGTTTGCCTTGATAAAAAATTTGTCTAATATAGACAATACGTTAAAAGTCACATAAAGTCACAAACATAGGAAAAATATGGAACCTTTCAAATTATTTACAATTTCAATATTTTGGATTGATTCTTTCAAAAACTTCTTGACTATCAATATTTCTGCAAAGTATATAGAACTTCAGAGAAGAATTCAATATTTTCCAAATGTGAAAATAATTTTATTCTTATAATAAACAACAAACTATTGCTTTGTTCCACATTGTTTTCACATTAGCTTTTTATTAAAACAATTATTCTATAAGGTCTTTAATATTTTATTTCTTCAATTCTTCATTAAATCTCTTTCAAACCTTCAACATACCTACACACAGAAAAAAGATTAGTTGGAAGATGGTTACAGCTATGAAAATATAAGTTCTTGTTATGATATTTTATTAAAATTATTAAAATTTAATCAACACGACATAAAATTTATATTTAGAACTGTAAAATTCTTATTATAAAGAAATTTCTCTTTGTATCATTGATATATTAGTTCCTATAATCAATTCAAACTATACTAAAATTTTATAATACCACTTAGTTGACACGAAAGAATTTAATTCATTAAAAAAGGTTTCGATAACATATATTGATTATAGCAGTCAAAAATATTATTTGTGTAGAAAAAAATATATTTAATACCCAAACGAAAAAAAATAGTAAACGAAAAAATGGTAATTTGTGAAAAATTTTAATCATTACAAAAATTTATAGAAATATTTATAAATTTTTAAATAGTTCTAAAAAAGGAACCTTTTGTGGATTGATTAACAAAAATAAGAGCGTTTCATTTAAAATTTTAACAATTTGAGTTTTCAATAAATTACAGGATCAAAAAATTGTCGTTGATTCTTGTTAACAACACATATTTGCTGCACACAGAGCTATGTCTGCCTAGGGGCTATTAAAGAAGTCATTATAGGTATGTGTATTAAAGTGTATTGATTTGTACAGAGACAAAAAATTATATGCTTTAAACTAATCCCCAAAATATTTCAGTTTAATTATTTCGTTCACGTGAGCTGACGTTTAATACATAATGGGCAGGGACGGGAAGTTCATGCACTAAAAAGATGTGTTTTAGGCGCTTAAAATATGCACTATAAATTTTAAAATATGCCGCATAAACTAATAAAATATGCACTTATTTTTTTAATTTTGTTTAAATTCAGTATTATATTAAATTAAAAATAAATATGCAGTGAATATTAAAATTAATTAAATTTTTTATTTACATAGATAAGCAGAATTTGCTTTTATTTAGAAATGTAGAACTTAATCTATTTGACCTTAGAGAGTGGTTCTACATACTATAGAAAATTACCTCGTCCTTTTGTGGAAAGCGTTTAATGTTTCTTCATCTGAATATGAAATTGAATGAATTGTACTCATATCAGCTTTTTTATAAAAAAAATTATCAGTTCTTGATTGTATTATAAAAACGGATAACCCAAAAAAAAAAAAAAAATGTTTCATAGTACATAAATCGATATTAAATGAACTTGTTCTGTATTCAAATAAATGACTGGGATTTATATCCTAAGTGGCTGATTTATATCTAAGTTTTAAGCTATCCAAGTGGGATTTAATGAAAAGTTTTTAAATGGTACTGTTTTGTCGAATATTTCACAGGATATTTCTTTATTTTTTAATACACATTTGACATTTTAATTAAAGATAGATACATTTAGAATTTATTTATATCATGTTCTTAACGAACAATTATGTTCGTTACACTGGCAATATGTGTATGTATACCAAAAGATATAATAAATAATAAAAAACAAAATTATTTATTCTGTGGAATTTTGTAATCTTGATAGGAAATAAATAAGAAGCCTTATTATCTTGCTTCATGATAAAAAATAAGAAGCCGCCATTTTAATTAATAATTAATTAATTTTTAAAATAACAAGATTTTATTCGGCATCTATTGGAGTTTCATTTATGTAAATTTGAAAAACCATTCTCGTGTTATCCAGGAGTTACCGCCTAATAAGGGGGTCATATTAGCCAAGCCATAAATAAATCAGTACCTCATTGAAAAAAAAGCATTTGCTTGTTTAGTACATCAAATTTCACAAAGTCCATACGTTTTTGTTTAAAGGAAAAACAGGAAAAAACTGGTGGCCAATGTAATCTGCATCCTTCTGTTATTGTTAGTTTTGGAGATATAGCTTACCTAAATTAAATTATCTATAGTATTTTTTAATATTTTAAAATGTTAATATTTAAAATAGACTTAACATATTTTATCAAAAGTACACTGAATTATTTTTTCTACCCTAAAAATTTATTTAAAATTCAATTTTGTACAAAAGTATGCATTTGTGACAAAATATGCAAAAACATCAATTTTCAACAAAATATGTAAAAATATGCACTAACAAATCGATGCCATTTTAAAGCAGATTACCCAATTTGCAAAGATATTTAGTTTATACTGTTCTGGAAGTAAAGGTAAAAAACATGCATTTGCATAAATTTCTGGTCCTTGATAATGAGTAAAAAAAATTAATTAGTTTTCATTTTTCGCGAAATTAAAATTTTAGTAAAATTTTCTATGATTTTATTTTAAATACTATTTTATTAAAGTTTGAATGTTTTGGACATTTTCTATCGTAATTTATATTTTAGGGCATCATTGGAAAAGTCTGATTCAGAACTATTGATATATGTATTCATTCAACCCTTTAGTTGCACAAGTATAATAATTAGTTAAGTTAATTTTTATGTCAAATAAAGGGCTAATTAAGAAATTACATTTATCATAGAAAACATAAATTCATGTAAAATAGTGACTAAATTTCAATTATCTCTTTAATTCGGTTATTATAGCGGCTTTAAAGAAACTTATTATATTTTTCATAAATTCATCTATATTTAAGCATAATAAATACTTCCATGTGATCTATTTGCAAAAATTGCTAATTTAACCTTTTGAGAACTAAATGCTGTTAAAGTGTTAATTACATGTAATAATAATATCAGGATAGACTATTCCAATGGTATATTAAAACCCAATATATATTGAAAAAATGTCCGAAATAAATAAAATTCTATATTCGAATAAAGAAAATATGACAAAAAAGACGTTAGTAAAATATTAATACTTATTTTAATAATAAATAAATAATTTTAATGAATATTCCAAACCTTATTATGCCTCTATTACAATTTGAAGTTAATTTACTTTTAATGAAAATTTTTATAATGTTATTGAAAGAAATACGTATTTTTAGAGGTGTTTTAAAAATGGTTCAGCTGATGTAAATTTAAACATTCAGATGTAATATTTTGGGAATCATATAAGAACGAACCAATCTTCTTTTCTAAAGGGGTACATTTTTTTCGTGAAGCTCTTTAATGAATATGAGATTTTTCGAAGAAATTATTTCCTTGTACTCCGAGAACAGTGTGCCGAAATCAAGAACTCTTACGGTCTTTGATTCAAATCAAATTCGATAAGCATCAGGCCGATGGAAGTATTCAGTTGTGTAAAACCACAGTCTTCAAATCTTCGAGATGTCATCAGCATTAAGAAAAAATGCAACGTTTTATATTTTATAACTTTTTTCTATTTATTTTACTTGTATACGAAATAGTTAAAAAAAGTCAAATGTTTTTGAACTTGATTTGTAATAGTCATTTTAAAATAGGGTTGTACATACCATATACATACATTCGGTTATTTTAATCGAATTCTGAGATAGTTCTTGCAACTAACCAAATTCGATTGTGATAATGAAACTATTTTCTCAGTGTACATCTAACTGATTAGTTGGGGATCATACAAATCGATAATACAAACATTAACTACCGTTCAATAATAAGTTAACTGAACAAACAACTTGAAACAAAAAAAAAAAAAAAAAAAAAAAAAAAAAACGAAAATAAATATTTGAATGAATTTAATGAAAATCGATAACTAGCAACATGTCTCTGGTAACCAAACAGCAATTATTTAAATGTAAACCATAGGAAGAACAACAACAACTACATGTTGGTGTTATTTATAAGCAGCAACAATAAACAACACTATTTAATATCGAAAGAGTAGTTGAAAAAAATTCATTATAAGAAGTAAAAAAATAAAAATAAAAAAAAAAATACTTAAAAATATCAAATTACGCGCATGTTTTAGAAATTTGCAAAAACAATGTTAAACAACAATTTTAATTTTTTTCTTTTTTCGCTTGTTGTTGTTCCTTTTTTAATATTGTTTCTTTTTTATAATACACATTAATTGCAAAACAAGCAACAAACGCACCAAAAAGCTACATTTCTGTTCATTGGTTTTTTAATACAAGTTGTTGTTTTAATTCTTTATGCATAAAAAAATAAATTACTTTAAAAAATATAAAACACTGACGTTGAACTATTTAACGATGTTTACGATTACTATGTACAATAATTATGTGCTTTGTGTACTCTACATTTAAGTGTGGCATGTCGGCTGTTGTTTTGGTTTGGTTATAAATTGGAAATATGTAGAAAAGTAAAAGGGAATATGAAATAAATAAAAAGGATTTTCCATGGTATTCTAACATACTTATAAAAAGGTTCCTCAGTAAAGTTGAGGTTCCCTTGAAACTATGAAATAAATCCGCTTATGTTACTAAAATCTTCATTTTGGTTAGGTTAAAAATTTTTGGGATTTCCAACAACTTTATTATTAATAATTATTATAAATTACTCTTGCCATCGTTAGGGCATTTAAAAGTTCATTTACAACATATTTTTATGATTTATGGATATTTAAGAATATCCAGCAAAAATTAGCTATGAACATTTAAAGGAAGAATATCAAAATTCATAGTCTCTAAGGATCTTAACCGATGAAGCGCTAGAATCAGTCCGTTACGTGGACAATGCACAGTGCCTCAGAATCGTTTTTCATCGGCCAGAACTCTGTAAAAAAATGTGGATTTTTTGTTTGTTGAATCAGATTTACTTATAAAAAAAAGTTACAAGCAGATAAAGAAAACCATTTTATTAATACCCAGGATAATTTCATGAACAGGTTCCCAGTTTATCAATTCTAGAACAGTTTCCACTATAATCGGTTGTTTATGGACAAAAAAATTACGATTTTTTTGTACATTTTTGTTTATTTTCAACATTAAAGAAAATTTTTTATTTTTTATAATAACTAAATGTTTTTGATGTTTATTTTATTTTTTAGTTAAATAACAATAAAAAAATATAATTATTATTCATTCGGTTGGAAAATAGTCTACAAATATTGAGTATTTCGTTCTATACTATTTCTGTCCTTTTGTTCCTTCATCTAAGTCCCGATGTTCTATTTTCCATTGACTTCAAATTCTAGAGGTGAGCGGATATGACGTTGCCAGTAATATGTTAAATAGTTCTTAATTTGTAGAATTTCGTCATATTTTTCTGGTATTATGCTCTTTATAAAATCTGTAATCCTTATTCGTTTTTTTCCTGGACTTCCTCTGATGGATCTCCAAGTAGTGGTAAATGATGCTTCATGTCATCTTCTCCATGAGAAAAGATTTTGTGAACTGTTGCAGAAATATTTTTACATGGATATTTGGTTGTATATATTTGTGCAGTTTTCTTCGTATAACCACCAAATTTTCTAGAATTAATTTGTTTATTGCACATAAGGACATCGATAATTGTTTTAAATCTTGAAATAATATTTATATCAACACTTGTTATTTCAGATGCTCTTTCGGGATCTGAAAAGAACCTTCTTGCTCTGTTCCCATCATTCGTATTGCCTGATCCTTGTTTTGGTTGATCTATAATCAACCTATATTTGAGAAATTAATCCTGAATATGTTTCTTTTTTAAACTTATTAACTCCTTATTGGTGTCGTTGTTTCTTATTGATCCTGTAGGTTTAAAATCCAAATGATAACTGATTTTTAGTACGTGTTTTATGAAAAAAAATTTGGGATTAATTTCATTCAAATGGAAAAAGCGTTCAACATACCGCTCCAGACAGGTAAAAAAGTATATATGGGGTTAAAGAGGACACTTTTATCTTTTCCTAGTAGTAAAATTTTAATCCCTTTTGACCATCAAAAGTTCTATTCCACTAAAATTTAAATTTGACCAAAATATATCGCCTAGAAAACATTCAATAACACAGCAGTTATAAACGGTATAGTGACATATCATACTATTTCTTAAAGACTATTATCCTACCAGCACAACAACAAAAAATGCGGCTAATTATCGATAACAGTTTGTGCGTAATGATAATTTACTTGTGATCAAATTTACAAAAATCACATCTTTTATAAAATAAGATAAAATATATGCCTTTAACAGCATGCCACATCCACAATTACCAACATTTTGATCTAGTTTTTTGGCCATCTTAATTTCAATATGTTTACTATTGAATGGCATTAAAATTTTGGAAATCGGCGTTAACAAAAAATTGAACTTTTGGCCAATGAATTAATTTCTGAGCCACCGTGCTACGTTGTATTACTTTTAAGTGGAAAGAATCTAAAACAATTATACAGAAGAGCGAAAGAGGCTCTAAACATCACTAAACAGCACTGAACTAGGCTCGTAAGTAACTCCAGAAAAAAAACTGAAATTTGTCTGTTCAAAAGTAAACTGAAGTTTTCTTTATAAAGAAATTAAAATATCCAACCAGGTAAAATATCTTGGATAGGAAATTAAGATGAAAACAACATTTAGAAGAGACGGCAAAAAAATCCACAGATGTTGGTCAATATGCAGAAAAACCATAGGCTCTAAATGAGGTTTTAATAAAAAAAGTTATACACTGGCTCTACAGAAGCGTAATTCGACCTTTATTAAATTACGCTTCAGTAGTTTGGTGGACATAAATAATCGAAGGGTTTAACGAATGTGATATATACGAATAAGTGATGCAATCAGAACTGAACATAACTGACCGTATCACCAATACTTTATCGAGTCATTGAATATCAGATAGTATGTCTACCGTAACTATTACTGCCTGGTCTAACGGAAGCCTGACTCAGATGCCTGTTGCTATACGGATAGCTCTAAATTAGGGGATAGAATCGGACTGCGACTCTATATTGAAGAAACAGAAACCAGACCATGCTTCAGACTGTCTAATCACAATACGGGTTTTCAAGGTAAAGTACGTTCGATCAGAGAATGTATAAACTGGGCCAGTAAAAATTTAGGTGAAATGGATATAAACATTTTCACCGATAGCCAAATGGCAATAAGAGTAGTAATATTCGAAAACTCCAGGACTCCTTAGACTGCAAGAAGGTGAGTAACGACTTCTCCAGTACATTATACATCGGCATGGAGTGGTTGAAAATGAGGAGGCGCATGATCTGGCAAACAAAGCTAGAGAATTGCAATTAAACTTGGAAAAACCAAAATCTTTTGAGTCAATAAAAACCGATCTGAAAAAATGGGCTAAAATGGTCCATAGAACACTGTAGAATAATAATACAGTTTCCAGAATAACCAAGATACTCTGCGAAGGTCCGAATGAGGATATATCCATGAGCATGTTAAGGCTGAATAAAACAGATCAAGTAAGCGAATCGATGGAGTACTTTATCTGTCATCCAGCCTTCGCATGATCAGGATTCCTACTTTTCGGGGATAACACATTACCAGATCTTACTTATCTCCGATCAGTGGAATGAAAAATTATGGAATTCGTGATACAGTTTTCCTGCAAATATTATATGGTTTGCATTATGTTGCATTAAGTCGAGAGCGCACAATATTCCGATGTGCTGGCTTCGGTGTATGATAATATGGCTTGAGATGGTTTAGGTCTCCTCAACATACCTACATACCTACCTACCTAAATGAAGAACCTAAACTGGACCATATTTGAAAATATACTTGCTTTCTATAGTAGGATTATAACCATAAGGATATTATTCAGAGAAGCATAGGCTCGTTTGCCCAAAATTATTCAGAAAAACATATTTCTTTTAAATTTTCAAATTCAAAATTGTTTATTTTAGGATATAATGATATGAGCATTTTTATATGATAAATAATTTTGGGTTTGATTTACTGAAGAAATCGTACGAAAAATTTGTATTGATAAGACGGGACTGAAGTTTTGTGAAATTATTAAATTTGTCATTTCAGATACTAATAAAAGGTAAAGAGTTTACTTACGCTTAGGATAATAAACAAGAAATTAGCTTTTCAAAAATTTACATATCAAAGGCTCTTTAATGGAGCAACAATTGATCAAACATTACCCTCACAACCAGTCCGTACAATAATCATTTGGTTGCGGAGTTTTAATTATTATTTTTTACTTTATTATTTTTCTTAAGTAAAAAAAAGAAATTCTAAAAATAAAATAAAAATCCCCGAAAATCTTCCAAAAATCTCTAAACTTTAAAAACATTCCCAAAAAATCGCGTAAGTCCCAAACTAAATTTTTCATCTCCATTCCAAATAGAAATCCCAAAAAAATGTTACATATATAGATATACATACATACATACATATATATATATATATATATATATATATATATATCATATACATATGATGTCGATAGGACGATGACCGTCCGTTTGTAGGTTGAAGGCCACCGATAACTCATACATGTATATATATAATTTCGAAATTTTTTGAAGCTAAATTTATGTGTCTTTTATTTCTAAATCTTGTTTTAAAAATATTAAAATGTTGATGCATTTTGGTAGACCTTGCAAAATAAATAAGAAGTCTAAAATTTTATATCATTCACCGAAAATCTTAAGGAAATACAGCTTTTTAAACCTAAAAAAGTATAAAAAATGAGTTGAAACTTTCGAGTATTTTTTTATTTACATCTATTAGATACAAACACTTTGGAAATTCGTATGTTGTATAGTGATCGGCGATATGAAAATTAAACCAAAAATTGATGATTTTTTAGAAAATTTCCGCACATAAGTGAAATTAAAATTTGAGAGAAGAATTTTAAAGATGAAATAATTCTCTATAGTTTCAGGTATATCTCGCTGATTGCAGGAAACCAGGCATGGCCATGATACCATTATCACAAACTTCCATATAATTGGCGTAAATGTATATAAAATGTATGTTTTTTGCTACTGATACTGATACTGATGTTATAGAAATTGCCCTAAATATCACGTAAACAGAATTTCTTTAACAAATGACGCTTCCGAGTGAAAGGGGAGTTAAAAAATTTAAAAATGTTTAAAAATGCAAAAATTTTATGTACTTTTAAAATTTTCAGAAAATTCTCAAATTTAGTTTTGCATTTTTTAATATAAGGTATGACTTTAGATTATCAAAAAATACCTACAAAGAATCATCGTAATGGTTAAAATAGATGAGGTGAAAAAAAAAAATTAAAGAAACATTATTTATACCGGCTACAGCATTCTTCTCCAAATACATTTCGCTTGCTGACTACTTCCGCGAAGTATAAATTACATTAATATTTCTTGGTGTCAAAATATTTTAAGGACTTATAATTGTATCGTCCAAAAAAGATTTTCTTAACCCCAAAAAATCAGCTCCATATATTTTGCATTATAGTTAGAATTTTAAAGTAATAAAAATTATTTCCATGTAAAATTTATCACTAAATAGGTTTAAAATTTTGAGAAAATTCACTTAAAAAAATAAAAATTGCGCTTTTTCTAAGGAATATTATCTTGAATAGTAAGGTTGCTTTTCAAACCAGTAAAAAGTCCCAAAATATGTCTATTATTACCCACTATTTTCACAGATTTTTAATCAATAAACAGTTTTTGTCATTTACAAAATTATGAAATAAATAAACATTTTTCTTTTGAGTGTAATTCAATAAATATTAAAAAGTTAGTAATAGTTTTGACATATGCTAATAGCACTTTAGATATTTAGATGTTTTGGTTTCGATAAAGTAATAGAGGTTCTATTTGCAAGATTTTTTTTAAAGTTTCAACTTTAAACGTACATAAATTTTGCACGCATTAATAAAAATGTTTAACCTAAACAGAACTTACATGCGTAAATATTCGTTAGTAGGACATAAAGTCGACATTGGTGTCAGAAAAAAAAAAAAAAAAATATTGAATATATTTTTACTTAAAATTTTCAGATTTTTTGAAATTCCTGATATATATTAATAAATAATAGTTTTAATTTGCAAATATTCTGAAGTACTGAATGCACCTTTTTTGTGCATTAATATTTGTTTTAAGTTCTCTGATTTAGCGCTCTCTCGTAGCCACAAAAATAATTATTCCTAGAAAATTATTTCAAATTAGTTACTTTCGTTACTTTACTAAAAATTTATATTTCAACACAATTTAAAAAATGTTTTTATTATTGATTTTGTCTATGGGACAAAGAACTGTGCGATGTATGCGTTATGAAAAGTGTAATTCAGTTTTTCTATAATTGTTTTTTTTTCTTTCCAAAAGTAAAATTCATATTAATGTAGTTTGAAAAAAATTAGAAATTGCATATTTTATTTGAGAAACACGATTATGGAACTATTGAGTTACACTCTTCATAACGCGAGAATTTTCCAAATATTTTAAGTGATATTAAATTTTTATGAAAGATAATTTCTCTTTAAATGTTTCCTACTTTTATATAAGTGTTTCTTTTATTATAGATTACACGATTTTTTAACTATCTCCTTCTCTTTTTACAAAAAATCTTAATTATGTTGTACCATTTTAAAACTTCACTTAAATGTCATCTTGGCTTTTAAAGGTTTTTAGTCATAATATTTGCCATTATTTTTCGATTTTTGCGACTTATTATTATTTGTTTGAAAAGATTTTAAACCATCTTAAAGACAAGATTTTGCTTAATTTTTATCGACGTTAAACGTAATTAATTGATTCTTTTATTTAAAAAAAATTAAAAATGTATGTAAATACTTTTGAAATGAAGAATGCATATGAACTTTTCTTTTAATACCGGAAACAAATACCAGTATTTTTTCGGAAATTGCCATAATCTTTTTGTCTTAATCGTGTGTTTTTAATGTGTTTTAAAAAAATTATTCGAATAATAACTTTAATTCAGTCGAATAATCGAAGAATGTTAAAAAAAAATTATCGAATATTCTTTTTAATAAAAATGAGCGTTTATTTCAAGCCAAAGGAACCACGTATATTATTCAAAGTATTGCCCATCGGAAGCTACGACTTTCCCATCTTTCTAGCATTATATGGATTCCATTCCAAAACCGCTTCTTAACTTTTGAGATAAGTAACGTATCAACCTAATGTTTGATACCTTATTCTGAAGTGAAGCGTATTTTATTTTCGATATTCTGAATCGAACGAAAATATATTAGTCAGAAGGGGTAATACTCTCTTAAAAATATCTGTTTCCAATAGTTTGATTGCGTCAAGCATTGCCTTCATAAAATGTTACGGACTTGTATCTGGCTGCATATTCTGACAATTTTTTGTTTAATACTATTTTCATATGGATCAGTTGTATTCGGCACATGTCTCTCTCGATTATTTCAACCTGTTCTAGCATATAAAAAATAAAAAAAGTAAAAAAATAAAATAAAATAAAAAATAGTTAAAAGTAAATTTTCCCAATCAGTCGTCTACGATAAATATTCACGAGTAACAGACAATAAACACAAGATTTAGATTAGAGATGAGATTTTTCTGGTCATATCTTATGCAACAATGTTGCGCGGGATGTTACTAAAAACTTGGGTATTGAAAAGTCTTCTGAAAGGTCCTCATTAAACACATTGTACTATATATTACAGCCCTTTTAATATAGTCAAAATAGTAGCTTGAAGAACACACACCAGGAACATAGATCCATCTGTGTGAATGTACAGATGTACAATAAATAAATCGTCAGGTATGTCCTCCATATTTTTTAAAAGACTACGCTGCTATCTGAAGAAACAAATAGAATCCAAACGAAAAACATATATCCAAAAAGTATAACCTAATAAAAACATATTACGTATTTGGAAGGCAATGAAAAATAATTCAATGCCTTCAAAATTATCAATGACCAAAAAGATCTAATGAAAATGTAGAAACATTCGATATGAAATGTTTTCACGACAAATAATACAGGTTTAGCTCTTAGACCTGTTATAGTTAACGATCCTAATCTTTCAAATTCCGGTTCTCTGTCGTGAAGTCAGCAGTAAAAGGTTTTAAGAATGGTAAATCTCCTGGACCTTATATCATTTCACTGCGCAATGATTTCGTGCCAAATTCGAGTCTGAGATGTATTTTATTAATTTTCAACTCCATATTACGTAGTGACTACTTCCCTACCACTCGGAAATTGTCCGAAATAGTAATGATACCCAAACCCGGAAATTAGTAACGTCTTACTCAAGTAACGTCTTACCGTCCAATTAAATTATTATAATTATATTCGAAATTATTTTAAAAATTGCTCCTTGAGAGCTTCTTATTACACTTTAATAATAATTGCAATATTTCTAACCATCAGTTTGGTTTCGGAAGATAATATGGTACATTGAATAAATGCATCGAATTAAACCTCTAATTAGCATCAGTGGCATACAGCATTGAGAACTCATAAGAATTATAACAGATCCACTACGGTATGTCAGAAACATTAATATCCACAAGAATCTCAATATTCCCATATTTCGCGAGTAGATAAAAACATAGAACCATCGGTTGTATAAAAAAAACTATTAGCTGAACACTCAAACCCTGCTGAAAGTGATTTGCTTACCGTATTTCGGTAAAAATTATCTTTCAAATAAATCAAATTTCTTTGCAAATGCAACATTTAATCCCAGAAAAAAAGGAACTGAAAAAGAGCTGATAAAGTAATGATTTTAATTTTGTGTTAACATTGGAAGAAAGATCTACAGAAGTTCTTTTTTAACCCATGGTTGTCATTTGTAGGATAACTATTTTTTATTCTTTACTTTTAAAGTTCTTCTCTTAAAACTATGTTTATAAAATTTTTTAATGAAAGCATTATTTTATCTTCTTTAATCGAAGCACTTGCTTGCTTTTTCCTGCGGGTTTTATTTAAAATTTTTACCTACTGAAGTACCTTTATACCGGAAAACTCCAAAATTCTATTTCTTAACTTAAAAAGCATTGACAATTTTAAACGTATTCCTTTTGATAACTTCTGTATAGAAACCGAGACCTGGTTATGAACTATGTATAACCTTTTATTTGCAATGATATTAGTATAGTATATAAAATATTCGTTGATGCTTAATCAAATATTATTTACTCGTGTCAATTAATAAATTAAATGGTTGTTAGCAAACAAACGATTATTATGTAGGCCAGCAAACGAAACAACAATTAAGTTCTAATATTCAAATCTCTACGTTGACATAAATAAATTAGATACTCAATAAATCAATGTGTATGTGTGTGTGAGTTTTTTTTCTTGTTTGTGCTAAAACTAAGCAGAGTGTATAATCTATTTTGCAAACTCTATTTTGCGTTTATTGTGCCTTTCTTGCATTTTTTTTCCTTTTTGATATATCGCTTATAATGATTTGATATGCTTTTTATTTTGAATATAAATATTTTTTTTCCTTATTGTATTTTATTTTTTGTCAAATTAATTTTTATTTCAATAATTCATTAACATTAATTGCTTAATTATGATAATTATTTTTTTTCAGTTTCTGTTGTTATTGTGGTTAATTATTGTTTTTTCTGTTTATTTTGACTTGAAACTGATTGAAATTGGGTAAAAGGTTGTAGAGTTTGGGTGTATTGTTGTAACCAAGTGCGTGGTTTTTAATTTATTTTAATATATTTTTATCTTTTTTGACTTAATGTTGATTTGCAAAGTGGTCAATTTGTCTATAAATTGGTTGTACAAGCAATATTTTACTTTTTATGTTTCTTGATTACTGGCGATTTTTCATTGTTGTCTTGCATTTTTTGTTTCTTTATTTTGTTTTTTTAACATTTTACTTTTTCATTCATTAAAATTTTTATGCCAATCTAGGTGAATTTTCCCCAATTGTGTAGTTTTGTAAAAAATAATCAACAAAAAACTGTATTTTTTTTTTTTTAAATCAGTTAAAATATAATAAGTTTTTTTGCATTTCCGGTCGGTGACACCAATTATTTTTAAATATTAAAGCTTATAAAAAAAACATTTTAAGCAATATTCAATTTTCTTATAAATATATAATTAAATTTTAATTAAAACTCAATAAACGACAAAAAATTAAATTGTCTTTTAGTTGATGGAAAAGAAATTCATTAATAAATCATTAAATAAAATCATAATAATATTTAATAAAATCATATAAATAGTAATGTTATTATGAAAGTGAATAAGTCATAATAATATTATTTTTGTTGTTGTTTTTATTCTTAACAGCATTAACAACAAAACATCAACAACAACTGTAGCGACAACATTAAGAATAAACAACAACATTATAAGCAACAGATTGTCAATTTGTGTCAAACAAAATAATCACAACATGACATGTTGTTGTACACAAATAGTTCACCAGTATTTTCCAAACAAGTTAATCAGATATGTCCCATCTTAAGTCCACTACAATTTTTATTATTATTTTTTTATATATAATTAATTAAAACCAAGGAGAAAACTTAGATTTAGAATACATATCGGATGACCGGAAGGAATATAATCAATTTGTATACTTGCAGATGGCATTTGAGTTGTGTAAAAAAAGGCTGGTACCTTTTTTCTTTTTTCATCTTATTTTCAATAAAGAGGGTGTACCACTACCAAGATCGTGAGTACTTAAACTTTTTCTATGGTTCCATTAATTTGTACTAATGACAATTGATCACCAGTGAATAAAATTTAAAGGTTTAGAGTGACCCTGCCGGATATATGAAACAGAAATACGTGTAATCTATCAGTAAATTCTGCCAACCATCACACTTCCATTAACGTATCCACCATATAATGAAGATGATACGTGGCAGCTTGCAGCATAAGAAAAATCAACTAGCTTCTACACAGCTGCCCTTCGACAAGATCACACTGCTCGTTAGAAATAAATATAATAGAACGAAACTACAGATAAATACATACTATCTCAATCCGTAGCATTCAGATATCTACTAAAGTTACCAGTGTTGCCATGAGGTGAGAAAAAATGGACTAATTTGTACTTTAAACAAAAAGTTCAGAAAAAAGCAAACCTCCCATATAATATTAATTATCGCATATCTCAAGTAATATAATAGCGAAAGTCTTAAAATTTTGTAAAAATATTTTTGTTATGAAGTTCGATAGGTGAGATGAATATGAAGCAGGTAGGTTAAGTGGAAATGATAGCCCCATACAAGCCAAATCTTAAATATTGCATATCTAAAGAACTATTGCATAGAAATTCTTAATATTTCTCATAAAGATTCACTATGAAAATAAGACGGGTAGGTCTAGAGGGAGGGATAGCCCCCACACAATATTAATCTTAATTAATAGATATCTCAAGACCTATAGCTGTGAAAGTCTTAACATTTTGTTGACGTAATATTCTCAGCAAGATATATAATTGAGATGAAGAAATGGTGGAGGCATCTAAGAGGAGTGGTAATCCAAATACGAAATAAATTTTAATTATTGCATATGCAAAGGACTACTGCAGAGGAATTCTTAAGATTTAGAGGGAATAATTTTCTTTTGAAGTTCCATAGTTGCGATGAAGGTAGGGCGGACAAGTTTAGGGGTGGGGCACCCATACAAAAGTAGAGAACTATTGCAGAAAAGTTTTTCAGAGATGATTGAAATAATTTGCTCAATAAGATTCACAACTGGTTTCTTTATTTGGGCTTTATAAAAAGCGAAACTGCTTAAAATTTCGTAAAATTTTCACAGTACCATTCTGTGATGCCCAAAAGTAAAATAACCTACTTTAGTATAAGTTAAATAAAGTCATATATATTTTCTAATTATTTTATTTTTTATTTTATCAGCAGCAAAGCGCACGGGGTTAAGCTAGTAAATTTATTACCCAACGAAAAATCGACTACAAAATTCCCACACAAATTTGGGTTATATTTGATATGAAAAGTGACCTAACGTTTTAAAGTGATTTTCGTCATTTTTGAATTATAATTTATTTTTGATTATTAATTTCGAAATTCTATATACGAATTTTTTTAAATTATATTTGTAAATAGTTTATATGATTAATGAAGTTTATTAGAAAATAATAATTGATTAAGTAAGTCCATATAATAAGTTAAGTTATATTTGATTTGAAGAATGAAGAGCTGAAGTAAATTTTTGTAAAATATAAATAATCTCGATTTTTTGTGCGAATTAATACACAAAAATTCTTAAATGGATGATTCTGTAAAAATAAAATAAGTAGAAAAAAAATAAGAACTTATTTTTTTCTTTGTTGAAATAATAAAATTTTAGCTAGAATAAAAGCTAGAAGCTAAAATTAAAATTTTGAGGCTAAAAGCTAAACTGATAACACTAAAAGTTACTAAGGCAGGTTTCCGATGTCTCTAAAGATTCTATTAGTAAAAACATAGTGCATTCCCAGCCACACAAGACAGGCAAGGAAACCGATAGTTCAGACTCCAATAATAAAACAAACACTACAGCGTTATGCAAATTAATACTATCAACGCACAGTGACTGGGATTTGTTTTTCATCGACCAAAACTCTGTAACTTTTGAATCGATTTTAGTTTTTTTAGTGCAGAGATATAGTTTTTGAACTTTTCTCCAGTATTAATCTCATTAAAATCGGTTCAGCAGTTGTTGCAAAATTTAAGGCTAAAGTTGAACTTTTATATTTTTATAGCGTTTAGTACAAAAATGCGCTTTCTTTTTTGTTCTTTAAATCAGCTTTACTTATAAAAAGGTTATAAGCAGATAAAAAAAACATTTTAGTAATATCCAGGATAATTTTGTGAACAGGTTCCCAGTTTATCAATTCTAGAACAGGTTCCACTAGAATCATTTGTTTCTAGATAAAAAAATTACGATTTTTTAATGTTTGTTTTGTTTTTTATTTAAACAATATCAAGTACAAAAATTTTTATTTTTTGTAATATATAAAAGTTTTTTAATCAGCCCATATTTGAGAAATTCATCCTAAATATATTTCTGTTTTAAAGCTCATGAATCCTTATTGCTGTCGTTATTACTTATTGATACTGTAGGTTTAAAATCCAAATCATAACTGATTTTTAGCATGTGTTCAATGGGAGTAATTTCATTCAAATGGAAAATGTATTCTACAGACGGGTCCAGACAGGTACAAAAGTATGTATGGGGTTAAAGAGGACATTTTTGTCTTTATTCTGGTCGTAAAATTTGTTTAAACCCTTCTGACCCTCAAAAGTTCTATTCCACTGAAATTCGAATTTGACTAAACTGGATGTAAACTGTATAGTGACACATCATACCATTTCTAAAAGACTACGAGTATTATCCTACCAACACAACAAAGGGAAAAAGCGGCCAATTCTGATCAAATTTACATAAATCACATTTTTTTTATAAAATATCGCAAAATATTTGTTTTTAACGACATGCCACGCCCACAATTAAACATAAAAAATTTTGATCTAATTTTTTTATGCTTACTATTGAATGGCATTAAAATTTCGGAAATCGGTGTTAATAAAAAATTGGACTTTTGGCCAATGAAATTAATTTCTGAGCCACCGTACGACATAGAAAAAATGGTTGGGAAAGTCAATGTGAGCATAACCAAACTCACCACAAAAAAGATAAGGAAAGCTGAAAATGCGAAACAGAGAGAAAGCCAACAAATAAAGGGTCGAAGGGATGTTACGAAATAGAAGGATTCCTCTACACAGTGTTGTTTATTTTAATCTTGTTGGTTTGTTTCAAATATTAAGATTTTTTTGGTACATTGTTCTATAACTCTTAAAAAATGTTAGAAAATTGTTGTAAGAAGTAATCATACAGAAAACAAAAATATCCAAAGAAGATAAGAATACTAATTATTTATTATTATTAGAGATGGGAACTCTCTAGCTGTGCATCCGACAAAATCCCAGTGGCACATCAAAAAGAAGTAGAAGGTGCCAGAAATGAGAAGATTGTGGAGCACGTTCTAGAAGCTGATGAAGATGTTCCACCAATCCATATTGAGAGTTGAAGGTTTACCAGGGAAGTGCTGTTTCTACAATTGGAATTAGACAGCTCTATGGACATCCTAAACAGACAGAAACTCTATGTCCTACCCCGAAGTGAAAAAGGGAAAGGCCTTTTTCGTCAGTTCGGAAATCTTTTACAAGATTGGGAAGATGCCGATTGGATGGGCGCCAAGTCGAACGGAGAAGAAAAATCTTGAAAATAAGGCAAAGGAAGACAATGAAGACATGCCTACGCCAAAGAAGGAGGGGGCCAAACAAAAATTCTGCTACTACAGATTATCCTGTATCGGAGAAAAATAGCAAAACGTGCGCTGATGGAACAAATTACAAAAGCTAAGATACATGCAATTCTCATACAGGAATCTTGGACCGTTAGGAAAAAGGATTATGAGTTGAACGGTCAAAATTACCAACTTTTCTATGCAACAACTGAGTTTCGATCCAGAACAGGCACTATGTCTTAGGGGACCAAATTTTCTTTTTTCTCCAGAATTGTCAACAGCGATCGCTAACATGACAGATGCAATATACTGCTGGTATCGGTGCATCTGCTATCAGACACATCAACACTACGACCAACGTCGGAACTAAAAGATATTATATCATCGGTCAGGAACACAGGAATATTTGGTGTTGATGGGACTATAAGAATAAGAATTAAAAATATCTACAAGGTCACTAAGTTTTGCCTCTATTGTCTAGTTATTGTTTTCCGGGAATCGGGGTCTGATTGCATCAGAGCTGGCCGTCCATATACGAAATGAATAACTTTTCTGCGATCTCCGAAGTAATCACAGTATCTACTAAAGTAAATCCCGATATTACTACCAGTTAATATTGAAATATCCTTCATGTTACGTTGTAAAAACTTTTCATAAATTTTCTCAATTTTTAAAGGCGAAAAAATATAAAATTCCAATCTTTTGAAAGGTCACAAAATTAGTTACTTTTAACATTAATTTATGAAAAAAGTATATTTATATTTACAGTAAGATTCTACCTTATTTATGCATGTAAGTGGAATTTTAGAAAATTTTAAATATGCATCTTGCAATTGGCATTCTTCGAAAATCATAACTTTTTAATAGCAATTAAATTTTTCGAGTATATATTTAAAAATAATTAAATATAGATTTGCGAATTTTTTTTAATTAAACATCAGCATAAATGCATAATACCGTAAACCTATTATATATTATAGAACAAAAACGAAAAAAAGTTTTAAGCGTTCAGAAACTGTGCATACAGTTCTGGAAGATTGTCTCAGGCCGACTTTCTATTAGTATATCTTTATGCAACATATTTTAAAATACACACATTTCTAGAGATCGTCACTAGAAACCTTCTCATAAATGGTACCACTGAAAAATTTTCCCTTTATTTTTCAGTGGTACCAAGTTGAATAACCTTACATTTCTAATGGGCAATTTACTTAGTAATTATAATACTGAATAAAATTCTTATGAATCTAATAAAATAAATTGAAAACATTGTGCACGATTTAAAATCTACTTTACGGAACCGGATACTAAATACTCAATAAATCTTTCACTTTAGCTTTGTGTCTGCTTATCGCCCAATAGCTTTGCACGACAATAAATATTTGCAATAGGAATAATTTATATTTAATAATAAACTAATCATAGTTATAAGAAAATACCTATGTTTGACCATTACTGATGTATTTGAATCAATATTACAAAACGCACTTACATTGTAATATACACGTTCAAATACTTAAATATAAACGTTCATAAGTATTAGGCTATTCACTCGATTAATATTTGTTTGATTCATCGATAGTTAAAATTAAATAATTGTTCGATTAAATTAAACTCAATAATTTCGAGTAAAAATTTATTCGAGTAAATTATGGCAATTAATCGGACAATCGGATAATTGGAATAAAAATATTTGAAAAATTTTCTTTCTTAACTAGTTTGAAAACAACTATTGCACGACGCCAAGATTTGAAGTTGTATTAAAAAAAATATCCAGTGAAAAATACCGAATATGTGTTTGAAAAATAACGCGTAATTGAAGTGGATATAATGTTGATGGCTTGGATGAAACTTATGATACAGAAGGGATTTGGACCTAGAATTGAAACATTTTTTTATTTAACAGACACAGAAAAATTGATTTATTTTTTAATAAATATGAAAAAACGAACAAAATGTTAAGGTATAATTTATTCTAATAACTCGAATAACTTAAATGCTTTACTTAATCGATTTATTTAAAAAGTATTTTCGACTTACTTGTTAATCGAAATGAATACCCTAACAAGCATACATACAAAATATATGTAATTATGTACATTTGTTTATATATATATATATATATATATTAATTTAATATGGTCCATTGCATGTTAAACTATATGGGAGCATTGACAATTAATGTCACTACACGGGCGTATTACCTCAAAAACATAATGCATTTGCTGTCATTCTATTTAAACTTTTGTCTGTCTGTCTGTCTTCTGTCGTTATTTTAGCTGCACTTACTCTTACTCATATATAAGTATAGTTGATTGTATTCTTTTGTGTATATAAGTAAGTTTTGTTAGTAAATCAGTTGTAATATGACTTGTATGACTAGTGATTATGTTTTAGGTTTTCTGTAGTTTTTTGTTTCGTTTTTTTTTTTTAAGTTCACGTAAAGAGAACTTAATAAAAACAACGACAACGAGCAAGTAACATTAGCTGAGATGTATTTTAGCAACTGCAATTGTAATATATTTTTTTACTTATATCGTATCATATCATTTTGTATCCGTTGGAAGTTAATATCGCTTAAGATTTGTTATTTTTAGGCATTTATGTCATAATTTAATAAATTCTACTTTAGAGCTTTAGAGTTTAAGTCGATTTTGATGTAATATACTTATGTTATTCCAGAATAGGATGCGTAAAGAAAATTATGCTTTGTCTGATATTTGTGTGGAGATAAGATTAACCAAAATTTCGTGATTCCTCTGCAAGGATAGCCCCTATTTTTTTTCTGATATATTAATTTACCTCCATAATATCCATAGATTTCAATTACTTTATTGTAAAGAAGCATTAAATAATTTGAAATTATTAAACATTTAGGTCTTGATTTTATAAAACGAAATGAAAATTCATATCGAAATATTATATTGAAAACAATAAATTAATTAAAATCATAGAAACAAATTTGCTTTTCGTTTCATAAAATCAGATCCTTAATAAAGACATACATATTTCTAATTTTGAAAAAAAATAACTATTTCACGTTTTCTGAAGCCATCTATTAGATCGCAATCTTTCAGGATTTTTGCTAATATTCGAACGCCTGAAAATCGATAAAATTATAGTAAAATGTTATTAATACGTAAAGTAATCCCAACCCATAAAGTAAATATTAATTAATATCGTTTGTAGCTCAATTGATTTAATGTCACAGAGGGAAAAAAATTTAAGAGGAAAACATTGTCCAAAATGTAACATGCGAAACAACACAATTACCACACATTCAAACAAACAAATGTTTAATACGAATTACATGACTCTGCCAAGGAACCAGGAAAATGCAATCATAAAAAAAAACAATAAAAATAAAATCGAAACATGTTAAAACAACAAACAAGATAAAAACACAAGTATTATGACAGAATTTTTGCGGCCACAATAATGTCTGTCCACCAAAACAATGCCGCTCTATAATCTACCAAACTTTACCAAAACCTGCTAAAAGGATTGTCGAAAAGATAAAGGTTGGAAAATCGACTCTTAAAAAAGAAAAGAAAAGCTGGTTAACCAACTACATAAGTGACTTATCGTCTAGATGGACGTCTGTAACGTACAAATATGACACAATCAAATGGACTAATGACTAAAAACACCCGCTAACTGAACATTATTAATTGTGATATGTTGACAATACTTGTATATCATGAACAGAGAACAAGAATGTACTTCTGATGGTTGTATGAATATTAGGGTGATACAAATTACTTGTTGGAATTTGCTAATTTTAATATGACAATTGATATCGACCGAAATTTCAAAATAATTTAAATACTAATTTAGATACTAAAATTCAAATGTCATCAATGTATTACTTGGAAAAAATAACGGAATAATATCTACCTAATATTAAATAATCGGCAGTTATAGCATAATTAATTGAAATTGTAATGATATTATAATGAAGTGTAATAATCTCTATTGTGGAAAAATTTCATGATGCTCATGAATAGAAAGAATTGTAGGAGACTGGGTCATTATAAATTTTGCACTAATTTATTATAAAACAAGTTTCGCTACCCTTTCTGATGCAATAGCTACTATTTACTTTATATGTCAGTCGTTTGAGAGTTTTAAAAAAGTGAGCGTAAAATATGGACGTGACATTCGATCAAGATCCAATGTAGCCTACGAAATTTTCCAGTGCAAGCACTATCTGTGTATATCAAGTTTCATATAAATATGTAGCTTCATTAATAACGTGAAAAAATTCAAGAAATTTTTTTAAGTAAAATGTGACATCCAATGGAGATATATCATTAGCATATAACTACCTCCGCCACTGGTGTCAAATTTTCTGGAAATCGGTTCAGGCATTTATACAAATAAGCAAACTTACACCCCATTTTTAAAATATATATAAGGATTAAAGCAAATTTAAGGAAATTTTTAAGGCTTTAGGTAATTGCTAAAATTGTACTTTTTTTGGTACAATTCGAACATTAAAAATACAATTATAGTACACCAATAACCAATTTGGTACAATTTAATTTTTTCCCAAATTTAAGTTTTTAATAGATTTATTATGAAAAATCAACTTATTTGGAAACCCAACTTTAACTTTAATAATGTGAAAATGTTTTAAGAATTCTCTTATTAGTTAAGATTAAATTGAGACTTTTATTTTATTAACAACATAAAGTACTTGTATAGGGGTCACGCAAACTCCTAAATATTCGGGGACACATTGATATGAATTGATAAGATTTAAAGAAGAAATAAGTAGCATTTATTCGAAAGAATTATAATTAGTTATCAAAATTTATAAAAATACTAATTTTTTAAGTAGATGAATGCTAATTGAGGCTATTAAGATTATCCCGGAAAATCTACGGAATTTCTGAACATAAAAGACATATTCAAATTTTAAATTTACTAGAGTTTGTTAATTTTGAATTTTGTATGATATTTTTTATTAAAGACTAACAGCCGTATTGAAAAAAATAATAATTTACATTTAAATTACAGACTAGCTAATGCAATCTATCAATTTCAAAAAACTGTTTTCAGTCTACATTAATTAATTAATTTATGTGATTGTGGCATACATTTGTTTGGCAACCGGAATGTTGGTATTTTAATCCAAAACAGGAAGAAGAATAAAAATAGCTTAAATTGAACATATGTGCAGAAAATTTTATCTTATCGCGGAATTAATTGCTATTTTGGCACATTTTTTATTTTCGGAATGAATCTTGACAACCGGCAATTAAAAAATGTTAACTTTTTTGTCAAAAATTTACGTATGAATACAAAAAACTTTGTTTTCTTTAAATATGTGTGTAACGAAAATCATCCTAAAGTAGCTTTAAAGTAGAGTCGAAACTACTTTAAAATATTTAAAGTTAACAAAGTTTTTCTAAAGGCACATTAAACGAATCATCCTTTGGTTAATAAAATTGTATTAAATTTAAAATTTAATTATGAATAAAGCCATAAATTATAATTTTTATTTTGGTATAATTGGAATCAAAAAACTACAATTAAAAGAGCTGTTTGGTACAATGAACAATTTCGATTGACATCCCTGTAACACGTCCTGTGAAAGCCGCCATTCAATATTGTATTTATACACTGTGGAACACGAGACAAGCTCAAGATGGAAGCAGATAGACTCTGGCAAAACTCGATTTGCTATAAACAAACAAAGATACTGTGGAAACCAAAATGTAACACTGTTGTTAATGAAATTCTAGAAATGGAAAAATATGAGCGAACTAAGATACTTACTACCTTACTTAAATAGGTGTGTGCCCTGTTGACACATGCAGATGGAGTAGCAAGGTGGTGATGGAAGATACGCTGAAATATCACTTAAATGTTTTGACTCTTATTTTTTTCAGAATCTAGAAGAACTAAGCGGTTTGAATATATATTTTTTTAAAACATTTAAAATTTGTTTAGGAAAAAGTTTGTTGTTCATCAGCCCATAAATAGCAAAAACATCAAGAAATTGAATCGAAATGCAATCAGAAAGTCTCACAATCTTTGTTAACCATACGCGGGCAAACAAATAATTTAAACTTTTTATTATATTTGCAGACATTTCTTTGAAAAAGTTATTTAATCCGATTTTATTAAAATTCTTAAAGATATTCACAAATAAAAAATTATGTGGAAAAAGTGTACCATATTCACTTTGAAGAAATAAAATCATTTTTAAAAAACAAATTTCTATGGAAAAACAGGGATGAAATTGAATTTTGGATCAACTTCAGATGGCTCTATTGCTAAAAAAGATAAACTTAAATTAAAGTTGCAAGCTGTGATTAAAAGAAAATAAATTAAAATCAATTTTTCTACATTCAGATGATTTTTTCAAATACGCTTCTATTAAATCTATTGACGTAAAAAAAGTCATTTTCTATGTATATATGAATAACAGAAAATAAATTCATGATTTTTCACTTTTAGGGTATATTTTGTATTTTTAAATACATTTTAAAGGCACATTTTCAAAAAATAAATGCATAAAAATCCACCCTCTACTTATGAGGATTCTCCTTGGATTAACTATATGCTTTTGTGATTACACACGGCTCAATCTAACTTCCATATGGGATATGGAGTCGTACAAATGTCAGAATAGATTCGACAAAAGTCGAACAATGCGCAGGAGGTCATAGACTTGTAAATTTCAGAAAAACCTACAATTTACTTCACCTCGGCTTGAGATAAACAAACACTTAAATCATCCATATAGAATAAACGATATAGCGCCCATTGTGTGACACGTAGCACCGTTTTGTTGGGTCAATTGATACTTCTGCGGAAGCAGGACCGATTCCCAATGCAAAACTTTTTGTATGGCATGGAATCGACTATCTCGTTTTCATGGATAGCAATATGTTCTCTCTGCCGATCTGATGTTCTTTTGATGCACAAGCGATGACTTACTGTTTACGGGAATAGTCAAAGTTCTTTTGTATAGTAAGAAATCGACTACTAAGCTTTTCACAACTGACCGGACTGACAATCCTTAAACACATGATTAGCTGAATGCAGGAAAAATTTCAAAATTAGTCTTCAGTTCCATACCAACGATTGAAAATCACGAATTTTGCCCAAAAAAAGTTTCGAGTACTTTTTCGAAATAAATCTCATCAAATTCGACATTTTGAGCTTGTTGTGGAAAAAAACATTTTTAATTTTTTTCCCGACTTATAAAATACTTATAATAAACACACACTTTGCAAAAAAAAAAAATAATAATAATATCGAACTTTTTTCCCATGGTATACTAACTTTTTTTGGCGAAATGTACTAGAGCCATGGTGGTCTTTGAGTGGTTTTCCTACAAATGTTTTTCAAAGTAAAAGGATATTGGGATATTCATCATAACACATTCCATTGTAATAGCGATAAAAGAGTGAAACACAATACAAATTTCGACGATGCTCAAATAAATAAATAAAGGTTGTTACCCTGCTGTCACTGATAAGTACCCTCTCCTTTATGCGATCAAAAAGATCCAAAATATACTTTGAATCAGCTACCCATACGTTAGGGTTGCAATTAAATGCATCTTTTAATACTTCAAAAATGTGTAAATCGACTAAATTCTCACAACTTCATTTAGAGATTGTTGAAAGATCACAGTTAAGCGTATTGTTCATTAAGAAAGATGAGAAATTGAGAAGGAGAAAAAATGGGGCCCCGCAGTAAATTAATCCTAGAATCATTTGTGAGACCCCATCTATAACAATTCTCATCTTTACGAGATGAAAGCTAGTCATTTTCTCAATTTTGATAATAAAGTTTCATAAGGTGGATGAGCTCCTCTGTAGTGCACTTTGTTGTGGTGATTGAGTAATAAACAACAGATTTGACAGATAATGCCCAAACAACATGGACGTCTAAATTTGTTGAATCACTTTTATTAGAAAACTCTTTATTTGTTACTAAGTAATAATAAATTAAAATGTTTCAGACTTGGAACTCATGACAATAATACGTAATCGTGATTTTACAAACTAGAACCTCAATAAATAGATCTCACCCTAATGCTCACATGTCTGTCATTGTGTATAGAACAATCATAATTCAAGCACAGATTTTCTGTTTATGAGAATCATTCAAAAGTCTTGCAACAAAACGCTAAGTATCCTAACTTACCTTTGGACGATTTTTTTTTTTTTTTTTGAGAACATAGAGCACGTTTGTATGTCTTGTCTTGTATTCGGTATTTTTGTATTGCCAGAGTCCTCTTGGCACAAAAAGGGCGATCTTCATAAATCATATTATTGTTGTTCATATGATTCTCTTTCGAACAATCGCATATATATTTTTTAGTACTGTTTGTTTATTTGACGATTTTTTGTTTGAATACAAGCCATAATATTTGTTGTGTGAGTCGATTTTTTACCATTATTTTATCGGTTTTTATCAGTTTATGATGGACTCATGTTCCTGTCCAATTGCTTGGTGATGTTGTCAGCTATAAGATGAAATTGCAGTCATATATTTATATTCATTCATATAAATAAACTTATACACACATACACAAATCATATGAGGAGAGGGAAAAAAATCAAATACCGCCAACTACATTATAAGTTTATTATATTGCATTATGATTCGGATTTCATAAATTCATTAATTCTTTCATTTTTTGTCAAGAATTTACACAAATAAGGGCCTAAGTAGCATACTTTCAGTAAAAATTAGAAATATTATTTCAATATTTTTTTACTTCTTAAGATCTAAAATCTTGAGGTGAAGTGGTCTTGAAAAAAATTTTATTTATAAAATGAAATGGCTTAAAAGCCCTTATTCACTCTTCTCTAATGCGTAGTTGTTAGCAGAATTATATGCAACATTTATTTGTCCTTTTCTTTTTGAAGTTTTTAATGATGTCGACGACGGCGACTATGATAATAATGACGATGCTTATGTTACTCTGCCTGATGTGGCTTAATAAATAGAACCCAAATTTTTAGTGTTTCGTGTGTGAGGTATAATGATGGAATACTATTTATTTACTTATTTACTACTTTCTATACAAGTTGTACTGCACTTTACTACACTCTGGTGTGATTTTGTATTATATATATATAAAAAATGTGTTTGTGTGTTTATTACTGTATTATCATTCAAACAACATGATAAATCCATTTAAATTTATAGTATTTGATTATGTTGAAATATGAAGATGAACTATGCAGAAAAAAGTAATAAATGAAATCAGCAAGACAACAAAAAATATGAAACACAACTATACATTTAAAAAATTTAAACAATCAAAATAATAAATTTGTTAAAGCGTTAATAATTTATTGGTTGGTGGTAAAGAGTTGAGAAATGTTGAAAGCTGATGATTGGTCGGTCGAGAGAGTTAAGTTAAGGAATATAACTCTTAAATATAATGTTTTAAGTTTAACTGGTCAAATGCGTCCTTTGATAAATTAATGAATATATAATTCATCAGGAATCTATATTAAGTTCCTCGACGTTGAACTTGCAAAACCTACTGTGTTTTTCAACAACTTTTCAGAAAACCAAATATATATATATATATATATATATATATATATATATATATATATATATATATATATATATATATGAACCATTTTCAAAAAATTTTAACCAAGCTGAAATTGACTGAAATTCTTAATAAGTTTTGTGATAATACTATTTTAAACAAACAGGTTACAGATCTGAACTCAATAAGCTTGAAACTAATAGAGTGCAAAATTTTAAATTTTAGCACCATAGGTTTCATTTTATAATCGTGGTTGTTGTACAAAGTTCAAAAACTTAGAAAAAGGGCTAAAAATTACTTAACTTTTTCCAATACTTCTACACTATGTTCGCGCGTTTGTACTTTTTCATTCGATCTTACATAAGCTAATCGGATCCTGTGGATATATTCAATACTTTCGCAGGGTACATTCACAGTTTCATATAGAATAACATGGATTATTGCGCAAACTTAGGTTTTTGTTATTTTACATAGAGTATTTCCATTTTAAATTAAAAAAATTTTGACCCTTGCTACCAATTTAGATAAAATTTGGTGCATGTGTAGAGGAGGATACAGAGGCATGTATCCCATTTTTATTTTGAGAACTGTGGCAACTCTAGAGCTTTGAAAGAGGTTAAGATATTTTTTAAACAACCATAACTTTTGTTATATAAAATATATCGAAACAATTTTTTTGGAGTAGATATGTCAAAGCTTGTATTTTAAGATGACATATAAAAATTTGGAAAATATTTTTATTAACATAACTTTTTGTAAGAACTTTCTTTAGTGGCGTGTATCTCAAGAGGTCCGTCTTTAATTTTTTTATATTTTTTTGGTAGAAAGCCTTATCGGTATACTTGTTACAGAGAAAATTTCAGAGAGATCAAAAATTTTAAATTTAAAAAGGAATTATTTCATAATAAAATCGAGGAAGCATTAAAAATAAATTTAATAAAAAAATGTTATGGACTTGACAACCTTGCTTACTTTTTCTGACTTTACGGCTAATGAGTGTGATGCTAAAGGCTTTGTTGAGTTGCTTAAAGTTGAGATTGTACCTACTATATTGAATTAATGGTATTATATACATATTTGTAGTTTTAAACTTTATTATTAGATTAGTATTAATATTAAATTGCTTGAACATATTGGCAATTTATATATATTGTTAGCCTCTTCGTCTTATTATGAGTTCTAGCAGTCTAGTTCTTCTTCTTCATTTGTTTACAATGTAGGGCTTTTGTTACTTTTTTTTGTCTTTTTGATAAATACCATATGAATTCAAATGATCTTTTCATATAACAAAATGTATATGTTTTATTGCATTCATTTTAATTGCTTTGGTTCCCCGCTGTTGGTTTTTTTTTTCAATATTTTTAATGTCTTTTAGTGACAATATGTGTCGTATAATTAGTGGTACCTCTTAGTTGCAAACTATTCTTTATGATAATCGTAACAAATTTAAAAGAGGTCATCTAAATTACCGGAGTTTCAGAACTTTTATACATTCTATTAAACTTGATGAGATTGGTACCATTCTAAAAGATGACATGTTTGATTTTTTTACAGTTCCAAAGACTGCTTGATGAAAATATTTCCGATCGTTCTGTTGGTGTTATGTATATTGTAGAAATAATCGGCCTCCCAGAGGCGGTGGTGTCAGTGTATTTGTCTACAAAAAACATAAATTTCGATCTGCTTTAAAAGTGTGTGTATGTGATATTTGTGAGTAACTTTTTACTGAGACATATTTTGTCTTTGTTTGAAGAGCATCATCGCAATATTTTTTGCAGATACTCGAATATATTCATTGTATGAGACTTCAATTTCAAATTATTAAATTTGCCTAAATCTAATACTATGAGGGCGCTATGTGTAAGACTGAATTTATCTGTTGTACACAATTCTAAGCCCTTGCACTATGATAATGCTAATAACTCTATACCTTTTTGGATTATTTTTTAGATAGTGATATGTCTATAATAAAATTTTCTGATCAGATGCAATGTCCATCGTTTTTTAGAATACCGGGATTATAATAGTATTGATTGGAATAATTTTTTTGCTTGCTTATCAAATTTCGATTATGGTCTATTTTTTAATACTGTTAATATTAATGATAAAGTTTATATATTTTCCTCTCTTCTTTCTTGCCTTTTTCAATATATTGCAGTTGTTAGGAGAAGGATACATAGTAATAGTACTACATGGATGAATTCCAGCGATATTTTATTTGGAAGATCCTTAAGGGATATGGCTTTTTCTGAATTTCCGCATAATTGTTGTGAGGAAAATTGGTGGCTATATTGTAAGGGAGAAGAGAAAGTATTTTTCTAAAATGTTTTGGGGATTAGATTTGTCGGGCTTATGGAAGGTGTTGCGAAATTCTGGATGTGCTAAGGATAGAGATGATTTTTCTTTGGGATGGTGATGTGGATGTTTTGAAAAAAATTTTTATAGGCGATTCTGTTTCTGATGATACACTGCCTGCCACCTGAATAAGGAATCACATTTTTTTAACTTAAATTAAGTATATCTCCTAAACTAAAGTTCAGAAAAAAATTTTGGCTTTAGTTTCCTGAAGAAATAAAAAATATACATATTTTGTTATACTAAAATTATGCATTTATTTAAAGACATGTATTTCTGTGGTATTTTTTCGTGTGTCGCTTGAATAAGGAATATTTTAAAACTAAGCAAATTGTCATTTATTTTTAAATTTTAGGTTATAAAAATGAAAGTTATTATCTTCTTTGATGCAATTCTAAGAATTTTTCGTCTTTCTTTTGGAGTTGTTGCCATTTTCTTCCGTCCTTTCATGTTTTTTCCATATCTTTCCACATTATTTAAATAATTGTACACAACTGTCTTTCCTCTATTATTGTTTTTGGCTATTTTGACCGGATTCTGACCCTGAGATTTCAAAATCAGAATTTTTTCTTTTTCAGAGTTATTAAGAGCTTTACCACGCCCCATTTTGAATAAAAACTATTTAAAAACTATGAAATTATATATTGAAAGAAATTCAAATTATAGCCTTCCTGATTAATATTAAAAGAATTCCTTATTCAAGTGACACACGAAATAGTACCACAGAAATACATGTCTTTAAATAAATGCATACTTTTAGTGTAACAAAATATGTATGTATTTATTCCTTCAGGAAACTAAAGTCAACACTTTGAAATTTGGTTGGCAAAAAATTATTTTTTTCTGAGCTTTAGTTTAGGAGCTATACTTCATTAAAGTTAAAAAAATGTGATTCCTTATTCAAGTGGCAGGCAATGTATTTCTGATATTGATATTAATGATTTAGTAAGTTCAAAAATTGTTTCTCTTTTAGATATGTTGATGAGATTGAGTTCCCTGGGGAGCTTAATAAATTTAAATCTGGTTCAATTGGTATTGATAACATTCCCATTAAATTTATTAAAGTTATTTTTTCACATGTTTCGGACTTATTATTACACTTAGTTAACTCTGTTTTTATGTCATCAGTGTTTCCTGAACTTTGAAAAACTTCCCGCACCTACTTCAAAATCTAAGATTGTTAATGAACCATATGATCTAAGGCCCATTTCTATACTTCTGGCGGTACCTAAAATTTTTGAGCACCTCATAAAAGATCAAATACTGTAGTCTATTAATGGCAAGATTTATGAGTCCTAGCATGCCATCCTTAAGGGTTATAGTACTAAATCGCTATTAGTTATCGTTATTGATTCCATTAGGGAGAACGTTAAATGTAAAAACATATAATTTGTATGAAAAATGTGCAATGCGGCTCGGTTTAAAAAAAAAATTATTTTAATTCCCTCCGGATCTTTTGTTGCTTTTATTTTCTCACAAAAATATTACCATATTTTTTAAAAATTTGTATGAATTTCGTAAACAAAATCGAAAAAGTTTGAAGTAAAAACATAAATGAAAGGAAAATAAATAAAATTGTTTTTTATTTTCCGTTGCCGTCTAAGTTTTTTGTTTAATTTAACAATGTGGCTATGTGAAGGAATCCGGACTTGTTGTGTTTATACATTAATGTAGATAAATTGAGTGCATTGGTTTTACTTGATCTATCTAGAGCCTTTAATACCATCTGCCATTCGACAATGCTCAGAAAACTAAAGGATTAATTTAAATTTTCAAATTCAAATAATTTCAAATAATGTTGTACCTAATTGGTAGGTCACGTTCATTGATTTTAGTGGAAGCAAATCTTTGCTTAATGTTAATGCCGGTGTCCCTCAACGTTCCGTATTGGGCCCAATTTTATTTATTCTATATGTAAATGATCTTGTGGAACATTCTAGTATGCAGATGATATTTTTGATGATATTTATATATATAAATATATAGAGAGATAAAATATGTATATATATGAAATCCATTTACAACTACATAGGAATGGAACTATATATTTCAGAAAAACTAATAAAAAATTAATAATAACTTTTTCTTTAAACAGACCGGATATTAAAACCAAACCAAACATTAAAATTTTGTTGACTTTTTTGGCTACTTCCTTTTTTTTCCAAATAGGGCTTCGTGACTCTCAAGCGGAAAAATGGCTATTTGCCATTTGCGGATTCAAGGCATATTTAGCTGGGAATCCTGGGAACTAAAAAGTAATTAAATTAATGTTTTTACTTATTTTATCCGCTAAGCTTAACATTTTTAATATGTACTATTCTGTATGAGGCATTTAATTTAATAAAGGAATGATTATTTTTGCGTTTTATTTTTTCGCTTAAATTATAATGATTATTTTGTGATTTTTATTTTATTGCTTAAAAAATATAACATTCCCAATTCTTGGTGAAAAATTTTATATCTTATTGCATCAAAAATTTGTTTCAAACATGATAAATTTTATATACAGATGAAAATGTGGACTTAATATAGTATAATTGCGTTTGCAATTTTTAATTTCGTTTTTAAAGACCTTTAAAGTTTTGAAGGATGCACGAGGTTAATTTTTAATTTTACTACTTTATATAGTGATATAATTTTTCCTCTTATGATTTTTACTTATTTATGAAAGAACTTTTGCAATTTGAGGGAGACATAAAGGTAATCCCTCTTAATAAAGAACTATATATATCATTATTAAGTTTATAACAGTTGAAGAAAATCAGGGTTTCGAAATTCGGTATTTAGACTCTTCTCGTTTTATGGCCTTCAGCTTAGAATCTTTAGCAAAAAATTTAAATGACAGTGATATTCAAATTCTAAATAAAACTTACAATCGAAAACAACAATTTGATTTACTAAGAAGAAAAAGAGTATTTTCTTATTCTTATATTGATTCGATGGAGCGCTTTAATAAAACTAATCTTCCTGATAAAGAAAAATTTTATAATATTTTAAATAATTCGCATTGTACTGATAAAGCTTATGATCATGCTAAATCTGTTTGGACAACTTTATATGTAATAACTTGTTAGATTACACTAAATTATATTTAAAAAACAGATGTTTTCCTCTTAACAGATATTTTTCAAAATTTTAGAAGTATTTGTAAAAGTATATACAAACTTGAACCATGCCAATATTATACTGCTCCAGGTTTATCGTGGGATGCAATGTTATGAACAACTAATATAAGGTTAGAACTGTTCAGTGATGTCAATATGTATATTTTTATACAAGACGGTATTAGAGGAGGACTAGTACAATGTTCAAAGAGATATTCTAGAGCAAATAATAAATATTTAGAAGACTTTGATAGTAGTAAGCCTTCAGAATATTTAATGTATCTAGAAAAATTATGATATGGATATTAAAAAAAGAGGAGAATTTTGGCTTAATAACGCCTATTTTTTTTAATTGTCCAAATAGAAGTTGCATAAAAGTGCTTCAAGCATTTCATCCTTTAATATCCTTGAAAGTTTATAACAAATAATTTCCAGAATAATATATGATAAAGATTTCAATATCCAGTTTAAAGTACTAAAATTTTAGCGTTTTAAATTTTTTACTTTAAGCCATACAACGATTTGAATATTATTCCTAAAAACAAATATACAAATTTAATTTTCAGTTTAGTGAGACATCGAGTATGCAAAATCAACGTGGCCATTTTTGAAATCATAGTATTTAAATTTTAAGTAATTCTTATTTTATGTGTAACACGTAGGGTTTGGGGTCCGGGATTTCCAGGCAAAATACTGTCGGGAATTTTTGTTAAATTTTCTTGGGAAAACGTTTCTCTAAATATGGTACTTGCAGGAGTTTAATGCATATAATACAACTAGCACGTTATCTGAGAGGAACGTTAATGTTGCATGAATTAGGTTTGTGACTATTGAATTAGATGTTTTCTATTAGATATATATATGTATTTGTTTATCTATAGTTTAAAAAATTTACTTACAAGTTGTTTCACATGAAATTTTAAATAAATTTGATTTTTGTCATGTTAAAATTTTAGATTATAGACACTTTAGTTTCACTATAGATTTGTGGACATGAATAATAGATAAATTGAACTTCGAAAATACTCACCATTATAAACAAGTAAGAAAGATATAGTCGGTCAAGCCCGATCAAATGATACCCCATACCAATGTGCATATCCATCAAAATTTGTGAAAAGGTCTTACATTAGACATGTGGACAATTGTGGACCACTACTTTTACTAAGTGTAAAATAAAATATAAGAATGCAGAATATTACGTTAATACTAACATTTATATGAATTTATGCACTTTAGGGTAATTCCCGAAAGTGGGCTTATATGGGAGTTATGGTAAATTATGGAGACGATCCCCATAAAATTTGTCACTGTGATTTCTACTTATATAAATCTTATTTGTGTCGAATGATACTAATATATATATGTGATTTATTCACGTTAAAATGATTTTCGGAAGATGGTTTTGTATGTGAGCTATGGTCAATTATGGACCGATCTTCATGAAATTTGGTACAAATATTGATACTTGTACAAAAATTCTTTACACTGAATTTCATTAAAATATTGCTATATTTAATCCGAGAGGACATTTGTATGGGGACTAGGTGAAATAATGGACCGATCAAAACAAATTTTAACAGGCTTCGTCCTTGTGTCAAATTTCATTGCATTATCTTCAAAATTGCGACCTTTACTTTGTGCACAAGGTTTACATGGACAGCCAGACAGACAGACGGACGGACATCGTTAGATCGATTTAAAAAGTGTTCACATTGCTACCAAAAATTATTCAAATCGGACTTGGAGAAGTAATGTTATATACAAATATATGAACAAGTATGCTTTTACCACGAAAGTCGCTGTCGTTTTACTTAAACACAATTATTCATTTTCAATTTTTTGAGATATTTGTTGGTTTTTTAGAATTTTTTAAAATTATAGTTAGAAATAGTTTCTATGATTAATGCAGTTTGTTAAAAAATAATTATAATAATTGATTAAGTAAGTTCATATAATAATTTAAGTTATATTTGATTTGAAGAACGAAGCGCCGCATGCGAAGATTTTTGTAAAATATAAGTAATTTCGATTTTAAATGGATGATTCTGTAAAAACAAAATTAGTAAAAGAAAAGAAGAAATTATATTATTTTTTGTAGAAACACAAAAATTTTAACTTTTTAAAAGCAAATTTTAGGATCAAAAAAAGCTAAAAATGCTAAAAATTAAACCAAAATTTTGAGGCTAAAAACAAAATAAAAAGGCTAGATTTAGCATTAAAAAGGCTAAACTGCAATTTTTTAACAAATTTTTATTAAATTATTTTTATGTTTATGAAAACATCGATAGAGGAAAATAGAGGTATTTATTTATTAAACGTATCAACAATGTTGAAGGGATAAATTTTATAAATATGAAAATATGTCCATTCTCAGAGTTTTCTTTATCACAAAATGTAGAAAAATGTACATATTTATGTTAATTTATAATTTTTAATTTATTGTACTTTTCTTTGGTTTTAGAAATTATAGATTTAAATATTTTGATATTTCCTATACATTTCTTTTTAAAAATAAAACCGTAATGTGCTTAGTTATGTAAAAATATTTTTTGTTATTTTTTAATTAATTTGAATTAATATTATTAAAAATCATAGTTAATTTTTAACATTTTCTTAAATATATATCTTAAGAAAAGCCTTTAAATATAATTTTACAACATTTTTGAATATATCGTTGGATATAATAATATATATTGAGAGTTAATGTTTAATATACAATCGGTTGGAACGAATTATATAAAAGTAAATATATGTAGTTGGAAGATTATACTTTGTGCATAATAATCATGTTTTTTTAATGAATTTATATAGCGAAATTTTGGTATGTATTTTGTTTGGAATTTAGTGAACTCATTCTTCACAAGGAGTACATTCAAATCCTTATGGATGTTCTCATTTCTTATATTCCATAGTGCATCCGTAATTGTTCTAAGAATTTTTGATTGGGCCATCTGTATAATATCAATGCTCATATTGCTGGCCGTTTCCCACAATTGGCTGCCTTATGTCTAAATTAGTTTATGCAGGATGACTTTATTGTTAAGGCTGA
Organism: Protocalliphora azurea; assembly: GCA_932274085.1. NCBI lineage: Eukaryota > Metazoa > Arthropoda > Insecta > Diptera > Calliphoridae > Protocalliphora > Protocalliphora azurea. Next base: position 74,966,396 of record OW026522.1, on the reverse strand, counting down.
GTTTTGATTGCTTTTTAATTAACCAACGAAGGCTGGAAGTTTTTAATTTCATATTAACTCTTTTGGTTTCTATATGACGGCGCTAAATAAGTCGTATATCCAAACCATATACCAAGATATGTGTCACGATCAGACTGGGGAATAAAAATAGGATTCAGTGTAATGGGCGGGCAGTTTCCTCTCCTCAGTCTAAAAGTAACATGTTTGCTTCTTAATTTGTTCATTAGTATTCTCCAATTTTTTAACAAAGTCTCCTCATGTCTAAGCACTTAGTTGATTAGAAGCTAAACATGAGTTTTCATGTTAGGTTAGTATTGGTGTGTCATCAGCAAATGAACAAATTGTCAGTTCATCGTATGTTGGCAAGTCAGATGTGTACAACAAATACAGAGTAGGCCCCAGAACACTACCGTGTGGGACACCTATTTTTACATCAAATTCTCCTGTCATAAAGTTATCATTCTTCACTCTAAATGATCGGTCAGATAGATATGACTCGAACAAATTATGAGTATAAGGTGGCAAAAACATTTATTTTTATATATTAAAACATGATAACATACTTTGTCGAAAGCTTGTACTACATCCAAAAAGATGGCAGAGCAATACTTCTTTAATTCAAAGGATTTTCTAATCACTCTATTCGGACGATAAACTTGTTCAATTGTAAAAGTTTCTAAACCTTCCGAATTTTGGGCATATTAGGCTATTGGGAACTTCATTTAAAACACTGGCATATGAGCCATTACTAGGGATAAATGAATTTGCTTGTTTATTTAGTAAATTTTACTTTATAATTATTTATTATTAATGGCATTTGAAGCTGATGTCAGAACGACATCACCTCTTCTTAGCTTTTGCTTTTCCCTTAATATTTTCAGTAATTCTTTGTATACTGGGTTTATGTTCAATAAGGGCTATTTACTTTTGTGTCCTTTTTTAGTTGTATCATTTTTGAAAGGAAAAAAGAATTCTAAAAATTTTTATCATTTTTATTTTTGGTCTATCTACAAAACATACATTTTTTTGGGAAAATTTGCTAGCTGCATGTTTTTGTTTTATTTTCAAAGGATTGTAATGTGCAAATAAGCGTTTTTAATGTTCTAGTCACAATTGAGTTGTTCGTAAAGAATTTATTAAATTTTAATATATTTTAATCAGTTTAAATTTTTTGACAAAATTTTTACATTTATTTGCAATTTGAAATATGAACACATTTCCGTTTTCGTGATGATCTGATGATCCTGCTAATCACCAAACGTCGTCTTTTTATCATTTATAACATACATTAAAAATAAATTAAGAAAAACGGGCTATCTACCATAACTTCACCAATAATGAGGTTAAAAGATTTATTTTTAAGTATGAGGTTTAGTAGACGTAATATAAATAAATCGTAAAAGACCGGATTGCAAAATAATGAAAAATAAGTAAAAGAGACAGTTTTTATATTTTTCTTTTACAGATAGCCCTGTTTGAATATAAGCCCCCGTTATACAATTCCCTAGATACTTTTTGTATCTGGAAGCTTTCTGAATCTCCCAGATGACGTAGAAATTTAAAAGTCAGCTTACTTGTAAAACTACTCATTCTTCGAATGTTCACGTATTAGTTTTTTTCTTAACATTATCAAATTGTTTTCTAAGCACTTCTTTAAATCGTTGATTTAATATAAATTTTAAGTAATCGAAGATTTATAGCAATAACTGATCAATTCATAGTGTTATGCAGTGAAACAAAATCAGCCTATTTTGTGTGTCAATATGTTCTTACCAATTAGCTGGTCTAATCGAGTTTCGATTTGAAGACAATGGTTTTTACCCTTGAAATCAATTTTTGATAAAAAATGCAATTTTCTGTAAATGTTTGTCCTTTTTCTAGTAGATTTTTCTTGAAAAATATAAGTGTTTACCAGGGTCAAGTTTAAATATGTACGAAAAAATATGAATGTAAGCGCATAAAAGAAGAAATTCATGTTATTCTTCAAGATATTCAAAAACTATAAAATAGTTTATACGAATCAGTTATTCAAGTTACTAAAATTAAGTAAGAAATTGCGCTTTAGTTAGCAAAACTATTTTTTGTAAAATACTCTTTTGGTAAAAAAGGTTGGTGATCACAAATCTTTGTTACTCTCTAACGCTAAAAAGATTATTTATAAAATAAAATTTTAGCTTTCAACAAAAAAAAAATTTTTTTTTTGTTTACAAGTGATCACATAATTTCGTTCAAATGGATCTTGCGCTTATAATTTTAATTTTTATAAAATTTAATTTTAGTTTTTCGTTAAAAATATCGATTTTTGGTGAAAAATATATGTAGGTGATCACAGAGTTGAGTCTTTCCTCACGAGCGGTCACAAATGCGATTTAATTTTTGTTTATATTTTGTTAACGTTTTAATGGAATATTGAACATGAAATTTCTGTGAAATTCTATATTTTAAATCTTGTTCGACTAAATTTTTTTATAATATCTTAACATATATATACAAGACAAAATCTTGATTAAGACCAAATTTATACCACTATACTTTTGTGGACATTAAAAAATAATAAGTAAGTTAGTAAAGAAATACATATTTACATATGAATAATATATAAGATTCGACATAACCGAATGTATTATTTTTCTTCTATACTATTTTTAATCTTGATCAAAAATAATCCTAAATATTCGTGATCTTTTACTCTAAAGAAATTTTGGAGCTACTTTCAGTCTTGGAGCCATATATCCTTAAATATTATTTTGAATTCGTAACATTTAAACAGTTTTAAAGAAAATTTAAAAAAATATACCTAAAATAATCTAGTTTTCAATATGTATTTAAAGGCTAAGATGTAAAATTTCGATTTATTATTTTGTTCAGTATGTAAATGCACAGTAGTATGTAAATGTTAATCTATCTTCATGTGGTAAAGCATTAATGGATAAAAAATAACTTGTATAGAGAAAATTTCCCATTTAATATGCTTCAAACATTAGTTAGTTATAATGACTAAATGCAAAATTACTGATCGGCAGTTGTATACATATATATATATAACAATTTCTTTGATTTCTTTCTTAAAACATCAATGCAGTCGTATTTATATATTGGAGTTTCCATGTCTGTCGATATGATTTTCTAACACTCATTACTTTTGTTTTAAAATATCTTTGGGATCCAAAGAAAAAAAAGGGAACTCATATTAAATTTCCATAATAATGCCATATTCAAACAGTAGCATTTCAAATTAATAACAACAACAATATAATAGAAAGAAAAAACCTCCGTTAGTGATTGAATGAATACAATCATTTTTGTTAAGAACATTTTAATAACAAATGCCTATGATTTTCTTTTTTTTATGAACAAAATACAAAAACAACAAATGCACATTTAGTCACTTCTATTAAATGTGGATAAATGTGAATTGTATATACTAAACATATGTATACCGATGCGATAAATGACCACCAACAAAGTTTTGTAAATGCAACAACGGCAACAAATAGTAGAAACATTCAAAAAAAGACTACAACAATCAAAATGTTAACGTTAGCATTTATTGTTTTTTTTTTTTTTTTGATGGTGGTGTCGTATCTGTTGTAGCTTTTAACTCTTTTTTAAATACTTTTATTTATGTGTGTGTAAGTAAGATATCTTTCTTGTCGTTCTTTTTCCATTAAATATGAAGAGACAAAACGTATATTATGTCGTAAAGATCATAATTCATTGTATAAACAATTCATAATATTAACAACGAACAAATTGTTTTGGTCACAAAACCAACATCATCAGCAACAACACAATAGAGAACATTGAAAGCGAGTAAGTAGCAGCAACAAATGAAGTACGAAAACAATGGAAAACGGAAGACCCTAAAGTCTTAAGACTCTACTTCTTATTCAGATTCACACAAAATATTCACATATCGTTCATTTGCAGCAACAATGTCGCAACTCAAAAAATATCTTTTTTTCAGGAGACGCATTTTTAGTTTTTGAGTTGAAATTTATTTTTATAAAATTTTTTATGAAAATAATATTATGGTGAAATTTAATCACTTTTCTAGGAAATAGCCGACGCACAATTAAATTATACATTGTTGCAAATTATACACAATAGATTACGTAATTAGAACAAAATGTCTTTATCGCTATGCTGGGTGAAATATAAAAGACTCGTTCACAAGACTTTGTCAGTTAATAAAACTAATTATTTACTATTCATTAGTGATGTTAGCCCGAAGTTTGCGTTTTTTGACTTATGATGTTGTTGTCGCAAACGAGCGATATGATCATCAAATACAACTTAATGTATTGAATAGATTTTGATGATGATCACTATGATCATCATCAAAATTTTATTACAGTCAAAAGATGAAAAAAGGTACACTAAGCCATCAATTGCCAGGGCATATGGTCAAACTCATGGTCATATTATAATTCTATTGTTTGCAGTTAAAAAAAATATGTATATGTATCCTTCTATGATTTTTATTTAATATAGACTTAGTCTCATCTGAAAACTAGAACATCAAATAATAGCATTAGTTTTTAATATAAAGATATCATAATGAAATATTTAGAAACCAATTTTAAGTAGATTATGACTGATCGAATAGCGTACCCCCTATAATGATATTAGAATTTATGTATTATTTTTCTTAAATGATTTTTTATGTTTTTATTATGAGAAAAGGGCTATTTTAGTTTACGGTATAAAAACTATACGTATTTCTTTTTTTTATTTCCCCTTCTCTTTATATCAATCTTTTTAAATTTCATCTAGCCAAATTTGGTGCAATACAATTGATGAATTATATATTAACTCAAATTGAAAAATGGCTTTTTATTTATTTTTATTTTTTGCAAAACCTATATTTTTTTTTTTTGTTACAACATTGTTAAAGATGTATCGGTGATATTTCCAGTCACAATGTTTAGTAACAAAGACCCCTATGGGAAGGTACCCAACATAACGTTAAATCGTTATATGCAACAAATTTATTAACATAGTCCTTAATCACCACACGCAGGTTCCAAAACGCTTTTTTTAGAAATAATTATTTAACTCGTAAACAGTTAGAGATATCTAAATAAAATAATTACTGACCAGTGGTAGCGGGTCAGAGGGTAGAGGGAACCCCTCCAAATTTGGTCACTTTGGATATGTAATTTTTTTTAAATTCTCCAAAAATTCATTTATGAATTTAATCTAAAACATATAGATAGAACTTGTAAACCTCTTTAAAAAATATGCATACATGTGTAGCATATCTTTCTTAGTTTAAGAGATACTTAAGTCGAAATGAATTTTTCTATCATTTTTTGTCTAGCTTTTTTAAGTTTTTTAAATTTATCGGATTTAATTTGGGCCCCATTTTTAATAGATTTCTAACAAAATGGTTATATTTATTTAAAATTTAAACCTCAAAAAAATTTCGCATTTTTTTATTATTTTAAAAATGTGATATTTTTTCACTTTCAAAATATTTTTTTGTTCTGAACTGTGGAATTTTCTTAATGTTTTCTAAAGAAAGAAATCTTAACTTAAATGCACATAAAGTAAAATCGTTTGCAAAATGCTTTCTCCAAGCACTATTCAAAATTTTTCAATAAAAGAAAAGATTTTAATTTATTAAAAAATTATTAAAAGGAGAAGCAGAGATAAAGAGATACTCGTATATTAGTTATACATCCCCATATGCTGGTTAAATGCACAAAAGGTATTTCCTAAGCTATACGTTTTACAACGACAGGGTAATCATTCTGATGAGAATAATCAATTTTTGAATTATGTTTTGCAAGTATTTGGATTTTGGGTATTTTGGTACAGAAAAGTGGGAGTAATTTTAATTTCCGAATTTTAGGATAAGTTTACCTATATTGTATTAAAATTGCATTAGAAATGAGGTATACCATTCATTTAAATTTTATTTCGGTCCAAATATTAACATTATTTCTAAAATAATAAAATTTTAAATAGCAAAAACTATATATGTATGCATATATATTTTTGTTATACTTCACACAAGAATAAAGGGGATTTTTGTTATTTCGTTTGTAATTTCCACAATTTTTGTCGGAGAGCAAAGTTTATATTTTCTAGGTCCTTGTAAGAAACGACATATATCTATATATCTCATAATCTCTCTATTTCAACTTTATTTGAAAATGCATTTTATACAAAGTTTTTGCTGTTGAAATATATACAAGATTTGGCACAGCGAAATATAGTAATCCAACTTGTTTTTCTTTTTAATTTATTTCCTATACAATTTCTAAGGTTGACAACCGATTTAAAAAAGTCAAAAGGTAACGATAATCATATTTTGGATTATTTCGATAATTTTTCTCCAACTGTGTAATAACGGTGTTTTAGCGGTAACGATACTATATATTTTATTTAGGTATTTTAGCGGGAATGGTATTTCAAATTATTTCGTTAATAACATTTTAGGTGTACCGGTAGTCAAGTTGAATGTTTTTTTTTTAGCAGTAAGGGTATTTTAGCGGCCACAGTAGCCAACATTGAAAATATCATTAAAATCGGTTCAGTTGTTTAAGCGTGATTGCGCCACAAACAAACAAATAAATAAATAAATAAACATTCTATTTTATAATTTGAATATGGATTTTTTTTGTTTATATAATTTTAAAATTGATATTTGTTGCATGAGTTTTTGTCCACAGCGGACAATTTCTTCGATGGAAACGCATATATTACATACTTCGTAATAAATTTTAGTTAAATCTTTTAATTTTGTATTTAATATTTAATATTTAATATTTAATATTTAATATTTATAAAAGATTGTATCTTAGATTTTTCATGAAATTGCGGTTTTGATGCCACTATATTCGTTATAGTGACCCTCATCTATGATATATATGTTAAAGACAAATTTGAAGTTTTTTTTTCAATTCTGTCAACGTTTTTGTAGTTCATCCATCTTCCACAGTGAATATGTTTGAGTGCAAAAGTCTCTATCTTTATGAGTAATTACTTTTTAATAATATAAACATAACGTATATCATTTCTAACTAATTTATACATGCTTAATATGAATCTAGCTACAAAATTGAAATCGGTTGAGTAGTATGTTATATATACAATGATAAATATTCACTTTATATGGCCGCACTAACTCTACCTATTTTCATCTCAGACTTTCGCTGTAATAAATCCTTAGATCGAGATATCTTTTAAATTGCGACTTGTAATTTGTTCACAAGGTTTACATTGGCAGACAGCCAGCCGACTAGAGGGACGGATATCGTTAAATTGTCTTAGAAAGTGATTCTGAGTAGAACGGTAAACTTTAAGGTCCCATGATTTTTTCTGTGCGTTACAAATATCATTACAAACGACTAATATCGCATAATACGCATAATAGCACTTATGGTGCTGTAGTGTGTAAATGTTCCTACAGGGACTACGAACGTATTTATCTTAACTAAAATTTTGTTCAACGGAATTAAGTTGGGTAGTTAAATAAAAAAAAAAAAAAAAAACAAATTTAAATCAACCACCTTTAAGATAACTAAAATCCATTAGTTAACTTGAAAAAATTTCTTCAATTTGACTTATTTACGAAATCTTCCAAAAAGAATTAACTAAAATATTTTGATGATTCAACTAACGATTGAGTTGGTTGTATATTACTTTACGTTTTTTCAATCTACACAAAAATTTACCGTACCTACTAAGGGATCCAATTATTCGGGTTTTCATATTAATCGGTTAATTCGACAAATAATTATTCGAGGTTAAAAGTTGATCGGTTAATAATCGATTAATGGCAATTAACCGAGTTGTTTTAGTTATACATATATTTTAGTGTTTTAAGGAATTATAAAATAAGTGTTTTATTTTACACTAAAGTGGTGACTACCGACGACAACGATGCTGAATCTAAGTGACAATGACCCAACTATATAAGTGTGCAAAATAGCCGTAAAACCACCAACTTTTTGGAAATCAGACCCAAAGTTGTGGTTCGTGCAGGTTGAGTCGCTTTTGTACGTGCAAGGATTATCTCAGACGACGCAATGTACTACACCTTGGTAGTGCGCATCGGACATAATATTATCTCCTCCCGTGACGGAAAAATATGAAACCCTCAAAGCGAAACTCATTACCGAGTTTAGCGAATCAGACAACAGCCGGTTCAAACGTTTATTTGATAATTTGTCCACAGAAGGAAAGAAACCTTCAGGGTTACTACGTGGTTTAAGGGAATTGTTCGGAAACAAGTTGGACAAAGAAGTTTTGAAATCATTTTGGTTACGCCAGCTGCCAACACATATAAAACAAATTTTAGCAACACTTGAAGGTGATTTAACAACATTAGCTAAAAAAGCTGATTTTATAATTGAGGTACAGAATGAGCCAAAGCTCGACATTGTAAACGAAAATACAGATATACACAAGGCCATCATGGAGTTCACAAAAAGATTTGATCGTGTAGGGCGAGACCGCCAGGACACCCAAACACCTAGGGATCTACTTCAATATCGACGATCACTTCGGAATGAATGAAATTTGTTCGTACCACCGTACGTTTAAAGATAGGGCAACTAAATGCCACCCACCTTGCAACTTTCATCCTCACCTTTCGGAAAACTAGCAAGCCTTCCGTTTTCTGCGGTTCGGAATTGTAATTCCTAAACCAGTGAATTCATAAGTACAACTCCCTTTAGTAAAACTGCTCGCAGCTAACAATACCGAAATCAACACCTGCGGCAAAAAATTCCTTTAACTGGATATTGGTTTGCGACTAGAATTCAAGTAGCTTTTCACCGTTGTGGATGTCAGTTACGCCATAATAGGGGCAGATTTCCTGCAAAATTTTAATATCTTAGTAAATATAAAAGGAAAATCGCTAGTGGACGGCACAATTCAGTTACGTCGTCTTACTGTTCCTAAAACAAGCAATGCGTTTCACCAACTTCTTACTTAATTCATGGATCTAGCAGACGACACTCACTCTCTGGCCAAGAAACCATCGAAAGTCAAGCATTTTATTGAGGCGAAAGGACTCCCAATATCGCAGAAGGTCCGAAAATTGTCACTCGAAAAGTTTGCGAAGGAAGAATTCGATTATTTGCTTGACCGTGGTATATGAGCTAGTCCCCTACACTTGGTGAAGAAACCGATTTTCGACTTTTAAATGCAAGAACAATTTTGCAAGCGAATTAGATGTCAAAACAGTTTTTTCCGATATAGATTGCAAAAAAGCGCACGCCTTATCGCAGTAAATCCGGAGGACGTGGAAACAATGTCGGTAATGACTCCGTTTGGGTTGTTCGAATTTAAATATATCATATTCGGTCTACGAAATGCCGCACAGACATTCGAGCGATTTATGGACGACACTGTAAAAGAACTCGATTTTGTTTTTCCTTATTTAGACGACGCACTAGTGGCATCAACGTCATTCGAGGAACTTGCGGCAACGCTTTGAAGTTTACAGGGAAAATGGTTTGGTTATAAATATTGATAAATGTCAATCGGGACGATCCTAAGTAGAGTTTTTGGGACACTTAATCAACAAAAGTGGTATCAAACTACTCTCTCACAAAGTGCAAGCTATTGTGAGTCGTAAAAAACCTTCGGAAGTACAGGACTTACGTAGTTTCCTGCGAGCAGTGAATTTTTATAGAAAGTTCCTACTGCATGCAGCCGAAATAGAACTAAACCTACAAAAATTTATGAAACCTTATAAAAAACGAGACCGCACAAAGCTGAAATGGTCGGCTGAGACTGATGAGGCGTTTGAGAAAATCAAAACTGAACTTGCAAATGCTGCTATATTATCATTTCCCCGGAGGGTTGCCACTGTTGCACTAATGACAGACGCATCTGACAAAGCGATGGGAGCAGCATTGCAGCAAAGAGTAGACGGCAGTTGGCAACCGTTGGGATTTTTTTTCAAAAAAGTTTACCACAACGGTACAATGTTACAACACATACGGCCGCGAACTTCAGGCCAACAAATTTTTCCGATTTTATTTGGAAGACACACAAATCATCATTTTTACCGATCATGAGCCGCTGATACATGCCTTTGAACATAAACGGGAGCGCTTATCACCACGACAGACAAGACTACTGAATTTCATAAGCCAATTTTCCGTAAACATCCAGCACATAAGCGACATTGAAAACATTGTGGCGGATGTCCTGTCAAGGGTAGAATCGATACAGATGCCGACAACAATCAGCTATAAATTGCTTTCTGAGGAACAGGCAATTAGCACAGAGTTGCAAAACATCATATCCGGACAACCCCATATCACTCGCAGTCAAAAGGCCTTATAGAGCATTGGCATCGAGTATTAAAAGCGGCGTTAAAGTTAAAGAAATACTGCCTATAGTATTGTAAACCCTTAGAACAACAATGAAAGAAGTGTCAAGTGTTAACATCAGTGAAAATGAATTTTTGGCAAAACTTCATCAACATGTTGAAAACTCACGCCCAACTGTAACCACTCAGCATGGCAAGAAAGCTGTCTACATACCCAAAGACCTTCGTTTTTACAAAGTCCGGTTTTTGGAACAACTTCCATACTCGTCATACCATCATTCTGGAAGGGGGTGATGTAGGGTATACACCCACATTATAATGATCTGGCAACGCTGACATTCTCTCTTAAGCTTATGTTTTGACAGATTTTTGAATGAAAGGTATTATTGTACGGCATCAGTGATTTTTAATGATCTCAGTAGTCTGTATGCAAAACCTAACAAAATAACAAATAAAACTTTTAGCGTTTTAAGGAATTATAAAATAAATGTTTTGTTTTACACTAAAGTGTAATAAGGTATTTTAGAAGGGCTCTTTAGTACTTCTTTTTCCCGCTGTGAATAGCTCTGGAAATACTGATATTGTTGATCTATTTATTTGTATTTATGTCAAGCGTGTATCCAATGGCATTACAAAAATTATCATAAAGATGTAAAAAACGAATTAAGCACAGTTTTGACATCAAAAAAGCTTTGCATATTTAATGAAAATTATGGATTTGAGACATATATTTCTAAATATATTTCTAAATCAAAACTGCTCAAAATATTGTTTATTAAATCATTATGCCTATCTTCTCCAATTAGTTACAAACACTATAACAAATCTTTTACACTTTCCAGATCTACACTGTATGTTATAACTAACAAATAAATAAATAAATAAAAAAATAAACATTTTGATAACAAAAATCTTAGTTTTCCCCCTAAACTATGTACTGTAATTTTCATAATGAAATGAAAAAAAGTACCATGAACATAAACCGATTAAAACAAAATACCTCAAAAGTTTTATTGTAAGTATAAGAAACACTAGATATTGAGATTGAGGTAGAAATAAAGAAAAAAGAAAAAAAGATCTGCACCGAGAAAAACCGCCGTAATTGATAAAAGAAGACACAGCTTAACAAAATAAATTAATGTTAATGTAAAAAAAATGTTTATTCCAAATGGGAATTTGATCGAATAACATCATTCACTTTATGACTATATTTCAATCTCAAATAACTGCATTTTCATAATTCTTTTATGTATATATTTTTAACTATTTATTTTTTAGCTTCTGGATTGCCTTAAAATATGATGTTGTTGGTTAGGGGATAGATAACGATGGCATTAATAAAACTGCAGTAGTGAGTAAGTAGCAAGTTGTTGTCGTCGTCAACATCGATGTCTTTCTGGTAAAAGTAGTAAAACGATGTTGTTTGTTACTTAAAATAACAACAAGAGACAAAAGAATAAAAAAATTTAAATATATTGATCAAATAACAACGATATTTAAGAATAATACCCAACAATAAAAGCATTTTGTCAATTGGAAAGTCATAAAGTTTTTTTTTTATCGTAGAAATTTGTTGTTTTGGAGAGCGCTAAAACGAGGATCGTTTGCAGTGATTTTGATATAAAAATTATAAAAAAATATGCGGTAAAGTAATAGTTCTACTTGTACTCAGCAGCTCAAGTGCAAATAAAACTATCCGTCCTAACCAGCGTAATTTTAACTGGACAATTCGTAACCGAAATTTGTAAATGATCAATTTAATTATCAAAATTATATTTTAAAATAAAACCTTTAAAAGAAAGTTCTGTTTGATAAAAACCGATCAAATATTTACATTTTTTTTTTTTTCGCGAGATTGTTAAAAACTATTTTATTATCATGAACCATCTGAATTTTGGATAAGTATTTTTAGGTATTCCCAGACATTCAAAGAATATCTTTTATCTTTTATGAGTGGTACATTTTACAGGAATGTCAATATCCAATATAAAATAAGAAAGGTTCTGAATATGAGTAAATTTTGGTTGCTGTATTTTCTAATATTAGAACTGTTACTATCCTTTATGCCTAGAGTGTATTACACTACTGATTTAAGTTTAATAAGTAAGCATAAAGATACTATTTGTAATAACTCAGTTATTATATAAATCCTACGACCCTCGCATCTAAAAAATTTTTGTATTGAACTTGTATTTTAAAATCAATAACAATGCGATTAGTTAAAATCTTACAAAAGGCAATAAAATTGTGTGCATATGTTTTTCACTTTTTTGTTTTTTTTTTTTTAAGTTTCTGATCCAATTTCAAATGAGTTGACAACAGCGAAGACAACACGTCGAATCCATAATGCCTAAGCTCTTATTTCAATAAGAAATAAAAATCCAGCACAATTCAGAGAGCATTAATAGCTACAACCGAGAGCTGTAGAGCAAAATAATACCTGTTTAAATCCCGTGGACAGTAAAATGTATAAAATAAAACCCTATTGTTTAATTTTTAATGTGTATTTTGTTTTAATATTAAAAATGTGTTTTTTTCTTTGCCTCTGTAGATTTTTTTAATACTCAGATACATACGGCTTAAAACTTATACTCACTCACACGTTTTAAGAAAAAGATACAAAATTGATCAAACAAAATCTATAACAATAACAACACTGAATTTATAAAAATGTATCTTTAATATTGAGCATAAAATATGAAAAATAAAAAAATAAATAAAAAAGAAAACATAATCAAACCTTACTCAAACCAAATCCATTAAGATACAACAAACACTAGTGTCTTTTAGAATTGCTACTGGTTTTGAAATTTTTCAAAATTTCAACAAAAACAATAAGGCATAACGAACAACAAAAATAAAATTTAAAAAAAGAGACAAAAATATTCATACATCTACTATTAAATATTATCAATATTGACATCATTGACAACAGCCACAGTTATAGCCACAATTCCGAATAAAAGTAGTGGGTTCACGAGTATGTATAAACGTATTTGAGTTTAAGTATTTGTATGAGTATGCCAAGGTAGGAGTTTATTTATTATTTTATAGTGTTGATTCAAAATAACCCGAATGCAACCATGCGTTAAATCTTGTGATTTTTTATTTTGATTTTCGGTTTCATATAAATAAATAAAATTTTGTTTTATTCGCTTATTATGACTATCTGTATAATCTTTAGTGTTTTTCTCTCTCTTTCTCCATTGTTTCAGAAATAATTCCAATGCACATATATACGTTATTCAATTATGGGAACCTTTTAATTTTTGGTACATTTTAATGTTCGTAAATCTTACCAAATATTTGATTAAGTAGCATTTAATTTTTGACAAAGGGATTAATAAGAATAGAGTCATCGGAATTATTTTCATGTGAAATTTTTTCAAAGTACTTAAGGTGTAAGTAGAGGTTGTGTAATTATATTAAAAAGAAACAAATTTGTTCGTTATATACATAAAAAATTTTATAAGATTTTATAAAACACACACACACTATATTTAAAATTTAAGTTTGAATTTAAATACCAATACCATATAAACTGTATACATACACTTTCCAAGTGTGCTTTTTCAGTAAAAAACTTTTATATACTATGATATTTTTTGATCAAAATTCATAAAAATTTTAATGAAATTTGACAAATATGTCAAAAAATCGTATATGAAGCCCGGAAAACGGCTATTATGTACGGTCAGACAGGAGTCCCTAATTTCCTATCATGAAGGGAACTCTTGCCACATTCGCAGTATAGCTGACTTATTGCCCTTCTGAGTACTACTTGCTTCGTTTGATACAGAATGTCGTAGCTGGAATACGAGTCGCTTTGCAATAGTAACTGGTAAATCGATTTCGATTATGGTTGAAAATCGATTATCGTTTTCAAAAATTCTTATTATATGGTCTATTCTTACCAGCCAATTTTATACTGAAATTGACTTTTAGCCTTCGGTTAATCGAAAAATCAACTCTGCGTAGTGAAGATATATATATTTTGTACAAATAAATTGCAAAAATTTTTAACTTTCTAAAAGATAGATATTGGAATAAGTTTTTAAAAGATTTTGACAAAAAAATCATTCAAAATGCAACTCAGAAACTAATTTTTAAAAACAACTCTATTTAATAGTACAACCGTCTGTGTTTCTCTTATATCCGTAGGCGACTAATTTCTTGCGCATTCATTCGACATTTCGATACGACGAATACCTGTTGAGCAGATATTACGACTTAACTACGCATGACTGTTCAAATAAAAGTCGATAGTCTATATCTTCCAAAACAAATGCCCAGTCTAGCAAAAAATAAATTTTTATTATTTTTATTATCTTGTGATCTTCTTCCAACAATCGTACGATTATTTTGTTCATCATCAAAATGTGTATACTATGCGGTTTAGGGTTTAGTTATTAAACATATCAACAGATATACATATTTGAAAGTCTAATTGTCCTTTTGAAACATTGTATTTTTAATTATTTTTTTTTCTTATTAATTTTACAAATAATAATCGCTAAAAAATTGTTTTATGGTTAAAATGGTTGATCGAAAAATCAAAAATCAACTACTAACTTTTCATACCATTAACACCTTTAGAACAAGGTATCAAATGTTGGCGTGATTAATTTCTGGCCTCAAAAGATGAGCAATGGTTTTGCGATGGAATTTATAATATAACAGTTATATTACTGAATCACATATGACTTTTTTATGTCAGTATGAATCTTTATGATACTGTAATTATGTTTGGCACAAAAAAAAGTGTATGTAAATTTTTCGTATCCCCCTACATTCGCAGATATCCATATATTAAAAATCGTTTACACAATGGATTAAATGTATTTTATTAAATATTCTATAATGTAACTCATTTCTGTAACTGTGTGAGAAATTTTTAATTCGAAGAAATAATACTCATCTTGTTTAATATAGGGTTTATATTTACTTCAAACTGAACAACTACTGTAATAAATTATTTTTCAATTCGATAAATTATTTCGACGATCAGGCACTGGTTGTGATTTTTCAGTATTTTTACATTACATTCCACAATGTCTAAGCTTTAAAACAAAATTAACATTTTATCAAATTTCAAAAAATATTTATGATCAGCTCATATTCTGACGTTTCCCACAAAGCAGGACCTTGTCATTTTGGTGATATCTCCACTCTAATGTACAACCGGTGTGGTTACGTTTAGCTTTCAGACGGAAATTTTAGTTGAGTTCGATCAGTTTGGCAGTTGCTAACGATTTACAAGTACCCGCATTTATCTATTAGCAGTCGCACACTTTGAGAAAGAGCTTCTGACCAGAAACTTGAATATTCTTTTAACACGGGAGTAGGTTGCCGCTAGAATATCGGTTATAGCCTGCTTCAGAAATGGGTAGTATTATGATAGGTGAGATTTGGATCCAAATCGAAGGAAGAAATATTTCCCTTGATATGCTATTACGTTGCAATTACGGTTTGGGATTTTCTGGACTTTTCAACTTTCCGGTAAACGGAAATGAAAAAGTCGTGTACCCGGTAAAATTTTAAATTAACTAAAACCACGAAAAATAGTACAAAATTAATAAAAATAAATGAATATAACTAAATTAAATTGAAGTAATTTACATAGAAGTGTTGAATTAAAAAAAAAGGTACTTATAAATATTGTTAGTGCTATGATAAAAGTCTTCTGTTAGTGGTTTCTCAAAACTTTTTTTGAAGAGAAACGACTCCTTTTTGGATAAAAGCCAAATACAATTTTTTGATAATACTCAGAAATAATACAGAAATAATAATGTTTAAAAACGAATTTGTAGATCAATGGACGAACAAAAAATAAATCAGATGGTCTAATAAAGACTTTTGGTCCTCATAGCGCACAGTGGTCCCAAAATGATTTTTTTAAATAATTCTGTAACTTTAGTATCACTGGATGTATTTAAATGAAATGTCACGTGGTGCATTTCAATTGAGTTGAAGCAGCACTGGTTCTTAGTGGACTGAGGGACAGGGGGTGAACCTCCAATGTGAACTCGGAACATTTTTTAAAAAATTGCCAAAATTTCAATTGCGATTTGATTGAAAATAAAATGCACATTCTCTACTAAAAATATATATGGGATATCTCTTTTACTTTGAGAGATATTTAGATCGAAGTAAAATTTTGACCTATTTTTGAACATGCTTTTTTAGTTTTTTTTAACTTGCCGGGCTCAATTTGAGTTAAAAAATGTTTCTAAAATATTCTCTGGATTCTGTACAAAAATTTGAAATAAATTTCGTGCAAGAATCAGATATCTATGAGATTCCGATAAAAAATTATATGTGATTTTTATAAAAAAGGTGGTAACATTTTTTCAATTTAAAATCCATTATTTTCCTCTGTACCATACACTTCTTTGTTTTTCTAAACAAATGCTTAACGCAAATGCATGAAAAGCAAATCCAAGGGCATTTGGGGTAACAGTCTTCCCGATAGCCCTGCCAGAATTGCGTTAAAAAAACACCTTGATTACGTATCTAAAATGATCGCTAAACAAACAAAAAATATTTAATAAGCCACTCTGATAACAACAGGGGACCATTTTAGATATTAGTAATTTATTCGGTTTAAGTTTATATTGCTTAAAATAACCATTCTTAATAAAAACCATAAAAAGTATATTGTATTTATTATATATTATATTTCCTTTTCCTTCAACAAAATATTCATTTACAACGAATGTATGAAGAACCTCAAGAATATCATCGTTTTCGTACATTACGTTATTGTTAGTATTCCATTTATTTCTTATCGATGTTGGAGCAGGATCGGAACAGTACAATACACATAAGTGTACAGATGTTTCAACATGATTTTTTTTTTTAATAATTTTGTGTTAATTTTGAACTGTTAAATGTATTTCAATGAAATTTCATATAGTTATTGCTGAACAGTGTTGCCAGAAGATGAGAAAAAAGAGGCAAAATTGATCTTTAGAAAATGTAAAAACAAGGCTAAATACCCAAAGAAATAAGGCCTGAAAAATGTTAATATATTTTTCAGAAAATTTAGAAACTTATTTTTTATCGTTCTCATTAGTTTTTGATATTTTTCTAATGAAATTGTAATAAATTTATAAATAACACACAACTAAATGACTCAATAAAGAATGACACATGGGTTATATTTCATATGAATGAATGTTTTGAAGTGATTTTTCGTTATTTTTGAACTATAATTCTTTTTTGATTAATTCTAAAATTTTCGGTGATTTTTCTCATTAATAAGTTTTTTTATTATTTTCATAATAGTTTCTATTTTTGAGGAAGTATATTAAAAATATACCTCATCAACAAAATAATTGTTTTTTTAATAAATTTCAATTAGTTTTTTTAATTACAAAATTATTTTCATGATTGAAACTTCTCTTAATTGACACGATTCAAAATTATCTGAATGTGTACCATTGCGCGAAAACTAAAACTACAATAAAAATTCAAACGTTTGAATTAAAATATTTATTGCAAAATTATGTAATATGCCGTTTATAACGAAACAAAAACTTGTTGGTTTTTGGAAAACTAAATTTACAATGTGGTTTTTACTGACACTTTTATTTTTTATAAATTTTTATTTAAATAAGATTTAGTTTATTCTTGTTGTTTAAAATGTTTTAAACAATAATTAAACAACAATTTTTACACAAAATTTAAAATACAAACAAAAGAATTAAAGAAATTTATTCAATATTTATTCATCATATTCAAAAGCTCACTTTTATGAAATCAACTGGACAGGCAGTATCATAAAAATTTATTTTACAAGTTTTTATTTGGTTTTCAATAAAAACTAGATGAAAATGGATTTTGATTTGTATGGAAAATTTAAAGAAATTTATGTAGTTTTTCAATCAAAAACCGATTCAAGCCAAAAACTACTAGTTTTTGTTTGGTGTAAATGGCATATAAATGAATTTCTTAATAAAAACTTTTTACATGTAATGTACATAAGTTACAGACATATATATATATATACATATATATATATATATATATCAATATATATATATATATATATATATATATATTGATATATATATAAGACAATTTTTCAAACAGTCCAACAAAGTGCGGGAGGGTGTAACCTTTAGGACAATAACGAGAAAAATAGACGAATTATATAAATAAAATCCTAATATATTAACCTTATCTTAAAGATTATCTGGACATTATACACATAACTCTGATGGTTTGATGCTAACATTATGCATCAGTGATTGGCATATCTTCAGTACATTAAAATTCTTAACAAACCAAATATTGAAAAACTCATATGTACTTACCGAAATGCTTACAAAAATATTTAAATCTAGCATATTTTCATCTTCAGTTTGAGTTGCATATATTTTGTTTCAACAAATCACGAAAGGGCAAAAGAAATCGTCGACGTACATAAATATGTATGTATATTTTTATGAAAAAATTTTTTTGTTATGAAAAAATTTTTATATTTTTAAAATACGTATTTTTCCTTTTGGTTTGAATTTTATGAAAGACTGTCAGTTTTTGTAAAACAGAAATTACAACCAATTAAAAAGTTAATTTATTGAATTATAAATACAATTAAGATTTTAAGTAAGTGGAAACTATAGACTAATTGAAAAGTTAATTCGAATATTTTTTCTTATTAAATATAAGCAATTCTTTCTTATTAAATATAAGCAATCTCGATTTTTTATGCGAACAAATATACAAAAATGCTTAAATGGATGATTCTGTGAAAAAAAAAATTAGTAACAGCAAATAATAAATTATTTTTTTGTTGTTGAAATAATAACTTTGTAGCCTTTTTAAGGCAATAAAAAAAGAACAAAGCTAGAAGCTAAAACGAAAACTTTGAGGCTAAAAGCAAAATACAAAGGCTACATTTAGCTGAAAAAAGTCTAAGTTGGCAACATTGTTGCTGGGGTATTTTCAAACTTTTATGGAAGAGCACAAGTTTCTAGCTGGTCTCGGGGCAGGGGGAGGACCTCCGAAATTAGTTACTTTTTTTAATTATTTCTTATTTAACTTTATTACCAAAAATAAATTAATATAATTACTATTTACAAAAACTGAACGAAATTCTATGAAAATATTTGGATTACTTTAATGAAGTTTTTATACGTTATTTAAATTACATCTGGGTTACAGGTATTTTTTTTATTTTTCTTAATAAAATTTTGTGTCTTTATACTACCACAAACAGCTATATCTAGCCATTTGATATTCTTTAGAACAGATAAATTTGGTAAGTCAGTTAATTTTTTTAGAACATCTTAATACGTAGTTTTGTAATACCTAGAAATACCACTACAGAAATACTGTCTACGAAATCCAAGTCAAAAGTTAAAGATTCATTTAGGGCCGTATTACGCAGAAATAAACAACCAGCTGCAGCAGCAAAAATAGAGGATATCCTTCCTGATGCATCCCAAAATCGACTTAAGCGGATGATAAAAAGCTTTCCAACACTTAGGTATATAAAATTGAGAAAGGCTTGAGACCCAATTCTGCCATGTTATAAAGATATATGTAAAAAAACAAAGTATTGTCCCAAGACCAAATGAAATAGACAATGAAAAGCATTTATGAACTTGTACCGCTTCAAGGATTCTCTTAACATTTTCGAAAAACGAGGCACTGGAACTTGATAAATCGGATCTTACGTTAATATGCAAATTAGATAAGTGTTGGATTGTCAGCGCTATCAGAATACAAACTAGTTTCATCAGGGAAAAGTTGTTCAGACTACAAAAGTGTTTTTAATGCATCAATGGCTCCACCACACTTAAGAAAGGATTCGAATGAACCATCTACGTCAACTAATGCTACCAAATATGTTTGGAAAAACCCAACTCTAGGACCAAAGATATATTGCAGACCAATAAGGTTTCAATATATAAAATAAAGTAAACAACGCACACAAAACTGGGTTGATACAATCAATTGAAAATTTATGCCAGGTTTGCTTTGAAATATATGACTAACAATTACGGATGAAAAGGCATGCAATGCCATTACGAATACTTATCTAGGCTGGACATTTAAGTAAATGACAGGTTATAATATAGATAAACTACTCTTCGACTATGGGAGTACAAACATCATATAAATATAGAAAAATTTGAGTTATTCCCCACAAATTCCTTAAAGCTTTTGCGATCATTATATCGATGGAAGGTAGTAAAACCCACTGTTCGCAAAGTACTTCAACGTGTTCGTCAGATTTTGGAATCAAACAAGCTACCACTAGGTGAATTAACAGAAGACGCTCAGGAGACCAGAAACTCTGATTTCAAGCATACTCTACTATTTAATACAAGAAAAAGTTCGCAAATATGTCAAAACCAAGACCTTTTGAATTATCTTTTATTGTTTTCCGATCCTGTTCTAACATCGATAATAAATGGAATACTAACAATAATGTAATGAAAAAAGATGATATTCAGGAGGTTCTTGAAACATTCGATCAAAATGAATATTTTGTTGAAATAAAATGAAATATACTGAAATAAATAAAATATATTTTTATATATATATATATATATTTTTTTTATTAAGAATAGTTATTTTATGCAATATAAACCAAAAGCTAGTAGATTAATAATATTCGATGTGACCAATTTCAGAGGTCCTTCCCAACAATTGGAAAATACTTCAGCAATAACTATGTGAAATTTCATTGAAATGTATATAACGGTTCAAAAGATACAAAAAAAAACATGTTGAAACAGCTGTGCACTTATGTATATAAAATGCTGCAGCACACATTTACCATAGAAGTGAAGGAAATCTGCAAGTTTTACTCAAGAGGGTCGAGTTTCGATTAGTTTTTAAACGAATGTGTAAACTATTTATGCAAGGATTTAGTATCATTGGAAAGGCTATGACTTTGAAAATAATTACGTATAAAAAGTATGAACTTAGAGATAAATTTCCTCATTAAATTTATCAAAAAACTTACAATTTTAATTGTTAGTGTTATTTTGTATTTTAAAATTTAATATTTGAACTTAAATAAAATCTATATCGATAAAGTTATCATTATGAAATTTTGCTATAAAACAAAGAAGGTTGTCCTTAAAACAAGAACATAAATAGATTCCTATTTTATATTCTAAAATTCGCCAAATCCCAGTACGCGGAAAACTATCAGAGATATGACTTATTCTATTTTTTTTCGTGTGTTTAGCGAACATATGTCGCTTTGACATTTTTGAGCTCCACAAATGTACTCGTATATAAAAAAAATAAAATTAAAATTAACGAAATTTTGATAGGACTAGCGAAGAGATTGTTACATCAAAAGCCCTTGGATATGCTTTACATCCATTTACGTTAAGCATTCTTTTAGAATCAGAAAAAAATATGGTCCAGAGGAAAATATTGGATTTAAAAGTGAAAAAATTTCACCACCAGAAAAATCACATTTTTTTTTTAAATTTACTACTTAAAAATAATATAACTTTATATTGGAACTACATAGGTATATGATTCTTGCACGGAAATTATTTAGAATTTTGTATTTTAGAAAAATTTTAGGACCCGCCAAGCCCGCTAAGTTAAAAAACTAAAAAAAACAAGTCCAAAAATGGGTCAAAATGTTACTTCGATCTAAATGTCTCTTAAAGTAAAAGTAAGCATATTTTTTTGTAGATAATTATATCTATGTGTAAATTGTTTTTCAGTCAAATCGTAAACGAAATTTTGGCGATTTTTTAAATATTTTGAAACCCGAGGTGACCAACTTTGTATGTAAACCCTTTGTTTCCCAGACCCGCTAAGCACCTGTGTTCCTCCAAACCATTTGGAATATACCTCAAAATTGGCCATGTGAAATTTCATTTAAATACAACAAATACTTCTAAAGCTACAGAATTATTATCAAAAAATAATTTTTGGACCAATGTGCAGCGATTTTCTTTTGTTATAAAAATTCCAAAAATATATTCTCAAAAATATTTCTTTTAATAAATCATCAGTCTTTGAGTTTTTTAAAGGTTTGGTCTTGATTTGTTTATTACATCCTTTATCTTTAAAAGTTTACTTTTATTCTTCCGTGGAATTGAAACATTCTTCTGAATATATTTTAGATAATTTTTTCCTATATATTTGAAAATTTGCTAAATATTAAAAAAAAAATAGTTATTTATTTTGTTTTTTATAAAAATGACCATAGTTTTGAAAAGTATATATTTTATATTCCAAAAACAAAAATACTTATAGAGAGTTTTGATAATAGCATTTGCTAATAACACTCTAGAAAAATAAAGCAAAAAAAAAATTACTTAATCTTGGAATTTTATGGAGGGAAGCGAGTTTATGTATATAGCGCGATTATATGGTGGAAACCTTATTTTGGTGGACTGTAAGAACGGGATATTTTCCTTAACATTTTCACCATTTCTAGCACGTTATTCTGTTATTTTATAATTATCTTCAAATATTCATGATTTGGCTGTTTTTTTGTTTTATTTCATTATTTGTGTGATATTTTTTATCTTGTGCAAAAATATAAAAATTACACTTTATTAAAATTTTCAATAAACTAATTTTTTAATAATAACAAAATAAAATTCCAAATTAAAAGTGGCTTCACACTACAATATTTTGTTTAATATCAGAGTATAAATACGAAATCAAATGGGTTATAAAAATGTATTATAAGTATAAGTAGTTTGAATTGTCATATTTTTTTCTTTCCTTTTTTAATTTTATAGAAAAAGAAACTCCCAAACAAAAAAATTAAATAACTTTCAAAGGGATTTATATAATAACTCTTAATATTTGGGAGTTTTATCGTAATAAAAAAATAAGTGCCAAATGAAATAACTCGTTTGGCAGTTTTTCACGGTACCAAAAATAACAAATAGAAGTTTTACAAAAAAAAAAAAAAAAAAAAAATAAAATAAAAAAAATAAATAAATAATAATAAGCAAGGAACAGGTAAGTGCAAAAATGTATATTTTAATTTCCCGTTTTCCGGGGAATATTGGCAAATTTTTCCCGGGAACATTAGCTGGTCATTTCCCGGGAATTCTCGACCGGAAATTCTCTTTTCCTAAACTCTAATTATAATAAAATTCACCACAAGTACCGCAAGAGTTTAGTAAGGCTCTAACTCCTAATTCGATTTTATTACTATTAAGAATTTTATTTATAAAAAAATCTTTTCACAAACAATAACAAACCTCATGTAACTTTAAAACCTCTCTATAAATCACATATTATTTAATACATTTCAGTATATAACTCATCATAATATCGGCACACTACATTTCTGAATACAAGAGCAAGAACATAGCCAGCACCGGAAACGACAAAACTGTTTTAACTATTATTATGTTAATTTCTTTAAGAAAAAAAAAAAAAAAAAAAAATATATATATATATATATATATATATATATATAAAATAAAATAAAATAATACGATGAGTATTTATGATGATGTCTACATACAACGATCACTTCAAACATATACAAAGAACTTTAAAAAGTATGCTTAAGGTAGGCAAACTGCATAAAGTAAAACATGTGTTTCAGTGGCTTAACAATTCCAACATCATCGTCGTCCTCATCATCAGCATATCAAACCTTTATTTATTATTGTTTCTTGTCCCATCATGGCACATGTAAAATAGAAGACCACTTCGGAACAAATAAACAAACACAAAATAAAAGACAACAAAATACTGGAAAACAAAATAGTAATGAAAGCACTCACCTACAAGACAATTTAGTTTTTGGTTACTGTTTTTAGTTACGTTTGTTTGTGCAGGTCAAACCAAGTTATTTTAGTATAAATGTAAGTATAACCAAACATTCATCCATCCATTCATTTAACCAGTCATTTCATCCATGTTATTGTTTTCTTAGGTTATGATGTGATTTAAATTCATTCATAAGTTGTTTAACATAAAGACTTATCACTTGTACACTGGGGCCTATTTTATTTTTTAGGATATGCATTATTTATACTGATGATAAGGAGTAAGTTGGTCATGTCCGATAATATTAAAATGTATTTCTAAATCATTAGCATAGGATAGTATTTCTCATGTGAATTTTTGACTCTGTCATCTTTAAATGATCCTTCGATTTCGAGATATTTTTAAATATTTGTATCATATCGAAGGTCTATATTCAAAACCCTCTATCTCAGGTTTTCATGAAATTGAGCGTTTTGTGCCATTTTATTACATATATATTGTCTATGATATAAATTTCAAATCAAAATTTCTAGTTTTTACAATTTTATCAACGTTTTGTATTATTATTTTGGGGTACAATATCCTCTTTCCCTCTGAGTAATTATTTTATTTTTTGATAATATAAACGTAATATATATTATATTTCTGAATAATGTATGTATGCAGAATATGAATCTGGTTTAAAAATTTAAATCGGTTGAATAGTACGTTAGATATACAATAATAAATATTCTCTTTGTATGACAATTGTTGAATTTGACAAGAAAAATATTGCCACAAAGGAATATACTTTAACTGTAATTGTTCCTTGAATGGAGGTTAACATCTTCGTTATGAATCTTAATAAGGAAATTATTCCCACAAAATTTTAAAATTTTTGTTATAATAATTCTTCATTTAAGCGATAAATGATTTTTATTTGTATGGGGGCCACCATTCCACAGAAAAAATTATCGCTAAAATTTTTTAAACAAATCATTTTTCGGTTCAAATTAAAATTTAATAAAAAAAATTATTTGATTTTAGTATTTTATAATAACCTGAAAAAGAAACGAATGAATCAAAAACTATTTTGAATTTTGACAATACAAATAAAAGTAGAAAATAAATTATATAAATTTTTATGGTTCTAAGAACTTTAGAGTTAAATAATTTTAAATTTATTGTAGGGTTTTTAAAAAGCAATTAATAATACTATATTTCTTCCTTGAAAAATTCCTAACTTGGATTGAGTATTTGGCATAATGTATATTTATTGCTTCTAAACTTTGTAACTCCTAGTCGCCGGTTTCTATTACAAACATAAAGAAATAAGTTAGTACTAACATTTGTATTATTGAAAATTAATATAGTATTACCGGAGACATAGGATGAATATGATTTCTACACCAGTCATCTAAAATTTATGTAATTTATTATATTTTTGTTCATTTTTAAAATCAATTTTTACCAAAATTTTAAACATACAATTTGCATATATATATATATATTTCTTTATTTTTTATAAACGTAAAAAATGTGGATATTAAAAAAATATATATTTGAGTTAATAAAAATTATTTTTCAAATCAAATAATTTTTTAGTATAAAAAATTATATTTTTAGCAGAAAAAATTATTTTGCGAATAGGAGTTGCTTGCTTCATATTTATAGTATTCAAAAACTCTTTAAAATTAAAAAATTTACACAAATTGTGATACATTTCTTTATATAGTTCTAATAAAAAAAATAAACTTTTTAATTTTACAAGAACTTTTCAACATTGTTAAAAGACAAAAAAAAAAAAAAAAATCAGTTTAACATGTTTATAAAATTAAATAAAAATATTAATAAAGCAAAGAATTTATCTCAAAAATGCATTTATTTGAAAATATTTGAGCCATAATTTTTCCTGTGTGTGGGAAATGTTACAATACAAGCTGATCATGCATGTATATTTTTTCAAAAGTTTACTATAAAGCTAACATGTCATGAACTATTTTGTGAAAATATTGAAAAATTCCAACCAATATAACTGGCCTATACTATATTCAATAAGTAAATTTAAAAAACAAATTTGACAATGCAGCTGGCACATTTTTTATGGAATATAATTTATACCATTTTAGATGAAGGATTTTGCATAGATTTTATTTTTAGTCATAAATTTTAAAAACGGTAGAACCGTGGTTTTGGATGAAAAATAATTTTTAATGGAATGCGTATTTTCTAAATAAATCAATGAAAATATTTATGCAAACTCTTTGAGCCAAGGGCTTTAATGTTCATGTCTCTAAATGTCATAAATTTAATTTAATTTAGTTTAAAGTTATGTGATAAAATAACGATGAATTTGAAACTCAAAGAGAATTTGCTAAATAATCTGTAATTAGCCGTTATGGAATATTAGCCATTATGGAAAATATTTTTAAGATTGTTGGTGCAAAATTTTGTTAAATAAGAACATCAAAATGTAAAGTATTTTTAATAACATGGAAGCTTTCTGTATATAGAAATATAGAAATTATATTTTTTAGTACTAATGGGTTTCATGGGATAAAGTTTTATATAAAAGATATATTGCAAAATATCGAAGAAGGAAAAAAGTAAATGACTTTCAAGTGGCTGATCTGAATATGAGAGCCAGCATGTATCTAGTCCTCTTGTTGACTGTAGGCACATAGACAGAATTTTTATATTGAATATAAAGCAAGATAAGGTTTGACATCATTAAAAAGCGCATTGGACAAAGAGTATCAATTATGGAAGTAGAAAATCTTTGGGATTCTTTTAATTTTCAATTGATATTAGGGTATCGTTTATTCGAATTATTCGAACAATTTATTACGAATAATTATTCGAAGAATTTAAAAATGGTATTTTGTGAATAACGAATAATTTGAATATATTTTGGTCGAATGTTTAAATAAAATGAATATTTTTTTGAATTCAACTAATTTTTCTAAAATTTTAAAATTACAATTTGTATAAAAAATATTTCTTCATGTTAGGGTCTAATTTTATAAAGCACTCCACAGTACTTTGAAAATTTTTTCATATAAATTGTATTTGTTTT
The DNA here is from genome assembly GCA_932274085.1 of Protocalliphora azurea. NCBI lineage: Eukaryota > Metazoa > Arthropoda > Insecta > Diptera > Calliphoridae > Protocalliphora > Protocalliphora azurea. The sequence goes on along the minus strand of OW026522.1, from coordinate 74,939,316 downwards.
TATAAAACTTTTATTTTTATTTATAAAGTGTGTTGAAGTGATTAAATTTAAATAAAAAAACAACGTTTACAATATAGTTAACGTCAAGGACTTGCGAAATAGCTTTTTACAAATTAAATTTAATAAAACCAAAAAAAGCGAAATCGACTTAATACTATTCATTTAATTTTTTTACGTTTGTTAGTTGCGAATATAATCTTTTGAAGGTAGTGTTAACACTAATCGGCATCCTAGAAAATTTTAAAGTTTTTATTATCAGAAGTCCACAGATTTTGAGTCATTAGCGAAAAAATGTGTATATGTATAAAATAATGTCATAATATCTTGAAAATGTATGTACTAATAAATTAGAAGGGAAATTATATGTATCGAGCATAAAAAATCCAACGCTATGTAATGTGATCTTTGTTCGCACATATTTTCCTTATAGCGTAACCCGATGTAACAATACTGTTGTGAGTTTAATATTTGTGGCCATAGGCTCTTGTTGTATAAAATTTTTCGAATATTTTTATACATAAGGAAATTATGTATAAAAATTATTAAATGTTTAGTAAAAGCATATGTAAATTTAAACGAGCAAAAAAAGTCCAACTTTAAAGAAATCAACATGATTTTTTAAATTTTGACAAAAAATCGTTATTGAAAAAGTTCGGAAACTATAGTACTGTTAAGTACCATGATTTGTTATTCTTTTATATAGAGGAAAAAACATGAAATCTACAGATAATTATATTAGAAAATATCAGAAAATAATCCCACTTCCAATTAAATTTTGCTATTTTTCTTAACTATTTGAAACCTTACAAAAATTCTCTATGAAAAAGCGATCAAATATTCATGATAGTTTGGCTTAATTTGATAATTCATAACTTTACAAGAATTTTGAACCTAAATAACGTTATTCTGATTGAATCAACAGGAATTATACCTAATTTGATACTCTTTATATGTCAAATAATTAAAATTTCATCCTTCGTGGTTATTGGCCTGTTATACTTTTCCACTATTGGGAATTGATATTTAAGGAAATATGTCTACTTAGACAGTCTAAATTCGAAATATGTGTGTTTAGAGTTAAATTAATTCAAGTTGTCGTAATAGGATCTCATTTCCATTAAACAGTATTCTCTAAAATAATAAATGACCTGCCTCCAAAAGTAAAGCTGCTAGTTTGATTTTAGTAAATAAAATGTGATACGTTAGAAGGATTTCCCATTACCATATTAATATCAACAAATCAATGATTCGTAGCCGTAGTAGCTTTAAATTACCACATGTGTTCATTCGAGTAATATCAAATATATACTGTTCCATGACTTTTGTCAATTTTTTCATGCATGATCATTTCAATATTGTGTATTTAAGATAATTTTTAAGAATCCTCATATTAGAACTACACATAAATATTATTTCAGTACCATTGGCGTAATGTTATTCTAAAATATTCCTAAATACTTAAAAATAATGGGGAAAGAGTATTTTTTTAATATCATGAATATCATTTATAGTTAAAATGACCTTCAATTTATGTATATTGATAATAATCGATGGTAATGTAATAAAATTACAGTTCTCATCATTTTTCAATCAATATTTTTATCAAAATTTAAAGAATTCTATTGAATTTTTTTAAATTTATAATAATTATTTCTATTCATAACAATTTGGAACAAAATAACATATAATAGTTGATATATCCCTGATCAATGCGATCGAAAATCATATAGCCTTTTTTATGCTCGATACTGTATATGAATTTAAAAACCATTAAATTTGTTTAAATATAATTATCAATCTAACCAAAACTTCCACAAAATTCTTCAAAATTCTCTAAGTAAAAAGAGTAAAATCAATTTGTAAATTCCTTTTAATGATATTCTAAATTAACTTTTTAGTTATTATAACTATTTTTCAATTAATTTTTTAATAAAATTTACAAAATCCTAAATAGTTTATTTTATTTTATTTTGTTTCGATCATTCCAATAATACAAACAATTTTAATTACGTGATCGAATAATTCGAACAAACTGAAATGTCTTATTCGAAATTTTCGTTTTATTCGAACAAAAGAAAAACCATATAATTTAAATACTTTAATTGATACTAGTAGTGAATATCATCTAGATGAAAAGCTAGTGTCATTTACTTCTAGAACGCCATAAGTCAAAAATTTTTCGAGTTAAGGATGTAGAAATATGCTTTCTATTAAGCTTTATCTTCTATAAAAATATCGTGTACATGGTCACGGTTTGAGAAAATAATAATCCATTCATTTTTCTATTATGGTATTAGACAATTGAATGACAGTCTTGAAGTAAATGAGCAATTCGTATGTCTGAGTTGTCAATGGGATGTTGTCAATTTCGCTTTGGTACTGGCAGATTTTGACTTCCGATATTACTTACATCAGCCTCTAGTGAACTAGCAACTTACCTTACTAAGAACGTGTATGTTTGCAAATATTAATTTGTCTATTTTTTCAGCCACGATAGCACACTGAAGTTAACAGAAATGTTAAAATTTTGTTCAGGTTTAGTATTACTACAAATTTACCAGATGGAGGTGCGAATTCTAATTGAACATGTAAGTTTGAAATTCGGTACTTGGTTGTAACACGAATGCACATTATAACAGCGCAGAAAGAGAAGTGTGATCTATTAATATCACGGTTAACTGCAACGTTATAGACATTAAGATTGCTGTTGAACTAAATGGCTCTGCTATGGATATGCTAAAACCATTATGTGTCTAAGGTAGTACTTATCGTTTCTGGAGAAGTACAGGTGACTACAAGTTAGCAAGGCTTTTATGTTAGATGTGAGAGCTATGATAAATTAGTAAGATCAAGGATTAGAATTTGCGATAACATCTCACTAAAGTTGTATAGGTTGTACGAATTGGAAACTACAAATCACATTGAATGCGATTTACCAAAATTACAGAACAAGAAGCAAGAAAATATAGCCAGCTAAATATTATTACAACAACTAACTATGTTTTAAAGTGTGGACTGGAAAATATTGTATACGTTTCACCATGGGAATTAGTTGGCTAAGGGACAGATAGCGATGTCATAGTCATAGGGTGGTATGGATGTACGTATGATGGATTAAGCAAGCATTAATTTTAGTTGAAAATATTAGATTCTGAATCAATATTAATATTTTTAAAACAAACTGTTTAGTTTAGCTGGTTATAAACTTTAATATAGAGATTTAAAATTAAAAGAATTGATTTGAAAGCCACGCTACCGTGGTCTTAGGTGTATTCAGAAATATTCTTCTGGATGGATAAAATGGAAAAAAGACAGAAAGTGGAAACACAAACAATGATGACACGTTATAATTTTAAAAAAGGGGGCTACGCCTTTTCCTGATGCAATTGTGGCTTAGAACAACAAAAACCCAACAACTACTACTGTTATTTGAGACGTCACCTTTTTTCATTCTTATTGACAACTTTTTATTGTTGCCGTTGTTAGTGTTATTATTATTGTTGTTCTTCAAGAAGCTTTGTCTTTCTTGCTTGCATATGCTTATATTGACATGTTAAACTTTTTCTTTTTGTAAAATTTTTGTTTTATTGTTACTCTTGCTGTTAGTGGCGATGGTGTTTAGCAATTGTTGTTGCTGCTGTCGTTGTATATGGTAACTTATTCAAACGTGTCTGTATGTCGATTACAACGATAATGATGAGGTGGCATTATGTTTCCGTCTTAAGCGATCTGGAACTTGAATTAATGAATTATACTTTTTTCGTTTTTTTTTTATTGTTCCTTAATTCTGAATATATATTTATGTATGGCTGTATATCGGAGGAGAATACAATACATTAAGTGATTGCCACAAATTATGCTAAATCAGTGTTTCTACAGTGTTAATTAATTGTAATCATCATTCTTTTACATTCTCCTTCGCTCTCCTTTCGTTTTTGTTTACACTACAATGATGTGTGTGTTAAATGCAAATGAATTTTTGATTGTTGATTTTATACGTTTTTTTTTTGGCTTGAGAATTGTTTAAGATATTTATTTATCTTGTGGATATTATAATTTTCTTGTTTTTTTGTTTGTTTAACAAAACTTTAATTGGAATATTTGTTTCGAAAGGAAACACTCCAAAATGCTGTGTAACCTAGGGCAGAAGTTCCCACAATAATTCACTTCGCGCGCCCTTTCAGGAATTTTTCATTTTGTCACGGACCCCCAATACATTATTGAATTCTTTAATAATAAAAGTTTAATATTTCATTCAAAATTAGTATTTCATTCAAAGTATTGCCCATTGAAAGCTACGACTTTTCCATTTTTCTACCAATTCATGAATTCCATTCCAAAACCGCTTCTTAAATTTTAAAGCAATAAATGAATCAATCCATGTTTTGATACCTTGTTCTGAAATGCAGCGTATTTTATCTACGACATTCAGAATCGAACAGAAAAATAGTATTCAGAAAGTGCAATGTCTGAGCTATTAGGCGGATGAAGCAAAAACTTCTTTTTTTCCAAATAGTTTCTAACTGAAGCCGAGCATTATAATGGTGGAAAATATTGGTGCAATTAGACGCATATTCTATACCTTTTTTGCTTAATTTTTTTCATACAGATCAATTGTGTTCGGAAAAGATCTCTCGTGGTCGCTTAGTCCTTTTTTAATAGCGCATAATACGGGGCGCTTTGATTACTCGGCTTTGGTATCGAACTTCCTCGTTGGCCTGGCTTCATATACGCTTCTTGCGCTTTGGATTATCATAGTAAATAGATCCACTTTCCATCGTCTGTAAAAATGAAACAGCATTTTAAATACTCAAAATTCTCTTTCTTCGCCTCTTGTCTTCGGTTCGTGTGGCATACAATTGTTTTTGGATGAACTTAAGTGTCTTTAAAATCTGGAAATTGCTGCTAGATCTTCTTTTATGTAAGCATTTTTGAATTTGGCATGAATCTTGATCGATTAAGACTTCCAATTCTTTATCTTCAAGGTTTTTTCGCGAATCATTTGGCCAATTTTAAATCGTCGAAACAACTCACGACAAGTTTTTTTTAGTTAAAGCACAAAAAAAGCAAAAAAAGAAAGACTTTCTGCATTGATTTTCTTCAAAAAAGAAAAAATAATAATGCAAATCTACCTAATCAGACTTATACTTAGTGACTATTAATTGTTCTAAAACTACTGAATTTTATCCTGAATTTTATTCCGATAAAATAAATTTATATACTAATTTAGACCTCTTCGCGGACCCCCTAAAATGCTGCTATAGACCCCCATTTGGGAACTCCTGACCTAGAGAACATACTTAATCACAATTTATATTGTTTAGTGATATTTTCAGAAAGAATTTTAAGTCTTATGTTTGGTTTGGAGCCTTATAAATATAAAGAAATAATAAATATTTTGTTCATTTATAGTTAAACATACGCAAAATTCTCATTAACTATAATTCAAAAATTATAATTTCTTTCAAAGCTTTGCCGCCATTGTATCCCTACGTAAAATTTTTAGCTTGTTAAACAGGAAGTAAATTTCGTCACATTGTTTGTGACACTTTACTATGTTTATTATACTTATATTTTCTGCTCGTTCTCTTTTGTATCGTCAACACCTCAGAGATATTAATCGTCTCCCCAATTGTTTTTGTAATTCGGCAGAAAATCTTAAATATAACATCAAATAATGAGAATAATAATGATGATCGTATGAATCCCCCAAAGAAATGATTTTTACTTTGATCTCTTAATTAGATACTTAAATACAATTAAATTCACACGAAATCCTAAAACGCAATATAATAATAATGACGATAATACTTTCAAGCCAAATATTAAAATAAAAAAAGAAAAATTAAAATTTTAAAATTTACCAAACGTATCAGCACGTGCTTATTTATAAATACTCAACTTGTTATTATGTTTGTGTACATTTATTAAACTACGCCCGCAAAAATATAAAATTCATTCATATATATATATATATATATATATATATGATAAAATTAATGAACCGCTGCAAAATATTTTCTATATTAAAGACATACCCACAAAATAATATATTTTTTGTTCAGCTGAACAAAATATAAATAAATAAATATATATATATATATATATATATATAAAGTTGAAAAAACAAAGAAAAATTTTAAAACACAAATCTTAGTTTTGCAGAGTAAGCAGTAGCACATATTTTCTAAGTAGAATATTGTATCAATATGACTTTTCGGAAGGAGAAACTATAGAAATTTAAAAACAGGTAACCTCCAAACGGCATACGTCCTTTGTGTTGCTTGAAAAAAAAGATAAAAACATAGAGAAAGACAGATTTGAAGAGGTCTAGTTTATAAAGTAAAGAAAGATATTTAGTAGTTGAAATAATGAACGTAAGCATATTTATCATATATTTTTGAAAATTTATTCACATGAACCTTATTTTGAAATTAAAAAAATAAATGTTTACAAAAAGTGGGCGTGACATTTTTCGTAGAATTATATCCTATTTTGCAAACAATCTTATTGTAAAAAATGGGAATAAAGTGTGTGAATGTTGTTTTCTTCTTAAGAATTTATGGTAACAACTTTCAAAGATGATTATAAAGAACAAAAAAAAAATTATTTTGAACATGGCTCCGTGAAGAGGTGTCAAATAAGGGAACATTTTCAAATGAAAAGCGTATGTTTTATTCATTGGAAATTATCCGGATTTATGCCATTTTTTATTATTTTTCTGGGAATTCAATATTTATAGTAGAAAAAGTTAAAAATAATTATTTTAATATTTTAATTGTTTGTATCAAGAATACTAAATCAAAAAAAAAAAAAAAAAAAAAAAAAAAACATCACCTACTATTATTTGAAAATTATTTTCGAATTTCAAATATTTCATGTTTTTCTTGCCAAATTTAAGGACATGTTTTAGTAATCTTAAATTTATAGCTCAAATTTGTTATAATAATCAACATAACCAAAATACTAATAATTTGTTCTTATTCCTGATAAATTAATTTAAACCCTCTAGACCAATTCTAGATCATTCAGTAAGTTTCTAGGATAAATTGTTCCAGAAATTTATATCAATGAGTCTTCAAGAGCGAGATATTGCGCAGAGGGGTGAGCTTTAACAAAACTTTATAGAACGTCAATATTGAAATATTAGTTTTTGACAAAAAATTTAACATTCATATAACTGCATAAGTAGACTTTTAATTTGTTTTATTGGTCAGTTTTAGAGGTATCAAAGTTAGGATTTTTTAACATTTTGTTTGTATTTTTTTAATTAATATCTTTTTTTAAATTCAGGAAATATCATAGCGCATCATTTTTCTAAACATTTTTCATTTTCATATAAAATTTACGTATGCTTTAAATGCAATAGTAATATTTTAAGTCGAGATTATTATAACGTTTTAATAATTAGCGAAATCTAATCACAGGGTTTTTTTTAATAAATTTGAAATAATTTATTTTTCTTTAAAGAGAAAAAGTTTACTTTGTCCTCTGTTGGTTTTTTAGCGAACATATGCGTTGCATATGCAAGAGTTTTACCTCTTTTTGCCACACGGAAATATGCAATTATTTTCTGACATTCTATTTAACAATTTTAAATTTTCTTATTATTTTTTTTATGATTTTTATGATATGGCTTTCGACTTTCGTTAACGTTAAAGTGAGTTTGTGTGGGAGACATTACAAATTACTAACCGATTTTCGTGAACTTATTATAGAGTGATTTCATATCAAAAAGGGCACAAAACAGCCATTATCGGAGTTTACATCTCCGATTTTAATGATATTCACTACAGATATTGCCTATTAGGAATGTTTCTTAAATCATAAACTTTTAGACTTGAAAAACGAAAAAAAGCTAAAAACTTCACAAAGGCGTATTGTTAAATTACTAATAACTTCATACAACTTCACACATGGTATATCTCTAGTATTAGTTTCATATTGAAGACAAAGATATTACCTCTATAACGATATGCATATGATTGAATCTATATACCCACCATCTGCAACTTTTTAAAATTTCACCTTACATAGGAGGTGGACGGACCACTCCAATTTTTTGTTTCCCAATTAAAATTGGTCCTTGAACTATTTGTGTAAAATGTCGTTGATGTACATGCTTCTTTGTAGAAGATATCGGCCGAAAAGTATTTGCTCATTTTCAATACCAAACAAACTTTATATAAGGAAAATATTTAAAACAAATTTTTTCTCCCTAGAATGTCTTCCCCAAGCCCTATTCTGCTTTCAACAGACAGACGGACATACATCATCAGATCATCTTAGATTTTCACGAGAACCGAGAATATATATACTTTATGTGGTCTTGGATAAATATTTCGACATATTACACAAGGAATGACAAATCAAATACACCCCCATCATTTTTTGATGGTGAGTACATAAACGGTAATTTCAAAATTCTTAAAAAAATATATAATCTTGACATAATTCTTCTTGTAGAAGTTGTTTACACGAAGAATAGGAAGATTCTGTACGACACTTGTTATGCGAATGTTAAACACTAAATTAGCGTAGACTGAGATTCATCGGTAGACATCTCTTCCACGTTCTGGATTATCTCAATGGCATGCCACTGTCAAACTTGATTAGGATTTTATATAAATTTTCGTGTCAAATTCTATTACGATATCTTAAAAATTTCGATCTGTACAAGGTACTTGCAATAGCGGGCGACCCTTATAACCTAACCTAATTTCAAAGTATGTTTTTTATGACATCATATTTAAAATAAATTAATTTTTATTGTATTTAAATATTATTATAAATTTGATTACATTTTGCTACATAACTTCTAAATTAAAGGAGTGTTCAATATGGAATTTTGCACGAGTATGGAGAAGATTTATATTAACATTAGACAAGTTTTTAATTAATTGAAAAATATTTATTTTGGAGATATAATGGTTTAACTTTTATAAATCTAATTTTGACTTTTGAACTTTCGTAATAAATGAACCATGTAGAAGGTTCATATATTTTAAAAGAATTATCTTTATCTTTTAAATGATACTATAATTAAAATTTTTTGATGTATAGTTCCTAACTTATTAGTAGTTAGATTATGTTCTGTTCTATATCTCCTATACTATAAAACTAGAGGTGTATGATGTAAATGGTGTACTTTGAAATGAGTGTTTATGCGTTATAAATATCAGCACAAAAGCATATTACCCCAATCACCTATCGTATAGTAGGTTATAGAAATTAACATTCATACATTTTAAAATATTTTCTTTTGCAAATGTATACTAAATATTTACCTTAAGCGGAAACTTCTTTTTCATAATTTGACATCTACTTTATCGTTCAATGATCCAAATACTCATATTAAAATTTGTCAATTTATTTCAGGGCTGTCCCAGTGTACATTGGCTAAAAATATGAATTATTGATCCTTTCTCATATATATATCAAATAAAATTGAATAAACTTGGAATGTAACATAGTGTAATTTGTAAGTATAGATGATTAGATTAATACATAATTTGTAGAATTTTCAATATACCCCCAAATTCGGGAGAGATTTCCAAAAAACGGATTTTTGGGACTTCGCGGCTTTATAAATTTTTATCTCGAATATCTATCTATTTTAAGCTTAAGTTTAGAAAAGGAGTTTTTACCCTTTTTAAATAGTATATAAAAATTTTTATTCATAGTTAAGCTGTGTAAGATATTAAGGACTAAAACTCAATTTTTTATTTTTTATTCTGAAATTTTCAGTCATTTTTAATCCACATTTTATTAGAAAATATATATTTTATCTTATTTTCCCTAATAAAGGGTGATCCTCAGTGTTTTTTGTCGTTTTCAAAATGCAATAACTTAGAAGCTAATAAATATAATCTCATACTTCTTTCACAATTATAATTTTTCCAAAAATGGACATAAATATTATATAATATCTTAAAAATATAACTTATTATGTTAGTTAATATGTAAAAAATTTGCATTCGTTTTATGGACTTTTTAATCATGAGTTTAAAAACTGGATGTTGGAAATTTCTGGATCTCTTATTCAGTTATTATATTCTAGATAACCTTAGAAATTTCTCGACAAATTTCTACGAACTCTACTCTGCTTAAATTGATCCAAAACTTATTAGTACATTTAATTTAGAAATATTTGAAGATTTTATAATTTTACAATTTGATTAAATATTCCATATTAAGTTCTATATATTTTTTCTGTCTTCTAGCAGCCCTTTTGCTTTTTCATCTAAGTCCCGATATTATACTTCCATTGACTTCGAATGCTGGAGGTGGGCGGATCTGACGTTGCCAGTAGTATATTAAATATATCTTCATTTATAGAATTCGTGTTATTTTTCTGGTATTGTGCTCTCTATAAAATCAGTAATCCTTATTCCTTTTTTTCCCGGACTTCCTCTGATGGATCCAATTGGTACTAAATGATGCTTAATCACACCTTCTCCATGATAAAGGATTTTGTGAACTGTTACGGACATATTTGCGCATGGATATTTGGTTGTATATATTCATGCAGTTTCCTTCGCATAATCACCAAATTTTCTACCATCAATTTGTTCATTGCTCAAAGGTACATCGATAATTGTTTTAAATCTTGAAATAAAATTAATTCCAACACCTGTTATTTGAGATGCTCTTTCGGGATCTGAAAAGAATTTTCTTTCTATGTTTCCATCATTCGTCTTGCCTAATCCTTGTTTTGATTGATCTATAATCAACCCATATTTGAGAAATTCGTTCTGAACATGTTTCTTTTTAAACTTCTTAACTCCTTATTGGTGTTGTTGTTTTTTATTGATCCTGTAGGTTTAAAATTCAAATGATAACTTATTTTTATTATGTTTTCTATGAAAAAATATTGAGAGTAAATTTATTCAAATGGAAAAAGTGTTCTACAGACGGGTCCAGATAAGTATAAAAGTATATATGGGGTTAAAGAAGAAACTTTCGCCTTTTTTCTGGTGGTAAAATTTGCTTATTCACTTTTGACCTCCAAAAATTTTATTCTAAGATTCAAATTTGATTAAAATACAGAGAAATACTGAGTAACTGAAAAAACATTTTATAACACAGCGGGTATAAACGGTACAATGACACATCATACCATTTCTTAGAGACTATTATCCTACCAATATATCAAAAAAAAAAAAAAAAATGCCGCCAATTATCGATAATAACTTGCGAATAATGATAATTTACTTCTCAATTTCATCAAATTTACAAAAATCATTTTTTTTATAAAATATCATAAAATAATTATATTTAACAGAATGCCACGCCCACAATTACCAATATTTTGATCTAAATTTTTGGCCACCTTAATTTCAATATATTTACTATTCGATGACATTAAAATTTAGGAAATCGATGTTAACCAAAAATTGGACTTTTGCCCAATGAAATTAATTTCTGAACCACCGTGCGACGCTTCGTTTGCACTAATCAGAGTCTCGCTATGATTGATAACTTGAGTTTTGTAACTCACAATAATTTTTTTTTAGGTTTTTGTTGATCTATTTAAATGGTTTTTAACTCTTGAGAGCTCTCGAGAAATAAAATATGTCATAGTGAGAAATAAAGACGAACACAGGAATACCAATTAATATTATTCGAAGATTATGTTGAATAAATTACTACAATTTATTTGATAGGAATAAAATTGAGAGAAATCCTGAAGTATTTGACCTTTAGATTATCTTTTTCTTTTAATTTAATTTAAAAAAATAAATGTATGCTTAGGTCAACATCGTGGGAAACTATTCCCCTGGTTTTCTCTTAAACCTATCATCACCACAACTGCATTAATGCACTCAGCTACCCTGAAATTCTTTACAAAATGCAATGAATTTCAATTACTTGCTTGATGAGCGCAATCCAACTTATGCGCAATTTTATAATTTTTAATATATAGATTTCTTTTAAGTGCAAAAGAAAAAATAATAATAATTAAATGTCTATATACAACTAAAAAAACTGTGTACCTCCAAATTGTTTTCTAAAATAGAATTCACATTCATCAATGTTCAGTAGTTTATTTCTATCTTCAAGTCTTGCACATACGTTTCGAATTCTCCATATTAATGTTACACAGCCTAGTGCCTGTGTCTGTTGGATACGAGTAGATATATGTATTCGCCGTATACCAAATGATGAATGTATTTTAGTAAATGAAATAATATGCCTTTTGCCAGTGGCTCTGCCGATAACGTTGTCGATGAATCTCTGACTGTGACGACAATATGATATTCATGTTAAATGTTGATGATCATGCGTAGGTTCTTCCACATTGATGTGAATGAAAACCATTCATAGTCGTGTAGATAATTTGCATTTGCATCAAAAGTCAAATAGGTGTTGTTTAGGGTGATTTATGCGAAGTATATTGCTTTTCTATGTGTGTGATGCCATTTTCCTTGTCTGCATGTTTGTTTTCTTTGAACTGAACAGTACATAATCAGGAGTTGGTTGAATATGTAAGTTTTAGAAAAAGAAATGTGAGTGGTTTATTGATTAATAGTTTGAAAACTTTTTGCGTTGTTATATTAATCCATTTGGGACGAATATGTTTCAATCGTAGAAAAAGAGTGCTTAAAATTCCTTATAGGCCAGAGATTATGAAAGCATATATTTCAGGAACAAAGCCAGGCATGTTCACGACTAGAATGTTGGTTGACGCATACCGATGGTAAATACCAGATTTTTTGTAATAAAATATCGGATCTGGTATAGTAATTCCAGTGTTCCCTTGCCGATATCTGGTCATTCTACTATACAACCTCCATAAAATAGAGTTTTAAACGTGATGCAAGAGACATGAATACAATTTTCATGATACAAATTTAATGGGTTAACATCAAACATAAAATCAAAATCTTTAAAAAACTTTATAATTGTACAAACAATTTCACACACAATTTATTTTGGTACAAAACTAAAACAAAATTGAATTCATACATAATTGGGCATCCTTTTAGCATGGTGGTCAATTGTTTTCATAAATTCCAAAACCTTATACTATTTGAACATAAATTTCGAGTTGTTAGTTCTTTTTTTTATTTTGTCAAAAAAACAATTGTTGTATTGTTTCGGTTTGATTTTTTTTTTAATTTACAAACTTCAATGAAAACTACAAAAAACGGTTCATTGAAAATCACCTTATTTCAAAAAAAAAAAAAAAATAATATAATAAAAAAATAAAATAAATGTATTAAAAAGTCTGGATTTTGGCAAACAATCTTCTACTTATATCCGTTTTAAAACGTTGACACTTTGTTCTTTGCAGATCATTTTATATTTTTTCACTCTTTTTTGCAACACGTTTCTTCTTTTGATCCTTTTTGTGTGATCTTTCACGTTCACGCAATGAAACATTGACAAAGAAATACTCACAATAAGGGAGGAAACTGCTAACAATTGGGTGACAGAAGTTGTCGCGACTTTGATTAATTGGATTTCGAGTGTCGATACATTTTATGCCAGACACCTAAATGAATATTTCGGAGCAACATTAACATGTTCGTATAAAACATGCTAAAAATCCAAATCTGAACAAATAAATCTCTTTTTATGTGTAAAACACAGCTTAACAAGTTTAAAAAGCTTAAAGTAAAAAAAAAAACATTTCATTAGCCGGATTACAATATACATAGTCTATCTCATTTATACATCCATATAAACAAATTAGTGTTGGAAAAATTCCAATACTTTTGAATACTCGATACTACTCAATACTTCTTATTTGGGTACTCGATATTTAACGGATTTTTTTTTTTTTAATTTGAAATACAATTTTTAATTAATGCCCTTTAATTTAAATATAAAACAAATATATTTATCCTACTAGCAGGAAATTTTATAAATTTATTTATATAAAACATAAAATAAAAAAAATGTTAACTTTAAATTCAACGTAAACAAAAACCAATAAAATTATTTTCTTATCGCTCATTTGCCTCAACAACGTCATAACTCAAAAAACGAAAAATTCGAGTTAACATCACTAATGCATAGTAAACAATGGGTTTTGGAACCCGCCGTATTAAAAAATAGTAATAATAATTTGTATTTAAAACACATACTAGCTAATATGCAATTCAGCTCTTAAATTCGAAAAAATTCAATTCAGCTCTTAAGTCGAAAATCGTATTCAAAAAATCTTAACAGTATACATTAACTAATAAACTGTTTTTTGTTTATGTAGGCAACGCTTCTCAGTTTCTTTCTCATTATTGTCAGTGATGTGAGTAGTTAGAATATATTATTTTTATTAATTGTTTTATTCCATTATTATTTTTGATGATAATTTTTTTTATTTTTAAAAAATATTATTATTTACCTTATGTAAATATACTTATGTATAAATAATATATTTTTATTTATTTATATATTATTTTTGTTTTGTTGGTTATAATTATGAGTACCTGAATAACGAATATTCTACGATAAAATCAACATCACTATTTCATATTTTATTTACAATATTTTTGTTGGGATTTTATTAAAATTTAACTATTGTAATAATTTTTTCTGTTAAAATGCATAATTTTAATCCAGGAGTTGATATACTATAATAATGATAACTTGAACTAAGACGTGTATGTATTAATATATTAATTAATTAATATACTATTTGGAATTCTGTCCCGGTATTCATTTAATGCGTTTTTAAATAGCTACATATTTTTTATATTTCGGAACTAATCTTAACATCCGAGCATTTTAAAATGTGATGTTTTTGTCAAAAATTTACAAATGAATCCAAAAATTGTTTTTTTTTTTTTTTCTTGAAAATGTAAAAGAAATAATATTAATATAGCTATAAAGCAGGGTCGAACTTACTTTAAAATATTTAAAGCTAGCAATGGTTTTCCAAAGGTATACTAAGAGAATCATCGTTTTTGAATACAGCTTTAAGGAAATATGAAAAACAAAATGCAACAACAATTCCCATGAATTTAAAAACAACACAACCATTGCCTATTAATACACACGTTTGTAAACCAGTACCATTACTACTATAACTAGTGAGAGTTTAAATGTAGTTAACCCTGCCAGCAGCCTAGATAAAAATGATGGTACACATAAGTGTGCTACCCCGTAAAATAACATAAGTACAACAAAATATCAAATTCTATTAATTGTGCTTAGATATGTTAGTATTAATAAAAGAAATTTAAGTCCCCAAAAAAGTTTTACCTCTGCCAAGAGACAAAAGCTAATGATATAAAAATAACCAAATTCAAAAATTATCTAAATCTCCATCAACATATCTACGTGAGCTTTTCTCTAATAATTTGGTTGATACATTTATTAACCTTATTGTAAAAAAATAGTAAATAAAAAAAAAAATTTTTATACATACCAAATGGTTTGATTGTAGTCATTAGAAAAATAGAGTCCAGTGTATAACTCAAGCAGGTTCTGTAGGAATTGGGCCATCAAATAAAAGTTGTGGTAAACATTTTTAATAAAGATAAGACTCCCTAACCAATGTTTAAAGATGAGTTGGAGCCGAACGAATATAAACTAAGGAAAATTGAAACGCATCCTATATATTCTATGCGATACCTATTGAATCGCAGAGACACTAAGAGGAACCCCTTAAAAGAAAGGGACCTGCCCAATGTGGCAATTGACAAGAGTTCGGTCATACTAAAAATTATTGTACCCTACGTACAGTATATGTAGCATGCGGAGATCTACATCCATCATCACAGTGTGATATTGTTAAAAAAAAAGGTCTCAAGAGAAAAAGTGGCAACTACGGTGGCGACCGTTCAGCCAATTATAAGGAATTATTGAAAGAATTAAGAGAGAGTTAAAAACTAAAAAGAAACGGTTTTTTTTGAAGTAGCACCCGTAAATACCATTACCAACCAAATAAATTTTGCAGTAAGTGTTAGTAATGAGGCTTCAGTTAAGCCAAATTGCTCAATCGTGTATAGCCAATCCTGGAAATATCTCCTTTGCCAACGTTTTAAGAACAAGTTCCCAACAAAAATTCGAGAGGGTTACAATCTTCTTCTCTAAACCAAAATATGACAAACTGTATGCCATCTATGCAAAACACAATACGAGAGCTTTGGAGAGCGCAGAATCAAATCATTCAAATCCTCTTAATACAAAAGTGAGTTATTTGAGGATATGTTTTTGGAATGCAAATGGTTTAAACCAACATGAGTCGGAAATATCATACTTCATGAAGCAGAAAAATATTGATGCGATGTTAGTCTCAGAGACTCATCTCTCAAATATATACAATTTTTATATTACAGGTTATTCATTATATTAATTAATCCCCATTATAAGCTAGATAAATTCTCAAAAGAATACCTGCAGGCAACTTCTATTCACCTTGAGTGTTTCGCTGGTAATTAAAAGATAGGCTCTATGTATTGCCCACCAAAATTTTCAATGACCAAGGAAAAATTTTAAGAACTGTTTAACATATTAGGAGATCGTTTTATGGCATATGGTGACTATAACACCAAATGCATTCTAGGTTAATAAACCCCAGAGGTAGACAGTTTTATAAGGTATTAGTTGATCGCAAAAATGGCATGAATATCGTGTCCCTGGGCATTCAACGTACTGGCCGGTCGTTAATTAATTCAGCCACGGATCATTCAAAAAGTCAAAATTAAAAAAAAAAATAATAATAAGCAATTATGACATATAAGCAATATTAACATTCCAATTATGACTTTGAAAAACTTCTTCTTGAAAAAAGAAAATTTTGAAGAGAATGGAAACAAATCAGATCACCATATTCAAAGCTGAGTCTGTTCACAGCAATTAAAAAACTAAAAAAAGCCCTAAAAATAGAAGAGGATCGCCAGAGTAGAAATTACATTGAAAGTTTAACAAATAATAAATATACTATTTTTTCTTTGTGGAAGCCAGCGAAAGATATTAAGCCACCGGTAGAGCCACAAAATCCTTTAAGGAAAGCTGACGGTACCTGTATTGGAAGAGACACTGACACTACATCAAATTACGATATAATTGTTGTTAGCCGTGAGGACATTAATAGATTTATCAAAGAAAATATAAATGTTAGAGAATCACCTGAAAATGATTCAATAACACCACCCATGATTAAAAACCTACCGAATATAGCAATAATCTTGCTGTCAATAATTTTCAATAAAATCTTAAAAAAGGTTTTCAAAAAAATGATACAAGCTTAACTCTGAATATGAATTCATTTAATCTTGTTCCTGTAAATATTATCGTTCCTACTCATTCAACATCAACAAACAATACGATGATCGATTTATTTTTCGTATCTGATAAATCAAAAGTTTTGATATATGACCAGTTACTTGCATCCTGTTTCTCAAAAAACGATCTAATATTCATGAATTATGATGTTTCAATCCATGCATCTAACAACACAATTGAATTTCGAAATAAACGTATTGATAATGTCAGATTAGTTGATGAGTTTACCAGAATAGATTGGAATCGCATTTACCGCATGTCATCTGTAAATGATCAACTGGCCTTTTTAGAACGAAAATTGCAAATTTGTTTAATATAGTTGTATTTCTTCAATCAAAGAAAGTTAACAGCCGTCAAAAGTCTTGGTTTACAATTGAAATCAAGCGCCTTATAGTAGATAGAGACTCTGCTTACTCCAGATGGAAGCGTTACAGAACAAGTGACCTGTATAACGTCTTTCGTATAGCTAAGAAAAAAGTAATAAAAATAATTAGATCCTAATCGATACAAAGAACACTTGGAAAACTATTAAGGAAACTGGTATAGGAAATAACAAAAAGCAGCAGTATAATAGTGGTATAGCATATCCAAATAAATAAATGGGAGTTTCGTAAATATTCCAATGATTCAAGCTGACCACACATATTATACCAATCATCGTGTCGAGAATCATCCTGATAGTATGTTCAACTTTGAGTGCATAAGTCAATTGCATGTTCTGAAAAGCTGTCTGTCCATAAAATGTAATGCCACTGGTGTTGATGACATTCATCCGACTTTCTTCAAAATTCTTCTACCATCACTTTTACCATTAATCACGTTTATTTTTAACTAAATTATTATGACATGCATTTACCCACTAAGATAGAAGCAAGCTAAAATACTTTCAATACCAAAATCGTTCAATGAATATCGGCCCATAGCTATACTATCATATCTGTCAAAAGCATTTGAAAAGCTTATATACAAACAAATAACTCAGTACTTATGTAATAATAGCCTTTTAACTGAAAACCAATCTGGTTTCATAGCGAAACATAGTTGCATTACTGCGTTAACTGATGTAGCCGAAGATATTAGACATGAAGTTGATAATGGATGTGTTGTGTTGTTGGTGTTACTGGATCAATCAAAAGTCTTTGATACTGTAGAGCATACGATATTGATTTAAAAACTTGAAAAATTTATGCATTTCTCCTTCACTTCCTGTAAAATTATTGTTTGATATCTTGAAAATCGAACACAACGTGTTGAAATCAATGCCTCAACAATATCACTTTTTCTCCCACTTATTAGGGATGTACTACAGGGATCCATTCTTGGATCTCTTTTTTTTTCAATTCACATAAGACATAAGAATGTACGCTAATGATGTTCAGCTATATATTAGTAACAAAAATAAGGACTTTGAAGAACGTGTAGCAAAACTAAATGAGGACTTGGAACTAGTTTCGATATGGCAAATATAAACGGGCTAAGCTTAAATCCTACAAAAACTAAAGATCACAGAAAAATATTGACTCATTTAACATATGCATCAATAATCAGCGAATTGAAATTGTAAGCAAGGCAAAAAATCTTGGCGTAATTTTTAATGACACTCTAACCTGGACAGATCATGTACTACAAGTTTGTGGTAAAACTTACTCGATGCTAAGCATAGAATTCTTAGCATTGAGTAAGTTCTACCACGCAGTTCTGCACACCAATCAAAATAAAATTGTTGATTGAAAAACGTATTTAATACCGATATTAACCTATGGCTGTGAGGTTTTTGCAAGTTGTGATACAATCAGTGAATTAAAGTTAAATTCTATCTACAAGAATATCGCAAGGTATGTTTTTAGACTACGAAAAATTGATGCAAATTGTAATTACCAGAGTATCACGCCTTATTCCAAGAAAATATATGGGGTGGAGATTGAGAACTTGCTGAAAATATGAGTCCTAACATTTCTTCATAAAATTATAACAATTCGTGAGCCATACCAACTGTTTAATAGACTGAGATTTAGTACACTTGTAAGAAACAAAAACTTTATTAAATTTCGATACCATACTTTAATATCGGAGTGTCAATTTTTCATTAACGCTATACGTCTTTGGAACAATATTCCTCCATCATTTAAAGTTATAAGCAACGCATTACAATTTACGAGTAAGAAAAATTATTCGAATACTATTCATTACAAATTTTTATTTTTAACTTTTATTGACATACCAACAAATTTTACACTACTTTAAAACTAAATTTATATTACTTTAAAGACAAAATTTGTATAATTAATAACTTATGTTTTTTAATATTTAATGCTCCTTTGCTTAAGTTTTTCTTGTATTAAATGTATACATATTGCTCTAGAAATAATAACGTCATAAGATTTCTACTTTTTAAGACGAAAGTTTTGTTGTACAAGTTACAAATAAAATAAAAATAAATAAATAAATAAATATGGAAAACTTCTCAGACTAAAATGATACCAAAGCCAGGAAAGGATTCTACTATACTACCTTCTTATAGACGTATTAGCCTACTATCTTGTTTGTCGAAGCTGTTCGAGAAAGTATTTCAAAAGAAAATTATACCATTCTTGAACAAAAAAAAAAAAAAAATCGTCTCAGTTCACCAGTTTTCGTGAAAAACATAGAACCATAGAACAAATGAATCGTTTAACTGGAGAGATAAGGAAATGTTTTGAATTAAATAAATATTGTTCAGCTATTTTTTTTTTTTTGATGTTGCGCAAACTTTCAATAAAATATAGCACAAAGGTTTAATATGTAAAATTAAATGTTTACTACCGCCATGCACCCACAAATTGCTGACGTCCTATTTATCTGACTCTTTATTTAGACCAAAGTACAACGAATTTGTGACAGAAGAATTTCAAATAAATGCAGGTTTTCCACAAGGAAGCGTTCTTGGACCTACCTTGTACTACCTTTTACCCTTTTGCAAGACTTTTTATTGAAGTTTAATCAAATTCAAGGCTTTATAGAGCCGATTTTCTACGCCGTTACTAGGTGGACCAATTATTCGCCCAGCTATGCCCTTGTTAGAGGTTAATTAGTCATTAGTGTTTAGTTTTGAGATTTAAATACATATTGTGAGGCTTTAAAAAAAGCAGATTCAATATAAAAATAAAACGTTAAAAAAACAATTTGCTTAACAATAGTTAGTGAAACTGTGTTAAGTTTTTTGAATACGGCTGAAAGTGTTGTGTAAGAGTCTTTTACATTTCATGCAGGATCGCAATAAAAGCATTTTGTACTTATTACATAATCTATTGTTTTGTTCGTCGGCTATTGTGTACTCAACATAGTAAAGTTATTTAAAAGAGGGATTAAATTTGACTATAATATCATTTTAATTCGAAATTGTTTAAAAATATACATAAACATAAAAACTAAAAAAGCTTCTCCTGAAAAAATTATATTATATATATTTTTAATACGATATCATCATAATATAATTAAAAGTGACCGCACATCTACAAAAACAGCAATTGCTTGTACTTTGTTATTGTAAAACCACTGCACATAACGTCAAAATGCTATGAACAAAAAATGAGAAAATGAAGAAGAAAAGGGGTAAATAAACGCGGCAAAAAAAAATACATACGAATACAAAAACAATTTGACAGTTTTGCGCGATATGTACATGAAAGAATTGTAAATTAGCTGGGCCTACGAGCTCACTTTCTTATTACACTATGCGATATTATAAAAAAAAATTAAACTCTGAAAGTATTAGTTACTCAATACTTTACAGTATAAAGCACCCGAAAAAGAGGCAAATACTCCGGTACTCTATACTTAATGCTCTAAAAAAATGTATATAGATTTATCTACATACATATGTATATATTCTCAAATAAAACTAAGGTTAAATCGTATTTGTTAAAAAGAAAAATAGCAGTAAATCGATGGTAAAATATAGTTTAAATAGTTTAATATCTGCTTTAAAATGATGGTTATAATTACAATTCCTTTTCATACGTATAAAAGGTGGGCTCCCTATATTCTTTAAAATAGTATGTAGAATCCACATTTAACTGAAAAGTACTTCGAAAGTTAAATTTGATTTTTCGTTATCTTTTTATGTGCTATAAGGAAAGTGAGGAAATTAATAACATGAGATCACGGCTTACTTATTTCTAAAAAAAACACAACTTCACTAATTAAAAATCACTTAGTACTTCCATCCAATGGAAACATTGGTTAAAATCATTAATTTTTAAGCTTATATTAATTTTTAAGCTATTATTACTCCGTGTGGAGTCTTTACCTGTTTACTTCCATCGGACGCGTCCCCAGGTGGCGGATAGGGGGGATTGAGCGAGAGACACTGGAGGCACTAATGTACGGTGCTGGAGTCCTCTTCCCTTGCCGACATTAATGCATCCTTTGTATCACACCCAGTCCTGAAAACGGTAGGCTTGCTGGACTGGATGCGATGCATTGATGTATTCTATTTGGTGTTTCCGCCGAAGTGAATACATCTCTGACACTGGGTACGGTCTTGGGTCATGCGTTTTCCGTGGACCAAATAAATGGGTCTTATGCACTTTTAAGATCAAGGTGGTTGGTAGCAGTGCCGAGGATCTGAATGATTAGTTAGTGCTAAAAGAAACTAATAGTGAACAGCTCCCCTCTGATGCTGATGGCAAGGGTCAGTTGTATTACAGCCTAGTCCGCGTATGCCGTCACTGCGCGAGATGGTCTATTTTTTACGGGCATACTCGTGGGACCAAAATAGAAAAAGGAAAATGGAAACTGATAGGTTAAGTATTGAACAGGACAATGGGACAACGGACAAAGAAACCAACACTAGGGTAGTAGAAGGGACGGAAGCTGACTTACGAGTTAGGGATAGGGTCAAAGTAGGGGAAAACAAGGACGACGTCGGGAAAGGGGGGAAAGATGAGGATGGGGACGATGACATGGACTTAATGAGACTGCATACGGACATCCTCATTCAACACGGACAACTGATGACCCAACTAACGGAGGAGGACAGCCTGCTGGACTCGGCGGAGGACCCTGTAGGATCTGGAGCGACGGAGGGACTGGAGGACCTGTCTCTTTTATCCGATGAAGAGCATGAGACAACAGTGGTCTCTGCTCTTGACCGGGGCAAAGAAATCGGAAATACAGTCACTGCGTCAACTCCGGGTAGGAAGCAGGTGAGCTCGACGGGGGCATCAGGCATGCCAAGGCCTACGGCCAAACCTATTGTTCGGCAGGTAGCGGTAGCATATCCAATGGATGAGCAAGCCGCAACCGACAGCCGAACGAATCTTGAAAAGGCGAAAAACGGTGTTAGGGCCTCTATAGCTGCACTAAATAAGTTGGCTAAAAAGGACCCATCGCTGTTAGACGGGCGGGATAGGCATGTTCGCAGGAAACACCGAAAGAGCATCTACAGGTTTGAACGGACCTATGGCTCCATCGGTGACATCCTGGGATTGTCTTATCCCGATGGTTTTAAAGTGGAGGTAGAGGAAGGTCCGCAAATTGCTCGCAAGGGTAAAGAGTCCGTGTCTACCAACACTTTGGAACCAAAAGTCGACGCTGTCACACAGTGTGATACTCACAAGCCATCCAGCAGTCCTGTAGCTTCTCTCAAGGGAAGCGACAGGGCAGCAAGGATTGGTAGTGGGAAAAAACTCATTGAGAAGAGAGTAGAGAAGGTAAATCAAGCTCTTGCGAGCCCCGCTAAAGGATCTCAAATGAGGTCAATTAGGGGAGCTCTGCCTGGAGATGAGATACCCTCTACCTCTAAGAAAGCAGGTCATATTCCGCATGACTCTTTTAAAGGTCCCCCTAAGGGTACCATAAAAAGAGTGAGGTCGGGGGATGACCAGCAGATTCCGTCTGCGAAGAAGGTTGGTAATGCACCAAGTGGCCCGCTTAAAAACTCTCATAAGGGAGTAGTAAAGCGGGTAGTATCTGGTGACGTGCAACCTTCATCGTCCAAAAAGGGGAAGGATTCGTCCAAGTCGGACATTCTTCAAGCAGCAGTCATTGACCGTGCTGATCCAGATGGGAGAATCAGTACGGAAATGTGGCGGCTGATTGAGGATAGACTTATGGACGAAATCTTCCAGGCAAGGCACAGGCCGGGTGAAATAGCCTTCATGGGTGCAGACTGGACAAGGGGCGTCAAGACTGTTGGTTGCGGTAACAAAGGAACTTTTGAATTCCTGAAAGCCGCGATCAACAGATGTGGCAACCTTTGTCCAGATGCGCAACTGGAGGTTATACCAGCGTCGGAATTGCCTCTGCGACCAATAGTCACGGTATGGATTCCACCACCCATTAAACCGGTGGAAGTCATACTGGGAATATTGGAAGGACAAAATAGGGGGATCAATACAAGTCAATGGAAACTTGTTTCTTCATTGACTTGTAAAGAGAACCAGGGTAAAGATTTCCGATTCGCAGTGGATCGGGAATCTATTAGGAAACTGGACTCATTGGGGGGGGGTTGTTACGTTCGGGCTTGGCTACATCAAATTTCGCTACGCGAAAAATGATAAAGCCAAAGAGGTTGCGGATGGTGCAGATAAATCTGCATCATTGTGAAGCGGCCTCGACCGAATTGATAACCTACCTCAGTGAGACCAATGTGGACGTGGCCCTAATCCAGGAGCCTTGGCTAAATGATAACCAGGTCTGTGGTTTAAGGGTCAAAGGATACAAATTGTTCAAGCCGTCCACTGAGGATAAGGTGAGAACTTGTATTTTGGTGAAGAATGATCTTCAGGTAATTCTTCTTAACTCTTTCAGTTATGGTGATCTAACGGTCGTCCAAGGAGAGGTATTGGGAGGCGGTAAACTGGCCTTGGCCTCGGTGTACATGCCCTATGAGGAGTTGGAACCACCAGATGACAGGGTGTGGGCCTTAGCCGAGTACGCAAGACGGAATGGAGTACGTCTATTGCTCGGTTGCGATGCTAATGCACACCACAGTCAATGGGGTAGCAGGGATACTAATAAGAGAGGTGAGTCAACTTTTGATTTTATTATTGCAAATGATCTTTTAATCTGTAATAGGGGTAATACTCCTACGTTCAGAACGAAGGATAGGAATTCAGTAATAGACATCACACTGACCAACTCGAGGGACCTAGTTGAAGACTGGAGGGTGGCCATGGGATGTACTTTCTCTGACCATGGTAGGATAACCTTTAGTCTGAACTTCCGAGGTTCTGAGGGGAAACCTTTAAGGAATCCTAGGAGGACGGATTGGGATGCCTTCGGGCGGGATCTGGGGTCAAGATTGACTGGAACTCCGTTGGAGATCTTGTCGAGGGAAAATCTTGACGAAATAGTGGGGAAGGTAACGGGGTCCATTAACAGAAGCTATGAGCTTAACTGCCCGGTGAGCTATCCGGGTAAGAGGAAACAGCCAGTCTGGTGGTCGGAGGAGTTGAAGGCTCAACGGACCACAGTTGGAAGGCTGTACAACAAGGCCCATAGATCTGGTAGGGACGAGGATTGGGGCACCTATAGAGTGTGTTTCAATAAGTACAAAAAGGACATAAGAAGAGCTAAAAGAGCCTCGTGGATTAGATTCAGCGAGGCCATTGACTCGGTCAATGAACTCTCCAGATTCAGGAAGATACTGTCAAAGGACCCTAGTGTTCCTGGGAGTATCCAGAGATCAGATGGTTCATGGACGGAGTCTAGTTCTGAGTCACTTAATGTACTTTTGGAAACCCATTTTCCGGGTTGCAGGGATCCATTGGTGGAGGAATCAGGTGAGGTAGAACACTTCTTCACGGAGTCCACCAATGGGATGATTGGAACAGTGGTAAGAGACCTAATAACGGTGGAGAAGGTCACATGGGCGGTGAATTCATTCGAGCCTTATAAGTCACCAGGCCCGGATGGTATTTTTCCGGCCATGTTGCAGAATGCACCGTTGGTGGTCCGTAAACTACTGGCTGAGATTTTTAAGGGGTGTATAATACATGGACATATTCCAAGGGGGTGGAGAGAGGTTAGGGTTATATTCATACCGAAAGGTGGAAGGACCTGTCACTCGAAACCCAAGGATTATAGACCTATCAGCCTATCGTCTTTCCTCTTGAAGACTTTAGAGAGACTGATAGATCTATATTTAAGATCGTCTGGTAGCTCCAGCATCATGAGTAGTGCTCAACATGCTTACCTGAAGGGTAAATCTGTGGAGAGTGCGCTAAGTGATGTGGTGGGTTATATAGAACAAGGGCTTCGGTATAAGGAATACACCATGGCCGCGTTCTTGGATATTGAGGGAGCGTTCAACAATATTGAGATTGACGCTATCAAGCAGGCGCTGGTGAATCTTAAGGTACATGACTTCTTGATCGAATGGATAATCCTCATGCTGAGCAGCAGGATTATCAATTCAAGCTTGGGTGGAGTATGCTTAAGAAAACTAGTGACTAGGGGAACTCCGCAAGGGGGAGTGCTCTCACCCCTGCTGTGGCTAATGGCTGTCGATGTGATTTTGCGTCAATTCGACAGTAGAGGGCGGAAGATCGTGGCTTATGCGGATGATGTGGTCATACTGGTAAAGGGAAAATTTCTTCCCACAATCAGTGAGATCATGCAGTCAGCGCTGGGTGAGCTGTCCTCGTGGGCTGCTGATAAGGGGTTGGGAGTGAACCCGGAAAAGACAGAGTTGGTTCTGTTTACTAGGAGGTACAAGGTAGAGAAATTCAGACTACCGGTACTATGTGGGACTGAACTGAAGCTTTCAGACTCTGCGAAATATCTGGGGGTGTTCCTTGATAGCAAACTGACCTGGAAGAGGAATGTTCAGGAAAGACTCAAGCGTGGCCTCAATGCCTACTACACCTGTAGAAACTCCATAGGTAAGAGTTGGGGACTCAAACCGAAAGTTGTATATTGGATTTACACTTCGGTGGTGAGACCAATCCTTTCATATGGTTGTTCTGTCTGGTGGCAGGCACTGGAACGCAAGAGCAATAGGAGCCTTTTGTCGAAGGCGCAAAGGTGTGCTTCGATTGGCATCACGGGTGCAATGAGAAGCACACCACAAGCGGCTCTGGATGTCATACTTCATCTCCTACCCATTGAGGAGTTTGTGAGGGGTATGGCGGCAAAGAGTCTACTGAGACTTAGGGAATTGGGACTATTAGGCTCATCAAGAGCAGGTCACTCCAAGGTCATTTACGAGATCAGTTACGGTGAGGTTAATCTGAACTCTACGGGGGCATCAGATTACATGGCCGCTGAATCGGACTTTGGAGTAAATCCTGTCGTGGTGATACCTGATAGGGAGATCTGGTCCGGCACTGAGAGACTATATGAAGGTTGCGCAGTGTTCACGGACGGATCAAAGATGGTCGAGGGTACCGGGGCGGGGGTCTATATTATGGGCACGGATTTGAAGGGCTCTTTTAGACTCCCCGATGAGTGCAGTGTTTTTCAGGCTGAGATTCTCGGCATCCTGAAGGCCGCGGAAATGATCAGGCGAAACATTGCGAGAGGTACCGAGGTCACTCTCTATGTGGATAGTCAGCCAGCTCTGAAGGCCTTGGGGACACATTTGGTGAGATCCAGGCTAGTAGCTGCCTGTAGGAAGACACTAAGAGAGTTGATGGAGGACTACATGGTGAGACTCTGCTGGGTGCCTGGCCATTGCAATATTTCAGGCAATGAATTGGCTGATGAACTGGCAAGGCAAGGTGCGGCAGGGAACGTCTCGGATAGAGAGACATATGTGAAACCACCACTAAGTTTCTTCTATGGGAAGATCAATGATTGGATCTTGGTCAGAACCAATTCGGCTTGGGAAAGTAGGGAGGACTGCAAAGTGTCGAGGGCGATATGGCCGGTATTGGACAAGGCAGGCACTACCACTCTCCTGGGCATGAATAGGAAGAGTTTAAAGGTCATGATAGGGGCCATAACGGGTCACTGTCTGATAGGAAAGATGAGGTCTAGAATGGACGCTAACAGTTCTGATTTTTGCAGACTGTGTGAGGACATCGATGAGACCGAGTCTATTGAACACATTGTGTGCCATTACAGCATCGTAGGATGAAGTGGCTGGGTAGACAGTTCCTCGACGGGCTAGGTGACGTTCGGAGTGTAGATCTTGTTGACTTCATAGGCTTCGTCATGGGAATTAGCTGCTTGAGGGAGAATCAAGGGTTTAACCCTAGGGGGATTGGTGGCATTGCTGGTCCCCCTCTGTGATTCGTTACGTTTCTGTTCTCTTTTTACCTTTCACTTTAGTTTTTCTGTACTCTGTATTTTCAATTTTATATATTCTATACCCTTATTTCTTATTTCTATATTCTATACCCTTATTTCACAACTGTTCTGTTGAAGGGACTCACAATGGACCGGGATCGGTCTCTGGGTGGAGATGTGGTACTGTCTGGTATCACATCTACCTTCTCTATCTATCTATCTAATCTTATATTACATATTGAAAAAATTTTTCTTCATCTAAAATTTTGGTTAAAATTAAAAAAAAAAAATAAATTTTTCAAGTTTAAGTTTTTAAATAATGGTATTGTCATTTTCTTTAAGTAATTTATAATTAAATTAACAACTTTAACTTTTTTTCAACTTATTCTTGTTGGCAAAATGTGTAAAAAAATGCGAATAAAATTAATATGATGTTATTTTCAAAATTTTATGTTTATGTTTTATTCAGTTTTAACCAAATTATGTAAAACTCATAATAATATGCAGAGAGTGGAGCATCAAACAAATTTCAGATCTCTAAAATATTTTTTACAGGAAATTTGGTTTTATATAAACAAACATAAAAACTTTTTTGTGCTTTCATATTTTTTAGGATATTTCTCCAATATTTCATTCTTTTAGAGTTTTTAAGTTTTTCCATTGACTGAACTATTTCAACGGAGCGTACTTTATTGTCAAAAATGTACAAAATTAGAAACACCAGATTTTTTTAAAATATAAAATGAAAGACATAAAACATAAAATTACATATTTCACAAAATTTACTAAATACAAGAAATGTTGGATTTTTGAATTATAATTCAAAACAATTATTAAACAAATTTGTTATACAAATTTTCGTTATCGGGAAAAAAAATTTTGTCAGGGGCTATAGCTCCCTCCAAAAAAACTGTATAACAACGCCAATGGCTAATTCCTTCTCTTTTAAAAGACGATCAATTATACACTGATCTAGTTAATGAGGTTAACTTTGACTCAGTTATTTGCAAGTAAGTCTCACATGGGCAGGCAATCAACCACTGCCCGAACTCGAAAGAGTAAAGCATGGTCCGAAGTGCTTTTTGGATTTTCAAATCACTATAAAATCGTTAATTTATGCGTTGTCGAAATACAATTTGATGCGATTATTCATACTTAAATATAAAAACATAATAAAAGTTGAATTTTGGTCCACTTTGAAATAATTTGCGATTCTGTCTCTTAACCTCATTTTCTAATTTGGGCACGTATTTATCTATGTGTTATATACTGGTTTTCAACTGAATCTAAAACCCCGACTTTCCTGAAGCATTAAATGTTTTCAAAACTCATAGTTGTAGATAAAAAGAAATATTAACATCTCTGGAATCAAAATTACCTTCATTGGATTTTGATATCATATAACCTTTTTATTATAACAAAAGAACGTCAAACATAACCAAATAAATGTCGTATTCTATTTCAATAACATAATACAATTTTGCTTTTTCCAAATTATATATTATATATCTCTACACACCATAATTTTGAAATTATATATCTATATATATCTATATATATATATATATATATATATATATATATATATATGTATATATATATATATATATATATATATATTATCTATTATCTATTATTTATTATCTATTATCTATAACATACAGACAAAAAACTTACCGAAACAAAACTTTCGCTTGAAGTTTTTTTTTTTTATAGTAGTAAACTTGGGCCAACATGTTCGGTATAACTTCCTTGTTTCAAATTCTATAGTTCATCATAATTTACTTTTGTTCATTCATGACTATAAAAATGTTCTTATTTTCTTTCTATTGATCTTAAGATTATTTTTAGGAAAAAACATAAGTTCAAGAATAGTTACTTATTCTAATTTCCTAGCTATAACGGCGCATAAATATAAGAATTTCTTTATAAATTTAATGAACTTGTTTTAGTCAATTAAGCTATTTTGGAATTAGGTTGGACTTAGCTGTTTTTATCATTTAATGGTAAAATTTATTATAAATTTTAATTATATATTTCTACACAGAAAAAATTATGAATAGAATCTTTTTTAATAAATTGTTTCTTGGATTTAAATTTGAAATTAATAAAAAAATATATTTGATTTAAAATTTTTTTATTGGTTTGAAATAATTTGTAAACCAGCAAAGAAACAAAAACAATGTTATATTTTAAGAAGCTAAATAAAAATACTTTATTCAGCTAAAAACATTTATCGATAAATTTTAGCAAGAAACGTAAATTAGATTTTGGCGTCTATCCATAGCCCAAGATTTCTACAGCTCACTCTGCACTGGAGCATTCGAATAATGTTTCCATGGCGGACAATGTAACTAAGTGTTTATGAAATTTGTAAAAAATAGTCCCCCTCTAGAATGAGGTTTCTAAAGAGGCAAAAATTATTTTTTTTGTCACTGCCCAAAATGTCGACTTTTTTATGTGTATAGCTTCGCCATTTTAAGACCGAATGTAGAATGTGGTTTGTCGTTGCTAATGGTTTGACAACCGCTTAAATTTTCTTTTTAATGATTTTAGAATCCGACATCAAATTCTAGATGTTACTTCTGGTATTTTGGATACATCCCCCTACTATCCAATTATTTTCTTATGTAATGAAAAACATCTTTGTTAACCTTTTGTTTTTGGTTTTTAAAGTACATATTTCATTTTATGCATAAATAACAACCTCATGAACAGTTCTTTCATTCTAGAGGATGGCTGGCATAACTTATTTTTTTTTTCTTTTTATATGGAGGCCGACCCGCTCTAATGTATATCGCCCAGACTACAGAAATTAGAATCGTTTAAATGCACAAATCGTTAGGTCCACAACAGATTCTCTGCACATTAATGGCTCTATGAATGTAGACTTGAATGAATTCCAAAGAAATTTGATACCATTTCCTCGTATACATTTGCTCTTGGTGGCATACGACCCATTGGTGTCAGTCGCACGATTATCTCATGAAAAGCTCGCCATTACATGCTTGAATCGGGTAATATGATGGTTCAATGGGGTTCACGAGCTGAAAAATACATGTCTGGTGGTATATAGTTGTGATGTTATATCCAAAAATGTCAGTGCCTCTGTTTCGGCTATCAACGTCACATTCACATTCAGTTTGTCAACTGGTATCAAACGTTCCTCAAAATCGATATTAACTACGAAAAACCAACCTTTGTACTTCGCCAGCAGTATGCATGTTATTGCCATAGCAATGGCGTTCAGTAATTTGCCATATAAATTTGACTTGATGTTTAAGAAGCGAGCTGTTGTTTATTGACATGAACAAATGAGAGTGAATTTAAAGACCTTGCAGTTCTAGAACGAGATTTTAAAGAAATCGATACTGATGATGCTGTCTAAGCTGACGAAGATGTTGATTACGAATATTTAGTGAGTAAAACATTTTACCAAAAACAAAAAAAAAAAAACAAAAAAAAAAATCAAACTAAAAAAATTAAAAAAAAACTCCGACAATAACATTTTGAGGACATCGAGAGCATAATTAAACAAATTTTATCCAAAAGAAAATATAATATATTCAGCTCGTAGCGATATAATATATTCAGCTCTTCACTTCAAAGCATGACACTCATCTTGCGTACAAATTTTTGTAAACCCATCAGATTACGGAGTCTTGCAATCATACAAATAATAATTGAAGTAAACAAAGTAAAGCTGAAGATGAAAAATATAGTAATTTTTTAAAAATTGCTATTTTAATACACTGATTTAAAAAGTACTTTTTATAAATATGTTTATTGAATCAAAAATAAATTTTATTTGATTATCTGTTTAAAACCAAACAATTTTTTATTAAAAAAATTCATTGAAATTTGTGATAATTTTTAAATACTGTATTTTATAAATAAAAGAAATAAAAAAAAGTATTTTTTTCAAAAATACTTTTACGTATTTGAGTACTTGAAATTAAATTTTAGTGATAGGTCCGATTTCAGTAATAAAGATATTTGAATTTAAGGAATATGTTATTGAATATGATTTTTTTTCTGTGTATGTTTAATATAAATACTAGGGTAATCGATTATTTGACTTTTTGGAGAAACCGCTCGAATACTTACAATTTTGAAAAAAACCGGTTTGCACATATTTGCTTGCTTATTTGTTTGTTTGAAACTCAATCACGCCTAAACCGCTGAACCGATCTTAACGAAATTTTAAATATATATGAACTTATGAAGTATAGATGAAAAGATCTAAAATATATAAATTAATTGCATATTGCTGAAAATATTAAAATATTGCAACACATGAATTTGTAAATAAATAAAAATAAAAAGAGAAGTTTTAATAGAAAAAGCATTATTAGAAACATCGCTTTTTTTAAATAACTGGACAAAGCTGTATTTTGATGTTTTGTTTTTCATTTTTTTTTTTTTTTTTTTTATTAAAATTTTAGATTAGATTCCATGCAACAATGCAAGAGCAGTCAGCTTGTATTTTACAAACGTAAACAATATTAACTTAAAAAAGAGTTATGCAAGAATAAGACCGATAGCTTATGTAAGATCTAATAACCCGTTTTGGCCTATAACTCGGTTAATACTGGATCTACTTATTTCATTATTTCAACACAAAAATTCTTAAAAAAATGTAAAATTACGTAGATGCTACAAAAAGTTGAAAAACCAAATGTGCCTTATTTTATTGTTGTTGTTGTTTTTCAGTACCCATGAAAATAAGAACTACAAGGAAAGCAGACATTAAATAAATAAAAAAATGACAATAACTCAGCTGTTTATGAACCGATTTGGTTGACTAAAAAACCGAAATTAAAGAAAAATATTTGTAATCTATCTATATAAGAACCAAATTCCTTATTTAGGATTTTGATATTGGTCGAAAGTGCAGTTTATGTATATATATGCATTTAAATGTATATATATATATATATATCCTTTCGAAATTTTTGCTGTTTATTGTTTTGTGTTTAAAAAACCAACAGCACTTAAACCGAAAAACTCGGTTGGAAAACTAAATCGATCGTTGAAAAATATATACGTAAGAATTATATTTGGTTCCATTTTAAAAACTTCTTAATTTTTATAAAAATAAGTCTCAAATCTATTTTCTAATTTTTTCTTATGCCAGTGCTGCCATACCAGCACTGGACTCAAAGCAATTCCTTTAGATATTTACTATGTCGGTGAATATCCTACATATTGAAGTATTGCTCATGTAACTCGAACTCCTACAAAAAGGGAGGCTAATAGCCATAAAAGTTAACGTCGCTAAATATTTGTTCGGTGCTTTCCAAAGTCATACAAATTATGGTGAACTGCTAAGTATTTTTGAAGTCCAACAACTTACTAAGTTCAGTACCGATTACGTATAAATACGGTAGAATTCTGGACATTCTTTTTGGAAAAATAGTATCGTTTTATTCACCGTTTGAGTGAAGATAAAGTGGTGACACCAGATATTTGCAAGGCGTACAAAAGAAGTTGGCATAGTACATTTCAGTGTCGGCAATTATTTCTCTCGGTTTATGTTGAGCTTCTATATCAAAGTTTCAATCCTACCTAAACTTTGCATATGATAGCAACATTTGCTATTCATATTCATTTAATTAGAGACTAAGTCTGTTGGAGTTTCCAAAATATGAATCATATGCTTATTCGTAATTTTTTGACAATCCCTTAATGATGTAGCATGAACAGAGTGTTGTATGTTGAAATACAAATACGCGACAGATCATGTTGCATCAACTGTATTAATTGGTGATACAAATATTAAGGAATCGGAGCTCCCGATATTCCTTACTGAAAATACAATGTAGAGTCCATTAGACCAAACACATTTTCATTAAAGTGATATACTTCACTCTAACTGTACTTCTTACTACTTATACCATTTCTATCCTTAAAAAAATGGAGGAATTCAATATTAAATCCCTATTCTTTGAGGAGATTTGTATGTCGGCTATTTGAAATAATGGCTTCCCTGCTATACCAAAATACTTATTCGTTGGTAACTATTTCGAAAATCAAGCTTCTTATTGACAAACAAACAAATGCCTTCCATTAGTGGATTGTTCGTTTATTGAAAAATCTTCATTCCAGAAGTCTTTATCATGTGCGGGAAGTACGGGAAAATGATAAAGGAAATTGAATGTGCTCTTTTTATTTATTTCAGAAATTATTGAAAAAAGTTTAAAATTGTTAAAAGTTATATTAGAGAATTAAAAGAAGTATGGAAACATAATGGAAAAAGCCCTATGATCATTTAAATTTCCTGGCAGTGGTACGTATATTTTTATTACATATCAAAATTTTGTGTAGGAAAGAAATTGTATTTCTATGCTTAACATAAAAGAGCCATCGGTTTTATTGTTTTTGTTAGTTTTTATTGTTGCCACAACTCAGTGATTTAATTGCAAATTTTCTTGATTTGTTTAACCATAAAAACAATGAAAACAGATCACGCATAAACCTAAAACAAATCTTTTGCACGTTTTACACTGGGTTCTGATTTCAATATTGTTTCTTTTCTTTATTATTTTTTACAATCAACACACTTAATTTTCACGGTTGCTTAACAGATACAAACAACTGCAACAACCATTATAAAAAAAAAAAAAAAAAAAAAATATCATACATCCGTCAGTAGGTATCTGTGAGTGAATGTTCCTAAATCTTACATACAAACTTTTATAAGGATTTCATTACTCACATAAAGACATATGTAAATATGTATTGGTTTATACATGCATATATATGTATGAATGTTTCAGTATGAATTAAAAGTTCTGTGAAAACAGTTTCATCTTAAAAACGTAGCATGTACTTATGCTATACGAGGATAGGTTGAAAAGATCATCAGGTTTTAAGAAAATAGTAGTCGGTCAAGTCAAACTATAAAGCTTTTGGCAAAAGACCTTATATGCACGATTTTTATTATAATATTAATATATATGAGATACTTATGGCCATTAAATCATTATTCCTTGAAGAGATTTGTATGGGGGCTTTTTGAAATAATGCCTTCGCTGCTATACCAAAATACTTATTCGTTACAAACTACACGCTCTTCATATAAACAATAATTTCAGACAGAGAGGTGGATGAACATCGGTAAGACCATATACTTATGTAGCTAATGTGAAATTTATGTAGTGAGATTAAAAATTGTGCAGTTAGCAGACAAACAACATTTAATTACATATGTTGAAATCGGGCGATGTTTCCACTTGGCTCTTTTAAACATAAATGATCTAACCAGCAATTTTGACTTATTAAGAGAACAAAAAGGCTTGATTTTCTAGTTGGAGTAATCACGTGAGAAAATATTTTATAAAGTTAGCATTAGGGTTAGTCATCTAAATCATGTTTTTAATATGAGGATATATAGGAAAATCGATAGAAAAAAACCATTTCATTAGAAAGCAGTGCTAAATGTCAAAAAGGCTTGAAGAACAATTTTTTTGTGGTTCCTTATAGTAAATGGTTCCAATTAAGTTATCCAACACTCTGAATAAAAGTAAAAAATTCACTCAGTAATGTATCTTTGAAACTATCTTGATTCCATGAATAATGAATACAAGGATACCCACGTTTGTGATTCTTTAGTACATAAGCATAAAATATGTTGTACCAGTTCCTTTCCTCCTCGCCCAAACTTCCTCTGTATTAGTCTTTACTGCAATACAATAAATGCTAATTCAGTAGAAGACATTTTAGAAATAATTTCTCAGATTAATTTCCCAGCTATATTACTTTTTTCCTGCCTAAGATAATCATCATATATCCGGTATCCTGAGAGATAATAAAAGCTCATAGTCGTCAGAAATTTTTAAAAACCCGGTTAGCGTATTAATCTTCGAGCCTTTAATCAAGTTTAAGAATAATATGTGTATTATGCCTGGTTGGCATGTTCATGGTTATCGATTTATTAAAGTTCATAGGACTATTTAATTTACGTCCATCATTGTTTTTTAAGATATCGTTTGATATGATCGAAGTTTAGTTCGCACGACATCGTTAGTCGTAGGAAGGTTTTGTTGGAATTTATTTAGGGAAGAAAAACGAAAAATCTGTAGCCAATTAAGTCCAATCGATTTAAGTATAAAGTTTAATAGTTCAGTCTTCAGTCTGGTCTGGTGGACAATAATACTGGGCAATATACCTTAAATGTGATACTGGAATCATTCTTCTTCAAAAGTAATTAAAGAAATTTTATAATAAAAAAATATCATCCAATGATTTCCTATAAGTTTCCAACTGGAAGAAATTAACAACAAAACACTGGATAACTTTAATGAACTTTTAGGAATTGAGTTTCATATGTGGCAACATTGTCAAGCTGATACATGAAATTTAAACGTGAAACGTGAAACGTTGTCTCCTGGACTAATTTTGAGAAGGCATTCCAAAATAGTTATCTTTTTAGGAAACATATGATCGTCAGATTGTGGTATTCCTGGGAATTAGTTCCACCAGCACATATTCCATATTGCATGAACATTTTAGCCTGCAGAACAGGTTTGCTCGTTGGACCCCACATAATTTTATAATCGTTCGAAAAATTATTGATTATTACAAAATGAATGATTAATGAAATCTATATCTATGCGTGTTTTTTAGTCTTTCAAACTGAGCTCAACTCGCCAAAAGTTGCACCTGGCAGAAGTACGTGTGCCTGTTTTTTCAGGAATCAGGTCACTGTGCTAGTATACTCATTTGTTTGCCAAAGTCTCCAAAGAAATAAATCTAATCAATTACCAAAGCAAACATCGAATTGAAGGCTTATCAGCCATACAACCCTGATTTGATCTCTTATAACTTTATTGTATCATCCTATGTTAAAATATATTGTGTGGCAAATATGTTTCGACAACCAAAAAATCGGTTATTGTATAAATATACAATTTTTTGATTTACCTATATCAAACGTTTTTACGATTTAAATCAAAAGTATCAGAAAATGTTTTGACTGTCGTGAATACTACTTACTCTGGAAAACATTAGTGTCTATTTTAAATTTAAGTATTTTTTATATGTTGTTCTTTTCGCAAAATATAAAAGCATCCCACATAGAGGAATTTCAATGTGTAGATCCCACTATCGAACATAAACAGCAGACCATTTTCTCAGGCAATCAATCATATTTTTCCACTGGTATTAAACTTTTTTCAAAGTTTCTTGAAATGCTTTAATATGATTGGTGTTGTTTATAGTGAATTAGAAGTTGCAAGGATCAAAACTGAAAAATTCGTCTCTTAAATTTTGAATATAGGTCCTCGTATTTTTCACATAGTTGTTCATGTAAGTGTGTGTAGTTATATGTTGGTCTTGTTGTTGTTGTTGTTGCTACAATCATGTATGTAGACAGTCGTACAATAAACTTTAAGGAATAAGGATTCCGTGTAAGTTGTAAGCGCATGCGCATGTTTAAGTTAACAACTTGTAGCAGTTCGTGTTTTGCTGTTGAGCTTTTTTTCATTTTGGTGGTGGTTAAAACAAGTATGAATGTGGGTGGATATGAATGACTGGATGGTTGGTTGTTTTTTTAATGTACGGTTGTTATTTCTTGTAGTAGTTGTTGGCGTTGTTTGACGATGCTAGTGATGATGAGGAGCAAGCTGGCGATGATGACGATGGTAAAATTCGAAACGTTGTTTTGTGTGGTGTGTATTTTGGAAACAAGAAAAAACAGCAATTGAATTATTGAATGATGATGGTGTTGTACCATGTAGACAAGTATGAAAGAACTTAAAGTTTCTTTTGTTTATTTTTTTATTTTTTTCATTGTTGTCGAAGATGTTTTGGTTTCTGCTTCTTTAAGAGATTGTAAAGTTTAGATATGAATGTGTACTTTACTATATAGTATACGATCAATTTTATTTTGTTTTGCTGTATTATACGATGAGTAGAAGGCGCTTCACATTTATTTTTGATTTTTTTTTTTTTTTAATTCACACTTGTGTAAAAATCCATGTAGTCTTGTTCCAAGATGCTGTTGTATTTTGAATGAACGTATGTTCAATTTAACTGTCTATATGTGTATGTGTATGTTGTCTGTCCATATTGCAACAGAATCATCAACAGCTACAACGGCAGCAGCAACAAATATTGTTTTATATGTTTTCTTAAATTAAGAAGCCAACCAATCAACACTTTTAACAACAACACCAACAACTGACTGTTATATTGTTCTCTTTGCTCTTTTTGTTTCCTTTTTCATCAAGACAAAAAGTTTTAAATGAGTTTCAGTTGTAAGGGTCTCTTATATGTATGTATTTTTTATACATATATATTCTTTTTTGAGATTTTTTAGCACATCATCATTTATTCTACAACAGCACGACATCATATCTTTCCAATTAAATTTGAATTTATTTCACTATTGATTTTGATACAAACAAAATGGGAAAAAATGGTTAAATAAAATTTAGATTTTTTTGTTGGTCACAAATTAACTAGTGAAAAGTGACAAAAATTTTTAAGTATTTTCAGTTTTGATTTAGGATTAACTGCTTCTAATCATAATATTTAAGGCTCTGAATGCATTAATACTTTCTATTGAAGGAAGTCGTAAAATTTGTTGAGACATCCAGTATAGTTTAATGCACATCTAGCTCCTGAGCCATAACACAATTATATCCAATCATAAAAAAATCCAAGAATATTCTTGAAGCATTTCGATAATCAATTATTCTTTAGTAATTTTATCTGCTAGATATGGTTTATTATAATAAGTAGAAAAGGACGGAAATAGTGTAACATCACTACAACATGAAGTTTTGATCATAGTGCTTCCAAATTTATCTGCTGTGGAAATGGATCAAATATAGTTGAAAACATAAATCAATACAATTTTAATTTTTGACTTTGCTATTTGTTTTAAACCAATATACTCCAAAATAGATATTATATATAGAAATATGTATTTTTATTTGATTATCTTAAATCGTTTATCCAATGTCTTTAACACATTTACCACTTCGGAAAAGGCTAATAGGGAAACATACATACATACATACTTACATATATGCATACATATATACATACATACATACATTTATTTTATGGAATTTATGACCATGTATAAAAGTCATCTGCTTACAGTTCGCTTCTCCCGTTTCTCCCCCTATTTTTAAAAAATTACTTTCTAAATTTTTTAATTTTTTGTAAATGAAAAAAATCATATGACAAATTTTTTAACTGGTCAATGACCCAGTCTTTCCGCAACATTTTCATTGAAGATTTTTTAAAATTTTAAAAATTTTTCAATAATAAAATGCATGTTAAGGACCAGTTTAACAACAAAGTCACCTTTGTCGGCGTGTTACTCCATTTCTTGATGACAAAATAAGAAAATATTCCAAATTCAGCATTATTGAGGACATCGTGAATGAAAATCGCATGCAATTAACGTTTGTTTGGCATACACATGACATGCTTCAGAACAAACGTCTTCAATGACTATTTTAAAAGATAATTCACGAACAGATGGTCAAAAATATAAATTAGCTCATTAATGACAAAAAGTTGCTGTAGATGAAATGGTTTGCTAGTTTGACTATTCAAATTCCGAAAATGAAGTGAAGAAGAAGGTGTTCTGGTATCGATTCTTAGCAGCACCATAAAAACTTTTTTTCAACATAGCTGAAGTCGTTCAGGTTGTTGTGCAGAATTCTAGTGCCCTTTGTTCAAAGAAGCCGTCAATATTAGTTTTAGTCTGTCCTCAATATGTCGTACGATAAATCATGTACCCATCACCGACGATGTCTTCAGAGCACGGCTATCTGGAGTGGATATCTGTTTTTAGACATCAAGTTTTAATTTGTCTTTTTTGTTTTCCCCTTGTTATACCCTACACCACCATAGGTGGTTGGGGTATTATGCGTTTGTGTTAATGTTTGCAACGCATAGAAAAAGTTGTCCAACAACCACCTTAAAGTATATCAATCGACACAAAATTACTTTTTAAATCGGACTAAATGTTCGTCCGTCCGTCCGTCTTGCTGGCTGTCCATGTAAACCCTGTGCGTAAAGTACGGATCGCAATTTTTAAAGATAATTCAATGAAATTTGGCACGTGGGACTTTCATGATACGATGCCAATTGAAATTGGTTGTGATCGGTCCATTATTTCACCTAGCCCTCAATCAAATGTCCCCTCAGAATAGAATTTAAAAAATCAAAAATGCCTTAAAAATAACAATATTTTAATGAAATTAGGTGCAAAGAAGTCCCGTGCAAGTATCAATCTTTGCACCAAATTTAATGAAGATCAGTCTACAATTGACCATACGACCCATATAAACTCCTCTTCCGAAAATCACTTTAACGTGCATAAATCCCATACGAATGTTAGTATCTAGGTAATAAGGTTTATGTAAGTAGTCTTGACTGACTTTATTTTTCTGTCTTGTTTATTAGTATGAAAATGTTTTTAGTATGAAATTGAAAACTTAATTTTTCATAAAATCAGCAGAAGGTTAAGTAAAAACAAATGAATAGTAAACTGTAGCAAATGGTTTTAATTTTCTCTTTCTCTCATTTGTTCTTCATCTTTGCTTGATCAGTAACAATATGTGTAAATAATTTATCGAAAAAAATTGTAATTTAAATGTAAGCAAAGCTGTGCAAACACAGACAAAAATAAAAATAAAATTATTTCTTCAAATTCTACAATATTCCGTTAAATTCCTTTTTCGTTATAATTTTTGTCCGACTTGAAAAGAATTCTGTCTTGAAAACAAGTGGCTGTGTCCGACCAAGATAGCGCCCGCCTATCGGAGATTAATTTATTATATACATCCCCGGTACAGTATGGAACCAAAAAATCTTTTCCTGCTATATGGGCTGTCTTTTAAAGGAGCTTTTACTGTATTACATGACCTTAGGTCCTCCGATTTGGTTCGTATATGGCATACACATACTTCATGCTACCACAACAACAAGGCTGTTTTCATTTTTTTTACAAAACAATAACTCGCGATTTTATTCACGGTTCTAATTCTATAAAAAATCAAAATATTTCACAAACTTATATTTTTTAATTACCCAAAAGAAATTATGAGCTTTATGAAGCTATTCTTTGATTTTGACGGCATTAGAAAAGAAACGTAGTTCTCTTTAAATATCACAATAAAATAAAAATTATTTTTTTTGGAAAAATGCATTTCCAATGCATGTGCATTTTTTCGATGCACTTTTAAAAGCGTTCTCCTCATTCGATTTTTTACTTTAATTAGTTTATAGTTTATTTTTGAATGTTTTCATATTTTTATTTTTTCAAATTAAATTAAAAATTGGTGAATTTACTGAATAATTAAGTTTAAGTTTTTATATGACGGAAAGTTATAATATATTTAATAATTTTTTATAAAAAAACCCCAATAAATTTTTCAATATAAAAACTTATTTATTAAAAAAAATTTATATGAAATATATGCCAAAAGGAATGTATAAATGTATTAAATATTAGAAAAATTTAAAAATTTTTAATATCTTCATCTGGATGGAAATAGCTTTACTGAAGGAAATACCTTGCTTTTTGCGGTAGGGACTCACATATCAGTTTGGCCGAAACTAAGAACAACCCACCCACCTGACAGACGTCCATTTTCTCCTGTGAAATCGGTCTATTCCTGAATCTGCACCCACTACTTCACCTATCACTTGAATCTTCTGGTTCAAGCACTTAAATTCTTCTTGAATTCCTGGTAGGAGTTTAAATGTGCAACCATCAACATTAGAATGTCAAATAGAGAATTTGCCTCATATGCGGTTCGGTATTTGAAAATCTTCTGAGACTCGACCTCCACAATAGCGACCCCATATTGTGGTGAATCGTCTGCTACTAATATCTATGTTACAACAAAAAAAGAACTACTGCAAGAATTACCTTGCTGTACCCTGAAGGCTTGGTAGCTTCGATTTACCATCCACCAGCCAAGGTATTGTAAATCGAAGCTAGCTATCAGTGTAACAAGGTAACAATCGACGATGTACCTCTAGTCGTCGTGCCAAGTGCCTCTAATGCGGCCAAAGCTCTTGCTGATGCCAAGTCAGCCATAGCAGGAGCTGTGTTGATTGACCCTGCTGCAGTGGCTACGAAACGGCAACGTTCTGAGGGTAAAGTCCATCGAAATCATGAACAGCAGACTAGGACTAAACGTCCTAAACAGGCTCGAACTATTGTTGTGAATAGGTCTTTTAGCGAAATCGTTAGGAACCCACTGGTCAGAGCCACCATTAACAGAAGTGTCAGTGACGGAGCAATCTGTCAACATAAATGGGGAATGATCCATCAAACGATGGTAGGGGTGTTCTGGAAGATTCTATAAGAGATTTCACGACCCGTCCATCATAATAGTAATGCTCATATAAAACTGCCAGATTGAACAAATGAACGCTATGTGTATTTTCTGTAGCTAACTATCGGAGCACTTGGGGAAGTGTGGTCAAGTGCACGGTTATATGTGGTCCCGGTTAGTGAGATCTCTCGCCGACCGAGATCTTTTATTTATATTTTCGTAAGTTAAATGATTCAAAAATAAAATTTTAGTTATAAATTGCATTAGTCGCATAAATGCATTTGCAATTTTTCAACTGCATTTTTTGCAGTTAAACAATTTTGTTAAAATAATATTTTATTAAAATTTGACAATTATTTTAGTTATTAATATCATAGGTATTCATACATAATCAAAAAATTTTGTTAAAATATTATGTTTTTAGTCCAAAACACAAAAATATTTGAATAACTAAGTTTCTGTATGTTAAAATTTCTTGTAGTTTTCTAGAAAAAAAAAAATATATATATATAAATACTATAGCTTCTCGTCACAAAAAAACTGAATTGTTAAGTTAAGATATGTATCAAGTTTTAAGCTTATTTAAGAAAATTACAAATCGGAAAGGGGGAAAGTTTTCAAAAAGTGCATTTGCATTTAAAATGCATTTTTTAGAAATTAATTTATTTTTCTATTATTGTTATTAAAAGAGTAATTATTTGCCTTTCTAATGACTTTTAAATGAATGAAATCGGATCTAAACTTCAAACGATATGTATAATTAAAATTATATACAAAGTGAAATGTTTTCAAATTTTTTTCAAAATTTCAAAAAATTAAATGTAGTGTAACGTCAATGTAGTGTCACAAAGCATGCAAGAACCAAATATGAATAAAATCTGAGAAGCTATGGTATTTTTCATATGTGATGTCTCAGGATGTTTTTAATAATGCTTTAGTAGGACTGGAACTAAGGAAATATATGATAGGTTTTGTGAAAAATCTACTAAAGCATAGGAACATTAGATCTATTTTAAAAACAACTGATATATATATCCAAATATGCTAGTAGAGGTACTATTTAAGGAGGAGTTTTATCATTTCTGTTATGGAACTTGACTATAAACATACTTGCATATGCTCAAAATGGTCTAGGTATTAACGCGAGTAAGACTGTGCTATTTTCGGGGAAGTATAATATTCCCTCATTTCCCTTCCTAAATTGAATGGCGTTGAATTAACGCCATCTTGCAGGGCTAAATATTTATGTCTTATTCTAGATAAGAAACTATCTTCGTCATAA
The DNA here is from genome assembly GCA_932274085.1 of Protocalliphora azurea. Classification (NCBI taxonomy): domain Eukaryota; kingdom Metazoa; phylum Arthropoda; class Insecta; order Diptera; family Calliphoridae; genus Protocalliphora; species Protocalliphora azurea. The sequence continues at coordinate 74,896,269 of OW026522.1, read as the reverse complement.
TAACATCTAATATTCTGGGAATAACACCGACTAAGGCGCTATTAGTAATGCTGAGTTGGCTACCAACAAAATTGTTAGTGGAACAAATTGCTCTCAACACTGCGATGAGGTTGAATGCAACTAGGGACACTACAGTATTCTAAAGATTATTGGGAATTTTTCAAATCATATAGATTACTGGGAGTAGTCTCTTCTTTAACGCAAACCTTAGGGTTGATTTTGGATCCCAGTTGTCTATGGGTCTATACTGACGTTTTCAAAAAGGAAAAACGAATAGGAGGTGGATTCTTCATAGCACAACAGGTACGAAGGTATCTTTTAGGATCCCGGATGGTTGTAGCATTCTTCAGGCTGAAATATCGGTCATTAAGAGGGTAATGAATCGGCTCTATCATTCTGTAAGCTTCATGTGAAAGAGGTATTTCTAAATAGGGTTCAGGTAATATGGTCACGAGAGCACTCGTGCTCAGTGGGTAGGAACTTACGACAGAAATTTGACCGGAAGACATTGAATCGGGCATTGTAGGTTTGGTAATCATGATAAGCGTTTAGGACTTAGTTTAATGATTTCTGTAGAAGTTATCACAATACAGAGGAGGAAGAGTCTGCGACTCATCTTTTGTTCTACTTTAGAAAGTCATTGGCAGCGGCATCTTGGTAGGCCTTTTTATAATGAACTTAGCAACTAGAACCTTTCATCAGGAATTCGGAATGGTTTATCAATGAACCACGTAGAGCCTTCATCACCGCTTAATTTTCTATTCTCAATCCTCCCTCTTTACTTCTTTAACCTTTTTTTCGACAGTCTTTTATGTTCTTCACTCTTCTACTCTCACTCTCTCACTCTATTTCTTCAATCTATAAGTCCTGTTTTTAAGTAACGTAAACGGAACTACGGAACATAGTGAGTTTTCTCTGTGAAGAAGCAGCCTAATATCTATTTTATTTTTTTTTTTATGTAGAGATTTTATAAAAAGTCTACATTAGGATTATGATTTTTTTGAAATTCTTCAAAATATCAAAAATACTATAGCATTACTTTTGTTGAGCTTAAAAAAATATAAAAAAAAATTATATAAATTTTTTTTGCGATAATCAAAAAAGTTCACATACAGATTGCGGTAAATTTTTTTTTGTATATACAAATTTTAAAAATTTCCCATTTTATATTTCCTATATTTTGTTACTTGTCGATAATCAACTAATGTTTTTAATTACAAAATATAAATTTTACTTAATCGCGACATAATAGTGTGTTAAGGTGCTTAATAAAATATTTGAATATAGACATAGAAAAAAATTAGTTTGTGATAATTTATTTATCATTTAAAATGACGGGACAATAGCTGGAGGTTTTACGTAAATGCAAATTTTTGCAAAAAAGGCTTTTTATTGAAAGTTTACCATAGCAATTATAAGTGAAAATAATTAAGTAAAATATACTTTTACAAACAGAAACGCAGTAATATATGCGCAGAACGCGTTATAAAATTAGTACAGTATTTAAGGGGAATTCTCTTTTAAAGTTTACCTTTATGAAGCCGAATTTAAACTTCAAATATTTTGTTTAATTCTGATTTTTTAAAATTACTTTTGATACAGTTAAGTTAACAACACTTGGTGGAGTAAAACAACAAAAATTCAAGACCTGAAATTGTTCCATGTTGTTCCGGCAAGCACTCAAATTCAAAAAATTAAAAAAAAAAGAAATGTTTGCAAACAACCAGTTTTTTTCTTTCTTTTGATTTATGTAATGGCGGATTTTAGTATATATGTCCAATTTCTCTAACGTAAGCTACAAAAGCTTGTGGAAATAGGCCAACTTGTGTTCAATCACTCTATCGTTGACCAGTGCTTTATTATACTATGAACAAATGGAGATTGGAAAACTTGCATCGTTTCGAGAACTGCAAAAAAAAGAATTGAGGTTTATTGCTTTTGTAATTATGAATCGTTTGAGATACATCTCGTTAATGTACCCTCAATAGCAACGCTATAGGGTGCTCAAACCTGGCGAGAAAAAACGTCAATTGCTTTAAGAGATGCCTTTTTTCCGAGGCACATTCGCAGCGTAATTTCAATAAAGCTAAAGTATCGCGTGATCAAAAACTGTTCATATTGCACTTTAAAATCGTTGTGGGGCGATAAAATATTAATTTGCTAAAACGTTATAAACTTTTAAAATCGATCTAAAATTTTGCGTTCTTTTTATCAGCATTTTATTTTTTACATTTTATGTCAAATTATATTCCTGTTTCATTATGTTCCGTTTTAGTTAAAAGAAAAATGAGTTTCAACTAAGGAAATGCATAAAACGTATTCATGACCTGCGACTGCGGTGTCTTTGATATTTCATTAATTTTCGAGGCACACCCAAGGCGCTAATCATTGAAAATGGATAGCAATCTGTAAGTGTTAGTATAGGTTATATAGGAATCAAGTGGCACTCAAAAATTATTATGCGTTTAAATTTAGTGCAACTTTAGCATTTTTGGGTGAGTATTTTTGTCATTGAAAAGTTTATTTTTTTAATTATATAATTAATATTTGCAGCTCTTTATTTCTTAATGTCATTTAAGGACTTGTCTTTAAATGTGAAAAGTATATCAGCGAATTAAATGACATATATATACATATATATATATATATATCAAAAATCTAAGTATATTTTGTTTTTTACTCGATATTCTAAAAGCTGGTTAAATCAGATTTATGGATTATGTTTACTATTATAAAACGTATCGATCCTCCTTTAATTTATATTTTGTATACCTTTGGGTAGTTACATATGTGTATTTATTTTGAAGTCCGACTTAAAATGGAATTTTAAATTTTCTTTTTTAATTTTTAACTACCATAACATAAACGGTATTTTTTGTCCATTAATATAATTTAAAAGAATGTTTTGGTTGTCGGATATTAAATAATTATTAACAAACAAAAAAATTTATGTTTATGTATTTTAGACATATTAATGGAGGTAGTACACATGTGGTAATTTTTTATATATTAGCTGTGTTCGCGTACCCGATATTTTGTGATAATTATCACAATTGCTGAAAGTTGCTAAATCGCATACGTTTACTTGGAAAAAAAGTCGCCAGTGAGACTATGAGAGAGACAAAAGTTGACAGTTTATTGTGAGAGAATTTTTGTGAAAGCTGCCGGTTGTTTTTCTTCCATCAACTTCCATCAGTAAAACGTCTCAGCAAAAATTAATAGAAGTAATTTTTAAGTAAGTATTTTGTCATTACTTCTGATAAAAACGTTTAAAATTTCAAAATATTTGCTTTAATAAAAAACATTTGGTTTATGCGCCATTATCAAAAATTTTTAACTTGGGTGTAACGGACTTAAATCCTTAATCTGTTTTGTGGTAATACTATTTTAAATAATGGGATTGCAGTTCTGAATTCAAAAGACTTGAAACTAATTGAATGCAAAATTTTAGCACCCTAGCTTTTATTTTATAATCGTGATTGTTATTCAAAGTTCATAAACTTAAAAAAGGGCTAAAATTACTTAACCCTTTTTCGTTCTTCCACACTTTTTGTTCGCGCGTTTACACTTTTTGATCTCATTCGATTTTATGTAAATTTATCGGATCTTGTAGATATATTTTATACTATCTTGACAGTTCAATAAAGTTCAGTTGAGTTTTGACGAAAAATTTGTTTGATTTATTAAATTTTTAAGTTTTTTGGGTAGGATCTGTGTGCCCCTCAATGGAATGGAGAATTTTAAATAATGATTGATACTTGTTGTAATTGTAGGCGTTTTACGATATATGCCCGAAATAGTCAACGTAGTAAATAGTATCAAAGTTTGGAAAACAAGAACGAAAATTTTTCAAAAAGTCAGTTTTTCGCGAGGTACATTTACAATTTCATATTTTTTGCTTTTTTTTCGTCATTTTACATAAAAAAAATCGAGACAGAACTTAAAAAGAAATTTAAAGAAAAAATTGTATAGACTTTTTGAAAATTACACAAAAGTTTCACTTATTGTTTTTGTATTTCTATATAGCAAATTGCAATTTGTAAAAATTTCGAATAATTGATAATAGAACGGCGATAAATATAATCAATCGGTCCCATAAATTTAAGTCAAGTATCGTTGATAGTTGGAATTGGGACACTTTTGTCAAAACAGTTTTTGCATGGACAGCACGAAAATAACCGTAATTGGCATAAAAAGGTGTTGTTTGTAATGCCTAATGGAAATGTAGAGGGGCATCAACAAATTTTGAAAGATACAAATTTTATGGACCGGAAAATATTTTCTTGGGTTAAAAAAGTATCACAATATTAAATAGCATTTCTTTGTAATATTTGCGGGAAATTTGTGGAGGAGTAATTCAGATCCGATCATAGTTTTTCTAAAAATTTTTAAAAATCGCAATTTTTATGATAAAGAAAATTTTTTAAATTTTACCATCAAGCTTTGAAAATATCATAAATTTTGTTTGAGTACCTCAGAAGGTTTTGATATTAGATATAATTTTGACTAGAATTATACATAAACTTGTAGTTTGTAGAAATTGTTATATGTTCAACCTAAAACTGGTATAACTTTCGGCCGATTAACACAAACTAACTCTACATGCATTCGATTCACTTTATATTTGTACAAATGGATTTTAATGTGCCATATAGCAAAAATTTTGATAATATAAAAATTAAGAGTAATTTCCTTGAACTAACAAAAAGGAACATCAAAAATTAAATTTTACCTGACAACGTGAACATAACTCAGTGAATAAGTATTAAAGAACAGAACATCTTCCAATGACAATCCTATGTTAAATTCATTGGAAATGAATTGCGCTACTACTGGATCACAAATTTAACATCTTATTGACTTCTTTAGACGTTCTTTTTTTGCTGTGATATGTTTAAAAATTATATGATCATTTGTTTACAAATGTAAACAAAGGAAATCAAAATATAAAAACTCAAACTCTGCGATAATTTTGAAAAATAAATATACAAAATATTAAGCAAACATTGAAATTCATATTTTTTTAGGTTTATGTCAAAAATTTAGATAAAAATTCATTTCTAAAAGTTTTTGTTGGCTGTTGCAAAACATTTTAAGATATTCCATGTTAGCGTTTTAAGTGTAAAATTTTGAGCTTTTTTAGTGATTTGGTTAAACATGAAATTTTAATGAAACAACTTTTAATTTTATTTTATTAACAAATATATATTATTTTAATAACATTTTGCTTGTATTTTGTTAGTAAAAAAAAAAATTTTCCATGTTTTTCCTTTTATTTTTATAAACAAATTAGCGTTTTCTAAATCTGACAAGGGAACATTACTAACTTGTTGTTTATAAAAAACTAAAACCTGCAAATGTTTGCAAATTGCTGTTCGCGTATTTTATAGGATATTTTTTGATTTGAGAATAAATTGGTTTTTGCTCTATCAAAAAAAGTTGCTGGATAAATCTTGTTGGAAAGTACGCAATCACAGAATTTTTGCAACTTTTCTTCTTTAACACTGAAACCGTTTGCGAACAATTTTGTGTTTCATTAAAACCGGTTATTATTGGTAAAAGATAACGAAAAAAAGAAAAAAAAAAAGAAAAGAAGAAGAAAAAAAATATTTTTATTTATTTATTTATTTTTAATTAAAAGAATTTGAAGAAATCCCGAAATCACATAATATATATCGTTAATAAATTGTTTTTGCTTATTATATTAAATTTTGGAAATCGCAGTCGGTGAGTGTTTTTTTTTTTTTTTTGCCAATTTAGATAAAAAGCTGATTTTTAATTTCGGGAAAATATTGTGCATATTGTTTTTTTTTAAGTTCTTAAAAAGTCACAACCCTAGTGCACATGCATTAATGGGTGAACGCGCTGGGAAATTTGGAAAAATGTAGATCTATCTGCTTAATTTCGAGAAAATTGAGAGGAAGAAAAGCCAAAAACCGGCATTTTTCATCGATTTCTCTTGGAAAATTATAAAAAAATATCTGACAATTTAAAATTCACACAATTTTTGCTTAATTTGAGAAATTTGATTAATATAAGCCTATATGCTCTACAAACAAATGTTTTTTTTTAAATGGGAGTGGATCACTTTTACACCCACTTCCTATACAGTCAAGGTAAAATTTATTAAATTCTTAAATAAAATGACAAATTAAATTGTATGAACCTTTAGAGTATGATCCAAATGTGTTTGGTATGAGCATAAGTGTAATTTGGAAACAAAAAGGGGCATGATCTACCCACTTTGAGGACCAGCTTCCATATAAATCAAAAATTTTAAATTAACTTAATTTTTGTATACTTTTTTTTTTTTGTAAATTTATTAACTCTAATTTACATCCACCACTGATAATGGGTATAACAGATTCGATATAAAGGATACCCAAAAATAATATGTTAATTCCAAAATTACTTACGACTTTTAAAAAAAACAAATTTTTGGCTAAATGCTATTTTCTTAAACATAATATAGCGAATTTTTAATGCTCTACGAATTATTTAAAATTCTTTTGTGCACCCTTTACCTAATTTCTTTAAAAACTCACAGGCGTTTAACCTTAACGGCATTTATGGCTTAATGCCAAAACTGGAATTACTTTTTGAAAACACGTTTTAAAATTAAATTTATGAGGATCGTCGAAATTGTATAGAAGATATCAATATACATATGTTGATCGTAAAACTGTCATAAATAAAACTACAATTTTTCCCCCTATATAAGATAATAAAATATCAAAACCCTCTAATATGGGCTTGGTTTTTTTAAGGCAAATATATTTTTGTTTTCTATAATGTAAACAAATTTCTCCAATTCTTATTAATAATTAAATAAAAATTATGTTATTAGCAAAAACATAAACATTAAGATCAATTTACCACAATACTCGTACAACCACAATAAATATAGTGTAGTATACAAATGTGTGTATTTATAATAAAATAAAAATACGAGTACTTACAATTTAAACATTTGATATTTAAAATTGTTCTTAATACATAAAAGAAACATTTTGTTGTGACTTAATTATGAGCAACTACAAACATATTTTAGCTTTTATTAGTTGCACACTCTACACGTACTAAGTAGTGTAAGAGTATGATCAAATATATTTTCTATTCCCCACCTTTTATACATGTGATACAGTACTGCATGTGAAGAAAGCATTATACATTTGTTCAGTGGTTTGTAGTAATGAAATAGATTATCTATGTCAATAAAAATTGTGCCATTTATTCGTTGAACTTTCGAATATTTAAATAATTATAAAAAAAAAATATATATATATATATATATATATATATATATATATATGTAATAATTTGTCTTAAGAGAAAAATATATGCAGTTATTTAGTTTAATGTTTTCAATAATATTTTTTAAAAATGCTACTAAATGTATGATGCTATATGATCGCATCAGCCTGACTAAAATTTTCTTCTTTTTTTGTTGATCATAATTTACACTATGTCTGCACTCATAGTTTCCTCTTCCTTACTTTTGTTGTTTGCTTAGCGTAGAATGTATAGATGGGTCTAATAATCTGTATTCCTTTTGTAGAATTTGTTGTTATTTACTTGTAAAGAAGCTATTGAAGAAGCTGTCATGTGAGGTGTCAAATCACAGCTACTCATGCTGTGCAAAACGCGCCCGCTAACGTTCTCACAGCAAGCCCCCAATAACCTAAAGCAGTCATACCAAATTGAATGAATTGAAATGAAATGGGGGAAGAAAAAGATCCACTAATTTAAATGAAACAGTGATCGGTTTGAAGTTTATTTCTTCCTAAAAATCATTAAATGTTTGTTGTAGTGGTGGCAATGATCATCAAGTTACTACACTTAATTCTCTATGGCTGATCTTTTTTACAACAAAAACAACAATTATAAAAAATTACTAACAATCTGAATTTGTGAATGAAGGAAAAGAGTATTTTGTTGTTGTTGTTGTTGTAGCAGTCGATGTGAATAGTGTTAGCAGCACCATTACGTGGAAATAGTTTATTCAGTTTCTTCTTCAAATGATTTTTGATGTGGGTTCTTTTCTTCAGAGCTTGTTCTTGTCTTAGATTCTTTTCATACATACATTTTTTATTTATTTTTTATTTTTTTTTTATTTTTTGTGGAATATTTGATGAAGCATCAAATCAGTTTCGATTTATTTGTATCCATTTCAACAAACACTGTGACTATTATTCTTGTACATTAAGTATATAGAATCTTTTTGTTTCCCTCTGTTTCATGCAGTGTCTCATCGATTAAATGCTTGCTGACGATCAATTTGAAATCCCCAGGCGGCCCATTCGTTTTTGCTGTTGTATATTTCTGTTTGCTTCTTCAAGAGTTTGGGTGTAAAACAAAATTAATTTAAATGTTGCGTATCCATGTTTTGACTTATTTAATGAAGTTGAAAATAGAGCTTTGAGCAAAGAAAAAAAATGTTCGTTCATTTTGATCGGTGTTTTCATTTTTCAAATCACATCGTTAATCAAAATGTTTATGTTTTTAAATAAAATTGTTTATGATCACACTTTAAGAAGTTTTCCCCCCTTTAATTTTTCAATATTTATAAAAATGAATTGTATGAATATTTGAAATTTAAAGTTATATGATACTTTCAACAATTTATTAAACCAAATAAATTATGGTGTCTATATTATGACAAATAGAGCTATTTGATTATAATTATTGGAGTAATTAGATATATGATTTATTATCATGGTATTTCTAATCGAGCAGTCAAATATTTTGTAACTTTATATTTTGGTTTTTATTTTTTAGGAATTTTATAATACCCTTATAAATTATATTTTCTTTCTTAATTGGTTATGATTATTACATAAGAAAATAATTCATTTCAGATATATTTTCCAAGTCTTAGTTTATTAAGTCTAGCAAAGTTTGATAGCTTTCGTTTCAGCACAGTGGTTGAAATCATTGATCACTGATGAAATTTGAAAGCTTTAAATCGATAAATACTCGAATTTTATAGTGTACAGATTACCAATTCTCCATTGAGTAAATTGACATTTTTACTTCCGTCTAGTTTTAAATATTCGCACAGCTGTTAGCATATGTTTCAGCAAGTTTATTTAAGGAATATGGCGCCTATTAACTGTGTGCTTTTTGTTATTTTATCGAAGGCGATTATTACTCGCAATTGTAAAATCTAAAGTCTTTTTTTCGAAAACTTAAGGTATTTGTATATATTAATTAAAAAATTAATGTTTGTTGCCTATGTTCATCTAGTTTTATAAAAATTTATTGCAAAAAGTATCATTTATGGTAACATGTATAAAGTGTTATAAATAATAGTTTCGTGGACTGCAACTTTTGAAATTCGGTCCAATTTTTATTTCTCTTATTAACATGGTTTATTGTTGTTGTAAAGTATCCAAAATTATCTGCCGTTTTGCCCGTTTATTTTGTTTTTATACGCAGTGAATATTCCCAAAGGCACCCTTATTTTATAAAAGTACAGATCGCTATTTTAGAGATATCCAAAAGTAATTAGTTTGATACCAGGATGAAGTCCTCTGAAATTGGTTATGATCGGTTCATTATTTCACCTAGCCTCCACACAAATATCTTCCCGAAGTAGAGGTTTTACGGTCATAAATGTCTATAATATACTAATATTTTCATGAAATTCCGTAAAAATAAGTTTTATTTAATTACGAATATGTGCACCAAATTTAATGAAAATTTATCCATAATTAATCATAGTTCTCATAGTATCAACATATTACATGAAATTGAATATATATATATATATATATATATATATATATATATATTATATATATACAGATATATCTTTTCAATTTCGCAAGTCATAAATATCCGTACAAAGCTCCCGTACAAAGAATATATAAATATTCATATCAAATTTCGAATAGAGTGGATAGGTCAAGGGGGAGTAGTAGCTCTCATATAAAGTAAATATTATTTTGCATTTAATAAGGAAGCAAAGCAAAAGCTAGTAAATAATAAATTTAATACTTTCGAATTTTACGAAAGTTCGCATATCTTTCAGAAGATATAATCACTTCGATGCAGAACAATTAATTTATAAATATAACCCACTATTAAATTAGATTAGGGTATGGGGGAAACTTTTGGACAGATTTTAAAAAACCGAAATTAAAAAAAAAATATTTGTGATAGATTTAAACTAGAATGAGGCCCATAGGTTATATAGGAGCTAAAAACATCTAAAAACGCGTTTTAGCCTATAACTCTGTTAATACTGAATATACTTAGTATAATTTTCCAACACAAAAATTCTTAAAAAACTTTCCGATGCTTCTGTGAAAGAACGAAGTCCTTTGCTTAATTAGGTGCTTCAAAGAGTTGAAAAACACAATATACCTCAGTTTATTATTGTTGTTTCGCAGTACCCACATTAAATGAAAAAAATAGATTTGCAAATAACCCGGTTATTTATAAATCGATTGGGTTGATTCAAAAAACTGAAATTCAAGAAAAATATTTGTGATCGATCTATATAAAAACAAAGTCCGTAGCCTATTTAGGGCTTGGATATTTATCAAAAATGTATTTTGGCCGATATCTCTGTTGCTAACAGACCGACTGAGTTCATTTCTTCCATACAAAAATGAAGTCCTTAACTTATGTAGGGGCTTCAGATTATCGAAAACCGATTTGATAAAATCGAAAATTCTCTTTTTTAAATATCTATTTTTGAACTCGTTTTCTTCTGAATTTCAATGGGAAAGATCTGGAAAAATTCTGATCTTTTAATATATATGTCATATATCGAGAGGCCATTTTGAATTCGAAAAACCGATTTTTAGACATATCTCCGACATTTGTAAACCGATCTTGCTAAATTTCAATAGCAAAATTTTCGAAAGGATTACATATATATATATATATATATATATATATTTAAAATTTTTGTTTTTCTTTGAGGTGTATTCGTTTTTCTTAACCAAAGTCAATGTTGTGTTGTTACAATAATAACTCCCGATATAACGGTACTTTTTTAAAGAAATATTTGTTTCCTGCTTTTGTTTTTTTCTTTAATTTAGTAATCAAAACATATTGGTGATCATTTCAGTGGAATATTCTTATAAATGCAGTTGAAAAAACTTTGTTAATATATAAGGGAAGCAGATATTAAATAAAAACAACAACAGAATTGCCAATAACTCGGTTGTTTATGATTGATTCAAAAACCCGAAAATCAAGAAAAATATTTGTGATCGATCTATGTAAGAACCAAGTCCATTTCTTATGCTTATGCAAAATGCGTTTTGGCCAATATCTCCGTAACTAATGGACCGACTAAGTTAATTTCTTCAGCAGAAAAATTCAGTAAAAATTTTCATATATTTATTCAAAATTGAATGCTTTTCAGTTGAATTAATACCCAGGAATTTCTTGATCTCACGATGTATCGTATGCCGTTGTTACATAATCAGTGTACCCACAGCATCTGCGTTTTTAGAAAAAAATTCGTTTTTAGAAAGCATTCACAAAATTCATTCTGGAACCAACAGTGTCCATAATTGGATTCCACATAACAGCGGTATGGGTTCCTATAGTGATTCAATTTTAAGACTTGATGAGAGTTTAAAATATATGGTTTTTCAATTAATCCACATCGAATGTTAAAAATAATCATTTTATGACGATTTTTTACGTAACTTTAGGAAACGTATAAAAGGTATTTTTTGAGAACGTAATCCCTTAAAAGGATCATATTTTATGAATCCGGTATTAGTTTTAACGTAAAATGCAAAGTTTTGCCATTTTCAAAAAAATAAACAGCACCCCTCGTTTAGGTTGTAAAATTTGAAGGTAAAATTGTCGACATATTTGTGTAAAAGTAGGCGTAATGTGGGCTTGGTTCTCAATAAAGATGCCATTTTAATTATAGAGCATATTTTTTGTTATGTGTGAGTCGAATTCAATGTAATTCTCTGATTTTAGAAAGTGGGCGAAACTGTGGACGTGGCATTCTATCAACTTAGTTCTTAAAGCAATTCAATTATGAATTTAATGCCGCTAGAATGAGTATTTCGACAACTGTGCTCAAGTGGGATTCATATAAAAATAAATGAAAAGGGAATTAAAGATTAAAGCTAAATCTTATTTCATTCTCTGTCGCAATTTTTAATAGAACGATATTCTTTCATACTCTCAGAGAATTTTGTGTTTTCAAACAGCTCACAGTAAGCTTCAGATTTTAAAATGGCTTTTCAGGCGAGTAAAGCATTAATTTATCTTGTATATTTTAATATACACAGAAATAAATAAAAATGGGTTTCAATTACGAAATTGCTAATATCAATTAAAAAATTTTTAATATTACTTCAGTCATCAAAATGATAATATTAAAAGAATTTCATTGCTTTTTTGCATAAATTTCAATTTTTTTATATCAAATAAATCACTTGCTTAAAATGCAGTAAAATATTAATTAATACAATTAAAGAAATAATTAAATCTGTACCTTTGCGCAAAAACGCTTTCCCTAATAAAAAACAAAACTAAGATTGCGTTATAATTATATAATTTCACAAAAATGTTTCACAAAATATTTATGCAATTTTAATGTATTATCCAAATAGGCATTGAAATTAAATGTGATCTTCAAATTAAATTCACTTATACTTATATCATTAGAAGGATCGACAAGAGCGGTTATTTCTGTAAGGTATTCAATGTAAGGAACCTAGGGGGCGGCACATGGACAGATATATGAAATACATATGTAGGTATATGAATTTGATATGTATGTTTGATTGTTTAAAAAATCGCTAAAAATAATTGCCCCTAAGGATCTTTTTTCGTAGCATACTTATGTAAAGCTTTGACATGCAATATGTTTTTAATTTCGGTACTAACGTAACACTAGAATACTTAACGGTAATAGCAATCGTAAAATACATATACTTAGCGAATAATTAATAAAATGTCCATATCCTGACAAAATTAAAATCTAAGAATCCAAAGAAATTTTAATTCTTTCGTGAATTTTAATTTTTTTTTTTTTTTTTGATAAAAAGACTACCGGTATATGTTTGTCATTATTATACTACATTTCTAAATTATATTTCATCAATGAAATATCCTTTTTTATTATTGTTTGAGAGCAAGCAATAAAATATACTGAAAAAGCTTTTTAAGTGCTGATGTTTCCGAAGAAGAAATCGAAATCGAGGTCATTTTTAAATCGGTGAATACAAAATTGAATACTTTATTTTGCACATATTTTAACTAAAAATAGATTTTGTTCCAAAAACGTAAAGGATTTTCAGATCTCTACCTAATGTAAAAAATAAGGAATAGGGGTAATGTGGTAAAAATATATTGTGGTAAAGTAGTATGTATATTTCAAAAAAATTTCCATCCAGTTTTCTGCAATTTTGAGGAAGATATAGGAAATAATTTGTCTAATAAGAAAATTCAACAAAACAGATCAAAGGTGTGACGCTTTAGTAAAAGTAATAGAACATATAAAAATTGAAAATAACTCAATAAACTTCAAAGTGATAAGAATGAAAATTCCCAGAACCAACATGTACCATTACATTAGCTTATTAAAGGAAGAAAATATGGATTTAAAAATCGTGGAAGTATTCTTTGCTATAAAAATGTACAGCTATTATAACGAAGCTCATACAAATGGTCTGTGCACTTAAAGTGTACGAAAATTATAGCAGTTTATTACACCTAAGAGTTAGACTATTTCAAATACGAGAAATAACGGACTTTGGAAATATGTATATCTGTGTCAGTGTTGCCATATTTTGTTTTTAAAAATTTTACAATTTCTTTCCAAAAATCTTATTATTATATTATAATAGGCTGGGAAAATCATCCACACAATTCATCCACTGTCACGAGTTGGTAGGAAAAGGTTTTAGAATTTCCTATTGTTTCCAATAAACTGGCTAACTTTTTCTATATATAGCATTATGACTCTTTGAAGAAGCTCCAATTCTGCAATAGACTAATGGGTCTAAGATTTAAGATAGAATCTAAATATAAAAAAACTTTATTCTATTTTGAGCAATTTAGATTCGCTGGCTACTTGCTACAAATCCTGCCTTTTGGGGTTAAACCGGTTTGTTGCTTTTAAGGTTTTATTGCCAACAACTTTAATATATTTAATATTTCACAAGCTTTAAAGTTTTGGGAGTGTTTTTAATTTCAATTAATTAATCAAACATGTTATAAAAATGTTGTCTTTATTAGATAGTTAAATAGTTCCAAATGTAGTCAAAACAACTTAATTTATTTTCATTTCTTAATTTATTTGCATAAAACTTAAAAACATTAGCAAAAATAAGGCAATAAAATTTGGTGAATTGGGGAAAATAAAAATAGTAAAATAAACCGGTATCATGAATATAATTTAACGGATACAGTAGTTTGATCATAATAAAAAATATTGTCTAGAATTTTGAGCTAAATAATATTATTAGCTTTATTGGAGCTTAAAAAGCAAAACATAAATGAATTTTCTCTTTTCTCTGAATGTTATTAAAGATTTATTTTCTTTAATTCAAAAAAAAAAAAAAAAAAAAATCTCATAAATTGTAAGAAGAACAAAAAATTAAAATACAATTTGTTATCTAATCAAAATTATAAAACAAAACGTTTTTAAATTTATTCCTTTTGATTTGTAGATGTATACTTTTATTATTTTTGTGGAGTAATAAAAGTCAAATATCTTTGGGTCTTTTGTTTTCATTTTATTTTATTTTAATTTAATTTTTTTTTTTTTTTTTGTTTTTCGTTGTTACTGCAGTGGTCTTATACCAACTTGTATAGAAATTTAGTATCGAAATGTGTGTGTTTTATAACTTATCAAACCTTTCGAATACCAATGATTATTTTTTAAGTTGAGAACAAAAAACTAAAACTACATGTCGCATTAATTGTTAAGATTGTGGTATTTAGAAAAAAATACAACAACATGAAAATTATAGTCGTTTTGCGTTATGACAACGTATCCAAACATGACGTTTTAAACCAATAAAACTGACAATTTAAAAATTTTATAGTTATGAATTTATGAGTTGATCATAAAGCAAAAACCATGGCGCCAGTTCAACCATCATTCTATAGAGTGCATTATGTGTATGCACGAATGTACCCTTTATGTATTGATGTTTATAGTTTATTTTACTAAAAGTTGAACTTTGTTGTTGAAAGGAAAAGCCACAAATTCGATTGAAATAAAAATTAAAGAAATAAAATAAAAAAAAAAACAGCCATCGAAAAGTCAACGTTAGTAGAAAGAAGTCTTGAACAACAAACAGTTCTGTTGCAGTTACGCTTTAATGCTCATGCGTAACTTTTAGTATGAGTACTATTTCCATTGTTAATATTTTGATGTTGCTGTTTGTTGTTTTTTAATGTTGTTTCATATTTTGCAATTGATTACTGTCTTGTTCATATTGAGATCATAAAGAAGTTGTTTGATAATTTTTTTTCTGTTACTTGTTTTGCGATTTGTACTCATTTCAAAACAGTGACGTGCAGTAAAGAACCACTGGGATAATTTTAATACCAACCATAAATACATACATAATAGATTAGAATTAATTAAGTTTTAATTTAAAACTACAATTTTTTTTCCTCTTGCCACATAATAGAGCTAAAGCTCTATTATCTTTACGTATAAGTTGTTCCATAATAAATTTCTAACTCTTGCCCTAACTTCGATTTCAGGAAAAATAATATTAAGAATCTCTAGCCCCCATAAAATTTCCATAGTGAAAATCTTAAGTTTTTATGGGAATAATGTCATGAAAATAGAACTGGTAGATCTAGGGGGAGTGGTAATCCAATACAAAGTCAATATTAATTTAAAATAAGTAATAATATTATATTTCGTTTGGCCGAATCTATTATACCCAACATCTGC
The DNA here is from genome assembly GCA_932274085.1 of Protocalliphora azurea. Classification (NCBI taxonomy): domain Eukaryota; kingdom Metazoa; phylum Arthropoda; class Insecta; order Diptera; family Calliphoridae; genus Protocalliphora; species Protocalliphora azurea. Next base: position 74,880,365 of record OW026522.1, on the reverse strand, counting down.
AACTTTTTTTGTGTCACCCTAATTTCAAATTTTATTCTATTGAGAGGTAGGTGGTAAAGTAGGCGGAACACGCCTAGTTTTGTTTCCTAGTTTATTTCGATCCTTGAATAATTGGTACGAAATTTCATTGTCGTGCTTACTTCCTTTTAGGAGATTTCGGTGAAAAAATACGAATAGAAGATATGCCGGGCACTAATTTTTTCTAGTATTGGGTTCATAACATTGTTGAACAAATATTTGAGCCAACTTTCGTCTACTGCTCGTAATCCTATCCTTCTTTCAACAGAAATATTTTTTATGGTGGTTATGAAATATTATATGTATACTAGCATTTATTCCGCTACTGCGTTAGCGGACTTGCGGGACTCCTACAATGTAATACCAAAAATGTAAAAACCCGAAAAATTAAACTATGACTCCTACTCCAATGGTAGCAGTTATAATATAGATGTATTCAGAAAATGAATAACATATCTCAATCGCACCTTCTAATGATTCCATTTTCTTGCATTCAGGTTAATAATTAAATAAGGAACATCCAAGGAGTGGGATAACGTACCACTTCGTTACCCTACATGAGATCATCATTAAAAAAAAAAACAATTTAAAATTTGCTTTTATATCATTGGTTCAGAAGATTCGTAGGGTACCAAAAAAGTAACAGTTTTTTACATCCTAACCGTTCGAATATTCAAAAACTAACAAATTATTTCTTAACTATCCCAGCAAAAACTTTTTGGTTTTCGGTAATGGCAACTACTTATTAAAGTAGTTTCTTGGTAATGAGACGTCATTATTATTTGCCTACTCTGTATTACATTAATAAGTACTCAATAGTATAATAGCACAGTAATACTGCAATCACGTGGATGATTTGGCTAGAGCACTGGATTAACAACCAGAAGGTTGTTGGTTCAACCCCATTCTGAAGCTGTTAGTTTTTTATAACAAAATGTCTAAAAAGATATTTTAAACTAAATAGAGTTTTTGTCGCTTAGGATGATGCTATGTGCGAGATGGTGTACTGAGTAAGACGTTAATCAATAAAAACGAACGGTTAGTGTGTGTCCAAGTTCGAGTCTCACTGACGGCAAAATTTTTTTGTTTTTTTTATTTTTGTTTTCGTTTAGGTACATATTTTTGAGTACCCCTAGAGTCAAAAAATAACTACATGAATTTGTGGACAAGTCGAACAAAAATAACTAGTTATTCAGGCAAAAAATAAGTAGTTCATTTTTGTTTCCAATTATACCTGCTGCCTTACCAGGAAAGCAAAGTTTTTGCTGGGATTTTTTAGTAAAGAAGAATGTGACTAATAGGCTTATGGATTCTCACCTAGATAGAACCATATATCCTTAATTTCATATTTCTCTGTTAATTATTACAAAAAATATTATATATTAGTATTATTAGAAGAACGAAAAAGTACCACAGAATCCCATCTTATGGATTCTCATTCACTTAAGACCATACATCCTCAATTTTATGATTCTGGGCGCAATATCACAGAAAATTCAGGAAGTACTATTATAAGAAGAAAAAAGTACCATATAGTTCCCCTAGTGAGTTCTTACCCACATGAGTTCATGTATATGTAATTTAATGTTTATTCGTTCAATATTATAGAAAATTTAAAAAGTGCCATTAGAAGAACGAAAAACTAACACAAAATACTCTCATGTAGATTCTCACATACTTAGGACTACATATCTTTAATTTCATGTTTCTAGGTACAGTAGTATAGAAAATTCAAAAAGTACCATTAGAAGAACGAAAGAGTACCACAAAGTCCCCTCTTATGCATTCTCGTTCAATTACGACCATATATCTTTAATTTGTTGTGTTTAGGTTCAATATTATAGAAAATTCAAAAAGTACAATTATATGAACGAAAAGTACCTCAAAGTCTCCGTATTGAATTCTTATCTACACTTTTATCTCCTTTTTGGTACTTTTTTCCCCCATGGATGTAACAATGAATTTCCTAATTGTAGGGGGATCCCATATTATACGTCAATAAATAGAAAAAAATGTTCGAGTTTCAAAAAAGTGCGAAATTTTGGTTTATCATTTTCGATGTTACAAATACGATATAAATTTTATTTGTATATGCACTGGTTTAGAATATATATTTGGTGCCAAAAAAGTACCAAGATATAGTTTTTGCCTGTTTTTCTATAAAAGGGAGGAATTTTAAAAGGTACCAGGCTCCTGCCTGTTTATTTTTTAAATAAATGAATTTTTGTTGGATTTATATTAGTTTAGGATATATAAGGTTTCCGATTTTACCAGTTTTTACCCTTTTTTACCCCCTAAACATTCGATTTTCCAAAAAATTTCGTCTTAGTGTATCTGTTTTGGCGGGAAACTAACCTCCGGTGCAAATTTCATCTCTCTAGCTTTGGGCTGTGGGATGATGAATCACTCAGTCACGTTACTCTTTTATATATATAGTGAAAGTCATAAGATGAGATAAAAATAGGGCGGATAGATGTAGGAGAATTGTTAATCCAATTCAAAGTGAATATTAACTAGAGGCATTTATATATTGCGAGTTTTATAGTGGAAATTTTTATATTTTCAAATCGAAAATTTAAAACCTACTCTAAATTTTTCGTTTTATTTCCATACTTTTATTTTATTTCAATCCAATGGAGGTACCGAAGCACATAGGGTTATATAACTATAATCAAAGTGTTCTACTTGGAGGTCAAGACCAAGAAATTGAGCTATTTATAAAGGATAAGTCCACAAATTCAATTGACAGTGTGACGTAGGCTGGACTGTTCAAGATGTGGTGGTCTATGTCTTTAAGCCTATTAGACTTTAATTGCGACAGAACTATTCTTAACAGGTTCTTCTTGTTGCTTGCAACTCTAGAGTTGATGGCGTCCGTATAAATGTTATTCAAAAGTACCATTTATAAGCTGCAATGAAACAGATCCTGCATATAAGTACATAACTCGTTATGTGTAGATCTTTCCTGACTCGAGAGAGTGTTCAATTGTGAGATGCTGAAGTTTAAATAACTTCTCTGTTGATTCAACAGGAGGAACTGCTGATTTAGAACTATATATATTCTGCTCATTCGTAGGTGGGGGAAATAATTTGAAGATCTTATTTCTATTTCAAAATTTATGCGCGATTGCAGTGGCATGAACTGAGAAAATAAAAATTCTGTCGAAAGTGATTTTCAGGATCTTTAGGTGTTTAAAGAAGAAATTGTGATAAAGAACTTGATGATTTTGCTGAGAACGTTAATATTATGCTCCGTCGTTCCCAATACCTTCAAAAGGACGTAATGGCGGATAGAAATATTTTGCGTATTTGAAGGTGTCGAAGGACTTTAACACGTAAAGTGCCACTATGATTGCGATTTCATATGGCCTTTGGTAGTTTAAGCTATTAGCGATTTGAATTACTATGTTAGTTATAGCTGTATTGACAACCCTCAACCAAGTCATTGCAGCACATATTTATAATCCGTAGTCGTTGAAATTAAATAAAATAAACCATTAGGGCATGAAGTTTTTTTACTATTTCATCTTCTTTTCATTTTCTTTTCGTTTTCGATTGCAGTAAGTAGTACCACGTCTCTGCCTTGCAAATATTAGCAACTATTTTTGGCATTTTTTTTTTTTAATATTTTGGACACCTACTTAAAAATTCATAATTTTTCCTCAATAAAACATGTTGTATACCATCACTAATGTTGTCGATTTGGACGTAACTCCTCTAAACGAGTCAACTGCAGAAAAAAAATATTTAACACAGCTAAAAAAAGTCACGAGTACAAAGATGAAGGAGAATGGCTTTAGCACAAAGCTTATCATCATCATTATGCCTTGGAACATCATTTTTATGAAGTCGTATGTGACTACATATACACCAAAAAAATCTCACAAATGTCATTTACTGAATTTCAGTTGTATGTCAGTTTTTCATCATCATCATTAGCAACAACATCTTTGTTGTTCGGATTTTTTTCGTAAATGATGACTTAATAATGTGTTTATGGACTTTGATGCTGTCTTCATAAATTCAATTTATGAATTCATATTTTGTCAAACATTTTGTAAGTCGCGCATTTATGACTGCTATGAGAAGGAATGTTCAAAATCCTCAAAAAAAAAAAAAAAATCATGAATCGTCTTCATACTGCAGATGCTGTTGTGTCTCGGTGCCTCTTGTTTATCGTATTTAGTAGCCGGTCAAAAAGAATGGTACGGTATGGATTTTTTCTTTTATGTTTAATGAAAAAGTACTCTCACCCTCTCCTCCACCTAAAACAATGCGAAAAACAATGCGAAAAACAATGTCAGGACACACACGTTGTACGTGCTTTGCATTTTAAATACTCTTTTGGTTGTATGACTCCATCGTCAACATCTTCCAGCAGAGAATTTTGACACAAGTGAACGGGACCATACCACTAATTGATCGCATCCTTTTGGTGTAGAGACTCATTGGAGTCCGATTGTGTTGCATGAGTATTGTTTGTGGCATGATAAACAACTGTTTACTTACATGAGGAATATGATGTTTATGTTGTTATCTGTTTTTTTTTTTTTTTACTTTTGTGGACAAAAGAATTCATGTAGCTATAGTTGTTAAAAATACAAACATATAAAAGAAAAATGTCACAAAAATATTGCCAATCATAAAATTATTGCATGACATTTTTAACATTGTTTTATTATGTTTTTCTTTCGCTCTTTAATGAAAAAAATATTTCTTATTGACGGATTCATATTGTGATTGTATTTCGTTTTAGTGAAATTCGCAAAAGCTGGGAAACAGAGTGGCAGAGTTTAATTACGATTGTATCTGCATTTATTAAAACTAATTAAGCATTTAAAAGTAGCACTTGCGAAATTAAGTCAGCAAAAATTAACTTTTCTGTTGTCGCGTTAAGAGGACATTCGTTTTTTTTTTTTTGAAACCTAAATTCGAATACAAAACTTTATACCATGAATGAGGAGCATGTAATTGTAATATTTAAAAAATCGATTTTTATTTATTGTTAAATATAATAAAATTTTGTTAGCTCCAAATTGATTTACGAATCCATTCTTAATAAAGAATATATTCGTATTATATCCAATCTAAAGAAAAAAAAAATATCACATTTAGCCTCCTAATCATTTCTCAAAATCATCAAAATTTTTAGATTTACCTTCCAAGCACCTTTACTATATAAAATCATATAAATATTCTAAACTGATGTCGAAGTTACAGTTTTCTAATTTATTAATAAATATATACCGCGCCAATCTAAACGTTGAATAAATACGTACGACATACCACGGTATAAATAAAGTATCAATAAGAAACAATAAATGATCAAGAAGGTGTAAACGATCAGGATTATAAATGAGCTAAGAAATGCAGTCCTTATGATCGAATCGTCGGTGCGCTGACGAAAAGTCCTTTTTGTTTGCAGTAGAGCGAAATATCATATTTAACATTTTAATTATTTATTAAAATCTTTCAAGAGGAATTATTTTAAAACTTACTTCTTAATATTGCAAATGTATTGAATTAATTAATTTTTTTTTTCGAATTATTAATTAAGATTATTCAATTCCGTGTATGGAAAAGTTGAAAACGAAAGATGTAAAAAAACCCCATTGTAAGTTGTCAATTTTACAAAGCAAAATTTCATTCAGTGTATACACTTTTAAATTTTTCAAAAGCTGAATATTATTTATAGTCAAGGAAAGTATGATTTCGAGCTCGGAGTTTGACGGAGGCAAGCGTATGGCTTCACCTTGATGTCTTAATCATGTTAAAAGTCACCGATAATCACATGTACGCAATGCGAGTTTTTCTCGGTTAAAGGTTATAAAAATCAGTTTTTTTGTTACATCGCACGTATTTTGATGGCATTGCAACATTTATAGAGTATAATAAACTTTTCAATAATATTGCTAAAGTACATTTACGTAGATTTACGTATCATTTTAGTCTTAGAGTTATAGCGTATCTTAAGGTTTTTAGTATCCCTTTTCATAGTTATACAATTATCTAAAGATATGTTCCTATCTTTGGTTGCGCATATTGTCGTGAAATTGTATTCTGGTCCATTTTGGGGTGTCTGCAACTGTTAATTTTTCAATGAAATTAGAGGTGATGATTACAATCGCAAATTCAAAAAAATTCAGGATCATAATTTAGCAAGTTAGGCAACTGTCCCTAATAAATTATTGAAAATAATAAATAAATTTTAAAAACAAACATTATATAAAACACAAAAACTCCAGTTTATCTATTGATAATATGGGATTCTCTCAATATCAGTTTGCAATTTAGAAAATATCCAATGTTACAATAAATATCTTTTTAAGGTGAAAGGAAAATTTAAAAATAATCCAAAATATTTCTACCAGTTTGTAAATTCTTGCATCGAGTCATTGGATATCCGTCTATGATGAAACTTGGAGATAAAGAATCCTGAAATGATGCAGGTAATTGCGATATGTTTGCTTTTTCTTCTCAACCACCTATTCTGATAAAGATTTATATCAACTTTCCCTTTATCCATCTTCAATTCCTGCTGCAACACTAATAAATTGTCTAACATAAGATAAATCGATGGCACTGACAGCTGTACATAATCTAAAATATTCTGATAAATGTGGACCCGACGATGTTTCAAACTGTGTTCTTATAAAATTTTTACATTCACTTATATCTCCGATAACCTACTTATTTAACATATCTATTTTTAGTGGCTATTTTCCTGAAGTTTGCTGCAAATCTTATATAATACTTTTTGTTTAAATAATAATTTGAAATTATAGAGGTATTGCTAAATTAAGTGTTATTCCAAAACTTTTTGAAAATATAGTTACTGAAATCCTTTCGCATCAAGCTGTTTGTTATCTTTCCTCATTTCAGCATGGATTTAGAAAAGGATGTTCTACTACTATTAATCTTTTGGAGTGCAAAACCTTAATTATAAGTGCATTTGATTCCGGCACAGATTTCAGCAAAGCTTTCGATAAAGTAAATCACGATCTCCTATTGTTAAAATTGGATAAACTCGGATTTTCTCCTGTTTTCCTTAAATGGATTTCTATACATCTTAAAAATAGATACCAATGTGTATTATTTAGAGAATGTATATCGAAAACCATTCCTGTTTTATCCGGTGTTCCGCAAGGTAGTCATCTCGGCCCCTTATTATTCCTAATATTTATAGTGTAAACATATGATGTTCTACAGAAGAAGTTCCGTAGTCTGCCGATACACAATAAATGAATATCAGCTTGATCTAGTTGAAGAATTTCTTCATCTGGGTGTGTTGCTTGATTGTAAACTATACTTTAATTCCCACGTTTCGTAAATCGTTAATAAGGCTAAAGGAATTTTAGGTTTTGTCAAGCGCTGGGAAAGGAAGTTTAATGATGCTTATGTGTCTGAGCAATTATTCATATATCTCGGAAGACTAATCCTGGAATATGCTTTTGTGGTCTGGAATCCTCAATACGAAATTCATAAAAAAATTGAATCGATCCGGAAGCAAATTTTTTATTTTATCTTTGGAATCTGCCATGAAGGATTCCATTAATTTACCATCATATGAAAGTCGATTACAGCTTATTGATCTCCCTACTCTTAAAAGTATAATTCCGAGTTCCTGCTTCGTAAGATCGAATTCGTAATTTCAAATCATCCAACTGAAAATTCATCCTTTAAAATCAAATATTTTCGAACCAATTATGCCAACTTTGATCCCATGAGATGTATATACAATCAATTCAATCGTTTTTATCCATATAAATCCAATCCACATTAAGTGGAATATTTTTAACTTAGTTAAATTATAAGATTTTATTATTTAATGATTTTGAAAAAACATTTTATTGTAAATAGCTTTAAGAATAATATATATGCTAGCCTGTAAGAAATTGTAATTTCATTGGTTATTAAATAAAATTATTACAAAATAAATAAATAAATAATATAGCACATAGTTTTTATTATTGCAATACCATATTATTTTTTAACATAATTCAAATTTATGAATTATAAAACAGTCGGACAAAATCGAACATTTTTGGAAGTAAATGTGTAACTTCTAATCAGCTCGGATTTACACAAAACTACACACTTGTATAGCAGAGAAGTGTACAAAAAGTTTGGAAGGGGGACACTATAGACCACGCATGAGCGGAGATAAAGGGGATCAAGACAGGATACTTCTAAAGTAGAAAATATTTAATCGCTGGAAAATTTTTTTTCTTACTCGACTTAAAAAATTTATAAGATATAAATAAACATTTCCGACCAATTTTGTTAGATTATTCTGTAGTTAGTTAAAGAATGAAATTATCTATCGACTAAAAAGTTTTTAAATCGATATCTCTACCGAGTCCAAAAATAAACGATTTTGAATTTGAAAGCTGTAAAAATAAGACTTTTTGCGTTTTTTATCGAAAAAGTGTCTACACTCTTTTTTTTTCTCTCAAATAAAATAAGAATATATAATGGTAAACTCTTTAGAATATATCAGAATTTCCAAAGCTACATTCTGTTTATAGATCCATGCTTTGGGATTTTAGAACATATAGACTAAGGTCAAAATTTGGATATCATATATATCAAATTTGGTAGAATCTGTACTTATTCCTGTTGGGTGATTGGTCTTGTTTTCAATTTTGAAATCATATCTTTCAAAAAAGTATAAAAGCATTATGTGTTTTTAAAGCAAATTTTATTTTAGAGATAAAAAAGTGTAGACACTTTTTCGGCAAGAAAAACACACACATACAAAAACATAACTTTTGCAATTTTCAAATTCAAAATCGTTTATTTTTGGATTCGGTCAAGATATCGACTTAAAGAAATAGATAATTTTGTTTCTTAAATAACTACAGAAAAATATAAAAAAATTATTCGGAAATGCTTCGCTATATATGAAAAAGCTGGACCTTTCAAAATTGGTACAGTTGAAATTTCAAATTGAAATAACTCGAAAAATATGAGATATGAAAGCATTTTTTTTCGAACGTCTTATCAGAAGCTTCAAGAGTGATCTGCTCCACTGTGGAGTATCACCAAATACAGTTTTTGGGCCATACAAAAATATGGAGATTTTCATAATCACCGAAAAGAACCTGGTAGCAGACTGTAGGACCGAAGACAAAATAATACAAATTTGTAGAGAAAAGCCCTTCATCCTTCGAAGGAAAGCTGCTCATTCATAAAAATGTTCTGTATCTCTTATCAGAAATATTAAAAAAGCAGGCCTAAAGACCAAAATGTAAAAAAAGTTGCAAATATGAACGCTAGAAAAAATGCGGTGACAAAAGGGATAGCGGAACTTATTAGTATTTTTTTCAAAATTATGAATGACGTCTAAAAGGCGATAAAACGTAAGTATTAGCGGATTTTCTACATTATTTCTCGCGATTGATAAAAAAGTTCACTCTCTAATCGTGTTGTAAGTTTTTTAAAAAGAATATAATTTTACGATCAAAAATTTTACATTTTCTACCAAATTACTTAAGTTCTTATCACTTTTAAGTGTCATCATTGATATTAAATAGTTTTGCTTAATTTTTCTGTGCAATTTTCATAATATATAAAAAGGTTGTAACTCTAGTAATTACGTTGCAGGTAGCGTTGCCAGATCTATCTAATTTGATATTCCTAAAAATGAGCTTGATTTCCAAAATACCGAAAAATCTGGAAAATTGATTTCCGCAATAATCTTTATTTTTTATATGAAACAGATATGAATAAAGTGCTTTAAAAAAGAAACATTTTCACTACTTCGAAAGTAGAATTTAGTGCATATTTTATGATTTTTTTGCAAATTATTAATAATTGCTTAAAAAAAAGTGAAAATAATTGTATTTTTAGCAAGAAACAAATAAGAATGCTATAATCACACAGTATTTTTTAATTTTTTATTTGGAAAAAGCTCTATGAAAAAGAATGTTTTACTAATTCATTTATTTTTTTTTAACATCAACAAAGCATAATACTCTAACAAAAATATTTCCCGCTTTTTGAAATTTATAAAACATAGTTGTAAAAATTTGGATCTTTGTAAAACTTTTGGCAATGTACCTGAAATAACAAATTTGTTAGTTAGGATATTATAATGAAATTTTCGATGACTGTATTATTTCGAACAATAATATGTACTAATATATTTAAATAGCGAAAATTTGTTATGTCTTATATTTTTCACAAAAACTCAATGTTTTGAGGAAAAACTAAAATCGTAACCACTTGACCACAAACTAGAGATTTCAGATAAAATAGAAAAAAATCTATGATCATCAAAAATATACTTTTATTAAGTAAAAAACTTAAATACCCTATTGTGCAACATTGTTCATAGATCATTTCAATTTCAAATTTGTGTTAAACTTATCATTTATCTAAGTGCTTAAGGAAACATGTTAATGTTGGCGGTACCAAATCGAATATGTAAAAATGGTTGCTAAGAAAAATATGGATAAATATTACGTACAATGTACATATCGTCACCTAAAATGAAAAACAAAAACAACATTAGATCACAATTTTTAATTTTTTGCTTTAAAGTTAAGCAATTAAATAACATTTTTTAATCATTCACTTAGAAAAATAGATAAAGCATAAAATACTCTTCAAATAAAATTTTTCTTAAATGGAACAAATTTTGCAACTATTTCGTTTATGAAGTTGATGTTACAACTTTTAGACTTTTGGTAATGTTGTCAAATTTTGCAAAATTTCTAAGTAATATTTTTTTAAGAAAATGCCAAAAAAACATTGCAAAAAAAAATAAATAAATAAAAAATAAAAAAATGACATACATATTATCTTATGTAAAATTTATAAATTCTAAATGCAGAGAAAACTATAATAAATTATAAAGTAAATGAAATATACAAAATTTTTCTTCAATCTGCTAATATAAAGCAGAAAATATTAAAATTCATTTTAAATTTATAAAATTTACCCCATTAATATTTTTTTTTATAATTAGTTAGACTTTTAATAAATAACTCTATTCTCTTGTATATATGTTTAAATTATAAAACTCATCAAACCTTAAATATTAGGTTTTGTTACAAACGTTACAAAATACTTTTTACTTACTTCTACAAATTAATATGAGGACAATTTTAATTTAACAAGAACAAAATGCAATACTATTGGGCATTAGTCCTCTTGGCGTGTGTTAGAAAGATTGTCAATTTTTATATAAAAAAGAAAAAAAAAACGCAGTAGAAAAGCCAACAGAATCATGTAATTCAGTAATAATTTAACTTAGGTAATTTATAATAATTTAGTGTTTTATAATCGTCACAAGGATATTTTTAAAAAAAAGTAAGTATATCTTATCAAAATTTTGTTTTGTAATTACTTACTTTTCTCACAATTTTAATTTATTTTAGGAAAAACTTCATCAAACAGAAAACTATTTGCATATTTAAAAAAGCTCAAAACTTTGTTTGTAAAAATGTCTTCTCGCATTATTTGCACGAAAGGTAATCTAAATATAATGTAATTATAAATATTATTATTAATCTCTTTTTTTTTCTTTCAAAGGTACCAGAATTCACCTGACATTTTTCTGAGGATTTTGTCTGGACTACCCTAAATACAAACTAATTTTTATGTTAATTGCTTCTTTTGTAATGTAGATATATGTGAAATAAGAAGAATTATAAAATACAGAAATAGTAGAAATGCAAAATCTCTGAGCATTGTCCGTGTGTCACACAGAAGAGTCTTTTTGGACACTTCTACAAAAGTCCTCTTCGAGACTTCGAGAAAACGAAAGATGATTTTAACGATATTTTGGCAATAGTTTTGGCGATGAATTTCAACTCCAGAAAGACTCTTCTTAGTGACTTCCGCGATATAAAATGTTTGCACGGTCTTGTTAAATAAAGCGACGGCGAATTTTGTGGTAAAATCATACAAACAATCTGGGTGAATTTCATTTCATTCGAGCTAACAGTTTGGACTTGAGAATGATTCTCACAACGGACATAGCTTATTCAACTTAGAATTTCATAAGGACCAACTATATACTTTACGGAGTCTTAATTAATTAATTAAGAAAATTAAAATTTCGTAAGTTTTAAAGTATTTGTATTACTTTTTAATAACGCTAAAACAGAATTCTTAATAAAAATTTATAAACACGTTTTAAGAGAAGTACTTCAAAAGCAACGAACAAGAATAATAAAAGAAGAACATCCTACCATGGGTTAAAATAGAACTTTTGGTGCTCTTTTTCAGTACTAAGTACTTCCTTTCAATGACAACACAATGTTAAAGTTATGACTTTTTTAGCTCTTTTTCAGTTCCTTTTTTGCTGGGTACGTATATAAATATGTAGGTACAATAGGAATATAGCTTTTGAACTTTTTGCGAAAATACGAGCTTACATAGCATATCCATTTAGGCCATAGAAAAATAATAAGAAATGTGGTATTAGATGTTTTCAATTGTAACTTAAAAAAATAAATAAAAGATATGACACAACAATAGTGATCGATGTATAAAATATGGTAATTAGTTTGTTCTGAAAAATATTAGTTTAAATTTAACAGAGTTCTCTTTTGTAAAAAAATAATAATTGTAAAAAAAATACAGATCTATATATATACAGATATATATATATATATATATATATATGTATATATATATATATATATATATATATATACAATGCCATGTATATGTATATATACATATATATGTTATTTCAGGGTGTAATAAAGCACATGGCATTGTATATATATACAATGCCATGTATATGTATATATACATATATACATATATATATATATACAATGCCATGTGCTTTATTACACCCTGAAATAACATGGGAATAATTATATATATTGATAGTGATAAGATCCGAAGAATATATATTATATTTTTGCAGAATGCAATGCCTTGTTGATTAGTTACATCTAGACAAAGATATGGATATACGCATCGATCTCATTTGTGTCTCCTTAATTAATATTTAGTTATAGAAAAATTAGTAAAAGGTGGTCCGAGTGCATTTTGTCATTTTCGGAATGTAATAACTCAGAAACTAATAAATATACACAACTTAACTTAAATAACATATGTGTAAAATTATATATTATACAAGTATAATACTTGTTGGAGTCATATTTACGAAGTTATAACAAAAATAGGAAGAAAAGTTGAACAAAATTTAGGACGTTTAGGATACAAGTTATGGTTTAATTTAAAATGGAGTCAATTATAACTCTTACGTATACATTTGGGAAAAAGAATTATATATTTTAAATTTACAATAAATTTTACCATAAAATGAAAAAAGTAGTTAGTTTTAACTAATTGTATATTTGACTAATTGATTATACAAGTTTATAGAATTATGTAGAATTTCTTATATTTTTTCACCGACATATTTCACAAATTTGAATTGAGATCACGATAATATAAATAAGAGTAAATTATCTTAAGAACTAAATATATTTGTATAATAATAAATTATCACTTGAGTGCCTTCTAAAAATTGAATATAATTGATCAAAGTTTTGTTAAATTTGGCACACAAAAAATATTCTGACATGATAGCCCAAGTTTTTGTGCTGTTTAGACCAATTCAAGTCTCGAGATATATTTGGACATAATTTTTATGAATTACTTAGTATCATTTCCGTTGGTTATTTGCTGGTAAGTTACGGATAATTTCTGAATGATGCTATTTAGAGATATCACCGTCAATTTGTATCAATTAATATAGAAAGAATTAAAGAAAATTGTGTGACGGTAATTTAATTGGCTATGTCTGGCGATCAGTCACAGTAGAATGTGGGTTGTAAGCTATAACTAAACTATTTCAGTCATTTTATGCTCTGAATAAATCAAGGTAAATAGATTTCCAATAATTAAAAATATTTTAAAAACATTTTGAATTTAACTGAAAAGCTCTGTATAGTACATACATTAGTATCTGTCCAAATTAAAAAGTGAAATTATGAGACAAAAATGCCAAAAAGTGGATAAGAACTCATCATTAATTTTTATTTTTATTTTATATAATTTTTATTTGGACCAAAGTATAGATAATCACCTTTAATATAAGGTGATACCCTGGAGTGTCTACAATTTCACATGATATTATTAGTTTAAAAGTGCACACTAGAGTATCCTGAGAAACTGCGCTTTTGCAAATCTGATGTAAGCAAGCCACTCAAACAATGCATACAATAAAAATATTAAAATATTAAAAATATGAATACAATACAAATATTAAAAATATTTGAGATTTATCTTCATTTCCCTACTAGCAATTTAAAATCACGGGTCTAGTACATTCTTCCCAGAAAAGTTTCGGGTTTTCTTTTCGAAATAGGTCTCAAAAAATTCGTAATTTTAAGCTTGTTAGAAAAAATATATTTATTCCCATTTTTTATTTTTTGTTTCTCGAGAGGAATTTTTAGATCACTTTATAATGGACCATAACTAACAAAACAGCTTTTTCAGTGTTTTACTAATAAATGTAAGTATCAAATTTGTATAATTTTTGTAAAAAATAGATCGACCTTTTTTCAATGATGTACAAAAACAACCGCTTACCGATTTTTTGCAAAAAAAAAAAAAAAAAAATAAATAAATTTGTTTTTCTAATTTTTATTTTCTTTTTTCTAGGTAGACATATTTTAAAATTGCAGGATAATTCAAATTTCCATCCCAATCTAGGCTTCATAGAGCCAATCTGCAAACAAGATAAATTTGCCATTCAAGCCTCTCAATTAAAATTCAATAGTTTTTAATTTTAATTATAAGGTTTAAATCCATACTTATTGTTAGATCTGGAGAAAAAGGTGGATGTAACAAATAAATAAAGCACATAAAAAATATTTATTAAATTACGCTCAAATTGATTTAAATATGAAAAATAAACAATTAGATTTTTAAATACATCATAATAAGCTTCACTAATAGGACTACATTCATATGAGTATTGTATATCTATATAAATATAGACAATTATTTTTAGTAACTTAAAAACTACTAATTAGTTGTGAAAAACTCTTCTACTCAGTCATTCCATTTAAAACCAACCAGCTGGTCTCCTCACCTATTTCGAATTTGTCTTAGTTTTGACCAGTGTAATAATTGTACCAAATATCATTAAATTTGGAAAAGTAAGGTCCAAATTTGTAATTTTTCGTATTAGTTTTAAATGGAATAACACAACTATTTAAATTCTTAAATAAATAAAAAAAATTAAACAGTCTGTATCCAACCAAGAACTAACATAAAAAAAAGTTTTAAATGTCATACCTGTAGACGACAAGAAATAAATAAATAAATTCGTAAAAACATTTTTCAACTGTCATATGAGTATTACAATTTTGTCATTTGTTTCTTTTTTATGATACTTCGTAACAAAAGGTACACTGATATAATGGCTTGGGAAAAATTAGTTCCAAGAAAATGTACCGGAATTCTGTTGAAAACACGAGTTTATGATTCTTTTTTAATTTTATTTTGTGTTTTAAACTTTTTTAAATGTAGTAAAACATTTTAGTCAAAAATAAACTTTTTATGGTTTTAAATTTGAAACCATTTTTTGAAAACAAGTTTTTTTTTAAATTATTCCTCTACAGTCAGCATTTAATAAATTTTATTTAAAAATTATTTAATTTAAAAGTTAAAAGTTTTTTTCACAATTCAGCAAAATTATATTCAACAAAAATTTATTTTTTGTTTCGTATTTTAATTCAGGTGCTTAACAATGATTGTTGTTGCTGAGATCAGTTTCTGTTTTGTTACTAAAATGTTTTAATGTTTTCCTTTTATTAGTAAGTATAAGCAATACAAATAAAAATGAGGATCATATCTCGTCGCCGAATGTCTCGTTACAACATAAAATATGATATAATGAGAAAATTTAATTCTAGGAAAATGTTTTGAATCACAATCATAAAATACATAAATATTATATATAAAATTATATTATTTGGGGGTTTTTTAAATTTATATGCTTACATATTAATTAATTAAACGTAAATAGGTCGGCCATAATTAATCGAAAATTAGCAAAAGTTAATAAATGTAAATTAACAATTTACATCTTGTAATTTGATGCCACTTAAAAACGAATACTCTTCATCAATTAAAATTTAGTAAATTGAATTTAATTTATTTTAAGCAATAAAATTGCTCTGACGAGAAAAGACTAATCTTGTAGTGATCTTTTGTATAAATTTTGTGATGTATCATAAAATTAAAGTTTTTATAGAAATACCACGAATCATGGGTGGCTTCATCATATCGATAACCATTATGTGTTTCCTGTACATTTATTTAAATGGAAATTCACCGAAAACGTTTACAACTCTTTTCTTATATCTTGCTGACTTTGTTTTATTAACAGAATTTTTGTTGCTTTTTTTCTTGCCAGAACCCATCACTAAAACAAAAGGAAAGAAGAACAAGACAAAACCAATCGTTCAAAAAGATCAAGATTTGTCACCTCAGAACGTAATCTGTTTGTTTAATTCTTAAGAAATCGTAACCGAATCCGACATTAATCACCCGAAGCCTAATTAAGAGCTGTTTAGTATTCCAAGCGCTTAAGTGGTTTTAGCTCTTTTTTTATTTTTTTATTTGCATTTTGGAGACAACAAATACTAAGAGGTTGAACTAACAGCAAAAAAAAGCACATTAAGTTTAAACGAATGTACATATCGATGGCATAATGTAGAAAAGGTGTATCTCGAATTTTAAAATGAATTTGTTGTTAATACAATTACGCTTATAAAATGTACCAAACACACTAAAAGAAATTCTAAATTATATATATCTGTTCTAAAACGATTAAAAATTTGATAATTACCATCATAGCTCACTTAATTTTTTTTTTTTTTTTTATGAAGGTGTGATTGAAAGAAAACTATATGAAAACTAAATATCAAAACAATCAAGGTACGCCTTTTCTGTATTAAGCTAACGATATGAATGTTGTTTTAGTTAAAGTCAGATGCATCAAAGAGTAAATTATTGAATAGAAAGTTGAATTTATAAAATAAAATTTTCTAATTATTTTTCACAGAACAAACTAATTTTAAACTTTAGAATTGTAGACACTTTAGAAATATTGATTTGCTCAAAGCAAACTCAATTTTCTAAATCATTATTACTGTCTTTTTGAGGCTCTTATATAATCTGAGCGCGATGTTCTTTCACAGAAATCAAGGACATTTTTACTGAATTTTTGTCTTTAAAATGAACTTTATCGGTCTTTTAATTTTTGATGACCGTATCATTGTTGCCACTTTAGCCTTTTTAAACCTTAATTTAGCTTTTTATTTTGATTTTAGCCTCAAAATGTTTGTCTTAGCCTGCTAGTTTTTTTCTAGCCTTTTTTGATTCTTAAAATTGCCTTAAATTGGGTAAAATATTAATGTTTCAACAACTAAGAAAATAATTTATTATTTACCATTACTAATTTTATTTCAGCCATTTAAACATATTTATTCGCATAAAAAAATCGAGACTATTTATATTTAAAAAATTTTGCCTGCTGCGCATTAACTTCATTAACTATAAAAACTATTCCCATTTATGAAAATAATTTAAAAGAATTTTATTAATGCAAAAAATCACCTAAAAATTTTGAAATGCTTAATCACAAAGGAATCATAGTTCAAAAATGACGAAAAATCACTTCAAAACATTTGTTAATTTTTCACATGAAATACAACTCAAATTTGTATGGGAATTTTTGGGCGATTTTTCTTGTTATTTACAAATTTATTACAATTTCTTTAGAAAAACATCAAAATCTAATGAGAACAAAAACAAATAAATTTCTAAATTAAAAAGTAATTTTTATTAACTGGCCTTATTTTTTGGCACATCTAGCCTTTATTGACCTTTTTTTAAAGTTTAATTTAGCCTCCGTTTTCCTCATCTCCTGAAAACACTGGACCGTATATAAGCTATGAACTGTGATTTTGAACTTTATGTACTTTAAAGTGACTTTCGAAAGTGCAACTTTTATGGAAGTTATAGTTAATTATGAACCGATCTTATTGAATTGAAGCTGCATGAAATAATGGACCGTTTTAATCAGTTTCAATAAGGTTCGTCCTTGGATAATAGAAAAAATTTATGTAAAATTTCACCAAATTATCTCAAAAAAACTGTAAGCTATGTATAGAGGCTTTGTAATTTCTTATAATCCCGATTATCGGTTAATCGCACTTTTGTGATTTCATCTTTTTAATTTAAAAGATAAATAAAATAATTCAAAGAATAACAAAACAGAAGCAAAACTTAAACTAATGCAAAGGTAATTAAAAAATATCAATTAATTTCACGGTGCTATAAAGTAAAAAATATTGAAAATACTTGGAATGTAACATAGTGTGATTTGTAGGTATGGGCGAATAGGTTATTACATCTTTAAAATTTTCCATATAAAAACACATTACAAAGCTAAGATACTAAATCAAAATCGGCATTATTAAATATGTTAAATGATGAAAACTTCTTCAAACTATCTTTAATTCTGTCGTTTAAAAAAAAGTTATTCCTTCCAACGTAAGAACAATAGAATTCTAACGTGTTTTTGTTTCTTTAATTTTAAAAAAATCTAGAACTTTTTAAGAAATATCGAAACACATCATAAATTTCGAGATATTGCGAAAACCCCGTCTTCAGGGTAGTTCCTGCACTATAGATCTCGTAACTTCATAAATTCTAAGTCAATTTAAGATTTTTAAATATGTTTGGAAATCAGAAAAACGTAGATTTTAAACTCTATTGCAATATTTTATACGCACTCAAATTAAGTAATGATTTATTCGCCAATTTTAAAGTTATTTCCCCTTTCTTTTTCAAAATTTCGATTTTGATATATTCTGTTCTGTTTTTTTTTTTTTTTTTTTTTCTACAAGACTACACATTTTTCTTTACAAAGCTTGAAATGATCTTTTGTTTAGAATAAGATGAGATATACCTATATAAAATCGCTTAAAAACTCAAAAAGTTTTTAAGCATATATTAAAAAAAATTTTAATATATTTTAGGACAAAATATCTTTTGCTTGCACTAAAAAAAATTAAATTTTGTATTCTATTACCTAATTTATAAATTCATAAATTTTACCTATCACGGAATTTGTAAAATCAAACATTTTTATAAAATGTAAATAAAATAAAAAATATTAAAAAATATAAATATTATAATATTATGTAATATTTTTTTATTAAAACTACTAAATTGTTGTTGGTTTTGATATTCAAATAATATTTTTTTTTTTTTTTTGAATTATTAAAAACAGTAATTAAAAATACTTTTTAATATTAAATTTATTTATTTTATTTTTTCCACATTTTAATGCTTTCTTGCAAAATTTTCTTAACTTTTTTAACATTTAATATAATGTTCCACCAATTTTCTGATTTCTGGTTGAATGAAAGTTTTGAAAACTTTTATCTTTGGCGATATTTTTCAAAATTATTTTGACATTTTTTTACGTTTGCGTTACTCTTGGTCACGTTGATCTCAATCTTGGAATTGGCGTTCCATACCGAACCATAGCAAAAATGTTACGTTTGTATTTTGCTGAATCATCTTTCAGTACAGTCTGAAATCAGTTATTCTCCTCTTACTTTTTATTTTTCTGTAACCTAAAAAAACAAATTAGGAAATACAAATTAAATGTAAAATGTTAAGTTGATTTTGGCGCTTAAAGCCTCCTAATGTATAATATGCATTATTTTTAGCTTTTTCATAAACGTCCAGACATTTCCTTTTTGAAAGCGGTCCTTGCTATCTTGATTTTTATTGGGAAGCACTGAGATGGACAACTGACGATAATGTGTCTTGATTTTTACAATCGTGGCTCCACGTTCAATTTGTAATATCTTGAAGGCGAATTAAACGATCAATTTGTTGAGATGTTGCTACGAAATCATGTTTTTCAATTACTTTGATATGTGAAAATGGCAAAATATCTTTTAATTTACAACAAGTGCCTACATTACTCAATCATAACATGAAAATTATTAAAATTGATTATTACTTATTGAGATTTTGCAATTTTCCGAAAGAAACTTGGGATTTTTGTATACGTTTATATATTTTCGATCCTATTTTAATATAAATGTACAGTATTTGTCTAAGATAGACAAAACTTTTATACATAAAATTGCAATTAAACATTTTACCCTATGGGAACGTATAATTAACATTTAAACTATACTAGAAAAAGAAAATCAGTCACCTACAAATGCCTTATTACATATATCATAGTAACTTACCTCCGGGTGTTTCTAAATTATGCGAATATTAGCAGTTTTATTTTGATGTATTTTATTAAAAAAATATGTAAATTTTTTTAATAATTTTATTGAAATGTCAGAATATAAAATTGTTTTTCTATTGAGTTGGTTTTTAGACCTTTAAGAACTAGTAATACAAAATATTAATATGAAAAAAAAAAAATTTAATTAAAAATAAATTTAAAACCAGAATATGATTTATTAAAAAAAAAATCTATTCATAATTTTTTCTGTGTGGTTTTTACTTTTGAGAAAAAAAAATTAATTTATGGAAAACTTTATTGAGTTATTACAGATAAAATCTAATAAGTTGCACAGGTTTAGTCTAATTTAAAAACGCCTTTCAAAATTATTGCATCGTGCAAATATATCGGTAGATAATTCATTCAATTAAAAACTTTTTCAAATTCGGACCTCTCACCAAAATGATTATATCAATTACTAAAAGCTGTAAAAAATGAAAAACAGAAAAAATTTTCCAATTAAAAAATTTATCAAATTAAATCAAGTAGATGATTGAATGAATTAAAAATTTAAGTGAAAAATAAAATTTTACTTAAATTTTATTTTTATTTTATATTTACTTGAATACATTTATTAAATTTAGATGCAAAATGAAATAATTCAGTTAATTGAAAAATAAATGGTAGTTTTTATTTCTGTGTAGGCTTTTATAGTTGTAAAATTTTTGGAAAATTTTATTCTTTTCTATATGTTCAAGAATTAGCTTTTAATGTTTGACCAAAACACAACAAATGCCCACGATTGAAAAGCCCGTTTCTTCTACATTCCAAAGAAGTTTAAAAGGAAAAAATCAACAAAGAATAATAGAATTAGGAATACATTTATATAAGAATCTACACAAAAACTGTTTTTTGCGAACAACTCGAAATTTTGAAGCTGTATTGCAAATTTTTAAAACTGATTTATGATGTTCTCAAGAAGATTTTTCACTGTAGCAGCGTGTTATTAATATTTTGATTTAATTTTAACTTTTTGTGGTGACTGTTGCCCCATCTAAAGTACATGCTACTATTTATTTTTGAAATATTATTCCAAACTCTTCTAAACGAGCCTCAAATACACTGCGCATTTTAATGGAATCACAAGAACCATTGATATGTACTAGACCCAAGTTAAAAAACCTCGTCTACGAACACTAGTCCACTCCTCTAGAATAAACTAAATTTTACATTATTATTTAGTTCATTAGAGAAAATTTGTTTAAAAAAGTTCCTTTTTTATATATAATCTTTTAAAATAAGATCCTTAACACCATTCTCAGAATTGGGAAGTGTTAGTCCTTTTAAACTAATCAAATATCTGATAAAACTGGTATTTGTTATTGTATTTATGGAATTCCATCGATGGAAGTTAATTTGGAAATAATTGAATCATTTTTATTTTTTGATAGATTTACTGTGTGGCTTTATGTTATGGATTTTTTATAAATGATAAAACTTATTGATCCTGTAATATATTTCAATTGCTTTTTACACAAGTTTTATAAATTTTGATTACAAGGTTTACGAGGACGGCCAGACTTGTTAAAACGGCTTAGAAAATGATTCGGAGTCAAATGGTATACTTTAAGGTTTTTGTGCATTACAAACATCAGCATAAACTAATAATAACTAACTCTTCTTGTTCGTCGCGTGAATAGTGTTCTGAATAAAATTGAGATAAGAATAAATAAAATGCATTTTAAGTAGCGTTCCAATTGAGAATTTTTAAAAAGTGTGCAAAAAAGGGGGTTTCAATAAATAAAAAAAAAAAAAAATAATACAAAAAAATAATAATAAAAAGTCGTCAAAAAAGGGTATTTTTTGAAAAAAGTTTCCAACTGCTTCAATACCTAAAAGAACTCCTCAAAATTTGTTTATTTGATAAAAACAAAAAATACTGTATTTTCAGAAAAACTACTAAATTAAATTATATTAATATGAAAATAATTTATTTCTAATAATTTTTATTATTGCAAAAAAAAAGGATTTATTCACAAAAATAGTTAACATAAAATTCTTTTTTTTTTAATTAAATTCCTGTACTTTGTACAAATTCCCATCTAATAAATTTAGGGCCGAAAGCATGGATTCACAAATGTTGACCTTAACTCTGTTGGACAATTTATTTTTGATTAGTGATAATTTAGGAAAAATAGTTGTTCATAAACTTTATCTTTAGCTTTAGTTTTTAACATTTTCAGTTCATTTATAAATTTTCGAGGTCGAGATATTTCGAACAACTTAGTTTCTCGTTATTTAGCACATAGTATTAAAAAGTCGCCATTTAATTCCATTTTAAAAAAGGGGCGAAAAAAGTGGTCAGGTGGTTGAAAAGGGAATAATTGGCGACTAAATCCGCCAATGGTAACGTTGATTTTAAGAAACATTCGAGCTAAAATCTTGCAATAATTTTACAACAAACTGACCAAGAATGCTACGTCATTAGGCTTACTTAAAGCGTAATTAATTTAATTATGAACATCAGGTATGATTTCTACGCATTACAATTTAGATGAAGTACTTAAAAGCTGGCACTTCATAAAATAGAATCTATCTCTATGGTCAATAATGGACTGAACTTCGATTATCAGCATTAAATTTTATGAACATAGCAATATATTTATGGCACTTTTGTGCTACAATTATACTCTGCGCTGTACAAATTATACATATATACATATGTATGTACATTTATTTTTTAATTTATTTAAACTTTTAAAATTAAACGAGTGTTATCGAAAACTTTAGTAGCTTTTAAGAAACTCACTGTTTATTTGTTTTTTTATCTAAAGTCGATGTCAATTTCTGAGATTATTGTTTAAAATCTCATAATTTTTACTCAAATTGGATTCCCAAAAAAAAGAAAAAAAAAAAAACATTTTAAAGTTTAAACAAATTTTCATGTTTATTTATTTTGTCAGTTCATGGGAAAATAACAAATTTTACAAGACTTTCTTGATTTTTTGTTTTAGTGCATTCTGTTAAATTTATTTGTTTAAATATTTAAATATTCGATTTATTTTTGAAATACATAAACACGTACAAAAGAGTGTATTGACATGATTTTCCTCGTATTCGAAATCAAGGAATGAGTATGTATCGAATTGTCGCCTTATTTGTACAAAAAATTGTTGCAAACATTTTAAAGATAACTTGTAGTTGCTGTTGTCGTTAACATTATATTTGCTGACGTCTGACTGTCCGTCCGTACGTTATAGTTATTGTGTTGCGGTTGTCATTTCAAAAATTAATAACAAATTTTTGTGTTGACATTAATAAACTGTTTCATTTTTCTTGTTATTTTTAGCTGACTTGCTGTTTCATTGTATACTTTTTTTTGTCCGTCTGTAGATCTGCTATTTAAATGTTGTTGTTGTTTTTATTTTTATTTATCTTACATCGAGGGTGTTGTGTTGGATGTATATTATTCGCACTGAATTATTATTCGTATTTTAATTAATTTACTTTTTATTGATTTATTGACAAAATTGTCATGAAATTATGCAAAATTTATTATTTACACATACAAACGCATATCATTGTCATTATTTCTGAAGTGTTTACATTAATTTTATATTTAGATGGTAATACTGATTATTACGTAGTGTCTACATTAGACAATTTTTTATCAAGACAAATGTCAAACTTAACCCGAATTTATGGAAGGTGGCAACAGTTTCACAAAAACAACAATAAGGCGAGCTCATTAATGTTTTTTATACATATTGTTTGATAGGTGTATTAACCAAAACTAATAATCGGCTATTTAACTACGGTTACCATGTATAGATTCCCACTGATTTTGACGTTTGTCTTGATAAAAATTTGTCTGGTATATTGAGCTGAGAGTTTTTGCACTGAAAATACAACATGTTTTAGTTCTTTTGAGACACAAGTATTATACAAGCAATGAAATTGTAAAGAAATATATATAAATGTTAAAGTCTCAAAACTTAACTGAGGATTTTAAAACGATTAACATAACCAATTTTAAATATTTTCCAGAATTGTGTTTTACATCTCTAAATTAGAAAGAATTAATAATGTAAGATAAAGATAAAATGGTTAAAAAGCTCTCTGTATTGAAAATTAAATATGTGAAGTACCATAGTTAGAGTTTATTTTTTTTTTTTAATTTTTGGCATGAAAAACTAATTAACCTAAAAATATGAGATGTACAGTTTTTAATATAACTTATTTTATTTGTGTGAAATATTTAAAATTGTTTAAATTTTGAAAGATGTATCATACTTTAATATTATTTTATGACTTATAATATTGTTTAACATTTTTATATTTTTTCTTATAATTTAAGTTTTAAAATATGAAAAATTCAATTTTCCAGGAATCCCGGGAAACTAAATTTTTTATTATCATTTCCCAGGAAAAGAAATATCACGGGAAATCTCAAACTCTAGTCACAAGCTTGTAAAAATAGTGAAGTATTTGTATTATGATACACAATTGTACCTATGGAGGATACACTTTTGCTCATATTTTAAGCGAAAAAGCGAAATGAATCTAAACTCAATAATCTTTCGGTATAACAATCGAATCTTCACTTATGTAAACCTTGTAATCAAACTTAAATTTTAAGATATTTCTGTGGCAATTCGTTCAAAAAATAATTTGGTATGTTATTGAAACCATTATGTATATTTACTATAGAAAAATATAATAATCCCTTTGTAAAATTAATATTTTATGTAAATAATATCTCAAGTTACACATTTATTCCAAAATGAAATTTTAAATATTATCTTGAACGTATTGAATTATGGAATGGAATCCAAAATACTATGAAAATAAAATGTATGTGTTAAAAACTAAATATTTAAAATAAGTGTATTAAATCCAATTATAAATTTTAATATTGGAAATATTGCAAAAACATATATTAATTTATAAAATGTTTACATGAAAAAAAAGTAAAATTTTTGTAAAAAATTTACACAACATGTAATGAGATACTAAAATTCTAAAAATTATGGAAATGGAAAACGACATAATTTCGATATAACTTTTATTAATTCGATGTAAATCTGTGGAATTTTAGCAAAACATTTATATCGAAGTAAAAAAATTTTCGTTAACAATTACGAGGGCGGTTCAATAAGTCCGTGACTTTTCGAACTTCCCTCGTAGTTATATGAAATGTAACACTATTCCCATCAAGTACCACCTGTTAATAGACTACTGTCAAATTTTGAGCAAATGTCGTTATTTACTTTGCGTAAAAAATAAGATTTTTCGAGGTCCTTAAAATAGGCATTTGTTTGGTCAATAATTTCATCGTTGGAGCTGCATCTCTTTCCACCGAGCCATTTCTTTAGGTTTGGAAATAGGAAGTATTCACTAGGGGCTAAATCCGGAGAATATGGCGGATGAAGTACCAATTCATAGCCCAATTCATAGAGTTTTGCCATTGAGACTGAAGTTGTCACACGTTTACGTTTATGGTCAATTGAGAGAAAACGCGGCACCCATCTTGCAGACAACTTTCTTAAATCCAGCTGATCATTTAAAATCGAAACCACACTGCCATATGAAATGCCTATAGCATCAACAATCTCACGCACTTTTACTCTTCGGTCGGCCAACACCATATCGTGGATTTTTTCGACATTTTCGGATGCCCAGAACATTCAATATTACAAAACTTCAACCAGTTCAACTAACCATTTAAAATTAATGTTCTTTACATAAAATTTTTCAGAATAGATTACATTCAAGTAGATTAGCTGAAAATTTTGTTCATCGTGTATACGATTTTTACAATTTTATCTACGGATGTAGTTGTGAAAAAAGGAAAAATGTACTTAAATATGTCTTTGTGCCTGGAGTAAGGACGTACGTATTTATATGATTACAAAGCTCATAATGCACAGAAAATCATTATTATGTCATTCGGTAAAAAAATTTTGTGAACCGATTGGTTTCATTCAAAAATTTAAAATTAAAAAAATAATATTTGTGATAGATCTGAACAAGAATGAAGTGTGTAACTTATTTAGGGGCTTTGAGAAGGTCTAAAGATACATTTTTACGATTTCTTTGCTGTAGCCATTTTTTTTCGTATTGATATTCAGACAATACAATTTTTTTACAAAATACGATAAACAAAATCTTTAGAAGTGCTCTTAAAACTCTAACGCCAAAGTTCAAAATTTTTAATATTTGAGATTTTTAAAGGAAATCAAAAAGTATTTTTAGCTTTTCATTTCAATTATTTTTGTTAAATACAACTGAGTGATTCCATGCCAAAATGGACAGCAATCGGATTTGACATCACCGATTTCACTGAAATTCACTACAGACGTTGGGTATTTGAAGTGTTTCTTAAATCAAAAACTTTCCGAAATTTGAAAAACGAAACAAAGCTAAAAGCTTCACAAAGTTTACTGGTTTAATTCCAAATAACTTCTAAAATATAGACAATAAATCTCTGGATTTAGCTCCACATTGAAGACAAAGATATTACCTCTATATATATATATATATATATATATATACGTGTGACATATAAAAATCAAAGCATTATATATCAATGAAAACGGTATTTTCAAAATTTAATATAGTATATAAATTATTAGCAATTAAACAAGTACACATTTGTTAAAAATTTTGCTTTTCTTTGGTTTTCAAAACGTAATATATTTGGAGCAGAAAGGCGCTTGAGTCGAAAAACTTCACAAAGGTGCACTTGTTTAATTGTTAACAACTTCTAAAGTATACATGGCAGATCTTTGGTTTTAGTTTCATATTAGAAACAAAGATATAATTTATTTATATAAAAATTTCGAAGTACAAAACTGCATATATAAAAATAAAACCATTATATCTCAAAAAACGGTATTTTAAAAATATATAATGTTGATATAACTCTTCTCCATACTCCTGAAATATTACATGCTGATAGAATTTATGGACCAAAATATAAAATATTTACTAATAACTTCTGAGATATACATAAATTTTAATTTTAGTACCATTTAAAAGATAAAGATATTCATTCAGCCTAACCACAAAAAAAAAAACTAAAATGTTATTTTTGTTAAAGTCGACATTATTTTAAAATAGAAGTTTTGTTTTTTTCCGTACCATAAGAAATATTTAAAAATTTTTTTTAATTTAAAATGAAGAAATTGAAATTAATTGCCAATTTTTGGGTTCAAAATCGACTTTTTACCTTTTGTGGTTAGGATGATTGTCCTTAAAATGTTATATGAAAGGTTAATTTATTGCCAAAATTCCAAGGTCAAAATTTGATTTATAAAAATTAAACCATTATATCTCCAGAAAAGATTTCTCAAAATTTTTAAAACATTATATATTTATTACACAACACTTTTCCATACTCGTGCAAAATTTCATATTGAACACTCCCTTAGTTTAGTAGTTATATAGCAAAATATAATCTAAAATCATAAAATACATTACATACTTTATTTTTGTAAATATTTAAAATTTTACATAAAAAATGCGCTGTTTACCGTATTTTTCTTCATAGTTTCTAAATCAAATAAGTGTCCACTTTGAAATTTTGCACGTGTACGTAAAGGAGTTATGTCAACATTATATATTATTTTAAGAGTTCTAAAAATACTGTTTTTTGAGATATAATTGTTTGATTTTTATACGTCCAAATTTGAGCTTTGAACTTTTGATATAAATAAACTTTGTAATTATAGTTATGTAATGTATATTTTAGAAGTTATTAGCAATTACACAAGTACACTTATGTGAAAATTTCATTTTGTTTCGGTTTTCAAAATGTCATATATTGGAACGGAAAGGAATATGAAACTGAAAGTTAATGATTTGATAAACACTTTTAATTGGCAATATCTGCAGTAAAATTCATTAAAATCGGTGATATCAAATCCGATTGCTGTCCGTTTTGACATGGAATCACTCTTTTGTAATTTATATAATAAATATTAACTCACAATTTTAGTAAAATAATATCGCACAATATGCGTATGCATTTAGTTCGTATGAAAAATGTTTTTAGGATTTTTGAGCAGAATTTTGTTCATTTCTTAATTTGATTTTTTTTTCAAAAGTAAAATTCTCACATACTCGTATAATAAAAGAATTACGCAAATTTCCCTCTGTGTCAATTTCGATATTTTTTTTTGCAAAGATGACAGAAACTGATTTTGTAAATCTAAAAAATATCTATGGAAACAAATATTAACGCTAATGAAATTTCGTAACAACTATATATTTAATTCGAAATTCTTAATCGATTTTACAAAAGGAAATTTATAAAAATATTCTTTAAATTGAAATCATTTTTGCAATTTAACAGTTTCAAGCAAAAACCAACCATTTCAGCCGTATGTGTTATTCAATATAAATATTTCTTTTATAAAATAAAGATTTATTAGCCATGACTACAACTTTCTTTATAAATAAGGCCAGTCAATTATTAAATAGGGTATTAAACTGCTATAAAGAACCGGGAGTTACAACCCCTTTCATAACAGCATTTTCAGTTTTTTATTACAAAATAATAATTTTAAAATAAATTTAAAATTTAACAACAAACTAAATTTTATGGCACTTTATCAAAAAGAAATATTAAACAACAAAACAACCCTTTTTTTGCAGCTTGTATCTAGATTTCAATAGCAATTTGATGAAAAATATTTTCTATTATTTTCTAGTATTTTAAATAATACTTTAACACTTTACACATACAAAGGCACCCACACAATACACACTTACAAACATACTAACAAACTCACATATTTGGAAAAACATCCATGCAACATTTTAAAATGCCTTTAGGAAAAATAACATGGTTGTGGAAAATTGTTTCAATTTAAATGTATATGGGTATGATTTTGAAAAAAAAAAACACAAGTATGGAAAGCTTAAAATGTTCACAGTTTTGCTCTGAAAACATGAAACAAGTGTCACTTGATGTTTTCACATTTTCCAAAGAAGAAAAAATTTTTTAAATTTGTTCCTTAATGGTCTGTTTGCTCTACTTCTCTGCAACGAACAACAAAGTATTTGTACAATTTTATTATTTTGGCATTAAATACAGCAAAATATGTATTTTGTGTTATAATAGTAAATATTTTGTGTTACTATATTATTATGGTAGTTATTAGCAGTATTTAAAAGAGTGATATCTTGAATGAAACTCTTTTGATTCAAATAAAATTGTAGACAAAAATTATATCAAAAAGGTGTTGAGGAGTTAGAAGACAGATATTTCTTATGAAAATTTGCACGTAAAGAGTTTGACTTTATTTTGCTTGAACTAATGATAAGTTTGCATTCTTAATCTCTTTTAAGCGGAATTTATAGAAACAATACTAAATATATCTAGACATCGTCACCTAGGTGAGGATTACTAAATTTAATAATATTTTTTGTAGTTCCATAAAGAGATATTTATTTCAAACATCATATAATTACCCAAATATTTCCTTTAAGTTAAATCTACTCTAGAATTCACTCCTTCAAATGATTTCTTCATGCACATTGTACAACAGTGTTAAAATCACAGTTTTCTAACCTTATAAAACTACCAACCAAATTGTATAGAACAGCATAAAAAAACAAAATAATATAGCTGCAAAATAAATGAAAATTTAGAAAGTTTAAAATAAAATTTATGAGTTTTCAACGACACGTGTTGAAAATTGCCAAATACAAAATATGTACGAATAACAACTTTATTGAACTAAGTTTCGCAAAAAGGATGTAAAAATAATAAAAACAAACTGTAAAAAACATATTCTAAATAGAAAAGAAAAAGGAAATTCAATTAACATTAAAAAAATCCACATAAATGTAAATATCGTAAAAACAAAACAAATTTCATTTCACTTAAAGGAAACAATAAAAACTAACGGTTTATAAAACTGTTACTTTGCTGTTTTCAAATTCAATTACCCAGCAACAATCACAGATTTCTCTTATGAATATTCATATTTTCCAAAAACACAAGGAAAAAAATAAAAAAAAAAATCCCAGAGAAAACCTATTCAGTAAACATGTACGAATGTACGTATGAGTATAGTAAATGTATGAGCATGTATTTGTTGTCCTTACACACTCATTACTTGCATTAAAAATTTGACAATTTTAACAATTTTTCTGTCGCCCGACACTTGCTTCTTTATTTATAAATTATTGCTATCTTCTTCAGGGTGTTCTCTTTTCATTACCTCTTAACACCTGACAAATTTTAAATTTTCAACACCTTAATTTCGTTTTGGGTCATTTTTAAAATTTCAAATCTTTTATTTTCTCCTAGTATTTTTGTTTTTATTTGTTTTAAAGATTTACTTCCGGAAGTTGGGAAGCACATCTTTATTTTGAGTTTTTGTTTGTTTACATATGATAATCTGACATTTACAATGTTGTGATTGACGATCGTACAACGTGGGCGACAATTACTTTTAGTTCTCTTTTTTGTGAGAAGATCTTCATTAAAAAACGGAGATGGTAAATCTTTGATTTACTTGGCATTGTTGCCATAATCTGTAGAAGCCATAATATTTAATTATTGTTTGGAATTAAATTTTTTGGACATTGTTTAAGAAAGACACGATTAGCTATGCAATGTCATAAAGTCACAATTGAAAACTCGATGTAATTAGTACCATGTGATATTCAGTAACTGCCTGGTCCACGATGTTAAACGAAAAATTCGTTTCTCCAATTTATATGGAAAGCAACAAATAAATTTAAAATTTTATTATTGCTTTCCTTACAATTATTCGAAACGAATTTTTCGTTAGACATCTTGAGACAAGCAATGAGTTATTTTATATTTTTAAAAACTTCATTTCGTTTTGGGTCTTGTGGAGTGAAAAACTATTTTAAAGAATTTTCAGCAAAGATGTAATACTTAAGTAAGCATCATAAGTATCCTGGCTAAATGCCATTAATAATTTGATGTTGATCGTTCTGCGAATCTAGAGTGAAAAACAGTTATTTTAACTCCATAAAGTAGATCCTGCTGCTCTTGCTATTATTTCGCAAGTTTTGCTGCTTCTCAATATGAGAAGTAGCACTTCTTGTAATCCCGAATAAAAAAAAAAATATGTAAAATTTTCCAATGAAGAGTAATTACATTTTAAATTTAAAAATTTTAACTTCTCTAAAATTTTCTCTCTAGCACGTATAACGATAAGGCTTCCAACTAAAAAAATATAAAAAAACTTTAAAGATGGAATTTTTTAGTACACGTCGCTAAGGAAAATTCTTACAAAAATATATGTCAATAAAAATATTTTCAAAAATTTTATATGGCAACCTAAAATACAAGCTTTGACAAATCTACTGCAAAAAAATTATTTTGATGTTTTTTATATAGCAAAAGTTATGGCCATATAAATAGATATGTTAATAATATGTTAAAAGCTATATACTTGCCACAGTTCTCAAAATAAAAATGAGAAAAATACGGTAACCAAGGGTCAAAATTTTTTAAACTTAAAATGGAATTGCTCCGAAGTAAAAAATAAAAACATTATAGCTCTTAAAATTGTGTTTCATTTAAATTTTTACGGTATATCTAGTCTAAGTGTGATCGAAAATTTCAAGTTTCGAGTGGACTACCTACAGAAGATTTATAGGTGCAAAAAACATTAAAATAACAACTGATTCAATTTAAGGAGAAAACCAAATTTTGTACTAAGATATTTTATATGAAAAATTGTTGCCTTTTTCATATAAAAAGTTTTTTTAGAAATTTTAAGAAATGATGTTCGTGGTCTAAAAACTGTATACTTATTGGTTTGCGGCATTTAATGTTGGTATATTTTTTGAAAATACATTTTTCTGATTTGTCCACTCTACCTTTTAATAATAGATGTAAGTCCATTCTATTTTTAACTTTGGTATATATAAAAATATTAAAAAATTTTCTAAATGCAATATTAAAACATAATAGATTTGTTCATTTGAAATCCTAGCAAAACTAGTAAAAAAAGAGAAATTTAAAAAGAAATTCTCAAAAATTAACTTTTACTTGAAAAAGTAAGAAAACGAAAAATAGTAAAATAAATTTTTGTATCAACTTAGAATAAAATTCCTATGTAATTTTTTATGTTAAATGGAAGCTCAAAAACATCTTAAGAAATACATATTCCTTTCCAGATAATTTTTCACATATTTCATTACATAATTGTTTTATCTCAGTACATGTACGATCACAATTAGCGAAAAAAGATTTTAAAGAAATAATAGGAGCATTTTTGTCTTTATAACATAGAATTTGTATAATCCAGGAACGAATCCTATTGTTCAAAACCTGTCCATTATTTCACATAGCTTCCATACAAATGTATTTCCAAAATAGGGTTTGACTCCTATAAATATCTTAATACAAATTACTTTTTTTGTAACCCTAAAGCATACATTTTGTTTAGTATTGGTCTATAATTGACCATAAGCTTCACATAAACCATAACTTTAAAACACACGTAGATACAAATAAGGTCATAAAGGAACTTCTGGGAATCTAAGCTTATGCTCCTATTCAGTACTAAAATTACACATAAAAAAATTATTATTAGATAATATTAGTTAATATTTTTTAATTTTAATTTTAATTAACTAGTTTTTTAATTAACTAGTTTTTGCGCATATATATATATATATATATATATATATATATATATATATATATATATATATATATATATACATATATATTATCAAAACCAGTTGGACACTTAAATTATAATTATCCATTATAATTTTTATATTAATTACTACTTCAATTAATTTTTTTTTTAAGTTTAATTTGTATAAATTGGCAGCACTTTTAGTACACAGTGTGAAGGAAAATCTTACTGATATAAAATCGGGTTTCGTTAAAAAAACTGAAATTTATTGGAATAAATTACTTACTAACTATTATTGCTTTCTTGAAGAAAAGTCACTTGCTAACCATTCATCGAGAAGATCACATCATCTAAAATACTTACCTCTAAATTTATAATTATTTTAAATTAAAATTTACACCTACCTTAACCTAGAATTTATACTTACCGCAACCTGAAAGATGTATACTTATCTTATCCCTGAGCTATTTATACTTACCACCTGAAATCAACTCTAAAATTGTTAAGTATAATAAACCTAATATTGAATTAAAATCAACACAATACTTACACTTTATTTCCTAAAAGAAACCCATAAGAAAGGTAAGTTTTTATGCAGCAACATCTTCTTGGTCCTTTTATTAATTAAATCCCTCCGTCTCTGACATCATCTATAAGAGAGCCTTCAAAAAGATCCCTAAACTTATTTAATATATAAATATATATATATATATATATATTTATATATATGTATATATATATGGTTTGTAAAGATGAACTATCATATTCTCCAATGCTTTTGTTGGTATCTAGCTCTCAGATAGGATAATATGAAAATCTTTGTTGGAACTGAAACTGCTGAGATGAACGCTTTTATAATAAATTTTCGGGAATTAAATATAGGTGTATTTATAATTAATGTCTGTACTTAGAATGGACACTTATAGAAACATTACATAATTTTAATGTTCCACAGATATTATGTACATTTTGTAATCACTTAATTATATTACATAGCTTTTTTACATTATATGTATATTATAGCAAAAATTTATTTTGCAATCTAGTTAAATTAGATTACAAAAATTTAATGGAAGGAAAAGAAACTTGGCATATAGTTTCGTCTATAATAATTACATGTAAGCTACATGAGATATTGGGGATCGAAGCTCACACAAATCAGATTTATACGTAATTATCGGCGATTCTAAGAGGATGTAGAAAACGTCAAGATGATGCTATATATAAATTTTCTCTCAATCAAATTTGGAGTCTTAAACAAAAAACTTTTATTTTTGATTTTTATTTTATTAATTTAATTACTTCTGATTTTTATTTTATGAATTTCAAATAACAATTATTTATAATTTTTTAAATAAATCTGAAGTTGTGATTTTTATTTACTTATTTTTTTTTCACAACAAGAAATAAAAATCATAAAGTAGTTTTTAGTTTTTTGTGGTATAAAATAAAACTTAATCCACATTAATGTACAAAACCACACATAATTCTGTTGAATAACTTCCAAATTTTTAGAGATATTTTAAAATGGTTTGATAGGTCAGTAGACCTTCAATAATGCTTTCGTATGATTGAATACAAAATTTCGATAGATTACACATAATTTGTTATTTAATTAGTTAACGGTCATATCTGATTGTTATAGAAATAATAGAAATATGCACAAAAAAACTTATTACCTTATATTTTTCAATTAACATAGGTTTCATTTTACATTAAAATTTAATTAATATATTCAAGCAAAAATAAAATAAAAGAAATAATAAAAATAAAATTCAAGTAAGATATTTTTCTCACGTAAATTTTTAATTCATTCAATTATCTACTTGATTCATTTAACAAATTTTTTAATTAGTAAAATTTTTCCGTTTTTCATTTTTTACAGTTATTAGAAAGTGATATCATCTCTTTGATAAGAGGTGCAAATTTAAACAATTTATATTTAAATGAATTTTGGTGACTTTTTTTGAATATATATATTAAAATGTCTTGAAATTACTTCATGGAAAATATATATTCAATTCAGTATGTAATGCCTACCAGCGTAGGGATTTGAAACAACACTTCTTTTTAATTTAATGAGGAAACAAAAATAAGCGCAGTTTACGAAAATCGATAGCTGGTCGGAAAATCGTACCGTTTATATGGAAGTATTCTTCAAGGAAGCGCTGAAATAGGGGCGAAGCTCCTCGTGATTTAGTATTCCAAATTTCTAACATATATGCAAAACTATCCTTGTAGTTGATAGTCATTATTCTCAGGAACATCTACAAGCACTAAAAAAAATCATAGCATTACCAAAATAATGAATAATACCTCCTGGATAATAAAGGTAAATTTTTCACAATTTAATACTATTGGATTTAGCGAATCAATCCCAAATATATTTAACATATTGCACAAAACGTTTATTTATTAATAATAGAAAAACCACAAGTTAGAGTGCTATATTCGGCTATACCAAATCCTATATACACTTCATCCGTGTTGAGATAAGTTATGTGAAAATTAAATACCTTATATTGGATGTAATTACAAATATATTTACCTGTACTATATCTATGTAAACACTAATAACTTTAAATAATATGAATAGTTTAAATAGTATCATATATATGTAAATTTGTTTGTGTATTAATCACGTCTAAACGGCTGAACCGATTTTCATGAAATTTGACACACAATGAACTCAAATCAAATATTCTAAATTTACAAGCTATAGAATGAAACAAAACGGTTGGAAATTGTTGAAAATTTACTTAAAATTATTTTATTTCCGTATTTTTTTATTGACAAGTTTATCTTTTTATCTTTTCTGGAACTGTCGATTTTCGTGAAAAAATATTGAACCGAATAGAAAGTTAATTACATAATTAAAATAATTATAATAATAATATAATTAAATTTCAATATAAAATGAATAGTAACCTCATATTTTGATAGCATAGTTGAGTCAAAACAAGTGCATATTATCTTTTCATTACATTTATTATCACTGTTATCTCGATTCTTACAGAACTGGACAATAAAAGTATAAAATTCGATGTTTAACGGCACTGTTCCCGGATGTGATTAATGATTTAATGTTTAACGCTATGAGGCTACTTAGTAACTGTGTATAGACCGATCGGCAAACCACAGATAATTTTATAGTTTCAAAACATCATTATATTTTTTTATTTTAAAATTCAGAACAAATTACATTTAAAATTGCTCTTACAATATAAAAAAAGGAAACTGTAAAACTATAAAATTTGAAATATGGTCAATTCTAACGGAAACAGATTGTTTATATATTTCCAAAAAAAAAATTGTCCCTTTCATTATTATTGTCCTTGGATTTTAAAAATATAAGAAGAAGAGGAAATATGTTAATAAAATCATGTGCTTAAACAAGCTGTTCTCCCGTATTGATGAAATATATACATTTATCATTGTTGTCTGTCCCAGAATAACAAAAAAGTACGAGGAATGAGAACAAGACCACCCGTTGCTACTTTTTTCTTAAAGAAATATATAAGAATAAAACCAACATCCTGACTGTTGAGTAAAGAAGCGTGTGTCTCCTGATGGTGGTCTGTCCTTTTTATATATTTCAATATTTGAACAATTTTTTTTTACAAAAAACAAAGTTGTTTCTTTCGTATGTCTTTTCAATTTAATACTCCAATTCTTATTATAGATAAATAAATTGTTGAAAATAAAAGAAAACACTGACAGTATAATGAACATTGTTTTGATATCCTTTTTTATGTTAAATGGGTATGTCCTTTTTTCTGTTTCTTAAGTATATATAAATATTTTGAATGTTGTTTATATACAATAGAGCTAATGTAAATGTGTGTGTAATATGATATTGACTATAGTATCCTCTTTTTTTTGTAACATTTAATACGAATGAGTACGGGTAAATACAATCATCATCATTTATCATTTGCCATATTGTTTCAATTCAGTTTAATTCAAAAGATTAACATCGATATCGAACTTATTTTTCGCTTCATTGTACATTATAAATTTAGTATATATGTATATAAGTATGTGGTAGTTTAGCACAGTATGCGTAAAAGTGTACACACACTTCTATAAGTAAATGTGTTTTTGTACGTAAAAATATATTTATGTATTTGTTTTGCCAACTATTTTTACAATTTATTTTACAAAAAGGATGAGTTCGTTTGTCCTTTTTGTTGTTAATGGTGTTGCTTTTTTTTGGCTAGTGTTGGTGTCATTTAATTTTATTTAACGAGTTTTGTTTATAAAGCGGAAACCTCTAATCTGACCATGTTGTTTAACGCTTTGCCATTATAAGATTTTTCTTATCGTTTTTATCTTCACTTTCATTTTTTTGTTTTGTAAAGTAACAACTTAGGGATGAAAATTGATTTAGTTTATAGTAATGTCTATGTATTAAATCTATTAAATCACTATTTGATTGAAAGTTGTTTTAATAAGAAATGTAATGTATAAACAATATTTCGTTAAAGAGTTCTAAACAAAACAATATCGGAAATTATATTTTATTACAACGGAAGTTTTTAAAATTCTTATTATCTTTTTTCTTACAAATTTCCTAAAAAAAATCCTTTGTATGACCTTACTCGATAAATATTATATCGAAGAATAAAGTCTGTGAAAACTTTTAAGCTCATTCAATGGATACATGAAATTTCATAATGTGTTGCATGGCTTTAAAACAACTGATTTCAGAAATATTTGTCTAAAGGACCCATAGTGTCTGGCATTTATTTTTTATCCCAAAAACTCTTAATTTTCTGTTGATAACAACCTAAATTCAATAATAAATAAATTTAATAATAATTTCAGTTTCTCAGAAATTGTACACAATTAAAAACGAATTGTTTAGTCTGGTTTAAATGAGACAATAATATCTCTCTAAAAGTCATTCATTTATAGAAAATCCTCATACAGATGTCCTTTTAACAGCCGTCAAAATATTTAAACAACAAAACAATAATAAGACCAATACCATCAAAAATATCGAAATTGTACAAAGAAACAAAAATAAATCGTTATGTTATAAATGATCTTCAGTGAAAACAAAAATAAAAACAAAAGATTCAATCAATTTTTTTCAAATGCTATTCAACTTAGATATCCTGTCGTGCTTAGTTGACCACTGGAATTGTTTAAAAATTTTATTTTGGGGGAAAAAATTATGAAAATGTAGACTATAGAAATGTATCACAAAAGGTGTTAAATTTGTGCGTTAAAACATGTATGGACTCGTACTATATATATAGGAGAGAGAAAATGTGTGGTTTCGCAATTAAGAACTAATGAAAATAGAACTGTTCGTCATCATCACCATCATTCACATCAATGACTTCATTAAGCTATTTATATTGAAATAAAAGAGCAAGATGTGTGCTTGGTCACCACCCAGAGTTTTTTCCTTTTACGTTATAGTGGTGGTCATTTTATGGCATAAGGAAATATAAACACAGGTTAATTTCAAGCTGTGTGTATTTGTGTATATTTTAAGGTTTTAAAGGATAAATGCCTTATAAAGATGTTTTTATATAATAAAAAATAAATAAAATATTTCAATAGTATTTTAGTGTTCATTAAGAGAAAGGAATTTGTTATAAAATGTATAAGTATGTCAATTATAAGAACATATGTGGGATCATGAAAAGAAAATCTGTATTTATTGATTTTTTTTCTTAAATAATTTTTACAACTTCTTTTAATAAATTTGGAATTAAGTAAAATTTTTATTTTTAACATTAAATACGCTGGTCTACAAAATCTAACTTTTTG
The DNA here is from genome assembly GCA_932274085.1 of Protocalliphora azurea. Lineage (NCBI taxonomy): Eukaryota > Metazoa > Arthropoda > Insecta > Diptera > Calliphoridae > Protocalliphora > Protocalliphora azurea. The sequence continues at coordinate 74,841,671 of OW026522.1, read as the reverse complement.
TGAGCTTTTATATAAAGACTTCTACGGTGATACTTTTTAAAATTAAAATTTTTTGCCAAACATATACAAAATTATTGCAAAAAAAAATGTGTTAAAACATCTCTACACAGAAAAAATTATTCATCAAAAATTTTTTCAAGTAATTTTTAAATAATTTTTTCTACAAATTCAATTCCTTTATTAATTTATACAATTAATATTCTAAAATCATTTTTAAAAATTTGACAGCTTTTAAAAAAATTCATACAAAAAAGAAAAACATTTTGGAAAATATTTTTCAGATACAGTAATTAAATTTTATTTATCCATAAATTCTGATCGTTTATGCTTAGATCTCAAAGGTGATATAATACAGAAAGTTTACTAATTATTCGGTAAGTACACGTTTGTTTATGTTTCGCCATTTTTTTAACTATCTGTTGATTTGTAAATGTATTTTACATATCTTTTTATGTGTCGTCCTTTAAGTAATCTCGAAGAAACTGTTTATTCAATTCATTGGAACATTCCGCAAAAAATGAGAGCTGTTTTCAGACCTTCTAGTGAAATAAGAATAAATTTATTATTTTTAAGACCCATTTGGTTACTATATATGTAAATCGCTATTATTATATATTATGACAACTGAAATAATACTTCAGATGTTGAAATAAATAATTTTAAACCAATTTTTATATATTTATTAGCGATTAAAATTAAATTTGGCACAAATTTATATTTTTAAAATCAGAACTGACTAGACGTTACGAACATTAAAAATAAAATCTGCATTTGTCTATATATTATATTTCTTCTATATATCATGAATACCACGAAAAAACACATAAAAAAGTACAATTCATGACCTCATGTCATTTAATTTTCTTCATATTCATATGTTTCTTTAAAATACTATAATTTCCACATTTTTGGTCGAATTTTAATTTTTTGAAATGCATTAGATTTCTACATTTGACCTATTTTATAATAAATTTATTAAGGAACTGATTTTGTAAAACGAAAATTTGTTTCGACAATTTGTATGAATTCATTTGTTGTTTTTCATATAAATTTTCAAAACTAATTATATAAATGATTCTAACTGATTATTAAATACATTTTTCAGATGTATTTTTGAAATTGTACTCCCCCTATGAATTTTTTTTACTTCATCCTAAAACTGCTTTATTGGTTAAAAAATTCACTTTAATTTTTTTGTGACGGAAATATTTACTATTTTTAATAAGTTTTATAAGAAATACCAACATTTTTTTTCATACAAAAATTTACTTTTTTTAATATTTTAGTGTTTTGTACTTGTTACGCAAAGATAGTACAAATTAAAATATATAAAAGTGTATATAAATAATTTAAAAAATAATATTTTAGTTATAAATTGTATTAGATGCATAAATGCATTTGCAATTTTTAGCTGCATTTTTTGCAGAATTCCTTCAAGAAAAACTTTGTTAAAAAGAAATTTTATGAAAATTATACTAATTACATATTTTTCCAATTTTTTATAAATAAACTAAAAAAATTTGTTAAAAAAATTTTCTATTTTTAGTTTAAACACAAAAGTATTTGATTAAAATAAAAAAATATATAAAAAATAAAAACATAAAATCTATTTTTTAAAGATTGATTTCTTTTACCTCTCTAATGACTAATGACTTTAAATTAATTACATAAAATTACATACTAAGTGAAATATTTTCATCTTTTACGAAATTAAAATGTGAATAAAATAGCAAGTTTTTATAAAATTTCAAAAAATTAAAATATATACGTCAACATACTTTTACAAATTGTGCAAATACTAAACATGAACAAAATCTGAGGATATATGGCATTTTTCTTATGTGATGTGTCATGGAATTCATGATATATAAAAATTAATCTATGTTTGTTTTGGCTGTATGGGAAGCCAAACTACTTTACCGAAATTTTCAAAGTATTATTTTGTGAACCCCAGAAAATATGCTATTTTGCTTTTCTATAGGAACAGGGGGAGTAGTACCCTTTATAAAAAGAAAATATTAATTATCTCATAACTTAAGAACTATTTTCTCAAAAGTCTTACAATTTTAAGGAAATATTTTCCTTATTTCCTTTATAATTGGGATAAAAATAAAATGGTTAGGACCAGTGGGATTAGTACCCCCATACAAAAAAAATTATTAAATTATTAAATTATCGGAAAACTTAAGTACTGTTACAGAAAAGTCTTGACATTTTACGGGAATATCTTTTCAATCAATCTTCAAACGTAGAATGAACGATAATGTTAAATATCGTATATCTTAAGAACTCCCCATCAACCTCCATAATTTATGATATAAATGAGATGGATAGGACCAGGGCAAATGATACGCCCTTTACAAAGCAAATATTCTCAATGTCATATCTACAGAACCATTATCGTAATAGCTTTCAAATTTTGTGGGTACTATTGTTTTTATCATATGACATTAGTGAAATGAAAATAGATCGGATAGGGAAAGGGAGAGGTGTAATCCTAATATAAAGCAAATATTTATTTTCAAAAGCGGTAGCAAAGCACACCAGGATTTAGTAAGTATCTTAGTATTTTATATAGTTTAACAACATATTTAAAAATAATACATATAAACACATTGAAGTTTGTGTAAAGTTAACAAAAAAAAAAAAAAAAAAAATGGCTGATTGGAAAGTTTCTGGGGGATAAATAGGATCCCGTCCACTAGGATTTTAGCGAATGTTTCCCAGGTGGAGTCTTATATACCAATGATAAGCTTTTTTATATTTTATGTATATATAATACTCAACAAAATCATTTTTAAGTTCCAAAAACTAAGTTATCACAAAAATACTTACTGAATAATACTTTTGTAGATTTCGAAAAAATAATTAATCACGATGTCTTCGGTCATATTTAAATTGAAAATGTTAAAATTATGTTATCATATTTAGCTTTTATAAAATATTGGGACCTGATTCATAACACCGTTCATTATACTTTGTAGATTCCTTTTCCCAACTGAAAATCTTGTTAATCTTGTGCTGCTTTTTTGCGAAGCTGCGGATATAAATTTTGGAGTTTATTTATCCCTTTACAATCTTGCTTGCTCTGTATCGACTGTATTTCTTGAAATTTTAATATACTTAGCATTTCGAGTATTTTGCACAAAATTTCGACTCAATTGTTTTTTCTTTGTACCGAAGACATTTTACATTTTAAATACAAAATTGCTTATATCAGTTAAAATTTTGTTTTATTTTGCTTTAAACATCAAAATGATTTTATTAATTAAGCAAAATAATTGCTTTTTTGTATAAATTTCAATTAGTTTTTGTAATCAAATAAATTATTATAAATTTAACTAAATTATTAATTAATACAATTAAAAAACTAATTAAAAACATACCTCTGTTTTAATTTTAATCGCTTCAGTAGTTTAAACATAAGTTCAAGTTAAATAAAGTAAACGATATTATGACAGAAATAAAGAGAAAAAGGCTGTGGCATCCAGTAAAAATCTAATATAGTAAAGCTAGTAGTGTATAAAATAATAACAAGTACTTTTTCATCTTACCACTCCTTCTTCCGTCAAAATAAATGGTAGGAATTATTTAATAATACATACTGGCTACGTTCAACCTGTTTTATAATTGAACAAACTATAGATTTATATTAGGATAGAATGACTTCCTCTAAGTCCTAAAAATTAATAATTTTCCAAATAGTTTGCATATCCTATGACTATAACGAATTCAAACATTTTAGATATTGGGAATGGCGAAGGTTGTTATTCAGTTCCTCTATCACTTAAAAAATTTACAATAGCTCTTCTTGTATAACTTTTTTTACAATAGTATATGGACATGCAAGAAAAGGTCATTGGATGTGATCATTCCGATGGCTTAACCGTATACATAGAAAGATTGTTCTTATGCCTAGAAAACATTAAACAGTCTCTTCACTTCCTTATATCAGTCAAAAAGAAAAATTTTAAATCATATTTAATTTAAAAACTTGAATTTTGTTGCATCGTCCTCGGATTTTAAGGTGACATTACATTATATATAAAACTGTCAGTAGCAAGCAGAAAACCTTTAAATATTTTTTTATTTGTTAATTTTTAAACCATCATTAAAATGAAAACTTTAAATCTATTTAAAAAAATATTAAACTTGTATTCAGTGTGAGTACATTTTTTACAATAAAAATATATGATTTTTTTTTATAAATTTTCTTTAATTATAAAATGAAAAGCTTATTGTTTTTTACAACAAAAAAACACCAACAACAATAAGCAAAATAATAACAAACTCCATATCAGACAATGTTTGTTTTGTAGTTCTGGTCATTTACTGGGTAAAATCATGACCACCATATTATTACGGTAATTGTATGCAATAACATTTGTCCGGTTTGTTGAACATACAAACACATGCAAACACACTTACTCACGCACACACTGAATGCTGGTTCATGTAAATATTTATCTTTGACATTCTATAGATATTCATATATACCAGTGAATAATTTTTATCCAAAATATCTATTGTATGCATAAAACCAGATATCATGCTTAGTAAAACTACGTACTCATTTTTTTTATCCCGGACGAAAAATTTCCTCGCAAGAGGACTTGAAAGTTTCGAAGGATACATATCTTTAAAAAAATTAATAAAATATTTATGAATATGGATGTCAAATGAAAGCTAAGAATCCCTGCAATATAATATTTTTATTTAAACATTACAGAACAATAACTTAAAAAAATATCCTTTTGAAAACGTTAACTTTTACGATTTATTTTCAAATATATCAATATATCAGCCTAAAAAAACTAGAGACCATCCATGGTAAAAGTGTGCCACAATTTTTAAGAATATTATAAAATATTTATGAAGATTATATTGACCTAATATGGATGTCAAATGAAAGCTACTAATCCCTGCATATAACAATATTTTTTATTTAAATCTTTTAGTGCAAATAGTTAACAAAATACCTTTTTGAAAATTAATAAAATAAATAAATAATTTAATATTATATTTACTAATTAATTATATAATTTATATAAAGGATATTTTCTGCTGCAACATGTAAATAAAAACTTTAGATATATAGTAGAGATCCTTAGCTATCATTTCACATTCATACTGGGTGGATATAATTTTGATAAATATATATTATATATTTATATATATTTATATATATATATATATATATATATATATATATATATATACATTTTAAGTTGTACATTTAAAGTAATTTTGAGAGAAAATTTGACGTTCAAAAATAAAAGTTCATGGGGTAAACAGATCCATGTTTGCCGATACATATGTGTACGCTGACAAACAAAACATATGTTCATGTAAATGAACAAGGACAATGATTTTAACACACTCACAACCATACAATTTTTATGCATAATGCGTTATTACAGTTGCAAGTTGATATTGTTGTTGTTGCTTTATTTAAACTATGGACACTAAAATAAACGAGTATAAAAATGTGGCAAACCGCAGTGGAATAAAAAACCCACACAAAAGTAAATCGTTGAACTGTAAACATGTGGGAAAAACACTTTCATTAAAAATTTAATGACTACACTAACAACAAACAAACAACAACAGTAGCAACAACACAACCACCCTCGTTACTAAAAGCAACACATATGTGTGTCAGGTTATTTAAATATTTTTCTGTCTGTCCGTCTGTTTGCTGTCTGTATGTGCAACAACACGTAATAATGTTGTAGGTGATGCTAAAAGTATTTAAGTATAGTTTTTTCTAGGCTTACTTGTTTATTGTTGGTTGCAGCTTTTGATGTTGCTGCTGCTGCTGCTGTTGGAGTTGTTGTTAGTTTAAGCAAACTATTGTAATTTAACCAGGCAAACAAATCCAATGAAGCCACATTACAAAACATACCAAAAGGATATTTTTCTGTTTGTTTTTATATTAATTTTGGGTTGCTAGGTCTTGCTGGGAGAATGTGAAAAATTTCAGTGCTGAATTTGGGCCTATTTTAAAACATGACAATTTTAGTAATATTATAATTATTATACAGGCTGGGTGAGATAGTAATTCCACATTCCAAAGTGGGATAGTATCGAAATTTTTTGGTTCAATTTACATAAAATTTCACATGGGCAGATGAAATAGGGTACCTCTGATATAAAAACATTTTAACCGCTTGACAAATTTTTATTTCTTATGCAATTTCAAATAATTTTACATCTTCTTAAAGTCCTCTATAAAACCTATGAAAAGGATGCATACGGTATCTACCTATTATAGTTTTCAAATTACTCGCATTTAAAATTTCAATTACCTCAATTTTTCAAAATCTTCGTTCATTTTTTTTTTAATATATAGTCCAATAATATATTTGTCGTTTTTGGTAAAAATTTTACCAAGTTATTAAAAGAACAAAATTATCTATTGAATAAAAATACATGCCGATATCTCTTCCGAGTCCAAAAACCAACGATTTTGAAATTAAAAATTGCAATTTTTTTTTTTTTACCGAAAAAATCTTTACACATTTTTTCCTCTAAAACTAAATTTTACTTCAGATCACATAATGGTTTCATACTTTTCTGAAAGGCATTTTTAGAAATTTAAAAACAAGACCAAACATGGACTCTCCCGAATTTAACCTACTTTTTATCAAAATTTTGAATTAGTCTATATGTTCTAAAATCCCAAAGCATAAATATACAAACAAGATGCAGTTTGCGCTCCAAAGATTTTGCCAACGGCTTTTTTACAGACCTGTAACAAATGTGAAAAAAAATTTCGGATTTTCGCCAGTTTTTTAGTAATTATGAGATTTCTTCTACAAATATCTGAAAATCTTCTACACAACTATTTTAAATGATAAATTCAACGAACACAGAAATTTTCGCTAGGATATCTTAACAGACCAGAATTTTATTAGAGATCGATTGTTTATAGTTCCTCCAAAAATCAATTTTGTTCAAAAATTTTAATTTAATTCAAAGAATTTGAAAAGTTATGGACTCCAATTTTTTAAATAAACTGTTTTGTGTAGCTGATATAATTTTTAAATATATACAAAAAAATTACATTCAGTATATTTTATAAAACCAAAACTACGCAACTACTACATACACTATGGAGCAAAAGTGATCACACTTTTATGAAAATTTACTGCTTTATTCATCTTCTTGACGACGAGTCCGAAACAAAATCCAAATAGCGAAATACACTCCTTAGGGTTTAATTTAAAATATCTAAATACTAAAAATTAATGTTTTTATTTGGCTTATATAAAAAGACTTAAAACGTGAAACTTTCACTTTTGGACAATTTTCAAATTTTTTTAATAACTCCGGCTACCTATTGTTGAAATTTGCGAATAAAATGACTTAAAAATATATAATTCAGCTAAGAGTAGAGTAAAAAAAATAAATTTCTTTGGTTTCTGTTCTCTGAACTATTCAGAAAAATTTGACCAGTTTCTGAGAATATAATGTTGAAGACATTGCAAATCCTTAATTAGTTAAACTGGTCCAAATTTCGCTTAAAACATGGAGTTGTACATTATAGAGGGATCCGCAGAAAGCTCAGACTCAATCTCATTTAAAAGCAGGAAGTATAAAGAAATTAATATAATGAAATTGCTTTTAATAACTGTGAACATTTTTTGGAGACTATTAGACATCATATTATGGATTTAATTCGCGAAATAAAATGCATAGCTTATTTTCAAAAAATAGTTTTTGAATTTTTCCTAAATGGAGCAAAACTGAATACTTTTTTATTTTAACAATATCTTAATTTTTTGTAGTAACTATATTAATTTTAACTTATTTTAAAATTTAATATTTTAAACAAAATCCTGACATATTTACACTATTAATTATTTTTTTAAGTACTTCACTACTTGAGAAGATAGAGCGTAAAAAAGTAAATAGTCACAAGAAAAGTGTTCACTTTTTCTCCATATTATAAGTCTTATCGGGAGCTTTAAGAATATGAAGAAATATTTGCAATCGGATAAGAAGCAACAATTTGCATGCGGTTAAACATTTTCTATGCCAGATGTACCCTATTTTAAGCCCCAATGGTTCCGCTTTTGAGAGTCTGTTGGGCCCCTTCCAAATTTATAACTGTACACCTTCTGATATGCCTTTATAAAATTTTATGTAAGTTTAACCAGCCGATTAGAAGATACAGATTTATCTCCAATACCTTATGCGAAAAAAATTACTTCAATTAATAATTTGGATAAATGTGACACATTGCACAAGAGCGGATTAAAAAATTAATAAAGATTGGATATAATTTTGAATTTCAAAACCGAAAATCCAATTAATAAAAATATTTTTTTTTTTGTAGTTCAAAAGATATTCAATTTCGAAAATTATATGTTAAATATTAGATTAATACATTACTATCATACTAAGATGGCACAATATAGCAAACATTAACTGATATCCTACTAAGACGTACATCCTGTAGATCATTTGTGAAAAGATAATCTACTCAGGAATTACAATTTCCATCTTCTTATATTTATATACCTAATTTTCCCATTTGATGTTTTTTTCTTTTTGTTTTTTTTTTTTCTTTACCTAACTTAACATGGAAGGGAAATAGTTTTTTATCCAACCCAATAATTTCTAAATAAAGTGGTAAGAAAATTATACTCATCGCTAATGTAATCATATGCAATTCATGTGATGATGATTACCTGTTTTCACTTTATTTTTCGTGCTGCAGCCAACATATGTTTTAGCTTATACGAAAACATAAAGTGGGAGTTCCATATGGGAAAATCTTAGACAACCTACTAAAACTACTTCCTTTTGACGCGTGTGTTCTATGGTCCATCATAAAAGAAAACAATATCGAAAAATATTTTGTAATAAAGACGCATACATAGTCTTTATTACAAAATGTTTTTCGACAGATTATTTTGTGGTTTTCTTGATCCGCCACAGTCGGATTGTTAAATTTCTGCAGCGGTTGTTGTTATTATTTTGTTGCAATTATGTATAAACGGACAAATACGAATGAATATGTAGTCAAACGTGTAGTTACAACAAAATGTGTGTATGTTTGTAATCTTAATTTGTATAAACAGATTTTGGTGCTAGTAATTATGTAGTTTGTTTTAAACTGATCGTCCTATAAAAACAGTCAAAATAATTTGTTGGAAAAACATTGGAATTCCATGTTGCCCACCCAAAAACACCAGACTAATGAGGTAAATGCCAAGCATTAGTTAGAGGTATGTGTGAGTGAAAAAACTAAAATTTTATGATGAATTTGTGGGATTTTTTTTATGTTGCGGACAAATTCATTCAACACATGTTGTGCAAGATTTTGTAAATTCCAAGTTACTGAAACAAGGATCAAAATTATAAAGTTAATTTTATTAAAATTTGAAAGTTAATTTTTTGTTTAAGCTAAGATTAAATAGATTGACACAGAGAACAGTTTAAAAATATTGGTATTTTACTTAAAATTTTAGAAAATTTAGGTAAGAGCTAAAAGATATATCTTTAGTATTTTGCAGAAGAAGAATGGTGCTACAAAAATATAATATACGTTAGATCACTAACTTGCTCTACGTATCCATTAGGAGTTCTAAAATTTCTCAATATTTGCGAAAATCAAAATTTTAAGAAAAGTGAATAATAAATAAAAGAAATGATTAAGCGTTTTTAGGGGGCAAAGTTTTTGGAACAAGTATAAAATAAAATCGCAAAGTCATACAGGTAGTGTAATCGATTTAGCAAAAATTTATTATTGCCTAAAATATTGTTACAGCTCTAAAAAAATTGGTTCATTGTTCAATTACTAAACGAAATGTCGTCTGTTTCTCTTAGGAAGTCCAAAATTAAGGGAGAAAATATTCGTAAGACTAAATATCCAAAAGTGAATAAAAGATCAATATTAAATGATGTGGAAATAAATATCGTTCATTGCTGTTTAAGAAAACTTTTCTCTCCTAAACATATTATTGAGAAAATTTTGATGAAATGAGCGGTGAGAATGGATTGATGATTTTTTATTTTTTTGTTTTAGGATGGACAAAAATATGCTAAAAATTTCTATCGTTGGTAATGAACTGAAAGTAAATTTTTGAAATATTTATAATATTTTTCTTGTCTTGAGTTCACTAAAATGCCACGTTTTTCATCAGGGCACTCTAATGTAGGTGTTTCTTTCATAATATTGTTCTTTTCTTGAGGGTATCCATTAATTTCCATCACTTTTTTTTTAAGTAAAAAATTAAAGTTTGTTTCATGATGAAGTGCATTTGATTCAAATAGAATCGTAGCAACCGATGGATAATACTTGGGACTCAGTCAAACAATTTTTTAATACCTTATTCTTAAGTGAAGCTTATTCCAGTTAGAGCATTCTGAATTGAACAAAATAGTCAGAAGTGGCAATGTGTGTGCTATACATCGGATGGGACAAAACTTCTCATACACTATTTTCCAAATAGTTTTCAATTGGCTGCGCAGAATCAGCCAAATATTATCACGATCTAAAATTATGGACTCGTGTCTGGTCGCATATTCTGTCCATTTTTTTGTTAAATGCTTTAGTCGAGCCATAATCGCATTTTTTAGAACACTTGTTTATTCTTACATATATTGTCTTCTAAAGCCACCGAAAAATTCTGGCAGTTATAAATAAACTTCAACCCTCCCCCAAAGTTAAAATACTAAAATCCATACAGTAAACATAATTAATAACAAAAACATAACTTTTGGTGGTAAAATATTTTTACATTTATGTACATATCTACATACATACATACAATCAAATAAAATTCAACATTCATGTTTAGAATTTCATTCTACAAACATTATCATCATCCAACAATGACAACACAAAACAATGTGGTTACTACAACCATGTTGGCTGGCTGCTTGTTCATTTCGATAAACACGAAAATGATGAAATAATGAAAAATTCAAACGACAACAAGAATTTAGCACGATTTTTAACTATAGAGAGTACGAGTGCAAATAGAGATTTGTCTGCAATTTGAAAAGAATGTTAGAAGGACTTAAATATCAATGACTTCGTGATTAACTGACTGGCTGTCGGATCAACTAAATTATAAATTTGACTGATTGTTTCCTTAAAAATGAATTTTCCTCCACTTGATATGAAAATAAAAGTATAATTCATTCATAATGACATGTACCACAAAATTGTAAACATATATAAACATAAAAAAAGAAAATCCTTTTAAAGAGATTGTACTCATACATGCATGAGAGTATTTAAAAGTATATTTGTATATCACACACACATATATAAATACGATTCGATATACTTATATGCATACATCATTGTCATCATTTTTGCTAAAGGAAATATACAATATAAATTACATCCATCATAACGAAATCTTGGAATCTTGGAATAATGATGATGTGTAAAACGTATTGCTTAAATTTATCAAAGATATTTTTGTTAATAAAGAATTAAAAGTTACATAGGTGACATATTTAGACAAAGCTTACATATACAGGTAAACCTCGATTTACACAGTTCACAGTTCATTGGGACTATAGAAATTATGCGCAAACTACAAACGCACAAAATAAGTTTAGAATAGGTAGAAAATTATATTTTGGGACAAGAATTTTTAAATATCGCCTAAATTGAAACAATAATTGAATGAAAAATGTAAGTTTACGATCTAAAAATCGTAAATACAATTATGATGTACTTTTTATTTAATCAACATGTAATATGTTGATTAAAAACAAATCCTATGATGCCAACGAATTTTTCTAATACTAAACCAGTCTCGTCAGCGTTAAATACTTGATGAGGATGATACCCTTCATCCTTTACTAATGGAATTAATAATATGGAAATTATTCATTGGTATTTCAATCACCTGATGCAAATTCTCATAAATAAATTTCGTGAAAATGTCATTGCTAGCCAAAAAACATTGCATAAAGCATTTCGATTATGAATTACATTCTTTTGTGCCAATATTTTAATATGGTTTAATTAAAAACTCACAGATAAATATATAATATATATATATTATTATTATTATTAACATTATTATTAATATATTCGAAACTAGAACTAAAATGAATACGTAAATTATTATCACCTCCTTGTCCCTTTCTTTGGGGTGTACAATTCTTTAACTGTATGTGTATAATGTCATTTCGTTAACACATCATTAAAATATGTATCGTTGCAAATATTTTAATAACCCATTAATAATATTTTCTTTTGTAGACATCAATAGATAAAAAAGTACTCAGTTCATATTCATATTTAATGTCATAAAAATGAAAATAAAATACTATTAAGAAATATGTATCTTGGCGCATTTTAAGAAAATTATTTTAAAGCGTCAATGATTTGAATCACAATAACGACAACGATGACGACGACATCGAAATCATTTAAAAGCAAATATTTATTTAGTTAAATTTCAAACGATTTCCCGAAATCATTATTTTAATAATGATTTTTTATTTGTTGTTTCTTTTACATTTCATCACCTCCAAATTGCTTTTTTGTTTTCTTGGCTGGTAAATAAGTATTTATTTGTTATTTATTTAACCGCCATCTTTAACTCAAACAGACTCATCGTCATCATCATTGTCAACATCTCTTCCAGTATTGTCACCATTATATTATTTACTCTTATACCCCACAAAATTTTTATTTTTTATTAACATTTAATAATACGAGTAATGTGCTTTTTTTCTCTATATTTCTGTCTCTTTCGTATTTCTTTGTTTCATTTCATGCGCCAGTGCTTTATTTTATAGTTTATATGCTAATGTCAATTTGACATTTTAATGTGACGTTTTTATTTCACTCCATTGTTTACATAAACTACTTAAATGGTCGCGCATAATTGAAAAATACTTGAAATGAAAGAAAAACAGAGATTGTTGTACATTGAGTAAACTGTAAGTACTAAATACGTGCAATGACTGGCAGACATTGAACAGTGTAACGAAATTATGCATATTTGACTATTTATTGAAAATTATTTTCAAAAGTTGATTTAAAATTTAAGATAGACAAATAAAAACGTGTGTACTTTACCATTATATTCTCCAAGTCTTTATATAACTTTTTCGAATATTCTCCTGTCATTAAAACTATAAAATAATAAAAAGAATGGTCCACATTTAACAAAAACGTTTTAAAAGATTTTCCTTATCCATTACACTGTTTCTCATTTATTTTATTTTCATAAAACAAAAGAAAGCAATAATTATTTTATTCTTTATACTACAGATATTGTACAAATAAAGAAATTTTTATTACTTGTTTAAACGTCTTTAAATAATTTTTTAAGTAAAACTTTCTTCAATACTTTTGCTTAAGGAATACTGATAATTAATCTGTTTCATAGATTATCTTTGATGTACGAGTACTCAAAAGGTTAAGTAGTCCATTACAACATTTATGATTTTCATAAATTTAAATCAGTTGTGATATTAACAATTATTAATATTTGAATATATGAACATGAGTAATACATCCATTAGTGACATTGACATTAAACATATTTACACATGTTCCTTTTACATTCGTTTCAATGCAGTACAGTGGAATAAAAGCATAAAAGTATGTTGGAAATAAATCTGCCATTTTAAAGTGATTGGTCCAATTGTTATAAATTTTAGCACAGCCCAAAAAAAGCAGTATCTAGTTTTAAATTTTAAGATTCCTCAGAAGCATGAAACCTCAAACATGTTAAATTTTTGGGAAAATCTTGATAGTTTTTATGTTGGTAACATTAATTGTTCCTCAATTTATTATAATTTCACATCTTAACGTTTATAAATTTAAAATATCTGTGGTTGGTTGGTTTACATGGTAGCTCGCAACCTTACGGGCAATCAATTCGACTCGTTAGAGGCCGTTTTGATGGGACCACACTACTCGCCAGGTGAATGAGTTGTACTGGGTGAGTTGTATTATATGAGTGTCTAATTCCAGAGCCGACACCGCAGTTTATCTTTGAGCCGTCAGTGTATATCCTCGTTCCATATTGTTCAAGAAGATTTCCCCTTCTCCATTCACTCCTGGTAGAGAATAGGACTTTTATAGTATTTCCGAAGTCCATCTGGGGAATCATATAGTCAGTAAATTGATTGAATTGCGGGGGTATTAAACTTAATATCCTCGCGTGCCCATACGTTCTTGATCTCCAGCTTTCCGTTGCAGATAATCTAATCGCACTATTGACTGCTGATTCAAGAACATGTAGGTCTATAGGTGTTAGGTGCAATATAGTATTCAGAGCTTCTGATGAACTAGTACGGAATGCACCTGCAATGCCAATGGAAGCGGATATTTGTATCCTGTAGAGTTGATCCACCACGTATCTTTTACTTTTGAATGTTTAGCTTCCATGAAAGCTTGGAGTCCAAAATAATGCCCAAGTACTTTGCATTGTCCGAAAAGGTGAGTTCACAGTTTTCTAACCGTGGTAGTCTGAAAGCTCGGAATCTTGGTCTTTGTGGTGAAAAGTACCAGCTCAGTCTTGCCCGGATTCACTCCTAGTCCACATTCTTTGGACCAGTCGCTGAGTGTAGTCAGAGCAGTTGACATGATATCGCTTATCACGTTCAGAAACAGTCCTGATACTGGTATCACCACATCGTCCGCATAAGCCACGAAATTTCACTCCCTTGTCTTCCTTTGCATTTTCATGACTTCTTTTTCCGGTTTTTGGAATGAACACTACCTTCAGTCTCCTCCAATTCCGGGGAACATAGTTGAGGGTTATGCAGAGTTTAAAGATTCTGTGTAACCAGGATATGATGTATACCTTTGCACTTTGTAGCATCCTTGCTATAATACCATCAGGCCCTGCAGATTTGTACGGAGAAAAGCTATCCATTGCCCATGAGATTTTCTCAACGAATATCGATTCCTTGCGAGGATTTAGTATGCCCCATCTCCTAGTTCGTAACATCTGTACAGCCAGGGAAATGAGTATTAAGTAAAATTTCCAAGGATTCCGCCGACGATTCTGACCATGAGCCATCCATCCTTTTAATATAGGATGGGCTGTTATGACCATTTGCCAAAACCTTACTGAGGCTTGCAGATTCCTTGGTATTGTTGATAGATTCGCAGAAGCCTTTCCATGAATCTCTTTTTGCGATCTTTATTGCTTTCCTATATTCTCTACGCTTATCGTGATACAACTGCCACGATTTTGTCCTATAGCTAATATTGAAAGCATTGAGTGCCTCCTTGCGTAATTTGAGAGTTCCTTGTTCCACCAGGGAGGGGAACTCTTTTTAGCTTTCGTCATTGGACAGGATATATTAAAAGCTTTAACAATTTCCTTGCTTAATGTGCTCTCAATTTGATCAAGACCCTCAGTCGTTGCTTCGACTGGATGTATTCTTTTCAGTTTGTGCATGAGAATCCCATTGAACTTCGTCCTGGGTTTCTGAAAGTTGACACTGTTTCATTGCAGATGAGTCTAATGTCGAAAAGTATCCAGCAATGATCCGAAAAGGATTTCTCTTTGGATACTCTCCACCTATCAACTGATAAATTAGATCTGTCTTTCGTAAATGTAATGTCTAGCATCTCTTCCCATCCATTACGGTTCACCGAGCTCGGAAAAACGAATGTGAGGTTGTTGCAGAGTTGCATACAGTCAAGTGGTTTGTATTAATGAAATCAAATAGACACTCACCTCTGTCGTTGATTTCAGTGCTACCCCATATTGCCTTGAGTTTGCATCACAGCCAAGGATAATGTCGTCTTGAGCCTCTATGGAGGCTAGAAACGCCTGCACTTCGTCTGGCTGGGCTGGATTTTCGTGTGCCATATAGCTGGAGGCGATCAGGAAACTCCTATTTCGCACTAATTCGAACTTTGCGACTGTCAGGTCTGCTGAGCTATACTGTGAGAAAAGAAATATATTTATGTGTTTTTTCGCAATAAGGCAAGATCTTGGCTTACCTTTACCTTTTACATATAAGAAGCCTCAGATTGTCTGTAGCATATTTTTAATGCTGCAGATTAATTTGCACGATTTTCATCGTCGGTTGTGGGGTTTTGTGCAGGTTCATTTAGCTGCATGCCTGTCAGCAGATTATTGGCTACCTCCAATTCGTCTGCTTCGCCAGCTCCTGGACCTGTGGGACGGAACACCTTAACTTTGGCGTCCCTAACCCCAAAGTACAGTTTTAGCCCCGCCTTCTCTAGCTCAACTGCGCTATTCTCTGAGATGACGAAGATAATGCACTTGTTGTTGTGCCCATGATCTTCTGAACGGATGACTGTCCAGTCACCCATGGGGATACTGGGGTTCTGCAGCTTTAGACACTCCAGTATTTTATGGTTATCGCAGCTCATCTTTGGTAATCAAACCTTTGCCCGCGGTCTCATAGGGATTTCCCCCGCTGGGATAAGCTTAAGGCTTAAGCCTTCCCATGCATTACTAATCTTTGCAATACATTTGCTGAGAAAATCTTTAGAGAACACGTCCATGCATTTGATTATCCTGTAGCCCCGGTGTATCTCTGTAGAGTCTTTATTGGTGAGCACGTGTTCCGTCACGAGTTCAGCCAATTTAGACTCTATAGCACCCTATTCTGCTACCACAGGAGTTAGATAGCCGCTTTTGTCGTTAGCCAGTGCCATCAGCAGGTGATCTTTAACCACATCGTTCAACGGCCTTCTTGCTGACGTTATTGTGGAAGGAGCCGGATTGGTCGATTTATCTTTAACCTTTCTCCTCTTCGGCGAATTGCTACCCTCAGCTTGAGAGCGGTTTCGCTTGGCTCTTTCCTACGTTGCTTGGGATGTGGATGGTTTAGAGTCCTTAAACTTAAGATACTCGTCAACCACCGCTTGGTATTTGACACGATCTTCCTTATCGCGTTCATCTTGGGTCCCATTTGCCTCATTCTTGGCAATTTTTTTTAGTAAAGGGTGATTCAAGTAGATACCTTTTTCAATAGCCTTTTTTGACAGATCACGTGTGAGTCGTTTCGTGCTGTCATGTTATTATTGTTTAGTATTGTTTGGCATTACGTAATAGAAAGACTTACGCCTGAACAACGTTTACAAATCGTTCAACTTTATTACGAAAATTCACATTCTGTGTTCGCTCAACTTGTGGTCAACATAATCGGTTTACTAAGCGTACTATTCGCAACACCATCACCCATTTTGAGACCAAGTATTCATTATTGGACAATATTTGACCGAATAGACCACGTGGAGAGTCGATTCGGCACCTTTCGCAACAACTCGGACTGACGTATGGACGACTTGGCGCATTTTACGCGAAGTCTTAAATTGAAAGCGTACAAAATACAGCTTGTGCAACAACTGAAGCCGCTCAACCTTCCCAAGCGACATCACTTCGCTCTATGGGCTCTTGAAAAGTTCCAAGAAGATCCGACATTTTCGAGGCAAATTTTGTTCAGCGATGAGGCCCATTTCTGGCTCAATGGGTATGTAAACAAACAAAATTGCCGCATTTGGGACGAAGAGCAACGTAAAGAGGTTCAAGAACTGACACTTTATCAGAAAAGACAACGTTTTGGTGTGGTTAGCGGGCCGGTGGAATCATCGGTTCATATTTCTCTAAAAATGATGCCGGTGCGAACTTAACCGTCAATGGCGACCGTTATCGTGCCATGGTAACCGACTATTTGATGCCTGAAATTGAAGCTTCCCACACATCGCATCAATCAATGGATTTATTGTGAGAGCACTTTGGTGAGCACATAATTTCACGTTTTGGGCCGGCCGATTGGCCACCAAGATCATGTGATATCATACCGTTAGACTTTTTCTTGTGGGGATATATACAGTCGAAAGTTTATGCGTACAAACTCGCTTCGATTCAGGCCTTGGAGGAAAACATCACGCGTGTCATTCGCCAGTTACCAGTCGAAATGCTCGAACGAGTCATAGAAAATTGGACTCAACGGATGTACCATCTGCGACGTAGCAACTGCCAACATTTGATAGACATAATCTTCAAAATATAAATGCCAAAGAATGTTCTTTCTGTGTTTTTTTTTCTATAAAAAGGTAAGGAACCTCGAAACGGATCACCCTTTATAAAGAGAGCTTTGATATAGCATTGTCTCAGAATCTCTTTCGTCAGATTTGACATCCTGTCGTGGAGCCATTGTGTTTTGTAACAGTGGGGTGCTATGACTTATTCCCTTGCTGCCAGGTTGTTCGACCAAGGTCTCTTGACTAGAGGCCAAAAGGTCGTCTTCCGAGGAGATACCCGTATCCAATTGTTGTTGTTGTTGTTGTTTTTTTTTTTTCAATTTTTTCATTTGGTTCCCACGAGTAGGCACGTAAGGGGATGGACCATCCATGCAGGGACGGCGTACATGGACTAGACTACAGAAAATTTTACAACTGGCGCCAGAGGGGAGCTGTTAGCGACTAGTCTGCTTTAACCAATGACTAGCCATTCAAGTTCTCGGTACTGCTATCAACCACCTTAACCTTACAAGTGAGGGAAAGAGGATGTGGAATAAGAGGGGAGAAAAGAGGGTAATTGGGGAAAGAGGATAATTGGGGAAAGAGGATAGGGAATGGATAACCTTTGGTCATATTGGCCTTTAGAGTCTAGATCTTGATTACTCAATATCATACAGGAAAGCAGATCCTTCCAGGAGGACAACTGAGGTGTCAAGAAAGACACCTCATTTACCTAAATTTAAGCCACCACATCGCGTCAGGATTGTTATCCAGGAGGTGGAATTATCTGTGGAGTGTGAAATCGATTTTCATTATGACTTCAGAATTAAATTTAAATATACTATGGCCAACCGTAATAATCCAGCTTAAATCATTAAAAATATTCAAACAGTGAACCCTTTTAATGTACTTTTATTATTTTCCACTTTAAAAATAATCATTTTCGCTTGGTTTAATATGTCTTAGGTTTATTAAATAAGAATACCTGAAAAAGTACCACAATTAGTAGGAAATTTTTTTTCAAAAGTAGCATTTTTCTTCACAATTTTGCATTGCAGCTAACGATGTACAACAACCGTTGGCATCTGCGGCCCCAGAAGGAATTTTATTAGATTTGTAAATTACTAACTATATAAAAGCTATTAAAAATTTGGGCAAAAAGTTATCAAAAATAACCATTTTCTTCTTTTTGAAAATTTTTTGTTTGGTAGTACAAATTTACCTTTCTACATTAATTGATATAAATTATTGAAAGAAGTTTTGCGACATTATTTTTCGAACACAGAAAATTTTACTCAACAAATTTTTTCAAATAATTTTTTAATTTCCATAAATTCAATTCTTTATTAATTCATACAATTAATATTCTAAAATTATTTGACAGCTTTTAAAAAATTCATGCAAAAAAGAAATACATTTTGGAAAATATTTTTCAAAAAAAGAAATTAAATATAATTACCCATAAATTCTGATCGCTGAACAGTGGGGCTGAGTGCAAAATTTTTCGTAATAAATCTGTATCTCCTAAACTACTGGTCAGATTGAATTGAACTGTATGCAAGAAACCTAGGGAAGGATCTAAGCTTCCAGAAAAATTATCCTGCAGTCACTCTCTGATAAGACAAGATAAGTTACAGGGTATCAAAGTTGACTACCCCGAGTATGTGAAAGTTAAAAAAAAATCGTAACTTCTACAAATCAAGTCCGATTTCAAAGATTTTTATATTTCTGTAAAGTGCTTTAATTTTGAATTTTTATTTTTTGCATCAACTTTATTTAGTTTTTTGAGAATAAGTCCTGAGGTCGAAAATGAAAAATTTTAAAAAAAGTTTGATTTTTATCGATTAATAAATAAATATCAGGCGAGTTTTTTTTCAATTTGTTGATAATATTTAATCATAAAATATATTTAGAATAAATTTGACGCTAAGATGCTTCCCGGTCGGCAAAAAATTAATGCATGACTGTATATTTTATGGAAAAAAAAAATAAATTTTTTAAAAGACTTTCTTTTAATTGCAGAAAAAAGTATATTAGCATAATATTTTCAATATTTTCACTATTATTTCTTATGTAATGTATAAAATATATATCGGATTTTCATTAATAAATTATTTTATTTAATATTTTAGTTAAATTTAAGCAAAATTCCAATAATACAAATTATATGTATTGTGTGATTAAAAAATTATTGAGATTAATACAAAAACCAAATATTTTGCTTAATTAATACTATCGTTTTGATGATTGGAGAAAAATTGAACGAAATTTTAATTTGTATAAACAATTATGTAATTAAAATCCATTTTTGTTTTTTTCTGTCAAGATTCTTTTGAAAAACAAGTTACGGATATCCAATATAGATCATATTTTTGTTTTATTCATCGGTGCCGTCTTGTTTCAAAATTATTTAAATATAAAATTATTTGGAAAACTCTCCGACATTTTAAACTTTTTACTGTGAAGTTATATTCCGTGGTTCGTTCAATTGTTATCCCTAATAACAAAACGAAAAAAGTGTGAAAGTTCCAGGAACATAAAATGAAATTTTGTACCAGAATCGTGGTTTTCAATTGCTGGTATTTTAAAAATTAATAAATCTCTTCTCTGTATTCAGCTCATCAAAAGGTTTGAGTGGTCTTCGAAATAGCAAAAAGAATCTAGAGACACTCTTACAAACATTTATAGTTTTTGTTTTTATTAAGCTTCTAATCTATAAGTGATTTGTTATGTTGCATTAATTAGGTTTTTAACAATTGCATGAGGTTTTTTCACAAAATTTGTGTTAATGGAAGTAATTATTAAAAAAATTTTAAATCCTGTATGTATGTATGTAAGTAAGTAATTTGTATGGATGAAATGAGCAAATCAAACTTCTTTTACATATTTTTAGAAACGGTTATTTTCCAAAATTATATATTTCGACCCTCGTTAAATCTATGAATCCTAAAATTTGTAACAGAGTACATTCCATTATGAAAATTATAAAGATCAAATGTAGTTCGAGATTATTACAACAAAGTCCAAAAAATTGGGCAAATAATCAAAGCTGTCAATAAAATTTAATTCTATTTTTTAATACTTTTTATTGAAAATTTAATTGAAATTGGTCTCTAAAATAATCATACTAAATCAATAATTTTTAAAAATAAAATTAGTATGAGCAATTTGTATGTATGAAATGAGAAAACAAAATGTGTCAAATAACTCTAAAAAGTGTTATTCGAATGAATAAAGAATAAAATATATTTTTCGAATAATTAATAACAAGTAAAAACTAGTATTTTTTAAATCAATTTTTGGTTTTTTAATATAAAACAAATTTAAGATTTTTAATAAAAACAGATTTGAGGAAAAAATCCTTTCACTTATTCACTATTGATGGTGGCAACACATAACATTAAAAGCAAATCTAGTTTTTGTGTTCTTTATAGATTTTCCTAAATAAAGTCAATGATCATCAATTTTGCTCAAAATCTTTTTTATTTTAATTTTGATATCATTTATTGATTGATTAAGTTCAATCAAAAAGCCATCGTTATACATTTCAGAATCTTTGGTTTTTGTTTTTTTTTTTTTTTTAAATAATAAGTATTGATTGAGAAGTGATTCTCAAAAATAATGCATTTACATATGCTTTTGTTTCACTTTGTGTTGAATATTTAAAAAAAATCAATATGCACTGGAAAATTTCCAAAATTTAATAATAATTTATAAGTCAGCCGTTTATTCTAACTTTAGGACGTTTAATTAAATTTTTAGAAAATCTATTCTATTTTTTCCGAATAATACTGAGATTTCAGTGTCCGTGAAATTCTTTCAAGCTATTTTCGTGCCCATCCTTGATATATAATAACTTGGGTAACCAAAAATATACTCTAAAATAGTATTTTATGCGCATAAGTAATGGTCTTAAAATCGGAAATTATGTCCTTAAAATTAAAAGTATGCTATGAAAATATTATTTTTTTTTTTTTTTTTTTGGCTAAATTTTAAATTATCTATATATTAAATAACCTGATTTTTAATAGCAACTGCTAAAAAAAATATTTTCTCTTTGCACTTAAAAGCATTTAAAATTAATACATTGTATCAGGAAATTACAAAATTTTTTATAAATTTTGAGATGAAAATTATTAGTGAATCGGATTTGAAAAGCGTAAAAATAAATTTTGATTAATGAAAAAATATGTATGCGAAGATTTCTATGGGGTGCAAAATATTCCTCTTAAGTGTTAAATATGAAAATTATTTGTGATTTCAGCCTATACAAAACTTATTTGCATTTATTAATGTGATACTAACATTTATATTGGACTTTTGTACGTTAAAGTGATTTTGGGAAACAGACTTTATCAATATGAGAGTCAGTGTCAGTTGTATACGAGCTGTCTGATTTAGACTTATATGACTTATTTGTGCTGTCGTGAAATATACATATAAAGAGCTAATTATCGATAAAACCGCATTCCGGAAGCGTATTTTTGTGGGGGCCAGATTAAGTAACTGACATAAACTATTTCAATAGTTAATATTTAAATACTCGTACATTACACTTACCACAAGTTTCGGTTCACAATTGGCCACTGGTCCCATATAAGAGCCCCTTTGAATTTTGATGCACATACACTAGGGGTATAAAGTTTTTTCGACAAAAAATTTACACTAGGCTATTGTGTAATTATGTCTTTTCATAATATTCTTTACCGTTATTATCTGGTTAAAAAAGTAGGAAATTATATTCTAATTTTAAAATTTTTGCAAACACACCTATTTTATTTTTGTGATTGGTGACTTTTTTCTGTGTATGTTTTATGTATATTTTATTTAATAAATAAAACATACAAAAATATAAGTTTAAAAAATTTTCGAACATAAAATCTAAAAATGTTTTCATTTGATGAAATCTACACCTATTATATTGTGTTCTCCGTGAAAACAAAATTCATAACTTATTCATTTAGGATACATTGCGTTGACAAGGTTTTTTTTTACAACCTAAAGGTAAAAATCATGAACATTTTTAATAAAACTACTTTAGCATGTTTCTTTATATAAATAATATTTTAACCAAATTTATGGCCATAAACTAAAGTGTTCTTAAGTCACAGCCTAATAATTCAAAATTATAGGATATTTTTATACAATTGACTAAAGTCCAAAGTTCTTTCTTATCTTAAAGAAAATTACCAACACCGAACACACACCTTGATTATTTATCTATTTTATATTATTTATTGTGTAATAATTGAAACATTTATTATATTTTTCGACACAAATACAACATTACACTGATACAATGTGATAAATATTAAATAGACAAATCGAACAGGAAAATATTTTCTTTAACAAAGACTTTCCATATCACAACCATGATTTATGAAAGAATCAGCCAATCAACAGTTCTTCAAGCTATTTTTGAATGGACAGCGTGTAGTGAGTGAATGTGTTTGTCAAACGGGTGGTCTGTTGTTGACTGAATAAATGACATTAATTTCCGGCTAAAGTACACAAAATCTAAAACAACTACACGTGAGCCCAGAAGAGGGTCTAGTATAGAAAAACTGAATTTCCTTAATAAAGTAATTGAAATGTTAAGATAAAAATCTTTCAAAATGGTTAAAAACTAGTAGTACGACTTAAAAAAAAAAAAAAAAAAAAAAAAATTAAAAATTCTTTCAACAGCTTTGTTGTGTGTCTTATTTTATTCTTCCTTTCTTTTTTATAAGATATGATAAGATATATTATAAACAAGTAAAGAAAATATGTCGTATATAACGTTCCTTAAGTTTGAGTGAAAAATTAAAGAAGGGGTTTATATATATATATTTTTGGGTCTTTTTTTAATTTTAAATTTAAATGGAAATTGTTAAAAAATATTGTAGGGATTTCTTTCACTTTTTGTTGTTGCTAGCTAAAGTGAAATTTGCATTTCAATTTGTTGGGGATTAAAATGAAAATTCCGAACCACACCATCCGACCAAACACACACACACTTTCGCACATAGAAGGACACATAAACTAACCCAAGAAGACAAAAGAATTAAACATGAATTGACCGCAACCAAAATGCAAATTAGTGTTATTAACTTTATGACCATGATTGGTAGACAAGACTAAAACTGTCAATCACAAAAGAAAAACCACAAATGTTTAATGACGAAGGCGAGTAAAGAAAATACTTTTTTCCAACACCCTTGCTTTATCCGGGAGTAAAGCGCTTTATTATTGGAGGATTTATGGAGTAAAGTATCAAATTATTGAGGCTGAAAATTAATTTACTATAATTTTTTAATTAAATCAGTCAAAAGGAATATGTTGTTGGCATAAATGAATTTATTCCTTCATTTCAATTTAATAAATGTCACTCATTTTTATTGTGGCATTGTCTATATTCCATCATTGCTTCCTCCCCTGTGTTGGCTACAAAAATTATGGCAAAGTGGACGGAGGAGTAAGCTTCCATATGCAAATCCTTTAAAATCGTTTAACAGCTAAAAAGACATTTCTAAAAAGCGTTTTTCTAAGTATATGGGGGACAATTGAAAAGTCAATTGAAATTAGTTAAGGAAAATTAGACCAAGATTTTTTACATATTGATAGTGAACTTAAATTTTCACAATTTACCAGATAACTTTATAATTTGTGAAGTAAAACCTATTTAGTTTTATTTTTAGATTTGGACGGAGTTAGGGCAATTGATACATTTAAAATATGTATGAGTAAATGTATAATAAAACTTTTGGTTGGACAGTCTCTTTCATGGTCTGAAAGAGATTTCTCAACGGATACAGTATATATGTATATGACGTAGGTAATGTTCCAACATACTATTCGCCTAATAACTACAATGTGCAATATGTATACAGTATTTATACATATAAAATAGCGAAAGTATTCGATGTTATATAAATACCCTTTGCGAACACAGATTGATATAAAGAATGCCAATTTATAAAGCATACGTAAGCCAAATATTCTTCAGATGTTTTCATATCTGGAATTCATACAACCGTAGTATAATGATGTCAAAGTTGAGTCAGTGATATTAAGCGATATCGATGATGGTTGTATAAAGGATATAAAGACCATTAGAAAGGAATCACGTACCATTGCTGACAAAGACGAGTTCAAGGAAGAATCAAAAAGCAAATATTCGCTGTTCTGTTTCTTCAAGAATATTGGAAATAAATAAATATTATTGGGTTTGCAAGACATTTCCACCTGCTCTCGTAAATTCTCACACTTACCAACTTTCGTTTACAATAATTTACATTTCTAAGCCAACTCAACCGCTAACAACAATTCAAATAAATTTATTTGCGTTTTACGTTTATTGTAAGAGCACTTTCATACAAACAACTAACGAAAAAAATTAACATGACTTTCAAAATGGCGCCTTATTGTACATTGTTTTACAACAACGACGACAATAGCAGCAACATCATCAGAAACAGCAAGTAAAGCAACATTTCCATTATTGTTTAACAGAAATCCTCTTTTTGTCCGAAATTCGCGCAAGAGCTTAAAATTACAAAATAAAAAAGAAGATGTGAAGCAGAAAGAAAAACGTTAAGCCACTTTCAACGCAAATGAAATATTCATTAACGTCTCAGTCACAGTTAACGTTTTTATTCGTTCATTAATATATCCGAAAAGCAGAGATTGCAAGAAGTAAAATCATAATATTCATTCTGCAGATGTTGCTACAGAAAGCAAGCGAAATAAACGTTAGTCAACATATAGTTTCTATTTTTTATGTAGGGATTAGATTTAAACCGAATCCATTACAATTTTCAATGAATTTATCCTCAGATGAGATCTAGAAGATTAAATCATGACCATACATCTGACTATGAGAAAATATGCTGAAGTCTGCCCTTATCGATTACATGGTCTCAAGGCGAGATTCAAGAAACCTTAGGTGCTAGCAGCCGTATTAAAAAAAAAATAATAACAATTTAATTTGTATTTAAAGCACTTACTGGCTAATATACAATTTAACAATTTTAAAGTCGTTATTAAGAAAATCGTATTAAAAAACCTCTCTATAGTCTACATTAACTAACAAACTGTTTTCTTGTTTATGTAAGCAACCCTTCTCAGATTCTTTCTCATTGTTATTGTTAGTGATGCGAATATTTAGAATAAATTATTCGTTATCTGTTTTATTTCATTATTATTTTTGATGTTCTAGTACGTTTTTGATGATAAATAAGTTTATTTTGAAAAAAGTTATTATTTAGCTTATATAAATATATTTATTAGGGTAATAGACTTGGATTTCCAAACGGTTTTGAAGCCGGTTTTTTCGGTTTAAGTGCTGCCGGTTTTTTAAAAATCTTCTTTTTTCGAATGTCGACTAAACCGCTTTTTTTTAACACAAAAAACCGGATTTAAAAATAATATCTTATTTCAAAAAACCTATGTAACAAATAGACATTTAAGGAAAATTGTTAGTTGATTAATATTCGTAAAGATAATTTCTTGTTATGTTTTATAAATATATTTTAAGGTTAAGTTGAAATTAACTCTATAAGCATAAATAAATTTAGTGGAAAATCGTAAAAAAAATCGCCAAAATAATCAAATAGACTATTTGAAATCCTCAAATAATCGTCAACATCAAATTTTGGTTTTTCTATATGTTAATAAATATTTTCTATGCTTTTCTTGATGAAAAAGTTGTTTTAAATTAAAAAGAAATTAATAAAAATTACATTTATTTAATATTCTCAGCCTGTTATGAAAGTGAAGTAGTATCTATTAAATCTGACGATATATGAATAAAAATGATGAATGTGTAATTTTGTATGACTTTCAAACAAAAAATAAATAAGTCTTAGTGTGATACCAAAAAAATGTATTATAATTATTTGATATTTTGCACTTTTTAAGGATTTCTAATGACTTTATTATTGAATTAAAAGTTTTTATAAAAATTGCAAAAGTGTTTTGTCCTTTTGTGTAGTGTTTATTCGCATTAATAAAAGTGTACATAATAAATAAATAAATAAATAATTGAATCGAATATAACATTATATTGATTCCCTTAAATTTATTTTATAAATTAATCATTTAAATTAAAAAATATAAGAAGATTTTTATTTGAATTCTTAATATTTATGTATTTATTTAATTCCTAATATTTATGTATGCCGAAACTAATTCTAAATTTTCTTTTATGTAAAAATTTTCAAGTTTGTGACAAAAATCGTCAAATCGTCAAAAGGCCAAAAAATCTACAAACCCTGCGACAATGTCTATAAGTTTAAACAAATATATGAATGAAATACGCATATCAATGGAATTATTTATTTTTTCACTTCTAATACATGTAACATTCTTACAAACAATTTACATATTTTTTAATCCGAAGCCAAAAGCCTTCTCTTTATGATTTTAAAAATACAGTTTGAAATATACAAAAATTATTATCCTATCCCGCAATTCATTTAATAAGTTTTTAAATAGCTATATTGGCACATTTTTTTTTTAATTTCGGAACGGATCTTGACATCTGGACATTTAAAAATGTGACGTTTTTATCAAAAATTTACAAGTGAATACAAATTTTTTTCAAACTTACTTTAAAATATTTAAATTTAACAATGATTTACCAAAGATATACTAAGCGAATCATCGTTTTTGAATATAACTTTAAGGTATTTTGCTTAACAGTGGTTAGAAAATCTGTGTTAATTTTTTTTGAATATTGCTTTAAATCTTTTAGAGCATTATTTGACTTAAGCTTTAGTGTGTTGACTTAGTTGTTACTTAAATGTACTAGATCCTTACAACTTGCTTTTAAAAAATCTAATTTCAAAATCCTCTTGTACTCTTAATGTTCTCATCCTTTTAGTCACTGCCAATGTTTTTATGCAATTTCATTTTGCACTCGTTTATATTCAATTCTACAAATTCCATCATCACCCCACCCAGAACTACTCTCCTATTTAATATTATTTATTCTGGTTCTCTACACACAATCTCTTTGTTACTTTTTTTCGGTGGATTTTATGTTTTTTATATTTGCATAATAAATACAAATGGTGGGAAAAACAAATGTAGTCACTGGTTATCTCTAACTATGAGTACTTGGATACAGCCCCCCAAATCTCCTGCTGATTTTGCCTGCTAACACGCCGCTGTGGTACGAGTAATAACAAAAGGACTTCTTAAATTAAAATCACAAAATCCTTGCAACGTATTAATAAAAATATATATATAAAAAACTGCCAAAAAAGTAGCCAAATGACATTTTGTGGAAATGTCTGTATTAAAAATTGAAATTGTTGGATTGTTTTTATCTATTTCTTGTATTTTACTCGCGTTATTTAATGCTTGCTAATAAAATAAAGAATAGTCCTTCTTAAAATTTTATTTGAAAAACTTTCTTAAGAAATGTAACTACTGAGTGTATTTACTTTTATTTAGTCTGTAAAATAAAATAGAGTTTCTTAAAATATTATGTGTTAAATATGTTGCAAATAAGAGATGGATATACCACAAAGATTTCAGTATAGTGGATTAAATAATTGATTAGAGCGAACGATTCTAAACTTCTTTGTAAAAATACTTGGTTTTTTATTTAATTTGGTAAAGTAGTTTTGATTATCAGTAAAGTCCCGGTTATAAAATTGCTAATTTTTTATAAACTTTAAAAAAAATCATTCACTATTTTTAACTTTAAGTTCACAGGATTCGCATATGGACAGCAATAATGGATTTGTTCTAGCTTGATTATTTAAATAAGATGGAATCTTTTAATAACAATTGATTTAGTGCAATTTTAAAATTTTTTAAATTTTGAAATTTTATCATTATTTCGTTACAGTTTTTTCGCACTTTAATGTATTTTAAATCATTTATGTACATTTTAGGAATAAATTTATAGATTCTAGCTGATTTTTTTGGAACTGTTTATCATTTATTAATACGAATAACAAGTAAATATTCAGCAAAAAAAAAATTTTTAGGATATAAGTATAAACTCCTGATATTTGTACCTTGTTACTGTTTGTCGTCTTCGTTATATGCTTAATAGTGGTTCGCCGTGATCATAGCTCATGTGACTTCTAGGCCGTTCGCGCTGTGTCTCGATCAATGAAATAAGATAGAATTTAATTAGAAAATAACACCAGACCTTATCACAGTTTTAGGCAGCTGCTACCTCGTCTCTCTCAGCCAAGAGGAGAGCAATAAATCCGAGGCTGGTTTGGAATGATGAAGATTAAAAATGCGCTATTTTTACCATTTTCGCTTATGATTTTGATGTTAACATAATCTTGGCCAGAGTGCAATAGGACTTCCTAGTAAACTCTTTCATCTACTCGATCAAAAAATTTGCCCACAAACTCATAGTTTGAATGAATGTTCTTTTGAACAAAGTAGTCTCATCGCAAGATATTTCTTTCGGAGTTGAATCATACTTAGTCTGAACTGATTTGTCTTTGTCAACTACTCGGTAACTAGCAGAAGAATTAACTTGAAACTGATCATTATCATCATGAATATGATCGACGTTCCTTCAAATGAGCCCCAGAATTTGCTTTGGTTTAAATGCCACGTCCAGACATGGCTCTAAGTCGACGTGGACTCTTTTTAAGGGGAACTTCTAGTCTAGAGTCTTCTGTTAGGTCTTGAAATGATTGAGAGCATGATTCAAGAGCAGTTCTCGTTTCAATAGAATATAAGAATTCTCCTTATTAGGTCCAAATGAGTCTAGAAGATGGAGAAGTCAGAACATTTTTTTGATAGCCATCACAAAGCAGGATTCATCCATCGGCTTGTGGTACTGTAGGCGCATGTTTTCGGGCTGTAGGCTCTGTATCTGCGCCTCCTCTGAATGTTGTCGTTTTGGGCCATCTTTCATGTTGTAGTTCAGCAAGGTGGGACTTAGTCAAATTTATGGAAATAAGTTCAGGTTTTTTGCTCAGCTGATACGTGGGGGGAGGTATAGCTTGGAAACTCGAAGACTCGTTCGCAGTGCCCTTGCTCACAACAAGTACTAAGTTTACTGCAGCTTGAGTAAATTTCAAGCTGGCAGCACCCGTAGCCGGATTTTTGACGATCCTTTGCCGAGGCTGGCCAGGGCAGATTTTGAGGAGAATAGACTGAAATTCAAAGACTCCTTGCTGATTTTCTATTTTCTTCTTTCTTCGGAAGATGTATTTGTGCATAGTGATAGCTTATGTAGCCCTTTTTTTTCTTCTGCTTTCTTTGAGTCTAGTAGTATCAGTAGCCAGTGGCACCTTAGCTATAAACATAAACTATCAAGCAGGGGGTAGCTGTTTGTTCGTGCTTACCATGAGCTTCTCTGCTACGGGTAAATCTTCAAGCCTATCCTGCATGGTTCAATGCACTAAAGCCTTCGCATTACATCAAAGATGACTACCATTCGCGAAAGAATATGGACGTTATTTTACCAGAACTAAATTTTTTTAACATTTCTAAGAACTTTGGTTACGAAAACAAAGGCATTTCACTTTCAATAAATTCAATTATCGTAGCGAAACTGTATTTTCTATGTGTATATAGAAATCATTATCATTTGTCTAATAAAATCATAACAACTATTTTGATAAACTTATACAATCAAAATGGTAGTCCCACAGTGCGGCCAAACGCAAAATTATTGGTAATCAATCTGTATCTCCTAAAATCATCCTTCAGTCTCCACCTTAAAAGACGAGATAAGTTGCAGGGTATCAGAATTGGGAAGTTGGAGTATGTAAAAGTTAAAAAAAAAAATCGTAAGATACAAATCGAGTCCGATTTTAAAGATTTTTACATTTCTGTAAAGTGCTCGGCAAGATAAAGAAAAAACAAGTTGGAGTATTAGAGTTAGAGTGCTATTCGGCTGTGCCAAATCTTGAAATTTGAGGCAGATTGTGCTTGCACTGTATAAATTTATAGGTTATGTTGGATCGTGAAAAAGAAATTTTTATATCAAATTTGGAATAGGGTGAATAGGTCCAGGAGGAGCAGTAGCTCTCATATAAAGTACATGTTAGTTATCACATCAAATAGGGTAGCGAAGCGCACCGCTAGTGAATGACAAATTTAATACTTTGGAATTTTACAAAAGCTCCAACATATTTAAGAACAACAAGGTGCAGAAGAAATATTTTATAAATATAAGAAAATATTAAATTAAAAAAAGGTATTGAGGAAAATTTATGGACCAATTTGACTGAAAATTTGTGGAAGCAATTTAGTGTCAAATCAATATAAATATATTTTATGATTAAACACCATCAATAAATAAAAAAAAACTAGGGAGACATTTTTTATTAATCGATAAAAAAGAAACATTTTTCTAAAATTCACCATTTTCAAATAATGTTTTTTTTCGAAAAAATGGAAACATATATCAATTCAAAATTTCTTTATTAACCATTCATGAAGCCTTGTCTTTTAAAATTTTTTAGCACAAAAAATAATTTTTGTCTAAACAAAATTTAAATCAAATTTAAATAAAATTTGAGAAAAGACTGAAAGAATATTTCTGTATAAATATAGCCATTTTTCATACTAATTTCAGAATGCTGATTTTAAATATTTTTCTTGTCTAGACAAATTAAGATAATCAAAGACTTTTCTCAGCATATTATATCAGAATAAATTACAAATTACAAAATATTTTTAAAAGACTTCCCATTAAATACCTCAGGTTTTATTCCCGAAAAACGAAACAAAGTCAAGGCAAAAAATCAAAAATTCAAAATTCAAGGGAATATATCTTTGTAACTGTAATAAATAACTTAGGTGAGTGAACTTATTATACCCTTCACTACAGATGTAAAAGGTATATATACGTTTATATAAGGTATATATAAGTTTCCATTTGTTATTTCCACAATTTTCCTCTGAGAGCAAAACAGTTTATATTTTCTGGATCCTTATTAGAAATAATGTCGACAGGATGATTTCTGTCCGTCGATTGAAATGGCATTTATGAAGCTCACAGATAACTGCTATATCGATATATATATATATATATATATATATATATGTATGTATATATATATATATGTATATAGGAAATTCGCTTTTTACAAAAAAAAAAAAAAAAAATCGTAAAGCTTTTTCTGCTGAAGAAATGAAACCGGTCAGTCTATTAGTTACAGAGATATCGGCCAAAACATATTTTTGACCAATATCCAAGTACTACACCCAGAAAAAAACATGGTTGCGGCTAGTCACTACAATAATATAATATTTCCGCAGTTACATTTTATTGATCTTAATAATACTGTGTTCATGATAAAAACGTTTCTTTTTACTTTTAATAATTAAATGGTTACCCTTAATCAAAATTTTGATATGATTTACTACAAAAATATTATATTTTGAGAATATTTTTACCTGAAACTAAAATTTATGAACATTCAAAAATTTAGTTATTTCTACAACCATTAATTCTAGCCAATATTTTTATTTATATTTTATTTTGTATATCTGTTAAATGTTCGATTTTAGAAATCTTATATTTCCATTTTAGCCCATTTTTTTCCACAGCTATTGAGATTTTTCTTCTAAAACACATTTTTTTCTTCACAACTATCGGATACACATTTTTGTGATAAAATAATGAATATTATTATTTGTGAAAATATTAAATAAAGCTAAATAAATGCAAGTAAAAATGGTTAAAGCAGTGGATTCTATATTACATTAAAAATTAAGATAATATAGCACATATTTCCGAGAATATTTATTTTCTGATCTCCCTTAAAATTACCGAACTAAGTTCATATAAAAATACTTTTATCAAGTAATTTCTAATTATTACTAATTCTAATTAATGTGTAAATTATAAAAATATGAATTAATTTTAATATTTAGTAAAAATTTTTTTCTATTATTTTGTAAAATATATAAACACTCAATAAAAAAATAATAATTTCGAATTAATGTATTTTATTTTAACAAATTTAGTATATGAAAAATATAATTTTTAGTCATGTTGTATTAAAATGGGATTATAAAATAATAAAATTAAATTGTAATATGAAAAAATGGGATAACAATATCATAAAATGAAAATATAATATAATTTAAAGGAATCATAATATGATAAAGTAATTAATAATGTGATAAAATGAGATCAAAATATGGAAAAAATGCACCACAACGTGATAAAATGTGATTACAATAAGATAAAGTCGAATCATAATACGATAAAACACACTTTAATATTATAAAAAATAATATGTTAAGATAGGTTCATAATAATTTGTTCGTAATATATGATAAAGTTAAATTATTTATAATCATTAGAATTTTAACTGTGTCACAGCAGCCATATATTTTCTTTGCGTCTAAATAAGCTATGAACTAAGTTCTTATATAGGTCGATCACAAATATTTTTCTTGAATTTCGGGTTTTCTTGAATCAACCAAATCGGTTCATAAGCAAATCTGTTTTTTTATTTCATATCTGCTCCCTTATGGTTGTTTTCATGGGTACTGAGAAACAACAGCAACAATAAACTAAGGCATATTTGTTTTATTTCAAATTTTTGCTATGTAAGCTAGAGTCTTCATTCTTTCATAGAAAATCGGAAATTTTTTAAAGAATTTTTGTGTTGAAAAATGAACTATGTAGATCCAGTATTAACCGAGTTATAGGCCAAAACGCGTTATTAGATTTTTAAGCTGCTGTATATGCCATGGGCCTTGTCTTGCAAAAATCAATCACAAACATTTTTTTCAAATTTCGTGTTTTTAAATCAGTGAAATATTCTTTCACTTTTTTCTCAAAGGTGGTTAAAAAGATAATTTTTGTCTTAAAAAATTTTAGAAGACAAGGCTTCATGAATGGTTAATAAAGAAATTTTAAATTGATATATTTTTCCACTCTACATCCAGTATTGTTCGAAAATTCTTGTCTTGAATTTAAGAAAAAAGTTCCATTTTTATTAATTAATAAAAAAATGTCTTGCGATTTTTTATTTATTGATGGTATTTAATCATAAAAGATATTTAGATCGATTTGACACTAAATTGGTTCCCGCGCGGTCAAAAACGAAAGCAGGAGAGCAAGTTTTATGAAAACAGTATACATACGGACTTTGGTCCATTTGCGTTGGAAAAAATTTCCAATGTATCAAAATGTATTGATTTATAAAAACTACAAATATTTCTCCACAAAGTAATAAAAACCGTTGCTAACAGGATGGCTTCATTATTATAACGAGGGTTTTTAAAATAAAACCATATATAAATTTTTACTTTGATTGCATATAACATCGCAACAAGTCATAGTGGGCTAAAAACTTATATTTCAATAATTTCCGCTTTTTATTATGAATAAAAAAACTTATATAATAAAATATATCAGTAAATACTTTAATTACTTTTAAGACTTTTTTAGAACAAAAGTCAAAGTCTTCTGATCGGTTTACTACAGATCGATTAAACTTTTGCGCACATATTATTTTTTTAGTCTCATCTACCAGGAACTGACGGTGGAGCAAGAATACATACATACATACATTTCATAGGTGGTATGTATGCATAGGTCGCCTTGAAAACATAATATATTATAATGGCCTTAAAACTGACAACTCAAGTCAACTCTCACTAAATTCACTATTTTATAATATTTTACTGTGCATTTTTATATTTTTGAAAAGTTACCAAAAATTGGTTTGTAAAGCTTTTTAAATTAATGTTGCAAAAGTGAAAGATTGATATCTGTTATATACATTACATTTTATACATAAGAAACTAGCATTTGACCCGCTACTGCGTTAGCTGACTTGCGCTACTTCTACATAGACCAGATATAAGCCGGGTCTGAGAAAAACAAAATGTAATACCAAAAGTGAAGAAACCAAAAAGACAAACTGTGAGCCTAACTCCCGTGGCATTAGATATAATATTAGCGTCTTCAGAAAATGAATAAAATGGATCTCAATAACACGCTCCAATAATTCTAATTTTATGTATCCAGGTTTATATTTAAAAAATAATATTCAAGCAGTAGGATACTGTACCACTTAGTAACCCTTTATGAGTTCCTCATTAAATAACACAGGTTATGACTTTTGGTTTAGAAGATCAATAGGTCACTAATAATGTACGAGTTTTTTACACTTAAAATGTTCTAAGGACCAAAAATACCAAATTATTTCTATTATATTTTTAGAGACTAATGTGACTAAATGGGCTTGTGGATTCTTACCCATATTGCATCATCTATCTTTAAATTCATGTTTCTAGATTATTTATTACACAAAATTCAAAAAGTACTCTTAGAAAAACAAAAAAGTACCACAAAGTCCCCCTTTAAATTATACCAACATAGGACCATGTTTCTTTATTTCATGTTTTTATATTCAATATTATGGAAAATTGAAAAAGTACCATAAAGTTCTCCCCTGCAAATTCTTACCCATATAGGATCATATATGTTTATTTTAATGTTTCTCCGTTCAATATCATAAAAAAATTCGAAAAATACCATAGGAATAACAAAGAAACTGCGTTTAGGACCAAATATCTTTAATTTCAATATTATAGAAAATTCAAAAATTACCATTGTACGACCGAAAAGTACCTCAAAGTCTGCCTGTTGAATTCTTACCAACATAGAATCATATATCTTTATTTTCATGTTTCTAGGTTTTAATACTATAAAAAATTCAGAAAGTACCATTAGAAGGCGAAAAGGTACCACAATGTTAACCCTAATCAATTCTTATTCACTTGGGACTATATATCCTTAAATTTCGTGTTTGAAGTTCAATATAATAGAAAGTTCAAAAAAGTAACACTATATGAACGAAAAAGTACCAGAAAGTATTCAATGAATTCTTACCCATCTTTAATTTCATGTTTTTAGGTTTAGTATTACAGAAAATTCAAGAAGTACCATTAGCAGAACGAAAAAGTACCACAAAGTTCCCCTTGTGAATTCTCACTCACTTATACTACATATACTAAAGTTCAAGTTTTTAGGTTTATTATAGAAAATTCATCATTGACTTTCAATAAAATGTAATTTTTACCCCTTTTTTTTACTTTTCTCCTCCATGGATGTAACAAAAATGGTATTCCAATGAATTTCTAAATGGTAGTGGGATCCTATATGTATATGTCAATAAATGGAAAAATTGATTTTTTTTACTCCTTAAACGTTCGAATTTTCAAACAGTACGCAATGCGTATTTGATCTTCTTCGATAATCTACAAATACGGTGTAAATTTTATTTGCATGTTTATTGATTGAGAGGATATGTGTGGTCTTAAAAATGTTCCAAAAATACAGTTTTTACCCGTCTTCTCTCTCAAAGGGACGATTTTCAGAAAAGCACCGGACACCTGTGAGCTTTTTTTACTTGAATAACGATAGGTATTAATTTTTTTATATCTATATTAGATTGGGGGATATAAGGTCACCGATTTTATCCGTCTAAGAATAAATATCGTCAAAAAATATAAAAAAACTCGCGTGATATTTTTTTATTAATCGATAAATTTTAAACTTTTTTTGTAAAATTCACATTTTTCGACTAATGCTGGACGCAAAGTGCAAACATAAATCAATTTAAAATTTCTTTATTAACCATTTATGAAGCCTTGTCTTTTGAAATGCGTAAAGAAACAAATTTTTTATTAGAAAACTGAGAAAAAGTGAAAATAGTATCATATCTTTGTAAAAAAATAGTCATTTTTACACTAATTTCAGAGTGCTGAATTTGAACATTTCACATTTAGACGAACTGAGATAATCAAAAAAGTTTTTCAGTATATTAATTCGAAATATATTACAGATTACAAAATATTTAAAAAAAAAATTCCCTGATACACCTCTGGACTTTTTCCCGAAAAACGCTATAAAGTCAAGGCAAAAAATCAAATATTCGGAATTCAAGCGAAAATATCTTTTTAACTGTAAAATATATAACACAACCTTCGCAGAAAAATCAATTCATAATGACTATTAATAAATAAATCATAATTTACCACCCTGACAGATGTCTGCATACAATATGAGTCACATATATAAAAATACTATTGGATTTTAATCCAATCAAACACGTGTGATAGTCGATATTAAACATAATACAATATTTATATCATATTGAGTAAAAAGGTAGAGGGACAACACATGTTTTTCGTTTTTTTACAGGCTTTTAAAAAACGGTCGTTCTAAGGAATATAAGAAAAAAAAAAAACGTCAACATTATGACCAATAACTAAGATAAAGTGTTAACAAGATACATAAAAATACTAGAATAGAGTACGAAAGAACATACGTTTTCTAATAGGATTTAATGGAAACAAAGGATTCCTTTCTCTGCTTTCTTCTGCTTCCATTTCCTTTTAAAAGTAATCTTGATTTTTATGACAATGATTGTGCAAAAAAATAAAGCAAAAAAATAGTATTTTTTACGGCTGGATGAATGAAAAAAGTAACTTTTTCATCATAAAACAGAGTGACAGGCGTAACAACATTTAGTAGCACAGTAGTCGAATGTAAGTATGTTTGTATATGTGTGTGTATAATCCTTAAACAAAAGGACATCTTTGAATTTGAAAACAGAAATAGACGATTATATCATATGTGTACTGTGATTTGATGAGTTTTGACATTTTTATTAGTTTACTGTATCGTATAGTTTGTTTTGCTAGAAATGGGAAATATCGTACTTAAGTTGAACTAAGCCTATCACACCTTTACGCTTTTACATCTAAGAAATGAAAGTAGTTTGTAAAAATATCTCTTTTTGTTTTTCGTTTCTATTTCAGTAATGTTAACTGTATGTGTAGCAATAAAAAAAACTAGTTTTTTCTTTACTTTTTTTTAAACACCAACAACAAGGCCAAGACCTTCTTTGTATGAGTACATATCTGAGTACTAAGGAATGCGTAACGACCTTTTAAATTGGATTAGAATGAATAATAAAGGGAAGTTTTTGACTTTTCCTATTATCACTTAGTGTTAGATTTTTTTGCACTGTTTTTGTTTTGAAAAGAACACACAATGATCCAATCATTCACAGGATGGATGTACACTTTTGAATTCGATTATTAACGGTATAGTTTTACATTTGTATAAGTACATACATATCTAATATATGAATATTTATGTTTGTAAGTGTGACTTTATTATTTTAAGTGTTGTAAGAGTATTAGTAGTTGCTTAGAAGACAAATAAAGTAGTGGAAATATTTAAGGGCTTGTTACGAAATTACACGAATTGAGGCATAAAATCTTGTTAACCAAAACTAAGTACTTTACAAAAGGATATTGGCAAACACTAAAGCGGCAAAAATAAATGGACACAGCAATGCCTAGTAGCAGTTGTGAAAAGTATCTATGTATAATGTATGGTGAAAATCTCTTATTTAGTTAATAATGTGTTAAATTATTTGGAGGCATATGTTACTATTGTGCTATAGAGATAAATAAAAACTTTTACAAATTTTGTAATACATTGAAGGAAGAAATTACATGATTAAACGAAGTAATACATTAGGATCTGTAATTCTATTGTAGACTTAGTGAGAATCTGAATTATATATCTTTTACTCCCGAAAATCATTCTGACTCGCATAACTTTCATACAAATATATGTACCAAAATAAAGTTTGTGCGAAATAAAAATAATTCGTAGTATTAAAATGCGAGGGGTTTAGTTAATATTTATTGCAAAGAGCTAAAGTTAAAGCAATTTTACTAACTAAAGCAAAATATAAGAACCAGGTACAAAAGGTCAATCCTAAAAAGTTGTGTAAATAATTAGATTTGAAGAATCTAATAGTTGTGTATATAAAAGATATACTTAAGAGTTGCAATAATGTACAGTGGGGCAGAATTGAAATTTTTTTCTAAAGGACCAGGTCAAACATACCCCTCAGTAGCGTAGCTATTGGGTCTCAAATATATTTATTTGACCGATTTTGTAAAATTTTTAGCCATTTAGTTAAAGAACAAAATTATCAAAATTATTATCGTTATCTTTTCCGAGTCCAAAATTAAATGGTTTTAAATTTTAAATTTGCTAAAATTAGGATTTTTTGCTTTTTTTGACCGAAAAAGTGTCTGCATTTTTTTCTCTAAAAC
Source organism: Protocalliphora azurea (assembly GCA_932274085.1). Classification (NCBI taxonomy): domain Eukaryota; kingdom Metazoa; phylum Arthropoda; class Insecta; order Diptera; family Calliphoridae; genus Protocalliphora; species Protocalliphora azurea. The sequence goes on along the minus strand of OW026522.1, from coordinate 74,802,640 downwards.
AAAATTTTATTTAACAACATATAATAATTTTTTACTTTTCTAAAAGGTATCTTCACAGAGATAATTTTAGGATACTAAACATCTAATAGGACTCTAATAGACTATCCCAAATTTGACCAAAATTTTATAAACATTTTGATTTTAGCCTATATGTTCTAAGATTCCAAAGCATGAATCTGCAAATAGAATATAGTTTCGAAAACTCTAATGTGCGACAAAGAGTTTGCCAACGGCTTTTTCTGGATCTGCAACATATTTAGACTTTATAGGCAAAATTCACAAAAATTCCCTTTTTGGGATTTTCGCTTTTTGGGGAATTTTGTGGTATTCCTTTTACCAAAATCTTAAATTTTGTTGCACTTCAATAGATAGTTTTGTGCTTTAACTAACTACAGAAAAACTTAACAAAATCAGTCGAAAATGTTGGGCTAAGTATGGAAAAAAACTGGACCACGATCTTGTAAAATTCAAACAATTGAATTTTCAAATGCCAATAACTTGAAAACTATAAGAAATAAATAGTACATGTCATGTTTTTCGTAGGCCTTATTGAGAGCTTTAAGAAGACGTAAAAATCTTTGAAATCGCGTAAAAAACAAAAACTTGGCTAGCGGTTAACATTTTTCTATGTCAGAGATACAATACTTTGTGCCCATTTAGTTACGCTCATGAGGGGTCTGTGAGGCCCCCCTTCATAATTTAAAATTGCACACTCCTCTGACTCATATATGAGTCATTATATGATGACAAATTACATCGGATGATTTAATGACCTTTATGATAATTGACTAAAACTTATAATAGTTTGACCAAAATTATAAAATGCCTTAATAACTCTTATAGTGGTGTATAATGATATTAAAATTTCGAAGCTGTTTATGAAAAAAGTCATCGTGATTACAATGTTTTTTCAAAAAAATTTTTTGGCATTTTTGAAATATATCAGTGACTAAAAAATAAAAAAGTCTTACCGTCATTCAATCAAATGCGGCACAATGTCTGCGGAAATCATTAAATTCCTGCTTGAAATGTATATTAAAGCTAAGTCACAATTTTGCAGTACTTAATTTGTCTTAAAGAATTTTGACAAAATATGTGATATTAGTTTTTAATGTCATTTATTATACGCTTGATTCCCGAAAGTAGGTTTTATATTGGAGCTATGGTTAATTATACACTGATAGTGATAAAACTTTTCTACTCATATAAAAATTTTTCGGATCAAATTACATTGTTATGCTAGCATTTATATGGAACTTGTGCACTTTAAAAGGATTTTCGGAAGATGGGCTTATATGGAAGCCAAGATAAGTTTTCTTTAGATCCTCATTATATTTCGCATACTCATTTATAGATATATACAACTCACTCGGTCTGAATTTTAATGAAATCGTGATTTATATAAAATATTTATAAACATCCATGTTCCGATCCGAATTTTTTTGCGATACTTTGCGTACAGATAGATGCTTAATAAATCTTACCAAATATCGAAAAAAGATAAGTAAACGGTTAAGTTTGATAATTTTATGAAGCTTTTAAACGCAAAAAAAAAAATGGATTTCAATTAAGAAATTGCTTATACTAAATAAAAATTTATTTGATTTTGCTCCAGTCATCAAAATGATAATATTAATAAAGAGAAATTAATTGATTTTTTGTATAAATTTCAATTCTTTTTTATTAAATAAATAACATAACATAATAAATAAATAACATTTAAAATTAACTAAAATATTAATTGATACAAATAAAATAATAATTAAATGTATAAAATAAAATAAAAATTGCATTCATATTACAGAGTACTAGCATTTGACCTGCTACTGCGTTAGCGGACTTGCGGGACTCTTGTACAGACCAGATATAAACTTGGTAGCTTTTTTATTTAGAAAAACGTAATGTAATACCAAAAGTGAAAAAAAACACCAAAACTATGACTCCTAACTCTAACTTATAATATTAGTGTCTTCAATTTCTATAGGACATTCTGTCGGCACTAGAGTTTCCAACTTTCATATTAATCGGTTAATTCGACAAAATATATATTCGAGGTTAAAAGTTGATTGGTTAATATCCGATTAATGGCAAATTATTCGATTAACCTAATAGTCTTAGTAGTACATGTAAAAGATATAAATAACAATCAACTATATAAATAACTAACAACTAACCAATCAAGTAGATGAAATTAATATAATAAAATTTTACTTAAATTTAATTTTTTTATTTTATATTTACTTGAATATATTTATTAGATTTAAATGCAAAATGAATAATAGTAATAAATTTTTCTTTGTAATTATTTAGAAACATAATGTAGATCAAATTCTTTCATAAAGGGTACATCTTATTAGTTCTTTAGCCCATTTGTATGAAAAAATTACGCTTCTTGACCTAATACTACCAAATATTCTCCTAATTTAATTTATAAATCAGTCTTTTTAACTTTTCCTGCATGAAAATGATTTTTTGTCATAAATATGGATTCTAATATTGATATTTTTAAGTACATTTTGTTGATAAAAATCCAAAGAAGTCAATAAGTCAATAAGCTTTTGATCCAGAAGTAGCGAAAATTCGGATCATTTCCAATGAATCTAACATAGGCTTGTCATTGGAAGATGTTTTTTTTTTTTATTACCTATTCAGGGAAAAGGAAGTCATGTTTTTAATAGAAAATATGCGTAACATTATTTTTCATTTGTTTAAATGAGAAATAACATATATTTAAAAAAGCAGATAAAGTTAACATAAATGTGTCTTAAAAATATAAAAATAAAAATGAAAAATAAAAAAAAAAAAAATAAAGTTTTAATTCTAGAAAATTAAATTTCGGTAAATCGGTTATTCGAAACAAATTATTCAGTTTATTCGTTATTTAAAATTAGACAATTTTAAATTAGGTTAATCGACCAAAATTAATCGGATAACCAAATGACGGTTAATCGATTGATTACCATAGTCGGCATTAACAACAATAAAATTTATAAAAACTTATTTCTGTAAAAAAAAACAAAATAAAATTTGTGATAAAAAAAGAATACAATTTAAAATTTGTGTTTATGACTTTTGGTTCAGAAGATTTGTAGGGTAATAAAGTAACAGTTTTTTACATCCTAAACGTTCGAAGATTCGAAAAATACCACAATCCAATAGGTCTTGTGGATTCTCACCCACATATTCCTTTCCTTTAATTTTATATTTCTAGGTTAATTATTATAAAAAATTCAACATGTAATATTAGAAGAACGAAAAAGTACCAAAAAAATCCCCTCTTAAGGATTCTCATTCACTTAGGACTATATATCTTCAATTCTATGTTTCTCTATTAGCAAAAGATGAGTAAAAGAAAGATAAAGTATTAAACATTCCCCCATGTAAATTCTTAACCGTATAGGATCATATCTATGTAATTTGAAGTTTCTTCGTTAAATATTATAGAAAATTAAAAAATACCATTAGAAGAACCAAAATGTACCACAAAGTTCCTTGTTTCATATTTTTAGGTTCAATATTATATAAAAAATTACAAAAGTGCCATAGAAAATGAAAAAGTTCCACAAAACCAATCCCCCCTTTCCTAATGAATTCTTAGTTACATAGGATCATGTATTTTGAATTTAATGTTTCTTCGTTCAATATTAGAAAAACGAAAAAGTACCCCTCCGATGAATTCCTACTTACATAGGACCATTTATTGAATTTGAATAAAATGTAATTTCCCACTTTTTGTTACTTTTTATTCCCCAATGTATATAAAAAAATTTCTAAATTGCAGTGGGACCCATATTAGAATACGTACATGTATACATCAGTAAATAGAAAAATGTTTTATGTAAAAAGTATCCCAAAATAAGAAAAATTTTTACCCCTTAAACGATCGAATTTAAAAAAGTACCGAATTTGTATTTCTCATTTTTCGATAAGTTGCGAAACGATATAAATTTTATTTCTGCGTTTACTAAATTAAAAAATTCTCCCTAAAAGAGCCGAATTTCAAGAAAGTACCAGGCACCTGCGCTATTATTTTTTTTTATTTATTTAACGATAACTATTAAACTTTTTATGTATCTTTATTAGCTTATCAGATACAAAGTTGCCTAATTTACAAGCTTTTATACTTTTTTACCCCCTAAACATTCGAATTTCCCAACAATCCCGTCTTAGTGGATCTAGTTGATAGGAGACTAACCTACAAATTTCCAAATTTCATCTTTCTAGGCTTCAGGCGTTTAGACTGTGCGATGATGAATAGTAAGTAAGTTAGTCAATCACTCTTTAACGTTACTATTTATATACATATATAAGAAGTTACGTATGTATATGTGCAATTTAAATGCATGTAATATACACACAAGTATTTAATAAAAGAAATGTTCTAGTTTTGTGTATATGAGTTATATAATGCATCCAACATTGGTGTGTGGTCTTAGAATCAAATTTTCTTATCATTATTACTCGCGAAGTTCAAAAAGCGGTCAATTTGAAAAATAATTCTTGGAAAATGGAAGACAATATTTTGTTATCTTACAATATTTTAAATTATATTGAAGAGTTTGTAACTAGCTTTTTCTTAACTAATAATTATAGGCAATTGAACTGCTTTAAGAGTGACATTGAAGGAACTTTGGATTTAATTTTTATTACTGATTATGTAAAAACATCTTGTAATTTGTCTTCTAATCTGGTTTCTGCTAATACTGTACATCATAAGGCTCTTGATTTTAACTTTGAGTTTTCCACTTATGATAAAGGTTTGGTTAAAATGATTCCTGAATATAATTTTAATTTTTCAGGCTTGACTGAAAATTTAAAATGTGTGAATTGGACAATAATCTCTAACTCTAATGATCCGAATTTCACTTATTTTTTTATATGTGATCACTTTAATAGAACAATTGAAAACACTGTACCTAAATTCAAATAGAAATTGAATAGTAAACCTGTTTGGTTCAATTCAAGTTTGTGCAACCTGAAGAATAGGAAGAATAGAGCTTACAGGTAATTTAAAAAATCTGGTAAAGATGTGTCCTTTAGCATTTTGAATTATTGAGGAGAGTTAATTTTTTTTCAAAATTTTCTTTATATACAATATGGAAAGGAAAATAAAATATGATTTTTCCGCTTTTTAGCATTTCATTCAGAGCATGATGATGAATAGTAAGTAAGTCAGCCAATCACTCTTTAACGTTATATATATATATATATATATATAGTATTCTCAAGCGCATGTTTTTTGGAAATTTATCTTCCTTTGGTAATCAGGAGTCTTGCGAATTAATCGCTGATTATTTTCAAAGCGCTTTACTAAACATAATTCTAATAATTATAATATTCACGACTATATTTGTAATTCTGATAATTTTAATAGTTTCATTATTTATCTAGAAGATGTAGTTAATACTATAAATTCCTTAAGTAGTGATACTAAATCATCAGTTGGAAATTATTCATCTATATTTCTTAAAAAGTGTTCTAATTATAATGTACCACCGATTTTGATTTTATTAACTCTTGCATTAAACATGGCAAATTTTTAAATGACTGGAAATGTGGACAAAATTATTGAGGAAAATTTTTCATTCTTTTGAAAGATTCAATATCTTCTTGTCAACATGATCTTATGCCTGGTATATCTACATTTACTAATTTGACATTAGTCACTTGAGAAATAATCAGTTCCATGGAATGTGTATTCAATGCGATGTTATACATACAGATTTTTCGAAAGCTTTTGACTCTGTTAGTCATTCTCTCCTTTATAAATTTGGTTTAACTTTTATTTTATTTTTTAAAAACTTTCTAATGAATAGAAAACTATCAGCTGTTATTGGAATTTTTTCTTCAAAAAGTTTGTTTAATGCTTTTTCTAGTATTACTCAGGGGACACATCTTGGACCTTTATTATTTTCATGATTTATAAATGATTTAGCATCTATATTAAAATTTAGTAAATGCCTCTTATTTGAAGATGACCCTAAATTGTTCTCAAATATATCAAATATAATTTATTGTCGAAAATTGCTGTCCGATTTAAATTGTTTGTCCCAATGGTGCTATGATAATGATATCCAAATTAATGTTCCCAAGTGCTGTATGGTTTCTTCATACGTCGTTTAGAACATATTATATTTAATTATTCTGTAGATGACAAAGCTTTTAAGCGTGAAGTAGAATTTAAGGATTTGGGAGTTATATTTGACGTTAAGTTATCATTTAGTCATCATATTGATTATGATTGGTTTTATAAAATGAAATTCAATAGAATTTAGTACGTATAAATCATTGTATGTTTCATTTGTCCGTAGCATTTTAGAATATTTATCAATAATTTGATATTCATTTTATAAAAAAGAATCGGCTCGTTTAGAGCGCATTGAAAAATGTTTACAAAAATGATTTTTAAATTATTATTATGGCCTAATGTTCCCTCCCATGATACTAGGAGAAAGTTATTTGTCTTTCAAACATTACATGACCGTAGATCTTACAGTTGTATCATGTTTGTTTATAATATTTTGTCTGGTCTAGAGACTTGTTCTGATTTGGACGATTATCTCAAGGAGAAACAGTATATTTATTAATGCTTTTCATAGAACTATGCTATAAATGAACCAATTACAAGATGTTTAAAATTATGTAATAGTTTAAATTAAATTTATTTATTTTATAAAGTTAATTTATGTAATCTGTATGATTAAATCTGTAGATGAAAAAAGAAATAATAAATAAATATGAATAAATTGTATAATTAAATTTGTAGAAAAAAATAAATAAATAACAAGCTAATTGTAAAATATTATTATATTATTATTCGAACTATTCGAAATCCGGTTTCTCCAAAAAAATCGAATAATCGATCATCATGCCGTGTATATAAAAGACTGACGTTACTGACTGACCAACTGATTGAGTGACTAACTGACTAATTCATCATCAGTCAGCTCAATCGCCCACCAACTAGCTCGGGATTTTTGGAAGTTCGAATATTTAGGGGTAAACTAATATAGATGCAAATAAACATTAATACCTAACATTGTTCATTTACTGGTACTTTATAAAATCATCGCTTTTAGGAAGAAAATTAGTAAAAATTATATTTTGGTGCTTTTTTGTCACCAAACGTAACTTCATACAAATGAAATTTACATCGTATTTGTAACTTATGGAAAAATGACGAATAAAAATCTATTGCTTTTTTTTAAAATTCGAACGTTAAAGGGGTAAAAATCGTTTCTATTTTTAGTACTTTTTCAATAAAATATTTTTTCTATTTATTGACATATACATAAAAGAATTTTAATATGAATCCCACTAAAATTTAGAAATTCATTGGAATACAATTTTTGTTGCATGCATGCTGGAAAAATGTACCAAAAATGGGGTAAAAAAAGCACATTTTATTCGAACTAAGTGATGATTTTTTATAATATTACACCTAGAAACCTGAAGTTAACTACATTTAGTCCTAAGTTAGTGAGATTTCACAAGGGGGACTTTATGGTACTTTTCTGTTCGTCTTATGGCACTTTTTGTATTTTGTGTAATAATTAACCTCGAAGCATAAAATTAAAGGTAGATTGTTCTGTGTATTAAAATTCCCAAGGGGTGAATTTGTGGTATATTTTTATACTCTTCACATGAAATGACACACATAATTTTGTCATTTTATACGAAAGTCTTTAAATATATATCCAAGGCCACAAATTGATAAATATACTTTTGAAAATGTATATCTGCCTGTTCGTCTTTATGTTGAAATGGAATTTTTGAAGCCCATAGTCCAATAAATACACTTCTATTACAACACATATGTGGCATATAGTCTCGAAAGTCTTGGTATTGTAATTCAGTGAAATTCGTTTTTTTTTTTCGATTTTCTAGAACAGCCTCAAATTTTTTAACAATTTTCTTTGCCCTAATTTAACCATATTTTCTATTGCACAAACATTAATATATAAATATTAAATAGTGTTCAAGACTACAAACTGCTAAGCCTGAGTTTTTTTTTTGAGTGTTTTTTTTTTTTTTTTAAATTAGGCCCTAAATTATTTAAAATCATTTCTAATTTACATTATGATCCCATAAAGCTTTAAATTTAGTTTTTTAAAATTTATAATTGGTGATTTGAGTAACACTAGATGTACTGCGAACTTAGATTTGTATACAGTGAACTCGCGGAAATGTGAACTAATTTTTACCAAGGCTGAGTTCGTATCCCCAGGACTCCTTACAAATTTCTGTTTTCCCTAAAAAATATAAACATTTTCATTATTAAAAAAAATAATAATAATAATTTGACGAGAATTTCTGGTCACGTTTTGGTGTGTTTTTTATAAAAAAATATTATTTAGATTTGAATTGCATTTTATGCTTTTTATATAAGCAGTGTTGCCAATTTAACATTTTCAGTGCTAGATCTGCCATTTTTTCTCAGAACTTTTCGAATTATTTTTGGCATTTTTCTAGCATATTTTGCGCACGTTTTTATTAATTTGTAATTTTGTACTATTAAAACATTATCAGTATTTTCTTTTTTCTAAAATTTAGGACTGGAAAATATAGTGATTTTAATTATGGTAACTGACGCGAACTTTAAGGCGATTCTCAATCAGGTCCAAAATGATTCGGTATTTGATGTTTTAAATAGTTGTTAATAAACATTATACTTAGCTTTAGTTTTTATCAGTTTAAGTTAAGTGAAACAATCTCATAATAATTAATTTATTCGATGTAATTAATACATAATGGGTAAAGATATTTCAAAAAACTTAGTTTCTCGTCATTTAGCACATAGTATTAAAAAGTCGCAATTTAGTTCTACTTTAAAAAAGGGGCAAAAAAGGTGGAAAGTGGTTGAAAAAGGGGCTATTGGCGACTGTTACTTACTATAAATATAATTTCACATAAAATGTAATAGATACTAATATAAAGTACACAATATTTTAGATCGATTTTAAAGAGTTATAACGTTTTTTTTCCCCAAGCTTTGACACCCCCTAAAGGTTGTATATCAAACGATTTAATTACAAGAGCAATAAAACTCCATTCTTTATTTTGAAATATTTGAAACGGTGTCCATTTTCTAATTTAAAAAATGCAAAAAACTACAGTTTTGAAAAAATGTCCACAATATAATTTAACACTGGTCAACTACACATTGATTGAATACAATTTGGCCTATTTCGACAAATGTTTGTAATTTATATAAAAGGAATTGGATATATATGCTAAAATCCACGATTACAGGATTCAAAAGAAAGAAAAAAAACTTGTTGAACACTTTTTTTTTTGATTTTTTACCTTTGAATTTTTGTTGTTTTACTCCACATCAAAAGTTAATTTAAAAACTATACATATATATATATATATATATATATATATATATATATATATATATATATATGTTTAGCCTTTTTAAGGCTAAATATACCCTTCCTATTTTGCTTTTATCCTCAAAATTTTCGTTTTAGCTTCTAGCTCACTTTTAACCTTCTTGGTTATTAAAATTGTCTTAAAAACACTAATATTTTAGTTTTTTAACAACAAAGAAAATAATTTTTTATTTGCTATGACTTATTTTATTTTTACACAATCATCCACTCAAGCATTTTCTAACATTTATTAGCACAAAAATCGAGATTATTTATATTTAACAAAAATTGTCATCTGCGGCGCTTCATTTTCCAAATCAAAACTAATTTAACTAATTGTATGGACTTACTATATCGATAATTATATTTTATTATATTTCATTAATTATGGAACTATTTATTAATATACATAATTTAAAAAAAAAATATATAAAAGCGAAAAATCATCCAATAATTTAGAAATGCTTAATCGAAATGGAATTATAGTTAAAAAATTACCAGAAAAAAAGACTTCAAAACATTGGGTCAATTTCAATATGAACAAAATTCTAAAGCTTGATATAATCCAAATTTGTATTGGAATTCTTCAACATTTCACTGGCAGCTGTTCTATATTTTATTTATAAATTTATTACAATGTTCTTGAAACAATATCGAAAACTAATGAGAACGAGAAAAAAATTAGTTTTTAAATTAAAAGAAAAAAAAAAAAACTTTTGTCTGGTCTTATTTTTGGGGCATTGGGCTTTTTTAACTTTTTAATAGTTCAATTTACCCTCTTTTTTCGCACCACCTTGTCTTGAGTTCGATCCTTGTCCAAGACTTCGAAAAATTGTTTTATAATTTAACTTGAAAAAATCAAAATTTTTGAAACGTCAATTAAGGAATTGTCAAAATATCTTTTTATATACTTAAAAATTTTCTCTTTGAAATTTATTAAATAAAAATTCCTCTTTTATTTACCGGGATTCGAACCCATAAGCACACTAAAAGACTTCTAGCTTTGAATTCTTACCCCCAAAGCCATATGAAAACATGAAATTTCATATTCATAAATCACTTTTGTTTTATTTTGTAAAAAAAAAATCAACAATATTGAATTTGAAATATATTCGACATATTATATTATAAATTGATTTTTATGCCGTTCACATATATGAAGGGTATATATATTTGCAACAAGATTTTTTAGATAGTCTAATGAATGTGTTCTAGACTACAAATTTTAAGTCATGATTCGTTTAAATATGAGCATATTTGTTATGAAAACACACGTTTGGCAAGAAAATCTGAGTATGTGAGATATTTTTTTCTTTAAAAATTATCACTTAACTTTAATTTTGTTCCAGGGTTTTAAAATAAAATATATAGTAAAGTAAATAATTTCATTATGTAGGTATATCATGTTTGGTGGATTTCTGTCTTAGAGCCAGGCGCTTCTGGAATCATTTTAGGGAGGAGTTTTGAAGAAGCTTATTTTACTTTTAAGTGAAATAGAACAATATGTTTTTGAAATACTTTTATATTACAAGTGCCCAATATCATGGTAAACGTCTATTTACAAATATGATGTATATTTCCACACTATACCAAATTTTTAATAAGAGATAATATCCGTATGACTCCATTCTTTAAAATTTCTTTAATTACATCTATTTATTTTTTTATTTATTTATTTATTTTTCAGAAAAAAGTTTTTTTTTATAAATATATAAATTTTAATGAATTTGTATATAATTATAAGCAATATAGATTTTGTGAAGGGTATAAAAGATTTGATCCAGCCGAATATAGCGCTTTCAATTATTGTTCTTGTAATGGTACTTTTTGAATTTTATATAATACTAGCTTTTCCCGGTGCGCTTCGATATCCCTTTTGATGCCATGACTATTATTTACATTACATGGGAGCTACTCTCCATGCTACTATTTCTACTAATTTCAAGTTATACTCCTTTAGAGATGTGAAAATTAATATTTGCTTTGTATGGAGGCTACTTCTCCCCCGGACCCATCCATTCTATTTTCATATCATCAATACAATATTATCAATATATAAAAAGAAGTTTTAGCTCTCGCAATAGTTTCTTAGTTCCTTAGATATTCTATAAAGAATATTTTCTTTGTATGAGGTGTACCATTTCTTGAACCTACCCATTTTATTTTAAATTATGGATGTTGATGAGAAAGTTACTCCTACAAAATGATAAGACTTTTCCTATAAAATTTCTTAAGATATATAAAATTTATTATTTTTGTTCTATGGGGGTACCATTCCTCCTGGTCCTATCCATCCGTTTTTATTCTAAGTTTGGAAGTGGATGAGAAAGTTATTTTAATTTTAAAAATAACTTTAATTAAAAGTTAAAAATTTTAAGATTTTTTCTGCAACAATTTTTAAGTTGTTTGATAATTAGTATTTTCTTTGTATGGGAGATACTATTCCTCCTAGTCCTATCCCTTCTATTTTTATCACAATTATAGAAGAAAATAAGGAAATTATTTCTTCAAATTCGATGGTTCAGCAGTTTACCTGTTCATAAGGTACAAATAAACAAACAAACATACAAGCATATTTAATTTTTATACATATAGGTAAAATTGAATCTAGAAACATAAAAAAAATTCGCAAGGGGGGACTTTGTAATACTTTTTGAATTTTTTATATTATTAAACCTAGAAACATGAACTTAAATATATGTGGTCTTAAGTGAATGAGTATCTATAAGACGGGACTTTCTGGTACTTTTTCGTTCTTCTAATGGTACTTTTTGAATTTTCTGTCCTATTGAACGAAGAAAGATTAAATTACATATACATGGTCCTATAGAGAATAATTCACATTGATGTACTTTTTCGTTTTTCTAATAGTAATTTTAAGATTTTATTTAATATTGAGCCTAGAAACACTAAATTGAAGATATATGATTCTTATTGAATGAGAATACCTAAGAGGAGATTTTGTGGTACTTTTTCGTTCTTCAACATTAAGGAATCAAATCGATTCAAAATGCACCTCTGTAAATTTACAAATTTTAAATACAAAAAATGAAAAACATAATATAATTTATTATTTCGATACTGATCTGATGACTTCTTGATGCCAATGTGGTATCAACTTTCGTTGATAATTTGAACACGTTGAATTTGTATACATACGAGGAAGATTCACTACTTATAATGAATAGTATAGTTTTCTATACATATGTGGTCTATTGTTCTCTGGGTGTAATTTTGCTTTTAAAATTTTTTGTAATAATTAATAAAGAAATATAAAATTAAAAGATATGTGGTTTTACGTGGATGAAAATCAACAAGCTCTATTAGTAACATTCTTTTCTACTAAAAATAATAATAAAAATAATGTAAAAAGCTGGTACCCTACAAATCTTCTAAACCAAAAGACATAGCCATAAATTTTAAATACTATTCTTTCTTTATCACATATATGTCAATCATATCGTTGGTACCTTTTGAAAATCATATTATTTATTTCAATTAATGTAAGGTAATAATAATGTAATATAATTTGTATTAATTTCTTTTTTAATCATAAATAAAGCAAATTTTTCTTCAAAAAAAAAAAAAAAAAAAAAGCAAAGAAAATATTTGATAACTTTTCACCAAATTTATCTGGCACCTATGCCTACAGCACATCTTTAATGTTTTCAATAGAAATTTAAACGATAATGTGTGTTAAATAAAGCATAGCCTTATCCAAATTTTGTAAATATTCAAGAGGTTTTTTTAAATTATTTGTAAAGTTCTCAAAAGGGAAGGCTGAGGTCAACCAGTAAAAAAATTCACCTTAAAGTCAACATATTACGCAAAGCAATACCACCTTCATAATTTCTATTGTCTCAACTAATTTGCATGGAAAACAAACAAATTGTCTCAGTATATTGTCAAAATATTATCTTAAAATCGAAAATGCAATTAAAATAACACTATCTTAACACATCATCTGACATTTTACAAATTTCTTGGAATTTTGCCAACAAAAACATACAACATAAATATTATGAAAACTAAGTATATATTTCTTAAGACCCTAAATGTATGTGTGCAAATGAGTGAGTGAGTGCACTTACACAACATGTTAATTACTCACACTAACAAAACGGAGGAATAAAACAAATAAAATATTTTTAGGAAAGTTGCACAAAAGTCGAACTACTTAAAACATCCTTTATATATGAAGATTTTTCTTATTTTCACAAAATGTTCATTATACTTTCAACTCTTTAAATGTATAAATATGTATATTTTACACCCATACACATGATAAAATAATATATCTAGTATATTGAGATAAAATAACATACAAATACAATGTAATCTTACACATCTTTTACACTCTAAACAAACACAATTGTATGTTACGGGAGAATGTCGTATGTACAGTACAGGAGAAAAAAGTTGAATCACTACTGAATAGCACCAAAGGTTTCCAATATTCTGTGATATATAAGAATTGTATTTTCTTTCACTGTATTTATGCTGAGCTTTTTTTTAGAAATTTTACACTAGAGAAGAACGAGAGCAAAAAAAAAGAAAAAAATAAAGGTGTTAATTTAACATTGTAAATATAGTTTAAACTTTTTGGTTCATACTCATTTATACAAATTTATACACACACATACGAGTACATATAGTCCTTAAGTGTGTGTGTTTTATTTTTCATGATTTTGAGTTTTTGACTTCATTGTTATTGTAAGGAACAAGTAAAACTTTTACTTTAGTGTTTCTTGTTGTTGTGTTTTTAAAACAAGCAAAAGCCAACTTTTATAGTACATACTCGTATAAATATATATGTATGTAATATATCTGTGAGACTTATATGTATCTGGGTTTCTGTTTATATGAAATGATTTTTCTCTAGGCATTTAGATCCCTATAAAATGTACAAGTACGAGTATGTGATAAACTTTTGTTAAAATATTTTTACAAAGTTTCCAAGTCCTTTTTTGTTTTTTTTTTTTTTTTTGTTTGTTGCTATCGTTTGGTCTCGTATGTTTTTATGTTTTCTTTGTAGTCATAGTTGATAAGTGGTGTGGAATATGAGTTCATTGTTCAGACATTATAACAATGTTATATGGGATTTGTTTGGTCACTATGGTTTAATAAAAAAAAAGAATAGCTAAACAATGGTAGATTTATATTTAAGTAAATTTAGCAAGTAAATTATTATGTATAAAATTTACTAGATTTTAAATTTTTTAAAGAGAAAAAGAGAAATGGAAAAAATTTATATAGATGGTTTCATCTTTTATTCAGACGTGTTAAATAAATGTATGCAGTTCCTATGAAATCGATATAAAGAGGAATATTTATATATAGGGAAAATAAATATAGATTCTGAGTTTAAATATAAGTTCAGAAAAGTTTGATTTAGATGGTATGTTGGTATGTTGAGTATCAACAAATGCCTGTGTCAGCATACGATTTGTTGAAAGTAATTTTTTTTTTTTCATATCTCAGTAAAACAAATATCAACAGAAAATTAAGCATATAAATTTTGAGTTAAAATCTAAACTGGGCCAATATTCTTTTACTTTTTTTTTTTTTTTTTTTTTTTTTTGTAACGGATTCAAATCTCAATTAAGTTAGTAAATAGTTTTCATCTTGTACGTAAAAAATTCACAATAATAAGCAACTATGTTAGTAGCTTAATAATTAATAAAAATGAATGAATTTTTAAATATTTTTTCAAACAAGTAAGAAAATATTTGACCGAGCATGATCATATAATACATGTAGCATTTTTTACATATATATGTAATCAACGCGATTTTTTGGTCACTTGCATACTTTACCTAATTGTATCAATTATTATCTTGATGCTAACTTTTATATGGGATTTGTGCACGTTAAAGTAATTTTCGAAAGTGGGCCTAATATGCAAGTTATTGTCATTTATAAACCAATCTTCGTAAAATTTGTCATAACGATTTATGAATATGTAAAATATAGTTTTCTATATTTTATTAAAATTTTAATATAATTGAGACATTTATGAATGCAATAGGATTTCATTCCGGGAGGATATTTTTATGGGCACTAGGTGAAATAATTGACAGATTCTTACGCAAAATTTCAGGAAACCAACTTTAAAATTACGATATGTAATTTGTTCACAATGTTTAGATGGACACCCAGTTAGAAAGACGAATATAGTTTAAACGATTTAGAAAGTGATTCTGTGTCGAATGGTATACTTTAAGCTAGTGTTTTCTGTGCGCTGCTTGAAACGGAAATACTATTGAAATATTAATTCTATATGCTAACAAATTTTTCATATACTGAAAAGCTTGCAAACACTTTTAAAAAATTCTATATTGGTCAGCAAGCGTACAAAATTTGTTATGAAGTAATAATTTAATGTTTAGACGATATGCTAAAATCATCAATATATGTTTGTTGGCATCGTTAACAAATAGTCAGCATATGCTGTCATAAATATGTTTTGAGTTTACATGATATGTGGCATTGGTAACAAATTTTTCAGCATAAATGTGCTGGTTCAATAAATCGTCTAAACCTACTTTAAGACAATTTTTTTTCGATACTAATATTTATATATATATATATATATATATATATATATATATATATATATATTATATATATATATATATATATATTATATATATATATATATATATATATATGTATATATATATATATATATATATATATATATATATATCTACATATATGTATATATATATATATATATATATATATATATTTATTAGTGTGAATTCAGCTGTACAAAACTTACTTCTGTCAAATATTATCACGATATTAACATTTATATTAAATTAGTGAAATTTTTTATTTAAAATAAGCAATAGTTCTTAAATGGGACAGATTAAATGCGGGTAAATCGCTATGAAACTTGCCACATTTAAATAAACTTTATTTTTTCTGAATTTATATGAATATCAAATCAAATATTTATGAACTCAGTTTCATACCAAAAAGTGTCATTGTGTCATTAAGTAACATAGACATTAAGTAACTTTCGAAAGTGTCATTTCTTGAAATACCTTCATTGCACATATTGTAGCAAGCAGTGAAATAACGAGGAATATTTCAATCGTTTTTCAATCTTTATTAGTTTACGTGCAACAAAGTCTTGAAAAATCTTCACGCTTTTACAGTGAATAATCATTCGAGAAATTACATATTTATTATAGGTTATAGGCCTACTTAAAGACACCATAAATTAGTTTTAAAAATTTGCAATACACCTTCAAAATTTCGAGTTATTCTGTTTTTGCATAAATGTATTTCTAATTCTGTTATTCTTTTATTTATTTTTCCTTTTTACACTTCTTTGGAAATCAGAAAAAACATGCTTTTAAGGGTATACATTTTGGTCAAATATGAAAAGCAAATTTTCAAACAACTTCTAGAAAAAATTCAATTTCTACATAACTTTTCGAGTTTAATTGCGATTCATTAAAATTTTTTCTGTTAAACCTTATGCAACTATTCAAAAAATTCTTAAGAGCTATTTTGCTGTGAATTTAAAATTTTTAAATTGGACAAAAACTGTATAAGTTATTCGATTTTATCTGCAGAAATTTACTATAACTTTCCATACATTTTTAATTTTATCCTCGAAAAGTAAAAAAGCACGGAAAAATATTTTGTCTTAAATTATACAAATAATTTAAAATAAAATTTACAAAATGCTTAGTAAAAATTGACATTAAAATTCAAAATTTTGAAAAATAAAAGGGAAATAAATTTAAAAATGGTGAATAATATATAAAAGATGGTAATATAATTAAAAAGCTACGTCCTTCTGCTTTCAAAATCAGAATCAAAATCTTAAATTGACTTTAAATTTATGAAGCTACGAAATCTTTGGTGCAGGAACTATACTAAAAAAGGGGAGTTTCAAAATTTTTCTAAATTGTTTTGTGATGTACTCAAAAAAGTCTATAATCCACTTTAGATCGTTTTGCGAGTTAAAATAAAAAGTGTCATTTTGTAGCAGCGTGTTACAAATTAATATGTTTTCACTCATTAGAAAAAAGGCAAAATTTACGAATGCTTATGATTTATGTAACATGAAATAAGGCTTATGATTAATAATAATTTGATACCTTATTTTTGTGTTAATTTTTTCCAAATTTTACAACTTTCAAATAAATTTCTGTGTATCAGTATTATCAGATATGGTTAAATTTTGCGGAACAAATTAAACCTAGTTTTGTGAATTTTTTCCTGTGATAAAATTGTTTTAGTTTTCATTTTAAAACAATCACTTCAATTTGTGAGAAATAAAAATTCTAATAAAATATGTAAATTTAGTTTCATTCTGACAGTAAGAAGTTCAATTTGAATCATGCAACATCGTGGAACACGAACAAGTGAATTTTTTAGAAACTCCTTTGGAGTTTCGGAGGCTTTAATACTTCTAGTTAGTATTTTTTTTTTTATTTATTTATTTAAAAATTTTATGATAATTATTTGACAAAAATGTTCGAATTGCATTGCGACATAAAGCACATTTTCTAAATGACTATAGAAAACCCTCAAATAAAATTTTGCGTTTATCATCAGTGTTGTCAGTTTTTTATTTAGCTTTTTGATTCTTTAAATTACCATAAAAATTCTAAAATTTTAATATTTCAATAAAGAAAAAAAAAAAAGAATTTATTTTTTACAATATTTTTACAATATGCATTTAAGCCTTTTAGTGTATTAATTCGGGCTGGCAGCAAAATGATCCAAGTACAAAATTACCCAAAAGAACTGATAATTTTCCCAAAAATGAAAATTTGAAATTTTGCCCAAAAAAGCGAAAAAAATGCCCAAATATTTATAAAAAATCACCCTCATCCATCTCTATTATGACACTTTCTGGTATGAAAATGTAACAATTTTTTTTTTAATTTTATATACATTTGAATAACAAATAAATTTCATATATTTAATCCCTAATTGCGCAACCCTGATTGTCTTTATAAAAGTCTATTACAATTATTTGTCATGACTATTATTAATTTTACTATTAATTTTATTATATTAATTTTTTTTTACCAAATTGATTTCACTTCCGTTCTATTTTTGAATACATCATGATCCGAAGGGTTAAATTCTGTGGCTCCACCAAATTTACTAATTGTTATCAATAACAGATAATTTATTTAATTTTTCATTAAAAAGAGAAAAAAAACTCAAAAGTTCTCTCAAATAATAAATCACATTATTAATTTAGCCCATTGGATAAAAATATGTGAATTTTATTAGATTAGATAACAAAGAATTACATACATAATTTCTTCAATTTGTTAGATTTAACTATTATTTTATATATGATCCAAAATCCATAATCATAATGAATAATCAAAAGAACATTTCAATGTGCACCAAACATTGGCCTATTGTACCTCATAAACAGAAAATAATTGCCTTCTGCAAAATATTCAGATGTTATTCACAAACTGAGTAAATTCTAGTGGACAACATGGAATGGAAATCTATTCAACTGGAAAAGTTTACATTTTTGTATGGTTAATTAGAATTTAAATAGAATTTAATTAGAATTAATATTTTAATTAGAATTAATATTGCCTGGAATAAATAATTTTAATATTAAAATATTAGCTATAAATTTACAATTGTCTATTTAAAAAATATTCTAAAAGTTATTGTAAAACTAAAACTATAATATAAAAACTTATTTCTTATCTTTTTATCACATTCGTAAAATTTTGACATATTATTGTTCTTTTTTTCTCTAATTACATTTATATCAAGATCAATATTTAATTTTGCAAATCATTTTAGAATCCGTTGGTCCGTGTTATAATTGTCAATATAACATTTGTTAAATTTGATGAAATTAAAAAGTTGCAGTTTTCAGAAGAAAAAAGAATATATAAGTATTAAAGCTAATTTAATTAATATAAAAATGATCACGTTTATTAATAAATAAAATAAAGATTAATCAAACAATAATAGTGAAATTTAACAAAAAAAATTAATAACAATAATAATAATAATAATAATAATAATAAATAAAAATTATACTAATAATTATATTAGTGAAAGAAAAAAACTAACTAAAAAAAGAAAAAGAAATACAAAAAAAACACTATGAGGTTGACAAGTCCTTTGCCATTAACCTCACCTAGTGCATGTAGTGTATGGCTTCCAAACCACTTCAACCTATTACGCTGAAGCCCTACACAGTGACAGAGTATGTGCTCCACTGTCTCTAGCTCCTCAACATCATCGCACGTTCTACAAAAGCCTGATGTGCCAATGTCCCACTTACTCATCATATTCCCTATTGAGAAGTGACCCGTAACTATACCTACTATGGCTCTAAGACTACCACGACTCATACCTAGAAGATGCTTGGAATCCGCCAGTTTTAAGCTAGGCCATAATGCCCTAGAAACTCTGCAGTCCGATCTGTCACTCCAGGCTCAATTCGTGTTGTCTAGAGTCCACTCCCTTATGGCCCTAAAGAAGGACCCAATTGGAATCTTAACAGATGACTCTATGAAAGACCTATCTAGCTCCGAGCCACTGCGAGCTAGCTCATCGGCCATTTCGTTGCCAAGAATGTCACAATGACCAGGAACCCAACAATAGGAATCCATTAACCTTCTCAATTCCCTTCTGCACTCAAGTGCCAATCTGGATCTAACAAAATGACTAGTCAGAGGCAATAACGCTGCCTGATAGACCCTCGTTCAACATTCCTCTCAATCAAGCCTAGAGCCTTATAAATGCCAAGAATCTCCGCTTGAAAGACACTACAACTGTCAGACAATTTGTAGGATCGTCTAATATCAGTTCCCATAAAGTATACACCTGCACCAGTGCCAACTACCATTTTCGAACCGTCCGTGAAGACCGCACACCCTCCATAGAGCTTTTCTACTCCATCCCAGAGGTCCCTGCTAGGTAACACCAAAGCGGGAGTAGCCCCGAAGTCAATCGTAGTGCCGACATAATCCGTAGGCTCAGCCAAGGATAGTGTCCGACCGTTGAATTTGACTTCTTCTAGTATGCTGACGTACCCCGTTCTAGAAGTACCTAATAATCCCAGTTCCTTCAATCTAAATAAGCCGCGGACAGCCATACCCCTCACAAATTCCTCAATTGGAAGAAGGTGGAGGATTATGTCCAGAGCCGCCTGAGGTGTACTTCTCCTGGCACCTGAAATGCCAACTGAAGCACACCTCTGAACTTTAGAGAGAAGTTTCCTATACGTTTCTTTATCCAATACCTTCCACCAGACTGTACAGTCATAAGTTAGAATCGGTCTTACAACCGAAGTGTAAATCCAGTATACAACTTGCGGCCTAAGGCCCCAATTCTTACCTATAGAGTTCCTGCAGATGTAATAGGTATTCAGTCCCTTCTTGACCCTCTCTTGGGTGTTTCTCCTCCAAGACAATTTACTGTCCAAGTACACACCCAGGTATTTGTCCTCACTTGACAATGCAAGCTCAATCCCGTTCAATACTGGCAAGCTAAAATGCTCGACCTTGTATTTCCTAGTGAACAAAACTAGTTCCGTTTTCTCGGGGTTTACCCCTAATCCCTTACTGTTGGCCCAAAGGGACAGATCACGTAAACCTGTCTGCATGACCTCACTGATCGTAGATAAAAACTTACCAGAGACCAGTAAAACAACGTCATCGGCGTAGGCCACAATCTTTCGTCCCTTAGCATCAAACTGCCTTAAAATGACATTCACGGCCAAGAGCCACAGTAATGGAGAAAGGACCCCCCCTTGTGGTGTGCCCCTAGTCATGAGTTTCCTCATACAAGTGCCTCCCATGTTTGAGTTGATAACCCTGCTGCTAAGCATCAGAATTATCCACTCAACAAGGAGCTTACTTATATTCAACGAAACAAGTGATTCCTCAATAGTCTCTATCGTGATATTATTGAAGGCCCCCTCTATATCGAGAAAAGCTGCCATGGTATATTCCCTCTGCAGCAGACCCCGCTCAATGTAACTCACAACGTCATGCAGAGCACTCTCAACGGACTTACCTTTAAGATAAGCATGTTGAGACTCGCTAATGACCTGAGTTCCTATGCTAGTCCTAAGATAAAAATCGATCAGTCTTTCTATTGTCTTCAATAGAAAAGACGATAGGCTGATCGGTCTGTAATCCTTGGGCTTCGAGTGAGTCGTTTTACCCGCTTTGGATATGAAAATGACCCTTACCTCTCTCCACCCTCTGGGAATGTACTTCATTCTAAGACATTCCCTAAAAACCTCCGTCAATAGAGAGATGGCTCTTTCATCGACATTCTGTAGCATGGCCGGAAATATTCCATCCGGGCCCGGAGATTTGTATGGCTCGAATGAATTTACCGCCCATAATACCTTGTCTCTAGTGATCATCTCCCTTATCACATCGGTATCCCCAGCATCTGATTCGGGTTGTAGGTTATCACTGACGCTACCTGTCCCTCCATCAGATTCTATATCCTTACAGCCTGGAAAATGAGTCTCCATAAGTAAACTGAGGGACTCTGAGCTAGACTTTGTCCACGAGTTATCCGCACGTTGTATGTATCCAGGTGCCACTGGATCCTTGGATAATACTCGCCTAAACCTAGACAACTCGTTAACAGAGTCCACCGATTCACAGAAATTTACCCATGAAGTCCGTTTCGCTCTTCTAATGTCCTTCTTATACTTAGAGAAACTATCTCTATAGCTATTCCAATCCTCATCGCTCCTCGTTAGTTTGGCTCTATTAAACAGCTTCCTAACTGTAGACCGCTGGTCCCTAAGTTCCCTAGTCCACCATTTCGGCTGTTTCCTTTTTCCAGAATAAATCACTGGACAATTGAGCACAAAACTATTCCTAATAACATTCGTGAAATTATTCACCACCAACTCGATACCCTCAACTGAATCTCTCCAGTCCTCAGTATCCCTAAGGTCCCTACAGACTGACCTCCTAAAGGACTTCCAATCTGTCCTTCTCGAGTTCCTATAGGGCTGCTCCCTCGCTTTCTCAAAGTTGAGACTAAAAGATATCATGCTATGGTCGGAAAAAGAGTAATCCAAAACTACTCTCCAATCCCTAACATAATTTCCCCCACGGTTAGCCAGCGTTACATCTATAACTGTTTCCCTATCTTTCGTTCTGAACATAGGAGTACTACCCCTATTACAGATGTGTAGATCATAACAAGTTATAAAATCGTATACCAACTCACCTCTTTTGTTGATGTCCCTGCTTCCCCATTGATAGTGGTGAGCGTTCGCATCACATCCCAAGATCATGTACGCGCCTCTCCTCCTAGCGTGCTCCTCCAGCTGCTGCAGAGCGATACCTGGTGGATCGGCTGTCTCGTACGGCATGTACACAGCCGCCATTATAAGCCCGCTACCTCCAGCGGCTTCCTGTTGGACGACTGTAAGGTCCCCACTGCTAAAGGAATGAAGAAAATTAATATTTAGATTATTCCTAGCCAGTATACATGTCCGTACCTTTTCCGTTGTGGATGGTATGAACATGTTACAAATATTATAAACATTTTATTTTTTATCTTATTATATATATATTTTTTTAATTTCTACATTTTTTGTGAAAGGGACACTTTAATTATCACTATTATTTTTATTTTTTCCATTTCTCTATTTATGCGGCGAATACAGCCAAGTTCCGAACTATTTACTTATTTTCTTCATTTGTTTTGATTAATATTCTCTTTTTTTCCAAATTGGGTTCAATTACTATATAAGATTTTTTTTTATAACCAAATATACTTAAATTCTTTCTTACACTCAAGCCTCTATTTACTACTTAAAAAGAAATAATTAAATTAAAATTGGTTAAATATTTAAAGTTAAATATTTATTCTTTAAATAATAATATTATTAATAATAATATTATTTGAGAATTATTATTACCTTTTTTATACATATACAATATACTACATACTCTAATATTTGTAAATAAATTCTGTTAAACATTTTTAAACTATCAATTGCTAAATTTAATATAAACAGAGGAATCATGAAGAAAATATCATGTGGCTAATTGCTTAAAGAATTTATTTTAAGGGACAATTCACAACACTATCAAGCACTGAATTCTCACAAGTGTAGTTTTCGAACTATGGGTGGGAAAAATGTGCTTCGGTTCCGAACATCTGACCAAATTGATTTATTCAACTAGCGTTACACTAATTTTTTATTTATTTATTTTTTTTTTTTTTTTTTTTTGACACTGGCATATTATTAAGGGCATGATGAACATATTTCTACACGTTATGCATTATAGTGATGCTAGATTCAGAAAATCCCGCCAGACTGTAGATAGCCGGAAGACAAAACTAGCATGCCTAAGAATTTTAGCTTCACTATGCCAAATTAATGTCATATGCGTATATGATAAAATTTATGAACAAAATCAGCCACATTCAGAATGAAAATAATTTTAAGTTTGGCCTGAGTAGAATTCTGATCTGGATTAAAACAATTTTCTAGACAAGCGGTTTTCGGTCGGACGCAAAGGTTTTCAACTCTGGCGTATTCCAAACCCAGGATTCGCTAAATCAAACTTTCCTGAATAGGATGACTTTTTACTTACTTTCTCATGCATGTTTTAAAATTGAAATAGAAAAATAAATTAAGGCGAAACATCACCCAAAATATCAAAAATGAGTTATCAAAAACGAATTATTTTTCATATGAAATGTGACCCAAATGTGTACGGAAATTTATGGGAGATTTTTCTATATTTTTTTTAGGGGATTTTATTTTGGGTCATTTTGTTTTGAATAAACAATTTATTAGCTTTTCTCTGGCTGAAAAAATTTTACAATTTCGGTGTGCCAAATGAAAACTTTTCTTAAATATTTCACTGTTTTAATCACTTATATATTTGTCTT
The DNA here is from genome assembly GCA_932274085.1 of Protocalliphora azurea. Classification (NCBI taxonomy): domain Eukaryota; kingdom Metazoa; phylum Arthropoda; class Insecta; order Diptera; family Calliphoridae; genus Protocalliphora; species Protocalliphora azurea. The sequence continues at coordinate 74,778,359 of OW026522.1, read as the reverse complement.
CAAATAAAAAAACAAAATTGAAATAAATTAATCATTAAAATTGCCGAAGAATACTGAAATATTTTACAAGTTTTTATTTCATTATTTATTTTTTATTGTCGCGATTTTCTAATCATTTGTCAAAAGATTTTTGTAGCCCTATGAGCTAGTGAAATTCTATTCACCTCATATTTGTAAACATTTTACTTTTCTACCGTTTGACACACACTCTTACTAACTAATATTTCAAAGATTTCTCAGTATCAGAAAAATGACTCCAGTTTTTAAGTAATTTTTGACCTATATTAATAATATGGTACTACAGTTGAAAAAAAAAACACTTTCCGATAAATCAGTTTTATGAAAATAACTCTCGATTTTGGGGGTAAATTAAAAGTTCTAAAAATCTACTCACATACAAACTACAATATGTTACATTCCAAGTGATTAAATTTTTTTTTTATTTTGTAGCACCTTGTAATTAATAAACATTAATAAAAATAGTGTGCTCAGTTACCAACCGAAATGCAGAAGAACGTTTCAGGTTTTTTTACAAATTTAAGAAAAATTTAATAACCACAGATCGATTAGCAACAAACTGGTTTCCGCCCGGTCAGAATTTCAGTGTTCAGAAAATTTTACTATTTTTACAATATCTGGTGTCAAACAAATATAAGACCATAAAAATTCCTAGGTAATCTAAGGGCTAACAAATCTCACAATAAGCCTATAGTACCTATTTATTCCATATTGGTATTCTTTGGTAAAAGTAAGTCACTTCCAAAATGGCGTTGGCAGATATAGAACGACATTATATTTATATTAATATTATACTGTCGAATCCGAGATTAATCCGACAAAACTGATTATATTCCATAATATCAATTTAATGTTAATAACTGCAAAATACTATGTGATAATAAAATAAAATGAATTACTTACATTTTGGCTAAAAGATTTATATATTTTTTAAGTAGTTAATATCCAGAAAATGATTTCTCAAAAATTGCATCATTAAAATTATAGTTTTAAATAGGGAATAGTTCAAAATCAATCAGCAATATTTATTTTATAGTTTTCTTAAACACAAATTCAATTATAAAATATTGTTTGTGTAAAACATTAATGAAATTTAATGCTTTCAATGTATTATTAAACGTATATCTTTTAGGAATTAATAAAATACAAAAATTTTAAGATAAAAATCTTTAACATTCGTACACACGCATAAGCATAATTCTTCATAAGACACGGAGACGAAAAATGAGAGGAAAAAAAACAGTAGCTGTTAATACTCGTATTGACTGTTGTCATATGAAAGAATTTTGGAATTAAAGTTGCTACTGCTGATGTTGGTGGCGGGCTGTGAACAAGCAACAGTTATTGTAAGTAACACTGCTGCTAAAAGCATCGGCATCAGATTTTATAAATTTATTTTTTGTAAGTTCAGTTTTTTTTTGTGTCAAATTTATTTTTATCTCATTTGTAGAGACAAAAATGAGCTGCAGGCAAGAGGTATAGAATATCAGTTGTATGTAGCTTTTACTTTATAGCGTTTTAATTTTCAAACTCTCAACACAATACGATAAGCAATAACACTAAGAAAAACATTACTAGTTGCATTAGTAATAAGAACAGCCAACAACTCCAGAAAAACGTCACACTTAAAAACGATTAAAACAACAGAACAAAATGCTAATCTCACGCATCAATTTGGTTTCAGCTTCAATGGACAGACTCATGCTTAGTGACCATAAAGATGAGCCAGAATGAATTTAAAGAAGCTAGCAATCAGGTAGTTGATTCAATGACATTTAAACAATGGATTCAAGCCAATATGTCAAGAAATTACTTTAATTTCAATACTTTTGTTCATTGTGAATTGAACCCGCACAAGCAAATAAACCATTAAAAATATATGTATTTTTTATGGCAATATCAAGGTTTTTATTTTGTGTGGAGTTCGTTGTCACTCGCTGATTATTGAAAATTTTAAAAACTATGTTATCTTGATTTAAAAAAGGATTTTTTTGCTTTTGTATTATAAAGCTACTTTTGTTTTAAAGATCACAGGTATTGTTTTTTTTTTTTACTTTTTCGGGTTGGAAAACTAAAAACAGTAGAGAAATTTAAATTGTCAGCTAATGTGTTTCAAATTGTATGCAATTTTTCTTCGATATACACTGGAATAAATTTTAGGGTATAATGGAAATATAGTAGAATATGAAACTGTAGTGTAGACCTTAAATGTATACAATGAATTTTAATTTTTATTTGAAGATTGAAATAGCATTAAGATTGTTATTTTTGATTATTTATTAGGCGATTTCAAAGCTGGGATCAACATCAATTGGAATCACTTTAATTTTAATTTTTATATATTATTTTATTTTAGTGTATTATATATTATTATTTAGTATATTTTAGTAAAACTTCTTGCAAAATAAAACGAAAACTATATACAATTATTTTTTCGAGTGTATAAATGACAAATACAGGTGACTTAGATCGTTTGTATTAGATAAAAAACTAGACTAAAAAAAAACCAAAAGACCCATTTAAATTGTTACTTTTTGTTAATAATTTTCATTCTTTTTTTCATACATTTTTTTATAACGTTAATGGATTTATCTTGTTCATTGTACTGATGTTTTTTCATAACCATCCTTTTTCTATCAGTTTTTGGATCACAAGATGGATGTTTTGTTATTTAAAATTATCTTGTGTTAAGATTTTGAAAGTGATCTTAATTAATGAAAAAAGTATTCTCAAAGTATTTTTTCACATCTAAAAGAATGAATGGACCAAATGTTATTGAATATTTTTTTATGAATGTACCTGTTACCACTGCAACATTAATTTCTATAACTCAGCTGGAGATGCCATCATAAATTTAATAGTCAAATATTAAAAACCATTCGATGAGGACCATTACTAAATACGAGTACAATTTGCCAACGCATCATAAAATGTATAACAAAGGGTTGGTATAAAATTACATCTGATCCGGGATTAAAAATTATAAATGAAAATAGTTTTTAAGACATTTATTCTTAAAGAGATAAGATGGTAAAAAATTAAAACAAGCAGCATTACAGTACCAATGCATCCAGATTTAATTATTTATATATAATGTTTAATAATTTTAAGATTTCTGCCATTACTTAAAAAAAAAGAAATAACATAACATTATTTATTGAATTACTCACGACAGCAAAAATGTTTTAAAAAAAATATCTATATAGTGGATATTCATAAATAATTTTTATTCATTTATAATTTGTCATATTCGTGTTTTACATACTTATGGTTTATTTAAATAATAGTTTTACAATAAAATCTTGTAATAAAAACATTCATAATTGCAAACACATTCTTAGTCATTCCACACTACCAAATATTATCCTTTCACTATGGGCATTTGATATATAAATTTTATTATAATTTATTAATATGTTTTTTATAATTCAATTATTATTTTTTTTTTTTTTTTTTGATATTTAAATAAATCCTATATGAAGTTCCAATGTATTAATTTCCAATGAGATATGGATAACCAAAAAGGAATAATTATCAACTCAGAAAAGTTGAACAAGGAAAAAATTCCCAATATTTGGAATTAATAATTCAATAAAATTATAGAGTAAAAAGGTTGTAACAAAAATTAATAAGTGAGAATGTTATATTCTACTTTACGGGATCTATTATACCCATTATTTGCAACTTTTTGTACTACCATAATTTAAGTTTCACCTTACCATTTTTTGTTTCCGAATTTATATCAACTTTTAAACTATTTGTATAAAATTTTGTCATCGCATACGCTTATATATCGGCGGAAAATTATAAACTGGAGTTACGGCGGGCATAAAATTTTTCTAGTATTTGGACCATAACTTTTTTGTTTATTATCCGATTTTGCCCATTTTCAATACCAAACAAACCCTATATGATGAATTTCGTCCCCCTAGGATAGGCATATATAGATTGTTTTAAGTTTCACGAGGACTCAGGATACATATAATTTATGGAGTCGTAAATGAATATTTCGATATGTTAGAAACGGAATGACATTTTAAAGGGCGTTATTTTCACATGTTATACTTTTTGCTATAAATATTTTATATCATTTTAGTTGAAAAATTTTGTGCAGTTTAAATTCTTATACAGATTACATTCATCATGTTTTGGATGAAAAATGTATTTTTAATGAAATGGAAATTTTTTCCCACATTACTGTGCTTAAATAAAAATATAATTTTGATACATTATGCATACGATTTTAAAAATTGTATCTGTGTATATTTGCAAGTTTTTAGTGCAGTCCTATATATTCGACATACCAAACTTTAACATCAAATGAAGCTGGCACTCAAGCAGGTGGGAGACCATAATCGTGTTTTGAAAGTAATACGCAGTTATTAGGAAATATTGTCCAAAGAAACCCAAGACTTTGCTTAGTTACCCCAATGCCTAGTATATAATAGTGATATCCCTTTAGTGCTCTAGTGAATAATCCCGTTAGTATTCTAAGATAGCTTTATTGAGCGTTAGTAACTGTTGGAATTTATTGAAGTGATAATGGGAAAAGAAAAATTTATCTTAAGTTTACCTTTTGTGCATTTATATAAAGGTTTATAAAAAATTTTGAGTTCATAATTTCTGCAGTTAATTTACAAATAAAAAAAAGAACTGAAAAACAATTTTCAAATGTCTAGAGCTAAAGTACTATTAATCTGTGAATTATATCTCTAAGAGCCAGTTTTTCACTTCTAATTGTCAACTAGATTAGTTAACCTAAAATGTAATCGAACTGACCATTTGAGTTTTTTAGTTCGAAATTAAACTTTGTAGTATTGACATACTGAACTGCATATACAAATATTCATAAATAAAATTAATAAAAACTGTCTCTAAAGCTAACAATCACAGAAAGATGCCGAAATATCTGCAAGTTACTCTAACCCGTTTTAAAATGTTTTTTTTTTTTTTAATTTCCACAGATATGAAGTGTATATAAATTAAAATACCAACCCATAGTGTGTGTAAATTTTGCCACAACAAACTCCTTACATCGACCACGCATCTACGAAGATAACATTTTGTAAACTTATTATGAAAGAAAAACACATCTCATCTCATTCCGGACACCCCAAATAAAAATATGTAAATTTTTGTTTTATTTTCATTTCAACAACAATGGGGCAACATTTTAAGTAATTGGTTCAACATTTAAGGATTGTTTATGATGCTTTCTGCCTGGCCCCTACCCACATATAACCACGATACAATAACAATGTTGTAAGGGCAACTAAAGCATAGAGAATGTTAGGAAGTCATATCATCATTAGACCGGATACTATTACTGCTATAAATGACAACACTATTACACTATTAAAAAGGAAAACAATTCTAACACTACCACATAATGTGCGTTATACAATGCGGGTTGTAGAAAATTAGTTTGTAGAAGCGGAAAAGTGGGCGTTATTCTTCCATTGCCATTTCTGTTACAATTTTTCAAATTCAATTCATTTCAGTTGTATTAAATACTTGAGGATTGAAAATGCTTTTAAAGTTAATACATTGAGGATTAGTTGTTATATTTGTTATAAAAAATGTTATTCCATTCAAACAACAAATACAATAGGAAACTAAATGAATGTATTGTTGTAACCAAATTATTGTGTATGTAGAACAAGTATCTTTCCACATTCGAGGGGAGAAATGGGTTTTGAGTTACATTTTAAAAAGGGTGTCTTTTTGTTCACAGAACTCAATACTTCAACTGACTACTATTCATTTGTCATTCAAAAGCTTTAAAAAGGATCTATTTTATAGTGTTGAAGTTTATAAATATTTTAGTCATTAGATTTTCATTATTTATTTGAATGTTTAACAAACACCAACATTCTAGTAAATATAATTGAGAAGCTGAAGAAATATGCGAATCTATAACCAATTTTAGATGAGCTACAGGTTAAAAACTGAATTTCTTTGTTTTAGTAAAGCAAAATGGATAAAAGTGAACTTCTTTAGTTTTATTTATTTATTTGTTTATGTATTTATTTATTTATTTATTTACTTATTTATTTATTTGGTTATTTATTTACAATTTGTCCTCTAATTTATTCCAATCATATTTAATATTCATAAGTTTTATTTGCATTTCATAAAAGATACCCAAATAGTAGGGTATAGTAAAAATTCTCTACATCACCAACCCACAAGACATGTGTACATGTTGTACTCTTCACATTCTATCAACTTCATCACATGTATATTAGCTTTACAAAAAGGACATTTGTTTTTCTAATAGTTTTCATATAAGTCCTTTAAGTTGTTTTTGTAGTCTCCTTGTTATTGTAAGTCCATTATAAGAACTTTTGCAAAAAACAACCACTGACTTGGATATTTTAAGGCAGCTTTTTTCAGGAGTGGGGGTTTTAAAAGTTGCTTGTTTGTTGTCATGCTATAGTGGTATTGTTAATGGGTTTTCCCAATTAGGATTATGGACTGGTTACATTTGACATTTTTTGATTGCATAATAAAAATTTCACATACATTATGTGACATTTAAACATTTAATGCTGCCTTTATGGAGATTTTTTTTTTTTCTTTAGTATAAAATTTGTATGTCATTGTTAACAAATGTTAAAAGATTTAAAGTAGAAAATGTTATTTTATAATTTATTCAATATTAAATTAAACTATTTTATATTGTTTACTGTTAAAATATTTTAATATGTGTACATTGCAATTTATTCATAAAAATTATTTCATGCTTATTTGGTTGTTTTTTTTTTTATGAGCATCGACTATTTGAATGTTATATTTTAGTTCATTAACTAAACATATTTTGCAAAATTTGCTCAAAATATACACATGAAATATTTGAACATAAATATAGTAATTGTTAGGTTGGAAAAAAAAAATAATCGGCTTTATTCTGTAAATGGAATCTAATTTAATTAAAACTAAATCATTAATGTATTAAATGTTAAAAATAATGTTTAAATTAAAAAGAGAATTAGAGAGAAAGCAGCTCATTGATAGCCAAGTTTCATAAAAGAGGAGATTGATCATGCGCTGCCTTCGTTCGACTCTCGGGCTCACTTCAGATCTGTTATCGCACAATCCTCAATGGGAGTATCACAAGTTTAAAAGCTGGCTAAGCTAAGAGATATTCCACTTTTTAACTTTATAATGGACTTCTTAGGTTTCATAACAATTGCATTTGAAGATAATGTACTAGTGGCAAAGATTATAAATGATTTAAAATTATAAATGACGGTCTACCAGAGAAAGATTAGGAAGACGTACAATGCTTTTTTCCAGCGTTACCGCCCCTTTTTCAACCACGTGCCTATTTTTTAGACACCTTTTTTAAAATAGAACTGAATGGTGAATTTTTAAGACTTTGTATTAAATGGCGAGAAACAAAGTTGTTTGAAATATCTTGACCCATTATAATTTAATTACAAAGAAAAATTAATTATTTTGAGATTGCGTCACAATATACTGATGTGAAAAAAAAAAACAAGAAGAATTTATAATGGAACTAAAATTGTTAAAAGTTTATAAACAATTCTTTAAAACATCAAATGCCGAATCTTTTTGGACCGAATTGTGAAAATTTAAAAAATAGATTTGATGAATGCTTATATCCTAATTTATATTTGGCTCATAGCAGTGCCTAAATTATTACTAACGAAAAATAAATTGTCCAACAGACTTAAGCCCAACAATTGTGAATCGATGCTTTCGGTTCTAAATTTGTTTGACTGGGATTTGTAAGACGAGTAAAGACCTCGTATAAAATCAAAGAAGTTTAATTAATAAAAAGAGAATTTTATGTTGTATATTTTTATTTTGTTATTAATAAAATTTAATTTTGTATTTTTTCTTAAAATACAATATGTTATGTTTTTGTTTTTATCAAATAAACAAATTTTGTCTGGTTTGTTTTTTTTTTTTAATCCCCTTTTTTGGAGACTTCCTTTTTTGAAATCCCCTTTTTGGACACTTTATAAAAACTTTCAACAGTTCCCATATAACGATGGGACAAAAATAGAAGCAGTTGTCGTAGAAAATTGAAACAAAATTTGTGGTAGCCTTTAGAAATAGATTGCTAATGAGTTTGCGAACAATGCTGGATGTAGGGTATAAATCTAAATCAACTTAACCCCCTTATTATGTAAATTGCTTCACATCACTTTGAAAAATTTTCCATACAAATTTTTGAAAAACGAAAACAAAAACAATTTATGTGGAAAATTTTTTCAAAGTGAATTGAAGTGGTTTACAAAATTAGGTCCTAAAATTTCTTTACTAACCATTTATGAAGCTTTGTCTTTTGATTTATGTAAAAAAAAGAATATTTATTAATAAATCTTTGAGAAAAAATAAAAGAATTGTATTATATTTTTGTAAAAAAGTAGCAATTTTTCATACTGATTTCAGAGTGCTAACTCTGAACATTTTTCGGCTAGAAGAATTAAAAAATACGAAATTATTTTCAACTTATTTTTTCAGAATGTATTAGAAATTACAGGATATTAAAAAAAATTTTCATAAACCTCAGGATTAAATCCCGAAAAATCTAAATAAAATCGAGGACAAAACTTAAAAAATCAAAACTCATGAGTAAATATCTTTTTAACTGTAAGCATGTATTTTCTTTATCTCTCCAAGAAATATAAAAATCTTTGAAATTGGAATTGATTTATAGAAATTAAAATTTTTTTTAAACTTTTAAAGGGTGGTCAATTTGACACCCTGTAGCTTATCTCGTGTTATAACAGGGTGACTACAAGATACTTTTTCTGAAAGCCTAACTTTTCCTTAAATTTCATTTCGATCCGATTAGCAGTTTAAGACATACCAAAAATTTTGCGATTGCTCCCACTGTGCATCAAAGTGTAAGACTAATTTCGACTTAAATTCTTAGCTGACTTAATCGGCTCAGCTGATTTTTCATATGTATTTTCACTAATAATTCAAAAATGATTCAGTTAAAAATAATTTTTTTTCTACTATGACAAATAACATCTTTTGGACCTGAATTGATGAGTACTGAATTTAAATATGCTGTTCGTTTCTCAAGATTAGTTCTAGTTTTCGAGTTCCTGATTTGTTATGAATTTAATTCCAAAAAATTTCGACCTAGCTCGGATTTTAACCACCACCGATTTTAATGAAATTCAGCACATATAATATTATTTTATAAACCTCTAAAGTTGGACACCTCGAGTTTTTTTGTCTAAACAGAGCAAAATTTAAGCTTGAATAACTTTTAATTGCATTATCAGATTTCAAAAAGCTTGGTATCATTGGAAAGGACCGAGATTTCTCTTTATCACAAAGTCATAATATAATATCTTCTGATGCAAGTACATCTGAAATGAAAAATTATCATTTATCATTTGATATACTGAAAAAACGGTCTTTTAATTTTCACTATTTTTGTACACGATGTTTACAATAGTTATGGTGTAAAATTGAAACATATTATTTACCAGATATATTTATTTAAATTTTAATATAACAGATTATTATTTATTGAAATAAGTCACAATCCTGATCCTCGATACTATTTTAGAAGTTTCAGGAACACATTAACATACTTTTAACCCACTGTAACACACTTTGCCAAAGCCGCCGAATTGCTTATGACGATTTTAATGACTATTTACTCAAAACTGATACATGGGGTTACAAAGGCAAAATCTACTAAAATTTATCATGATCATTAAATTATTTCGTCTATACCCCATACAAATTTTTTCCACGGAATAGTTGTTTAACGTATATAAATATCTGAAATATGTCGTATTTATGTAATTTCGACAAACATAGGTTTTGCACAAGTGTAGGTCGTTGTACCAAATTTTATAAAAGTCGGTCCATAATTGCTCATAAATCACATAAATCCCATATTTGAGTTGTATATATGTATAATTATGATACATAATTTCACTATAATAGATCCATAATTGAAGATGGTTCCCATATAATCCCCTGTCCCGAAAATCAATTAAACTTTCATAAATCTTACATAAATATCAATATCGAGATAATTTAGCACAGGTGAGTTTAGTTCAAGTATAGACCGCTCCACTAAATTTCGTAATGACCATGGCTCCCACATTCTCGAAAAATACTTAAATGTGCATAAATCTCACATAAATGCCAATATCGAGATAAAATTTCACATAAACAATTTTCATATATGCATAAATTATTAAAATAAACTTCATAAGAATCGTTCCGTAATTGACCATAGATCCCATATAAGGCCCTCTATCGATAATGATTTTAGTGCATATACACAAGCATGTAGAGTACTATATGGTCGATATTGACTAATACTATTTGTTTTTAACCTTTCGTAATTGTTTTGATATTAAATTTAAAATAAAATTATCAGAATACTGAAAAAGATATTAATTTGTTAGTAAAACTGTACTAACTGCTTCAGACAAACTCTTTTAACTTCTGGTCCCATTGCAGTCCAATTTTGAAATTTTTTACACTACAGCAAATTGGTTGTAAACATCATTTAAAAAAAATAATAAAATTAAAAAGACCTTTTTCAGGATATTCTAGGATAAAGAATAATTTTTATTTTCAGAAGATGTGTAACTTTCATAATTTTATGATTAAGAGGAATATCAGTCCAATTAATTTTGTTAAAATCGGATAATGCACATAAAAGTAATTTAACCTTAAACTTTGTTAATTTTTGTCAAGAATGCCCGCGGTATCCTATTTTAGATGTTCATAAAACATGAACCATAAACGATATGGAACTGCTTCATACCGTTTGGCTTTTTTACAAAAATTTCTGCGAATACTAAACAAATATTTTTTAAATTGATCTAAAAGCTTTACTTAAAACTTTAAAACTTTGCTTTTGTTTTTCCACGGAATTTAGCAATTGTTTGGGATATATTTTAAAGCATTTTTAATATATATTTCAAAAAATTATTTATTTTGTTTTCTGTAATAATTATCATCGTTTTCAAAAATGTCCACTTCATGTTCCAAAACTACTTAGAGTTTCGATAATAGTATTATTATATTTTTAATTCTCGTCAAACATGAACTTAGTAGAGCTATGAGAATGAGGGTTTTTCTTAAACAGTTTTACTATTTATGATAAATTATTTACTATATAATTATCTATTAATATTTATTATTTGATTTTTAGGAAATTTTCATTCGGATATAATAAAGATTAGGCTTTATTAAAATTTCAGTGAATTTTTTTTTAACAATAACAAAATAAAATTTCAAAATAAAATTCAATAAATGTTTAAGAAGTGCATTATTTTAAATTCCCGTTTTCCCGGAACGCTAGTTCATCATTTGCCGGGAACTTCCGAGCGGAATTCCCGTTTCCTAAACACTAGTTACAACGAATCCTAAATGCTAACGTAACTAAATGGTTAATTTAAAGCACATTCTAAAGGCTGGATTATGTTTCAGATCATGTAGAAATTCAAAAAAAGCATTGCAATATCTATTTGAAGCATTTTATTTTGTTTGTGAATCGTAAAAAATGCCAAATTATGTAAATGCTCACTAAAGCGAATGATTTGACTCGTGATCTAAATTTTATTTAAGTTTTTAAAACAATATGCAGTATTGATCTCAACATGATTACAGGAGTAAAAAATATTTGACACTCTTACAAACGTCAATGAAAACGGAACCGGAATTGAGGCAATATTCCTTTTTCTAAAGAGAAAGATGACATACTCGTATGTATACTCCTTCCTAAATCTAGCGTTTTTTAATTTGATGAATATCCCGTTCGATGTGATTTATGACGTAAAACAAAACGTATTCCTTTGCATGTATTAATTATATAACTATAAAATAAATTTTTCAGTGAGACAAATACACACCTAAAAATATTAAAAATTACATAAAATTAAAACGAGTAATTATTTTTGAGTGTCACTTTCTTCCGATTAAAGCTAATAATAACAGCTGCAGATTGATATATATTTTCACCGATTTCCATTAGCGACTTGGATGTGCCTCGACAATTTATGAAATACTAAAGACACCGCGATCTCAAGTCATGAACACTTTTTATGCAATTTTTTTTTTTTTTTTTGTTGAAACCTGTATTTCACTTAATCAAAACAGAATAAATGTACTTATTATAAATGCAATTTGACATAGAATGTAAAAAATGTTAATATAAATTACGCAAAATTTTAGATCAATTTTACATCGATTTTAAAATGTAATTTGGAAACTTCTTTTGAACACGCGATAGTTTAGCTTCACTAAAATGCCGCTGTGAGTGTGTTTCGCGAAAAAGGCACCGTTTGGACCCATTTAAACTTTTTCTCCCCAAGTTTGGGAACCCCCTATGGCGCTGTTATTGAGGGCACATTAACAAGATGTGTCTCAATAGTTGTAAGAGATATAAACTTTCATTCCTTACTTTGCAATACTCGAAACGGCGCAAATTTTGAAAATTTTAGTTTCACCACTTGTTCACAATATAATTCAAGGTTGGTCAACGCCAGACTGATTGAACACTAGTTGGCCTATTTCTACAAGTGTTTATAGTTTACATTAGAGGAATGGGACACATTTGCTAAATTCTGCGATTACAGTAATCAAAAGAAAAAAATTTATTATTTTAAAACGCATTTTTGGATTTTTTAAATTTGAGTGATTGCCGGTACCAAATGGAAAAATTTGAGATTTTGAATTTTTCTTGTTTTACTGTACGAGGTGTTCTTAACATAATTGCATCAAGAGTTAATTTAAAAAGTCTAAGCTTCGAAAACTTAGCGTTAGTCATCTGAGATTTCATGTAGATATGAGAGCAATCTCACACGTGTTCCACTGATGGGATATATGGCACAATTGTGCCATTTTTAGCTTTATCGGATTCCCAGTTGCACAACGACGCTTTGGAAACAATTTTGGCACTTTTTATACTAAATTGAAATTATTGGGACATACTTCTAAAGGTTTATAAGAATTATTTGAATGATACAAGTTTACTCTGAGTAACTTTAAGACAATTATTACAATGAAATAAGAATTCAATAAGTATATAGGTAATGTCTATAATTTGCAGCAAGTGCAAATTATTTTATTATAGGACCAAGTTTTACATACGTTCAAGACGTAAGATGCGGGATATGAGAAAACACCAAGACGAAATTGTTCTAAGTGCGTATATTAAGGTGGAAAAAATTCTTTTTGGCGAGCTGCATTTAAACGTATCTAAAATTATGAAAAGGGAGATCCTTTTAAACATCTTGGACAATTTCAACTTTCTACGATCAATGAGACATAATACATATGGTTATTTGTACTCCTTAATGTCGTTATTATTAGATGTCATAATAAATTTATACACTTTTAAAAATTTTGATTTGTTAGACTAAAGACTTTTAACACTTTTGATGTGTTATACAATAAAGTGCATTGATTTGAATGGATACAAAAAATGTTTCAAATTTAACTCCCCACCACCCTAAAATAAAACATTGATATGTTTCAATCCTTCAAAAAATATATCGATTTAATTATTTCGTTCACATGAGATGGATCATTTTTAAAATACCTCTAAAAATATGGTTTTCGATCAACAGTGTATATAATTTTTAACTTTTTGTCAAAAAATTACAACATATGACAACAAAAGACGTTTAATACACAATGCGTAAAAAAATTAAAAATAAGTTTTCATCCTTGCGAAATTAAAATTTTAGTAAAATTTTCTATGATTTTATTTTAAATTCTAGTTTTTTAGAGTTTGAATAATTTGGACATTTTCCATCGTAATTTATGTTTTAGGGTATCATTGGAAAGGTCTCATTTAATACTATTGATATATGTATTCATTTATCCCTTTAGTTGCATAAGTAATATTTTGGGATTTCCGGTTAAGTTAATTTTTATGTCAAATAAATAGTTAGTTAAGAAAATAAATGTCACTAAAAGTATACGTTTATATAGTAACTAAATTTCAAAAATCTCCTTAATTCGGTTATTTTCCCGACTTTAAAGGAACTTATTATATTTTTCATCTATATTTATGTATATTACGAGTAAATACTACTATGTGACTTATTTGCAAAAATTGATAATTTAAACTTTTGAAACAAAATGCTTAAAATTAGACCTCTTGCTGTTAAAGTATTAATCTTTAATAGTATCAGGATAGACCACTCTAGTCGTACATTAAATTCTATTATATATTGAAAAATGTCCGAAATTTATAAAATTATATCTTTAAATAAAGAAAAAACGTTAGTAAAATCTTAATATTCCGCCAGTGAAAAGAGACATAACAATTATTTAAATTAATATTCCAGGCCTTAGTATGCCATTATTACAATTTCAAGTTAATTTTCTTTTAACAAAATTTTGACAATGATATTGAAAAAAATACGTATTTTTAGAGGTCTTTTGGAAATGGTCCAGCTCACGTAAATTTAATACTTCATATTTTGGGAATCATATGAAAACAGACCAATCTTCTTTTCTAGAGGGGTACATTTGCAACTTTTTTCGTAAGGCTCTTTATTATACAATACTGGAGTAAAGACATGAGCTCGTTTATTAAAAAGTAATAATAATTGTAATTGGTTCTCTAGGTAGCAAACTATTAAAGCTTCTTCTGGAGCTTACGACATTGGCATAGGAATGGTTCATAGGCACTCCCATCTTTTACAGAGCTTCTTAAATTATCTCCTTTTACTTTTTTAACTAATATGCCTCTAAGTACAAATCTGCTATTTTTATTCTGGGCTTCTTTCCTTCTCTCCTGTTTCTATTCATTTCTTTACAGATAACGTAAAGGGACCAAAAAGACAAGTGATCCATACCTAGAGTCCATGTCGCTTTTATAGACTAACCTTATATAGACACGTGTCTGTGTATCTTAAGCAGATTTTCTCTTAGCATCAGCTAAAGAATTTATTCTTTAAACATTTCTATCTATTAGAATATAATAAATAAATGCTACGAAACTCCTAGTCAACCAATCTACTACTCTTTTCCAGTTATACACTTTGAAGTTATTAAATTAAATATAAAACTGACTAATTCAAATCAAATGAACTTCAAGTTTACGTAAAATACCTTTATAAATATGTTAAATAAAGCCTATTCCTCTCTCACAATTATGTATGTATTTCTTGTATTCATTGGCAACATGCAGCAAAACAAAATAGTTCATGTTCTGTAACATTTGCAACAGACGGAGTTTTGTATGGAAAATAATATTGTTGTGGGCTTGTAACATTTTTGTACTAGTATTTTGTTGTTCTACTTATTTTATCTTTTTTGCATAAAACATAAAAACAAAACATGTTACATACTCATACAAACAACATACAATATAATACAAGTTACATCAAGAACATGTAAAAAAATGAATGAAAAAAAGTATATAAAAAGAATTACTACATTTAACCTTTGGTGGTACATACTATGAACCTTGCTAAGCAGAAGGGTTTTTCTTTCATTACCCCTCCATGGTTCAGAATATTTTGTTTAAGGGCTTTATATTTTATTTGACTAACATATAGTAGTAAAATTGTTAAACATTGCAAAAATTGTTAAACATTTAGAACATCAACAAAATATCAGCAATATTCTTTTTTATCCATCCCTTTAGTTGGTTGACTAGTTGAGTGTCCGTTGGTATGTTGGTCGATTGGTTGTTTGGTCAGTCATTCGGTCAGGCTGTGGGTTATTATTATCATATTCCATTCATCCGCAAAATTGTACAAGACAGGCCATGTATTCTGAACATTGTTGTGGTTATTTTTTTTCAGACATGTATTTCATGAAAGTTGTGTGTGTGTGTATATTTGTAAAAAAAAAAGTGGGGGAGTCACTGAATATTACATTTAATTTGTATAAATTAATATATATATATATATATATATATATATATAAAATATTTTAAAAATATGCAAGATTGTATTTAAAGTGGTTTAGTATATATTTTGTATAGATTTTCATGTCTCGCTATCACTAGTGGGATGAACAATACTCTTCAAGAGAGTCTGGATACAATGATAGAAATTCTTTCCCTTTATAATTTCATTAGAAGTATTTCCGCGGTTCGGCTCGGAGTCAGAGTTAGCATTTTGGTCATATTTATTATTTGATAATTTTAATTTGTTCTTTACATAATATTTTAAATTTGCTATTGTAAACTGATTACGATAAAAAGCAATTAGCGGATATTTTGTGGAATCTGCGAAATCTATCAGAAAATATACTAAAACAACAATAATGAAATTGTTACGAAATGGTTGATAAATGTGAAGTAAACGAACGTCGCTTGTTGATGGACATCCATACATCCAACACGATTGAAGAATGGACACTCAGCGAAATGTCTTCCAGATAGTATATTTTAAATGTAGTATATTTTAAATGCATTGGCCTTCACGTGCGCGTATAGGTTACTGGTGTTATAGCTACTATAAGAGTTGCTTTAACGTGAACCGGAGGAATTGCAATTTCCTCCATAATAGGGAGGGCGGTCCCGATTATTCCATATCTTAAAATTATTTTGAAACTTTTATATGAAATAATGGGCCTAAAGAGCAATGGGCGATCCTTGTAATATAAACCAATAAATCACTATATTAAATTTAAGAAATATCGGTCCATAATTGATCAAAGCTGCAATATAGTTTCCTATATCGAAAATCAGTTAAAAGTGCTTAAATGTAAAACGAATGTCAGTAGCAATAAAAGGGAAGTTCAATATTAATTTAATATTAACTTTTAAAATCCTATAGCAAACATATTACTGTTTTTAACGTCTTTTATTTTTATTTTTTATTTTTATTTATTTATTTAATAGCCAATGAAATTACAATTTCTTACAGGCTAGCATATATATTATTCTTAAAGCTATTAACAATAAAATATTTTCATAATTATTCAATAACAAAAACTTATTATTTAACTAAGTTAAAAATATTCCTCTTAATGCGGATTGGATTTAATGAGAAATCAATATATGGATAGTAACTGTTGAATTGATTGCATATACGTCTCATGGGATCAAAGTTGGCATAATTGGTTCGAAAATATTTTATTTTTAAAGGAGTATAATTTCTAGTTGGACGATTTGAGATTACGAATTCGATCTTACAAAGCAGGAACTCAGAATTAATTGAACCGTTTACTAAATTAATTACAAATGAAATATTCATATATTTTCTCCTACTTTCAAGAGTAGGGAGATCAATAAGCTGTAATCGACTTTCATATGATGGTAAATTAATATTAGGATTCCATGGAAGATTACGAAGACAAAATAAGAGAAATTGTTTCTGGACCGATTCAATTTTCTTTATATGAACTTCGTATTGAGGATCCCAGACCACGGAAGCATATTCCAGGATTGGTCTTACAAGAGATATGAATAATTGCTTGGAAACATAAGGATCATTAAACTCTCTTCCCCAGCGCTTGAGGAAACCTAGAACTCCTTTTGCCTTATTAACGATTTGTGAAACGTGGGAGTTAAAGGATAGTTTACAATCAAGCAACACACCCAGATCAAGAAATTCTTCGACTAGATCAAGTTGATATTCATTTATTGTGTATCTACAGAGTACTGGACTTCTTCTATAGAACATCATGTGTTTACACTTTTTTAAATTCAGATCCATTAGATTCATCATACACCAATTATAAAGATTGTCAAGATCTGATTGGAGTAAGGAACATTGATAGGAATAGTTAAAGCTATGGAACAGCTTTACATCATCAGCATACATTAATATTTTAGAATTCCTAATGCAAGCTGGTAGATCATTTATAAATATTAGGAATAGTAAGGGGCCGAGATGACTACCTTGTGGAACACCAGATAAAACAGGAATGGTTTTTGATGTACATTCTCTGAATAATACACATTGGCATCTATTTTTAAGATATGTGGAGATCCATTTAAGGAAAACAGGAGAAAATCCGAGCTTATCCAATTTGAACAGTAGGAGATCGTGATTTACTTTATCGAAGGCTTTACTGAAATCTGTGTATATTACGTCTGTCTGTAAACCGGAATCAAATGCGGTTATAACTGAGGTTGTGAACTCCAAAAGGTTAGTAGTAATGGAACATCCTTTTTTAAATCCATGCTGAAATGGCGAAAGATAACATACAACTTGATGCGAAAGGATTTCAGTAACTATCTTTTCGAAAAGTTTTGGAATAACACTTAATTTAGCAATACCTCTATAATTGGAAATGTTGGATCTGCTACCGGATTTAAACAAAGGTATAATATAAGATTTCCTCCAAACTTCAGGAAAGTAACCACTAAATATTGATATGTTGAATAAGTATGTTATTGGAGATATAAGAGAATGTAAACATTTTATAAGAACACAGCTTGGAACACCATCAGGTCCACATTTAAAAATTTAAGTTATTGTGAACATTCTACTTACTAAATTAATACTGAATATTAAGATTTGTCAAAAATTGGATACAAAGAGCGTGTGTCAAAAGGTAGCAAAGTTCTATGTAAAATTAAAATTTTCCTGTGGTGAAAAAATTTACAATATCAAAATATTCAAATTATTTAATCCAAAAGCTATTATGAGTTATTGTTTTATTGACTACTAGCATTATTATATTGTATGGCACACCCTTTTACTCCGATTTTTGTCGTAATATTGTTTATTTTTTTAAACTAGGCACATATGTATATCATTGAAGGAAGTAATGACTGGATACCACACCTACTTTCTTTAAGTAGGCGTGCATTTTTTGTTTTTGATTTTTCATATAGCAAATTACAATTTATACATATCTTAAAAATATAGATATAAGAACGGCGATAAATGTAATTGATCAGGACCAACAGGACACTTTTTTCAAAATAGATTTTGCTCAGGCACATCGCATAGAAGGCACGAAATTGATCATAATTGGCATAATTAGGTGGTATTTGTAATGCTTAATGGATATGTTGTGGCAAATCAAAAAATTTGGAAAGATAAATTTTATGGACCAAAGAAAAAAAATATACTTTGGTTAAAAAAGGATCACAATATTAAATAGTATTTCGTTGTAATAAACTTTAATAAAATATTTTGTCGTATAATACATAGAAAAATAACTTAGATTTGATCAGTATTTTTCGCAAAATTTTTAAAAATTTAGTATAAGGACATTTTTTAAAATAATACCATCAAACATTAAAAATATGATAAATTGTATTTATATAACTCTGTATGTTTTGATATCGCGCGTAGTTTTTATCAGAATTATACATAAAAAATAAAACTTCTAGGTTGTAAAAAATTTTATGTATTCAACCTTAAACCACTATAATTTTTGCGACACCCTAAATATTAGTTAAATTGGTTGAATATATTATATACTGCAAACAATCCTATTATGAAAAATGGGAGTAAGAGTGATGGGGCATTTAATAAAAATCCTACATAATATCTAGGAAAAGTTTTACATTACATTAAAGAATAATATAATAACGAATAATAATATAATACTAAATAATAGAATAATATAATACTGATTCAATGATTCAAATACTTTTTTATTTTCTCACATAATGAATAAATATCCGATGTTTAAGATTCCATAAAATCGAAATTCGAACTAACTGTGAAAACATTTTGGAGATATTATTAATCTGTTGGTATGCTTTTACTTCGCGTTGAAATTATTGAGGTAATATTTCATGACTCAAAATTTGTCGAACTGTATTATAAATTGTAAAGAGACCGATCCAAAATTTAAATGTACTCAAATCTCATAAAAATTTTAGAAGCGATATAAAATTTGACACAAACAGGTGTTATTAAATTGTAAATCGCATAATGAATTGTACGACAGGTTTGACCATAATAGATTATATTTTCCATATGATATATAGTTTTATATAGTCGAGCAGGGAATGTTATAATTTTCTTCATTTTTAAAAATTTTAAATCAATAAATTTATAAACCTTTAAATACACATGTCGTCAACATAACTTTTTATCAAAATATATTATAAATATTACTTAAAATATATTTTTAGAATTATTCTAAAAATGATTTATTAAATTTTATTTCTTTATTAATTTTTGATAAATTACAAACTATATGAAAAACTATTAACAACAATGTTTACACATCTTTAAAGGGGACAAGAAACAATAATTTTCCAAGTCATTTTACACCTTAAAATAAAATAAGAGAATTAAATAATAGAAAAACATGAATGTTAACATAACACCAGTATACCACATTACATCGATACAGTATATGGACCACCGGCGGGTATTATTAACAAAAATACTCCTATACATATGCACATGTTATTTTTATAAAACTGAACAGCCAACATGACATATGAATTTCTTTATTATTATTTTATAACTAAACAATTGTTTAACAAAACAATTAATTGAAAATATAACAATAAACAAGTTGTTTAGAGGAGAAAAGAAAAGGAACAAAATTTGTGTAGAAAATACACCTATAAAGAACAAAGCGAATAAGCAAAACAAAAAATAAATAAAAAATCAAGTCAACGAATTAAAAAAAAAAAAAATAAAATATTTTTAGGAATTAATTGTTATGCTTAATTCCCACAAGAAAAACATAAAAAATGAGGGTAGAATTATGGTGCAGAATCAGGACAAAAGTATGTCTTTAAAAGAAAATTATTTCATATACATATGTATATTTACTAACAAGATACTAATATCAAGATCCTATTGTTAGCAGGACTAAGAAAAACATACATATGTGTATACATAAGTGTGTCTAAATGTTTGTATGAGTGTTATATTAAAAATTAAATTCAATACCAAAATAATCGTATTCGTATGTACATATATGTATGAATGCCCACTTTTTTGTCACTCTTCATGTAAACATGATTTTTGAAGTTTTTTTAAGGATTTATTTTCTTTTTATGTTCTGTTTTGATTTGAAAAAAGAAATACATATCAATTTCAATATTTTCATATTCGAATTCTTTGTTTTGGAATGGAAAATATTAAACATATATTCATGTGGAAATCAGATCTTCAAAGGTGTTTACTCTCCAAAAATGTTTAATAGTTTCTATGAATTTTATAAAAAATATATTAGAAATAAATTTATAAAAGTTTTATAAAACAAACGTTATGTGGACTTTTTTAATGATTACTTCTATCTAAAAAGAAAAAAGGAATTTTCGCAAGTATTGGTTAATTTTTAAACATCGGGAGAATTATTTGTTCCCGATTTCTGTTGATGTAAAAATGTGTTGTATTACATTACCTTCTTTATAAAGCAAAACCAAAACAATGAATACATTCTTTGCTGTTCTGCCAAACATATAAACATCTAAATAGTTGAGTGTAACTCGATACAATAATTAACATTTCAGACATCCTTTGACTCTAATATTTGTTTTTATTGTTTATGGTGGAATGTCTTTACAAATGTATAGAGTATAAAATTAAGAAAAATAACATTTTTTTATTTAATAACACAAGTCAACTGTATATCATGTACCACGATGCTCTTCCTTTTAACACTGCAATCAGTGTCCTTTTGTTAACAAGAACACACATTGAGATAAACAATTACACATATTTACCCACTTTTAATAACAACAGTAAATGAGTTTGCAATAATATAAACAAAAAAAAAAAAAAAAAAAAAAAAACAAAAAAAATATGTTCAAATTTATCTGTAATAATTGTTACAAAGAAAACTATGATTTTTTCTATTTTTATTTAAAAAAAAAATAGTTTAATAAAACATATTTTCTTCCAAGGTGGTCTATTGGACTAGCAATTATTAAAATATGCTTTACATGTGTGTCAGTGTACGAAAAATATATTTACATTATTTTCCATAACAAATGTTTTATTACTTGATTCTTATAAATTGAAAAAAACACAAGAGTTAGGAAAAAAAATTGTTTGTACACGATTTTCAATATTTTCTTATTTATGTTTGGTTGTTTATCTCTTACTTGTACTAATAATTTGGAACAATAAATAATCATAAATATTGACTTTGGTTTCGTTGTAGTTTGATTATGATCAAACTTTTTTGTATGAATTTTGGCCACGATCTTAACTAAAATTTATTTCATGTTTAAATTGTCCCTACAAAATAACAATAATACATGACCCCCCACATAAGCCAACGCATATTGTTGTTGAATTTGCTGTTTTAACTAAAAAATCAATTTTTGTTTTTTTTTTTTTTTTTTTTTTTTTCTTAAAATTTTAGCTAAATGTTGTTTTTTATCATTTATACCGCCAAGTAAGTAAATAATGTCATCCAGTGAAAAAGACATCGTCCTTATGCAAAACATAAAAATAATGACAAAATACCCCTTTTTCCTGTTGTGTTCTTTTTTCGGAGCAAATCTTTATGATCATTATTGTTTTACAATATTTTTTTGCGTTTAGGAAGGTAAAAAAGAAAGAATTTTAAAACAATGGTTATGACTAAAATGATAAAAAGGTTCTCGGACAGTGGTTTTAATCAGCAATAAATACTTGGTTTTGTACTTAAACATTCAAAATCGTTATTTTATGATGCTGAATTCGAATCTTTAGTCTTTTTTTTCAAAATTTTTCTAGTTTTCGAAATATCAAAATGGAAAGACAGTATATAGGGTATAATAAATCAACTTTTAAGAAGTCTGCCTATGTGCAATTTTACTGATAATATTTTTCTTATAAGTATACACTGTAATTTATTGATCAAAAATTGGTAACATTTGTTACCAAAAACAGATAACAAAAAAAAAAAAAAAAAAAAAAAATAAAAAAAAATAAAAACCTCTGTCGTACTAGTAATAACAAGCAATGTACTTATAAAACGTGTACAAAATACATGAAATTTTTTATTTTGTATTAAATTCAAGCATCTGATACAATTACGAGAAATCGTCATAACGTCGCCAATAAAGAACAATTATAGTGTAAAAGTGATGTAAAAAATTTGTTCTTGAAACAAAAGGACAATTGAGAAAATAATAAACTTAATTGAGGTCATGCTAAAATATCAAAGGATAATCATAATATAAACATTTTCATCACATAAAAAAAAACAAAGAAAAAGTCAGCAGTGCGGGCTCTCTTTAGTGTTGAATCAATATTATATTTTTTAACCTTGCATTATAAAATCGGTAATCATTTACTTTGTGTTTCCTGGATGACCTACACCTAAGCTGTAATAAATTTTTTGAACGTAAAATTGTAATGTATGTGAATCCTTTTACTAAACCGATTTACTTTAAACTCTGTGATTGAAAACTTGAAAACACATTTCTGGAATTTTTTATTTCTTTTCTAAAGAATGTATCTTATCCAATTTTACTTTTTTTCTTTTATATCAAAAATTTGTCTCACTTATGATAAATTCCATATACCTGTGAAAATATAAACTTAAGATAGTATAATTGCGTTTTCAGTTTTTCATTTCGTATTCGTTTAAGTTATAAAAAAAGTCCTTCAAATATTTCATCCTTTAATATCCTTGAAAGTTTCCAACAAATAATTTCCAAAATAATATATTATTTTAAAGATGCTAATATCCAGTTTCAAGTACCAAAATTTCAAGGATTTAGCATTATTACTTTAATCAATACTACGATTTGAAAATTATTCCTAAGAACAAATGTACAAATTTAGTTTTCAGTTTAATGAGACTTCGAGCATATAAAACCAATTTAGTCAATTTTAAATTTATGTAATTCTTATCTTATAATGTTGTCATGTTACATATACATGACAACATTATTCCGATGACTTGAAAGTTAAAACAATGATTTTTTATATTTATTTAACTTTAAAATCGTAGTAGGCTATGATTTTTATATTCTATTTAGTATTATTTTATGAGCAGGACAAGTTTTTCAAGCTTTCCGCTTGAAAAATAAACTTTTACATATTATGCAAGTATTTTCCCAAAAATGCTTTTTCGGAGTTTGATTAACAGATCAGTAAAATAATCGCAAAGAAATAAAAAAGAAAGCAAATTAATCTGTCCGTTTTTTATGCATATTTCTGTGCTTATTGTTCCATTTTTTGAAGCGTATATTTTATTTTTTTCCTGCATATTTAAACTTGCCCTGTTTATGAGTAATTAACTGTATTGTAGTCAGTCAAACGCAACCATATAATACTCTAAAGTATCATGTAGTGGCTTTATACAGAAACTATAATCATATATGGACCAATTCTTGCTAAAATTCACACTGCAGTATGCAAAATTTAGTTAAAAGTCTAACATTTTTATGGAATTTATACATATTTAAGTGATTTTCTGGAATGAATCTTTTATGGGAACTATGTTCAATTATGGACCGATCCTCTTGAAATTTGGTAATGCCATTTGTAGTTAAATAAATTTTAATTGCACAAAATTAATTACTTATATGCCATTTATTTGTCTAAAATTCACATTTTGGAAATGGGATTAAGGTCAATTAGTGATCGATCCGAGCTAAATTCAATAGCATGATTTATACTTAAAGACAAAATTATCATGCTAAATTTTATTTGGATACTAAAATTCTTATGGTATATATACATTTTAAAGTATTTCTCGTGAGTGGTCCTCATATGGAAACTATGCACCCAACCTCTTGAAAATTTAATGTGCGAATAATACCGAAAGAAAACATTCCTTTTACGATTTTCATAAAAGTACACACATATTTAATATAAATATAATCACTACAGCGATTTTTTGGAAACATTTGTATGGGGCCAAGATAAAATAATGGAATGATTTGAAACATTTTCTACAGGCTTCGCCCTTAGGTCTAAAAAAAACGACTATGCTAATTATTATTAAATAAGTTTTTAAGTTGCAATATATATAACGAGAACAAAATTCAGATAAACGCTGACAAGACATTTTTAAAATTTTATAAAATTTGAATTGTTGAATCTAAAAGGGTGAAATGTGAGATTAAGAAACATATTATGATGTGTTTAAAATTATCATAACTCCACAATTATTAGTTGGAAAATCCAAAAAATATTTAAAGATAAAATACTTGAAGAATATTTATGACACTATAAGGCACTGAAAAGTTTAAACAAAAAATTTTACTGGAATTTCTAAATCCTATTCTATTATTTGATGCCCACCTCGATACTAATGAGCAAGTGACAAATATTAAAGCAGTTTATTAAAAAAATATTCATTTTGAAATTTTAAAGTCCTTCTGAAAAGATTTTCGAAAACGAAATGAAAAACTAAGTACGCAGTCCTATCATAAAATTTATCTGCTTTCATGTTCATATGATTTCGTTAATATATGAAAAATTCTGTTGTCAATTCTGTCATCAAAAATTGTACACTTTCATAATATTTTCTGTGCTTCAAACGTTTTTATCCGTTTTGAACAATTTAAAGAATTTTACCATCGATTTTTTAGAGCATATTTTTAATTTTTTTTGCCAAACAGCATATTTGTGCATATTTTACTCTTAGATTCAAGTAATCAAATTGCAAAGTTTCGTTGTCCACGATCTTTATCGTTACTAATCACAGTTCTTCAAAGTTAAACATTTAAAAAGTGTAATTGAAACCATATTTTTAGTGATGTACATAAAAGAACTATATTACTTTATATGTCATGGCTCTATCACTATCCGGTCAAAAGATATACAATGGTAAACTTTGAAACCAAAATTTTAGTAATTTTAATATTTTTATACTTTTTGCTCACTGTGCCCCTCCATGAAGACGCAATTTGATGTAATATAGTTATATGGTCTCTCAAAATTTTAAAAATATTAACCATGAATGAAAGATTCAGTTTTTCCCAGGCTGTTTTTTTTTTTTTCATATATCATATAATCGAAGGGCCCATAAAAATATTTATTTGCATACATTTTAAAGACTACTTGAAAATACAGTAAAATTCTTTAGATTTTACTTCAGCATTTTTGAAGTTTTGCCTAAAAATGTCTTAACACTATGTAAGCATATTGAGAGACGATTCAGTTTATTTAAATGATTACTTTTCTATGGTTTAACCCCAAAACTAAGAAACGTTCGACCAACAACATATTAAAATATCTTAGAATAAAAATCCATAAACTATAAAATATATTAACTTAGTTTTTTCGACACTCAATAAAAAATGGTGAAGTTAAAAAAATATATTTTTCTAAAAATATTATACTTGGTACCTTTTCTGTTATTTGAAGAATTATGCAAAAACTAAAAAAATAAATAGATAAATAAATAAAAATTTTTCAGTGCTTTTCAGCTAATTATGATAATATTGTGAGTATTTTCACATGTGGTGGTAGTTTTTCACATGGTTTATGAATGTGTGCAAATATAATGTAAGTAAATGAAATTTTAAATTTTGAGATCTTTTTAAAATTTTCATCCTTAAAACGCGATAACTTTTGGGCTCCTGGGATCCTCCGCAATATTGTCTTTTGTTCGTTTAAAGCGGTGTCAATGTATCAAGAAAAAAATTCTGAAACTAATTTTAGTTGAGTTTTAAATGTTTGTATTTTCGCTCATACTTTTTCATATTTGCAATGGAAAATCACTATTTTAAGGTATATTATCGCATATCAAATGATATATTTTTGCTCATTTTATACATAAGAATATAATTTTGCATATTTTACATAAAAGAACAAAGTTTTGCATACTTTCTACCTAAGAGATTTTTTTTATTTAGTCCACACAGAAAAAAAAATCAGTTGGAAAACAAGTTCAATATTTAAATTACAAATATTTTATTTCAATTAAGACGAAAATCATAATGCAACAGATTTTTTTGTATTTATTTCGAAAAGAAATAGTATAAAAAATAGTTGTGACTGCGGTGGCTATTTCAGCTTTTGGAAATTAAATTGTTTCAGGTAAAATTTTTTGAAAATAGAATCGTGCAAACGGCTTGTTTTTCTTTTGTTTATCTTTCTGCAATCGCATTTAAGCTGCCGAGATTGGAAAATATAGGATAGTTCTTTATAGTTCAACATGCTGTTAATTTGAGGTCGTGTGAAATTTCAAACCCATTGCCAAATCCTAACCTGTTTTAAGTTCATATTTAATAATGATATTTAAAATAATTCATGTGTATTTATATGTATGTATGTGTTTGTATAGGTTTGTATAACTATTAAAATAAAAAATAGAAAATAAACTGTCAAAAATATAAATATTTGATGCTTTTAATTCACAATAGTGTCACTTCCAATTCCCAAACCATTTACTGTATTATTATTTTTTTTTCAAATCGGTTGCACGTACCACAGTAATTACGATTAAATAATATTATAATACTTGGAATCGAACATATTCGATTGGCAAAAATTTCAGCACAATATATCTCTTTCCTCTGTGTAACTCCCTAATTATTTGCGTCTTATAAATTTGAGGAAAATCAGCAATTTTAAGATACATCGGTTTAGAATATCTTTTAACAAAAACTACATTTTATTATAGCAATTGCTATATTTTAAAAGCATATTTTTATACCCACCATCAAAAAAAAGACGGTCATATTGAGTTTGTCATTCCATGTGTAACATAACGAAATATTTTCCAAAGATACCATGAAGTGTATATTATGTCCGCCTGTACCAGTGTTGCCGATTAGTTGCATTTATTACATTTTTCGTAACTTTTCAATGATCCATGTAACATGAATATTTTTTAGTTTTTAACCCCATTTTCATAACTTTTGATCCCTTCAGTAAAATTAAGTACTATGTATAAGAATTATATCATTGACGTACATAGATCATACAATATATTTACCAAAATTTGGAATAAGTTTTTTTTAGACTTTCTCAAAAATTACCTCCTAACACATCACTTCTGTTGAAGAGAATAAAATTTGTAATATGCTTTCTACTTGTACGTAACGATTTTCCGATTTTTGTGACAGATGAAATTATTTAGATACATTTTCGGTCTACAAAATTACACAAAATGTAACTTTAGCTATGATTTCAGTAAAAACAGTATTACAATCCAAAATATAAAAGAGTATTTTTTTCGTTTATTGAATTGGTTAAAAATTTAATTTATGAAAATGAAAAATTTAGTGAAGTTTTCGTCATATAAAAACATATCCAGGTGAACTATCACACTTAAGAAAATAGTGTCTTTGTTATATAAATTAAAATATTTCATTTAAATTTAACTCGATATTCTTGCCTAATGTCGCACAATTATAAAATCAGATCACCGTTAAAATTAAAATATTGTTTTAAAAGTTAATAAGGGTTTTTCTGTGTTCCTTCAAGAATTTTTTCCTCTATTTATATAGAACACCGGCTTTGCTGAATAAAGTTTTTTTGGAAATCAAAAAATCTTGTGATTGTCTTGTGATTTGTTGAATATTGTCGTGTTATATATCATTATAAAGGTATTTTTAAGTACTTTTAAACTTTTAATATAATTTAAATTGTATGTGTATTAATCGAGATATTCAAAAAAAGGTATCAAAATATTTGAAGCTCATAGCGAGTGGGCAAACATTTTTACACTACGTTAATCACAAGTATCGTTATTAAAATTATTTAAAAATCAAGTGTGTTGGTTATCCTGATTTATACCCACTTTTTCTATTATTTTCTTCCAAATTTTGAATACGAAATAAATACGTATTCGCCATTTATTTTTTTCAAATTCCAAAAATGTAACTTTTTAGGAAAAATTGTAAATTTTTTGACAAAAACCTGTAGCTTTTTCCAAGCTACCCCTGGCAACACTGGTCTGCACGTTTCTTTAAAGAACGTAGAGCTCAAGGCGGTCCATCTAGGAGAACGAAATTTGGTTCAATTATCCCCTTTCGATTTTATATTGTGCAATTAGCCTGCATGAAATAGAACGATTCTAAAATTAAGGAATTTTTCAAGTATTTTTAAATTTTTAAGCAGTTTGGAAAAAAATTCACAAAAATTCAGTTTTGGATATTTAGGTGTTTTTATTAATTAGATGTATTAAAAATCTCACATGGAACAATATAATGAATAAAATGTAAAAAAATTGAGTAACTGTGGCCAGAATATCAAATGTCAATTTTAATAGACCAACAATAAAAGGCACAACGAAAGGCAACCTAAGCCTGAATGGTATTCAATATCTTGAAATTTTTTCTCTATAGCCCGTATTAAATTATATGTGTTTTCTTTGCTAAATTTTGAACTAGACTTGTTTAAAAAATTGTCCATATTACGAATTTTGTATTAAACGCTTCAAGTTTTTCGATGTATTTATTGAAAATGTTAAAGTAAAGTAAGGAATGCATTATTATAAGTAATTTCATATTAAAAGATCTAGCGAATAATGTTTTTCTTTTTAGCGTTGAATTGTTCAGAAAATTTATACATTCGTAAATTTGATTTTTGCAGAAATAATTAATATAAATCATTCTTAAATAAAATAAAATATATACAAATATGATTAGATTAGCAGACATAAAAGTTATAAAAAATTGCGTAAATTTAAACATTTTTATTATCAAAAAGTACTATGGCAAATAAGTAAATAATTTATGCAATACCATACCATAATTAATATTTGTTTGTGGGTTGCAAAAGACATATGTACATATGTGCTCTTATAAAACTTAGTATCTAAAAGAAGGTATTTTGGGTATTTTATTGACCTAGTACAGGCAAAATATTAGTATTTTTTAAATTTTTTAATTTTTTTTTTATATAGACGGTTATGTTCATACATGTACTTAATTTCATCGTTGTACCTAGTTTGCTTCTATTTTGTCCAATTTTAATAAGGGCTCAGTTTATTGTGAGACATTACAATTTTCAAGTTGTTTAATAATTTGAAAAAGTATCGATTTTACTAAGCGGCATTTTTTTACTATTGTTAATTTTGGAGATAAAGCTTTCTTCAGTATTTATTTTCTTAACAGTTGTTTTGTGTAAAGTCCACCCGTGACCCTGCTCTTGAGACACACAACTAGGTTCACGGTTGACTGAAAACATAGTTGCGGGAGTTAATAGTTCATGTTACACAACCAAGGCCTTTAAATTAAAAAATTACACAAAAATATAAACATTTTAAAAGTAGATTAATTTAAAGAAAATGGTAAAATAAAAATAAACAAGTAAGGCTATATTTAACTTGAACGAATCTGATAAAGGCGCCAAATTGTTCATGGAATAAAAATTTACTATATATAGGTCACCAGATATACGATTTACTTTGTACCGGGATTGCTATTCCCTTTAGACCCACCCATCCTAGTTTTGTTTCAATTATGTAAGTTTATAAAAAATCCTCAGATTTTCAATGTAATAATAATAAGTATTCCTTTAGATATGTGATTATCGATATTTAGTTTTTACTGGGGCTGCTTCTTCCCCTAGACTTAACCATCCTATGTAATTAATTATAATTATTCTTAAAAAAATTTTAAGAATTATGTACGCTATGCTAATTCTTTTGGTATGAGATTAACAATACTGACTTTGTATGGGGATTACGACACTCCCCAGACATATTCATCCTATATTCATCCCAAAAATGAAAATTGCTAAGAAAATTATTAGTACAAAATTTTAAGGCTTACGCTGCAATAATTTTTTTGATATGCGATAATGAATATTTGTTTTTTTGTAGGGGGTATCATCACCTATATCAAAAAAGAAAGTAGTTTACTATTATCAGGGCAACCAAAACTCTGCTCTAAACAAAGAATTTTGCGCGCATAACAAATGCTATTAAACTTGGAAAATATGCCCTTAAAATTAAAAAAATATGTTCTCATAATATTATTCTGTTCTGGCTAAAGTTTAAACTATCTAAGATTCATGCTAAAAAAACTTGATTCCTATTAGCAATTCCTAAAAAATATTTAATTTTTACACTTAAAAATATTGACAGCTAATACATTGTATCAGAAACTTACAAAATGTCTATCAATTTATAACATTAACATTTATAAAGAATCAGAATATAAAAACATTAAAAATGAAATGGCAATTATTTCTGTAAAAAATTCTATTTAGTGTAAAATATCCAATATTATGCATAATTATGCACTTAAATATAAAATCGTAAATGAGTACAAGGGCTTCAGATAAATGAAGAATATTCAAATCTAGATCTCACAAAGGATGTATATAGAATTTTTTTTTGTGTAATGATCAAAATTATTGGAATTACGGCATAAAAAGCTTAACATTGAATAAGCTTTAGGTATAATATAATTTAAGTGATTATTAAATGATAATTATTTATCAAATATTACCCCTAAATCTAAAATTTCATCCACGGATGATAGTAAATGTTGATGTATTCTATATCGAGATATAACAGTGTTACAACATCTATTAAATTCAAACGTAAACCATTGCGGACTGATCAAGAACTCAACTATCTAAATCCTCCTGGAGATTAAAAACGTCATTGATGTTAGAAATTGTTTTAAAAATTTTTTAAATCATCAGCATACACTAAAGAGAGACTTTCTAAAACATAGGTCAATATCATTAATAAATATATTAAATAACAGAGGACCCAAAACACTACCTTGTGGAATACCAGAAGTAGGAATAAATGATGTAGAACCAACACCATCAAGAGAAGTAATAACAAGTAATAACGAAACCAAGATAACATTCGGGAATGAACGCCTAATTTATATAATTTTAATAATAAAAGTTCATGTAGTACTCGGTCAAATGCCTTAGCAAAGTCCGTGTAAATCGCATCAATCTGCAATTGATTTTCAAAACTATCAACACAATACTTGGTAAAAGAACAGCCAAATTAGTACCAGTTGATCTTCCAGTCATAAATCCGTGTTGACATAAAGAAATATGCCTCTTTACATTGATAAACAATATGTTCCAGAATTTTTGAAATATTGGTTAATTTGGAAAGTGATCTATAATTAATGATATTATTTTATCACCATATTTATTATTATTATTATTATTATTATTTGCGAGTTTACACTTATCGCACTGAAAACACCGATCCTTATCTAAAAGGTTTTTTAGACCAATCGATTTTTATTTAATTTTAGCAGACTCTAATCTCGATTAATAAAAAATTATTGTCTAATTCTCTTCTATTTATAGTTATATAGTTGGCGAATATATGTATATGAACAAGACGGACGCCTTTCTCCGTATTCTTTTCATTACTTTTTTTTATAGACCGACGATTGGAACCATTTTCAATAACGAATAAACCATAATATAATTATAAAGTAACCACACATCTAAAAAAAACAACGCACAAAATGTCGAAATGCTATGAAGAAAAAATAAGTAAATGAAGAAGAGTAAATGAAGGGGGGAAAAATTTTACATAAAAAATACAAAAATGATTTGACAGCTTTGAAAAAATTGGAATTCAGCTAGGCTTACGAGGTCATCTTCTTATTACACTATAGAATAAACTTTACCAAAGAATAATATTTGAGCCAAATTTCATCTTTCTAAATGATTCACCCGAGCCCTCATGCTTTCAATAAACGGACGAATATTGCTAGATCGTCTTGGATGTACATACATATCTCATCGTTTGGATGATGGGTATAAAAATTGTTTTACATGCAATCAAGAAAAAATATGTGATTATAAAAATAACTACTGTGTACTTTAACATAATCGGCTGAAGTTTTTAGTATTTAGCTCATCAGCATACATCATTTGAGTGGTATTTCTACAAAGATATTTTCAACGGAACACTTTTTTCTGGAATACTTACTTTTAAAAGAAATTAATGATAAATGGAAGTTAATGTCGAAAAAAAAAGATGAAAATATTACAATGTTTTTATTTCCATATGGTAGAAGTAGAAACAAATCCATATCCTATAGTAGCTCTATTTAAATAGTTAAGGAAAGTGAATGATAAACTTATCATACAACTCTCGCATGTATTGAATTGATCGTAAATTATACAAGTAACAACTATGAAATTCGTAACAACATTTCTGTAACAAATTCTCAGACAAAACTGAAACAAAAAAATTAAATATCACATAAAAAATCCTTTTTAGAGGAAACAACATTTAACATTTGACAGAGATCATAGAGCAGCTTAACTGCGGGGGATGACATTTGCAAGTTCACCTGGCCGCAAAACAGCAAAAATAAATAAAATCACAAAAAAAAGCTAAAAGAAGAAAACTTTTTAACCGACAAACCGTTTTAGGTTGTTCTTCTTTTTTCAGTTTTATTATACAACAGAATACTCAAAAAAAAAAAAAAAAAAAAAAACAGAAACAGAAACCAACATGATCTTGCCACAAACTAAGGAAAGCATCTTATGAATGGAGTTTGGAGTTAAACAGCAACAAAAACAACATTTTTGAATAGAGCTGAGTGGAATAGCGTTTAGTCAAGTTATCACTGTTCCATCGATATTGGCAGTATGCAAAATTGGTACTTGTAACAAAAATATGATTCGTGTAAACACACATTGTACATTCAACAAATATTTTATGATGAGGATGTTTATAGAGTTTGTTTCACTGTCTAGATGTCTGGTTGTTTGTTTGTCTGTCTTATTGTCGCTCTGTTTGCTATTGATTTTTTCAAACTGATTTCGTAGAAGATGTTGGCAAACATCATAAACATCATAAGCGACATGAGTATTGGAATGAAATTTAAGAAACAAATCCAAATACATACCGAAACAGCAACAGGAACAACAACCAAACACTCAAATACAATCAAACCAAAAATATAAATTGGAAAGAGGATTCCATTTGTATGGTTAAGATTGTAAGTGTTTCTTCTTTTTTGATTTCTTGTATTTTTTGGGGTTTTGTTAAGCATGCGCCGTGATTGTTTCTGTAGTTGTTGTTGTTCCTGTTGTATTATTTTGGAATACCATGTTCAGCTGTTGCAATCATTGCAAACGATCGGAAAATTTAAGTTTTGTTGTTGGTTGTATTTTTAGCAAATGCGTTTTGTTGCAAAAAAAAAAAAAAAAATGAAAAAAATTAAAACAACAAAGTAAATCGAATACCAACATCAAGTAATATTTGTGGCCAAAAGTAACACCAACAGGGAGAGTTTCAAGTAAAAATACATACATTTTGTTTTGTTTTATCATTTAGTTCTTTTTTATTTCATTGTATTATTTTGTTTTCGGGGTTTTTGTGGTGGTAGTATCAACCCGTATCATGCTGATAACTTCCTAAAGCAGTTTTTCTTAATC
The DNA here is from genome assembly GCA_932274085.1 of Protocalliphora azurea. NCBI lineage: Eukaryota > Metazoa > Arthropoda > Insecta > Diptera > Calliphoridae > Protocalliphora > Protocalliphora azurea. The sequence continues at coordinate 74,744,193 of OW026522.1, read as the reverse complement.
ATTTCTGTTGATCATTTATAATTTAATGAAAATTACCGTGTCTAATAGAATATAAAAAATAGATAGATTGGAGCAGAAAAATGAAATTCACGAGGTCTATTAAAACTCCTTCTCTTAAATTATTTTCAAGAATAAATTTTAAGATCTAAAAAATGTAATTTGCCTCTTATAATGAGGTATATAAAAAGCTCATCGGTTTAAGGGATTTAGGGTAAAATGTTATTGAAATTTCATCTTTTTATAATTTAATCCTAAAACTGCTTATACGGACTCGTTTCAAATATGAATTTTATTAGCAATATCCCCTGCAGTTGAGTACCAATTACCACTACTCACCAAAGATCCAATTGATAACCACTTGCCACAACGACGCTTATAAGTGTTAGTAGCGCAATTAGCAATAATAATCTGCGGGTGAGTACAGAACTATAAAACATAATGTGGGTTCGATTCGGGGTAGCACGATAAAAATTTAAGTAAAAAATATATTACAAAAAATCCAAAGAATTATACATTTAAATAATAATAATAAGAATAATATTAATAATAATAATAAAATTGTTGTAAAAGGATATGGTTCTTAGACTGTAAAAAATTATATTATTATGACGAGTATTGAGCAGGTACATTTGAACTAGTCCTAAACGCCATTAATTAGCCATATCCTATGACCACCCCATGCAAAATTGACACGTTCCTCTCATATAAAGTTCCGGAAGTAGAACCGATCACAAACCTAAAGAACCTGTCTGAACCTGTGATTAGTTTTATACCGGTTCTCTTTTCTCTAGGATTTCATTTCGTTTTTAAACCCTACAGCACCATAGATGGGGAATGTATTATACGTTTGTACCGCTCAAAAATATTGGTCTAAGGCCCACCTTAAAATAAACTAATCTGCTTAGAATCACATGCTGAGTCGATATAACGATGTCCATCTGTCCGTCCATCCATGTAAAATTTATAATCAAACTACAGGGCGCAATTTTGGAAAATATTAAATGCAATTTGGCACATGTATCTTATGGTTCAAGGATAAATTCTACAAATGTCCCAACTGAATAGGGGTGTAATGATCACAAATGCCTTAAATATAACAATATTTAATTGAAATTTAGCATATAAAAATTTTATATTGCTTAAAATTCCTATGCCAAATTTCAAATTTTATAGGTTCATCATTGACCATAACATTCGATAACAGGTCCCATATAAGATCCCTCCCCGAATTTTGTTGTACAGATGTAATGGTGTAAGGTATCATATAGTCGAACTTAACTTACTATATTTTTCTCACTTGTATTAACATCGAAATTTTCTTTATCTGCAAAACAAGTATGAATACTTAAGAAATAATTTCAATTTGTCCCGATCCAAAAGCTTATATTTTTGTTTAATCTCTTAATAAAAATAGGTTTCAATCCCAAGTTATAACAATTTAACCGTTTAAGAAACCCTGTTTTCGAATATTATTTGCAACAATAATAACAACGACAAAAACAACAACAACAGCTATATATGTTTATACAAGTACAACATACTACTAAAAACTACTAGCGGTTTATTTGCTTCAACAAAAGATTTTGTGGTATTTTGGCACAACTGTTTAACAGACAAACAAAAAATCGGACCTCCTGGGTCTTTACAAAATGTTGTTGTACATAGTTTATAGTTGATGTTGTTCTTGTTAGAGTTGTATCCGATATCTGTTTATACGCTTGTATGACTATGTCTTGACTTTTGGTTAGACCATGTTCTGTTTTTGTCTTGCATTTTATCTTTTTGGAAAATCCAACAAACAGAAAAAAAAATTGGACACAAACATTTATTGCACACTTTTCCTTTATATGGCTGTCTTCGAAAGAAAGAAATAAAGAAAGTAACTGTGATCATCATCATTGAATGATTATTTCTTACTTGCAACATTTAGAAAAATACTAACTAAATTTGTATGCAAAAGAGAGATCATAGTTTTTAATAAGTATTGTTTAAAATTATCATTCGCCCTGGTGAACCTTTAATAAATAGATGCTTAATCGAATTGAAAAATATGTCAATACTTAAGATAGAGATTATACTTTTGTTAAGCAATTCACTATACCAATTAATTTTATTAATAAAATTAACAAGCTTAAGTTTTGTTTATGTATCAGAACCATTCGCAAGCTATAAAAATTATGAGTCCATAAAATGTGGCCATAATTGAATAGAATTTTTATAGCTTTGACAACAACAGTAAAAATAGAACAACAATATTCTGTTAAAAGAAGAATATAAATTAAGTTCGTAAATAATAAGTTTAATATATTTTCTGATAAATAACTACAACTGAACTCTTGTTACAATTTCTATTTCAATATAAAAAGTTAATTAAAGGACAGAGTCAGAGCTGCAAAGAACTATAAAATTTTAACAAGTCAATTTAATGTTTAGTCAGTTGACTTTAAGACCAGTATAAGTTTATAAATGTATAAAATTTAACTTTAGAACAAGAGAAATTGTTATGAAAAAACAAGCTAGAGTGTTTTATATAGCTGTGCCGAAACTTATATACTCTTCACAATAGAATTAGGATTTTATAAATCCTTATATACTTATACACTGGTGCATATTCCCATAGAGGCACATACATTTTTTTTATCAGCTTACCAAAAATGGGGCTAGCAAGTAATTAAGGTGCTAAAAATTTATTTTTTAAATTATTTATTGACTTTATTTAAAAAAATTATTAACAAAAAACTTAAAATGTATATTAAATTTTTCATTATAATTTTAGTAGTTTGATACCATTCTTTATGGCAATTTTTTATATACGCACTTAAACTAATAAACCAATTATTAATAATCTGTTGATGAACCTTTATTTTGGATAAATTCAAAAATTCAGTCTGGAATTGATTCGACTAATTTTTTAAGAAAATCACTGTCAATTTCTTCCCAGGCTTGCTTAATCTTTAGTTTTAACTCCTTTATTGTCATTATGTTTTCATTCTATGCATATCTTGTGTACAGATTCTCCATTGTATTTAAATCCGGACTGCAAGTCGGCCAGTCCAATAATGGAATGTTATGTTCATTAAACTACGATTTAGATTGATTCGAGACATGGACTGCAGCGTTATTCTGTCATCCATTTCTTATTCATAAATGAGACAAGAGCTTCTTCCAACAGTTCATTATAAATTATATTGTTCATTTTAGATGAAACAAAACATATTTTTAATTTTCCTACAGCAGAAAATGGTGCCCAAACCATAACACCTACTCCACCGAAATTGCGTTTCGATATACGAATTTCGTTCGACCTCAAATAATGTTAATATCAAGAATATGAATCGGAACCATCCCAATTGAATTTCTTTTCATCATATAAGATTACTTTATTCCAGTCATCTGTCCATTTCTTGTATTTGCGCAAAATGTGTGCAACATGTTTGGAAGTGACAGGAAGGTCAATTTTATTTTTTATATGTGTAGTATTTAATTTATTACGGCTGACTTCTTTTTTGTTTTTTATCACCTTTTGTTAGTTTCCGCACTCCGTATTTCTGCCCTTTCTTAAGAAAGCCTCGAATAAATCCTTTTAAACGGTTAAATTTCGTTGTTAGAATAAACCTTGATCACGAAAAAATTTAATTTGAAATTTTTCCTGCCCTGCAAGAAAAGTTCCTTTGGGCATCCTTTAAGCTGATGAAATTTCCCAATTAAAACAAAAATATTTCCATTAAGGGAAGTTTCTGTTATCATCAGAAACTTACCTTAAGTAAAACAAACAACTAAAATTGTTAAAAATGTATATATATATATATATATATATATATATATATATATATATATATATCGTATGGGCTTCATAAACGTCATTTCAACCGACGAACGGATGGAGAGACGAACACCATCCTCTAGATATCATTTCTTATAAAGATTCTGAAAATATTAACTTTTTTGCTCTCCGACGAAAATTGTGGAAATTAGAAACGGAATGACAAAAATATATACCCTTTACACATGTGGTATTGGGTATAATAAATTTGCCAATTCACAACCTCTGTTGTATAGTTGTAAGAAACTAAATTTGTTAAGAGCAATGTTGTTAAAAATTTAAACCTAGGTGGACAAAATTATTTTTACGAACTTTGTATAGGAACAGTTCATTTAAAAATCACATAGAAAATCTTTACACTAGTTATTTCTGGACCTACAGAAAGGTCTTGATATGGTAATATTCGAACGTAAAAAATGTAATTTTTAATAAAAAGAAAGTTAGAATGAATTTTTTTTCATGTAAAGTACGACTTTTTATATCTTATGCATAGGTACTTTAGATTAAAAATGTGCTAATATATTTCTTAATGTTCTAAAAAAAATATTATAAACCATTATGTATAATAGAAATTATGCTGTAAGTGTGCCGCGCGAAAAAGGCGATATAATTCAACAGTGGTCAATGACAGACTCATAGAACAAAAGGTGGGCTATTTATGCAAGTGTTTGCAGTTTATATTAGAGGAATTGAACACATTTGCTAAAATCCGCGATAGCTGGAATCAAAAGAAAAAAAAAATGTTGTTTTCAAATACTTTTTTTAAGGAAAAAACGGGTTATCTACAAGTTATATTTTTTTTTTTTGATTTTTTTATAACGCTAAATGAGAGAATTGTACCCAGCTACTTTAGTCACCAACTGCCCCCGCCTGGTCACTTTTTTGACCCCCTTTTTAAATTGTAACTAAATTGTAACTTTTTAAGACTATATAATAAATGACGAGAAACTAAGTTGTTTGAAATATCTCGACATATATATACATATATTAATTCCAGAGAAGAAATTAATTATTTTGAGATTGTTTCACAGCATAGTTATGCAATGGTTTAAAACTAAAGCTAATCATAAAGTCTATGAACAACTATTTACAACATCAAATGCCGAATCTTTTTGGACTAGATTGGGAAAATTAATGAATTATTTAATGAATACGTATATCCTAATTTATATTTTTACTTTACACTGCTCATAGCAGAGCCTCAGCGGAACGTCTTTTTATAAATTATCACTAATGAAAAATAAATTGTCCAACAAACTTATTGTCAACACTTGTGAATCTATGCTCTCGTTCCTAAATTTGTTAGACGGGAATATGAAATTTTATGTTAACTATTTTTATTAAAAAATATTTATTTTTGCAATAATAAAAGTTAATATAAGTAAGTTATATTGTTATTAATAAAATTGATTTTAGTAGTTTTTCATAAAATACAATATTTTTTTTTTTTATCAAATAAACAAATTTTAAGGTGTTTTTTAGGTATTGAAGCAATTGGCTCCTTTTTTTTGCGATATTATTTCTTGGAATCCCCATTTTTGAACAGTTTTCAAATATTCTCAACGGTAACGCTGATTATACCTTAAATAGGTGTAATCTGATGGGAATAAAATAACTGCAGTTTCTTCAAAAAGTTATATTTAAATAAAAAGTGTGATAAATTTTAAAAACTGTTCATTGTTTTAGAGATGTAAAACGTACAAAGGTAATGCAAAATATAAGTTATTGGTACCTTCAAGATTACTTTACCTTGTTTCATAAACAGCACAGAATGGAACAAAATAATGTAATATAAAAACTTTTAACAAATTATTAAACATCCACCTTTAAATATATCGGTCGACTAAGAATCAATTTCTATAACGATTCTTCTGTTTATCTTTTTCAAGTTATTAATTAATCTGTAAACAGCGTATTTGAATGTTTTAATCACAATTAAGTTTTTGATGTGGAATTTTAATCAGATGTGGAACGTTAATTAGTTTAAATTTCTTTGCAACAAATTTTTTGCAATTTGTGCTACTTTTTAGTATAATAATCGACTTAAAGATGTGTGCGTTTGTAATCGGACAAACATTTTGAAGGTAAGTCAAATTCAACTTTTGACACATGGAGGAATACCTTTGATTTATTATAGCTCCATTTTTTATTATAGCTTTCAACTATTAAATACTACTGCAGAAGTGCTGCCAAAAAATTAAACTTAAATTGTTGCGAAATGATTTTTGGTAAAAAAAATACTTTCCTTTTCTCTAATTTTTTGTAAAGTTCAGTAAAACCCAAATTTTTATTAAAAACCACAGTTTTATTAAAAATTTAAATTTTTACTTAAATTCTAAATTTTTAAAAAAATAAAAAAATTTACTAAAAATGAACATTTTTTATAAAAATTGTAATTTTCTTATAAAAATCTCATTTTTCATTAAGTCGAAATTTTTTACAAAAATTCAAATCTTTTACAAAAAATCAAATTTTTTACAAAATTAAATTTTTTACAAAAAAAAAATCAACTTAAAAATTTTGACTTAACAAAAAATATGATTTTTAGTAAAAATTTAGATTTTTAATAAAAAATTGGATTTTTAATAAAAATTTTGATTTTATTACAAATTTGAAATTTTTAATAAAAATTTTAATTTTTACTAAAATATTTCATTTTGTGTAAAAAAAAATATATTTTAAGTAAAATTTTGACTTTTAGTAAAAATTTTGATTTTCAGAAAAATCCTAAGAATTTTGTTAAAAAATCGGAATTTTTGGTATTAGATCGAGTTTATAACAAAGAAAACCTAACTTTTCACTAAGAATTAAGAATAAGTGTTATTTTTTGAGCAATAAAATAAAAGTCACAAAATAATTATTATGTTGAGCAAAAAAAAAAAAAATATAAAAAAATAATCATTAAAAATTGAGCAAAACAATGAAAATCAAAAATAATCATTATTTGTTGAGTTTTATTTTAAAACTCATAATCATTATATGGTCCTTGATCTGTAGGCAATTTTTATACCCTACACTGCCATAGGTGGTTGGGTATAACAACCACCCTCCAATACTAATTGACTCAGAATCACTTTTTAAGTTGATCTAACGATGTCTGTCCGTCCGTCTGGCTGACTGGCTGTCCATGTAAACTTTTTTCACAAAGCACGGGTCGTAATTTTAATGATAATTCAATGAAATTTGGCACGTGCGACTTTTATGATACAAGGACTAGCTCCCATACAAATGTCCCCCCGGAATAGAGTTTAAACTCTCAAAAATCCATTAAAAATAAGAATATTTTAATGAAATTCGGCGCAAAGAAGTTCTGTACTAGTGTAAATGTACCAAATTTTATGAAGATATTGACCATAGCTCCCATATAAACTCCTCTTCCGAAAATCACTTTAACGTTAATATTCGACACAAATCGGTGCATAATTCATCATAGCTCCCATATAAACCCACATCCAAGAATCGCCCTAAAGTACATAAAATTATCTAGATGCTAGTATCAACGCATTATTCTGTATTTGTATATTTTATTTTACATTTAGTAAAATTGGTCACAGGTATAATATAAGGCCCCTTCCCGATTTTTTTGCTTGTACACAATGGACTTTATCTTTCTTTCTCTTTTTTTAAGCTATCAAAAACGTGTTGCTGCAGAATGAGGAAAAATGCTACAAAATTATTCTCCTTAGCATAACTCAACCATTGTAACTAGAAGTAAATAAGTACGAAAATAAATGATAGAATATTTTAAGTGTCGGAGTGATTGATGGTATATAAATTTCTGGCGCATTTAGTTTTCGAAATATATTTAACTTGTTTCAAAGGAAGAGTAATATAAATTTATCGGAATATTTCTTTTTACATCCCAAAATTAATAACTGCAAACTTTAAAGAAAATCAAAGGTAATAAAAGATCCGTAGAGCTTCAAAAGTATTCACAAAAAATTTACTAATTTTTTTTTAAATTTTAAAAAAATTCTTTTTTTAATTTTATTATTTAAGACTATGTGGTGGATTTAAATCGAGAAGAATAAAAAAATTGAGTTGTTATAAATTGCAATAATTCTATATACACGCACTGAAAAAATATAGTTGTAGTGACCATAATCTAAGAGCAACATATTATGATTAGAACATATGATCACAGCGAAAAATAAAAATGATTATAAGTAATAACTATTATGATTCTATTTTGACATATTATATCCGATTTGATTGTTTGTTTTTTCATGTTATGATGATAGTTTTACATATAATTGAACAATCTTATTATAATATTATACCAGATTGTCATATTATATATTTAAAAACAGACAAGTATTGAAGTTTTCCACTAAGTTTGTGGAAAGGATAAGTATTATATTTATTTGTAATATTTTATTGTTATAGAAATAATAATATTAATATGGTTTAAACACAAAATATGGTTTAAGAACAAGAAAAAAGACTGCAAATATTTAATGGTTGTAGAAGTATTAATATGTTTCATATTAACAAAATTTTGTTTCTGGTAAAAATATTTAAAATATATGATTTTTGCAGTCAATCATTTTAATATTCTTATTAAGTGTAAATATTAAATGACAAAATTGAATCAAAATCATTGTTATCATGAACACAGAGTTATTAAGGTTCAATCAATTTAAGAATGAGAACATAATATTGTTGTAGTGATAATTCTATAACCATGTGTTTTCTCTGCGTGTAGACTTATATAGCAAGTCTATAATTTCATATTTTATGAACTGTTTTGGAAGACACTCGGATTTCCAACCGGTTTAAAAGCCTGTTTTTCGGTTTAAGCATTGTCGGTATTTTATTTCAAAAAACATGTATTCTAAATACTAAAATTTTAATGCAAATTTAGAAAAAATTTGTTAGGGAAACCATACATATGCTCTAATATACCGGAGAAACCTTTACTCAAAGTGCCTCCTCCGATTTTGCTTTACAGACATTTACGTTAAGATTTCTTTTGAAACCATTACAAAAATTCTATAGCCCGGAACAAAAAAATATATATACATATATATATATATATATTTTAGAAATTGATCAATGTTACCCTTTTTTGAAAATAACCCCAAAAATATGTCAAAAATCTAGTAGACGATTTCAAAAAATTTTAGGCACTAAATTAAGACCTTCAAGTAAAAAAACTAAGCCAAAAATCAGAGTGAAATTTGCTTCGATTTAAATATCTCTTAAACTAAAAGAAATAACCTGCATATGTAATCATGTCCTTTTTTTTGGTAAATATTTGCAAGGGCTACCTACATGTAAATTTTTTTATATTCAAGACATAAATGTTTAGATATCTTTAACAGTTTACAAGTTATAGAGTTATTTCCAAAAAAGAAATGTGTTTTGTGACCACTGTACATACAGGAAAAAGCATGAAATTGCATATTTCTGGTTTTTCTGCTGATTAGTGTTCATAAATATTAATTTCTTATTATGTTTTATAAATATATGTAGTTTTATATTAAATTGAAATTAGTTCTAAAAGATAATATCTTGAAGGAAATATGGATATCAATGGGAATAGTTTTATCTCTTGTAACACCTTTAACATTCTTACAAATAATTTAAATAGCGTTTTCTATTAAAAAAAAATTTTTGTAATTCAATATTTGTAATAATATCTCTTAATTTTTTTTTAAGATTTAAATTTAAACATGCTTTTTTCATATTAAGCCATAGTTTACTTACAAACTTTCTTATTTTCCCAGTCAAATAATTATATGTGCATACCTATAAAGATAATTCTTTTCTTTAAGAATGCACATTTCAAATCCAAATCTTTTTTATACTTTTTTCGTTTATTAGAGCTTTAGAAGTCAGATAAAATATTTCTCATGTATATTTTATAGCAAAAATTAACTCAATTTTAGAATTTTCAATCTTGTGCACGGCAAGAATTTTATAAAAATTATTCATTTACTTAACGCTGATTTTCAATACTCATAATTCTTATTAAGGAATTGTGTACAAAATCATTTTAAGCTACGTAATGTTGTCATATAGCTCAGAATCTAAATATATCTTACCAGTCATTTAAAAACAGTAGAATGTTTTGCTGCTCAAAAAACGCTTTGGGGGCCCGACCTAGTAACATCGACGCTTTAGTTTGTTGTGGAATCCAGTTTTAGTAAGATGTTCATCAGCAAAGCTTATGGATTCAATTCCTAGTAAATTTATGTAGTCCTGGGAATTAATTTTGCTAGGTTCAATAAATATTTCCAACTTTTCTTTATAGCTAAAGTCGGCATACATTATGAGCTATTCGCAACAATGAATGCGGTTGAAGCATGTCCTTTGTGAACGTCAAATACCCAGGTAATATTTATGATGAACACTTTAAGTATTTAAATATAAAATTTTTCATTTCTCATGCACATGATGTCATAGTATTGTTGAAGTTTAAAAAAAAAATTAATATTAATCATAATATTCCTAGTGTGCATATCTGTACGGCTGTATAAGTTAACAACTCACAATTTTGATCTAAAATCTCTTTAATTATTCGTTACGCGTGACCAGTTATTAAAAAAAATCATAATTTCTCCATTATTCTATAAATCACGTTATTTTTGGTCGAAAAATTCTAAATATATCACTAAGTCCCCCTTTGGATTACCGCTCTTAAAAACATAGCTATTTTTCAGGCTTTTTCTGAAAATTTGTAACAGCTTTACATCATCAGAATAAATTAATATTCTAGAATTCTTAATGCAAGTTGGTAAATCATTTATAAATAATCATTGTTATCAAGAACACAGAGGTCCGAGATGACTACCTTGCGAAACACCGGTTAAAACAGGAATGGTTTTCGATATATATTCTCTAAATAATACACATTGACATCTATTTTTAAGATATATATAAATCTATTTAAGGAAATCCGAGTTTATCAAATTTGAACAATAGAAGATCATGATTTACTTTATCGAAAGCTTTGCTGAAATCTGTGTATATTGTGTCTGTCTGTAAACCGGAATCAAATGTAATGGCGAAATATAACAACCAATTTGATGCGAAAGAATTTCGGTAACTATCTTTTTGAAAAGTTTTTTGAATAACACTTAATTTAGCAATACCTCTATAAAATGAAAATGTTGGATATGCTTCCGGATTTAAAGAAAGGTATAATATAAGATTTCCTCCAAACTTCAGGAAAATAACCACTAAATATTGATATGTTGAATAAGTAGGTTATTAGAGATACAAGAGAATGTAAACATTTTATAAGAACACAGCTTGGAACATCGTCAGGTCCACATTTATCAGAATATTTTAGATTCTGTAAAGCTCTCAGTACCATCGATTTATCTAATGTTGGACAATTTATTAAGATTGCAGCAGGAATTGAATATGGATAATTGGAAAGTTGATGTAATTCTTTATCAGAATAGGCGGATGAGAAGAAAGCAGCAAACATATCGCAATTATCTCCATCATTTCAGGATTCTTTATCTCCAAATTTCATCATGGATTGATATCCAGAGACTCGACACTTAGAATTTACAAATTGGTAGAAATATTTTGGATTATTTTTAAATTTTATTTTCACCTTAAAAAGATAATTATTGTAACATTGGATATTTTCTGATCTTGATATGGAGTATCTCATATAATCAATGGATAAACCGGACTTTTTATATTTTCTATAATGTTTGTTTTTTAAAATTTTCAAGACATTGAGCTGTTTTGTATGCCAAAGCGGTGCATGTGCAATTCTTTTTTCTCGTCATTGGTATTGATTTCATAAAAAATTTAAATAAGCCATCATAGAATTTATTCAAAATGATGTCAATATTACGAGGGCTTACTTTATTGTAAGGAATATATTCAAACCAATTTTCGCAGCAAATTAGGTAATTTAATTTGGAATAATCAGCTTTGCTAAAATTAAAAATCATATCATCATTTACATTGGATTATAATGATAGCTTTGTTTCGACGTATACGCTTATTTCAAGAGTGGAGTGATAAGCATCTTCAGGTGTTAATAATGGATTAATGCGAAGAATGTTAAATTCTTCAGGTTGATCAATAAATACAAGATCAAGTAATTTGCCAAGCTTGTTTAATATGTTGTTTATTTGGAATAGTCCTAAATCAGCAATAGCATCCAGTAATTTAATAGATGTTTCCGATCTTATTGATGGGCTTAAAAAGCATGAATCAGGAGTTTCACACCATTTAATGTTTGGAATATTAAAGTCACAACATGCGCTTGCATGTTGTTCATAAATTTGAATGTTTGACGCAGGAGTAATATAAGAGCAAGTTATAAAAAATGTTCTAAATTTGGCTTTAATACATACGGCGATAAATTCAATATTTTGATCATTGTTAAAAATTATTTCTTCCAAAGGAAAAAGAGTTTAGACAGAAATCAAAACTCCTCTACCTTCTTTACCCAATCTATCATGTCTATAAATTTGAAATTTACTGAGCATTATTTGAGAATTATGAATTTCTTTATCATATTTATTTCGGAGCCACGTTTCAGTGGGTATAATGATATAATGCTCACTATCAAAACTCTCTAAATAAAGGGATTTTAACTTTGTGTTCATACCTCTAATATTCTAGTACGTGAATAATTGGCAAATTTTATATGAAAATTTTGCCAATTATATGTCTATTATAAAGGTACTACGAAGAAAATGCCAAGAGGAACCTAAAATTTTGAATAATGGGACAATAGATAAAAAGAAAAAATTTTATCACTCTTGGAATATATAATAACCAGAAAAAAATATTGTACATATAATTATTTGACAGGGGTATTTATAATTTCTAAAAACAAATCTTCTTAAAAGCAAAATCCATATTGCGAAAGTCCATCAGCGGCGGTTTATCTTATAAATAATTGATTAGTAGGCCAACCAAACACTTTTAGTTACTTCCATCAAAAGAAGCTAAAGAAAAAAAATTCTGTCAATCCTATAGGAAATCAGTGTATAAATTATTTTATGTTCCTTAACTGACACTTTCTTAATTGAAACAAAAACTTCTTATAAGAATTTATTTCAAAGATAAAAAACAAACAACTAAATCAAAAAACAAGATAAGTTTTCTTTTTGTTGTTAAAACAAGTTTCTTTTTTTAATACAATTGACATCTTTTTTCCATACTATTGACCATTTATTCATTTTTAATAACATTTGTTTGCACAAGCAGAAAGACAACAAAATAAAATAAAGAAATTGTTAGTTAAGCCAAAAAGTGTGTGTCCAGTTGCCTAGATTTGATGACCCTTCTAGTTAAATACATTTTACATACAATTTCTTTATTCCAACTAAATGTTTTTAGAAAAGTCAAATCAGTTTCTGTCCAAGAGCCTGTCATTGTTTAAGAGGTTTTTTCTCATCTTGCTGTTGTTTTTGTAGCTGTTCTAACAAGACTGTGATTTCAATTATCTGACATCTATAGGGTTGAAAACTTGAGATGTTTATCTTATTATTGCACTTCCTCTTTCCAACACCACTTTTGTGTGCAAACAGGGTAAGGGTGTTTTTTCTTTCTAGTTGGTTTGAGAAGTATGGAAAAATAAACTGTTAAATGTTATTGTTGCTTTTGTTGGGTCTACAAAATTAAATTAAATTAGATTATGATGATGACGATAATGAAAATGCAGATAATGATTATACTGATGCTGACTGACTTCTCGTCTCTCTGTCCGCCCGTCTTTGTGACTAACTGACTTGACTACTGTGTTTGGAATGTAAATGTTATTTTGCCTGTTCAACTTGTGATAATGTATCTAAATGAGTTTTATTTGTTTATCCTTAAATTAATCTAATAGCAAGAGGGTAGAAATTGATACTTTCATTTCACCCTCCAAACTGACTCGTATATCAGGCGTTAAATTTTTGTGGGTTTTTGTAAACATTGATTTATATTTTGTTACTATATTTACGAGCATCTATACAAAGATATAACAAATTATAATGAAATAACACGTTTTTTTATAGCAGTTTTTAAAATCTTCATAATTTTTGCATATTGGCGTTATGTTTTTACAACCCCTCTTTGTACGAGTATTAGATAAAAAAATTTTAATTCGTAAAACATTATAATCAAATTAAGACTTAGTTATTTCCACCCTCATAGACACTCTAATGAAGATGTGTCGTATTATTAACAACAATTTTCCACCTAGTTATTTTGCCAATAGAAAAAAATCTCAGATAATAACGTGATGCATCGTAAAACAATACATTCGTCTGTATTTTAGTTTAGCCTGGGAAAATTTTTATTTTAGAAGCGCCGCTCAAGAACATTTGAAATGTATACAATCTAAAATTTTGTTCTTTTTTTACAAAATTATATTTTTTTTAATTACTGAATTCTTATATATATATATATATATATATATATATATATATATATATATATGTTATTTTTTAAGATGTCATATATAAATAAAAAAAAAATATTTTTTCGAACTTATTCTTTTTCCAAAAATTATCTTAAGGGACCTATATTTAAAAAACTCCATCTTTATTTTTTTATGTTTTTTTTTAGTAGGAAGCCTTATCGGTGTACTTACTATAGAAAAAATTTATTAAAATAATTATTAAAATTTATAAAATCTCTTTACGTTTAAAATGAAAACAAAAAAATAAAAAAGAATAATAATAGAAAAAATAGCTTTTTATATACTCGCATTTCGTTAGTTATTTGTAACTTAAAATTTTACTAGTTCCTATTGTTTTTACTAATAATAACTTCAGTAAGACTTCAAAATCAATTAGCTATTGAACTTCCTGAAACTAACTAAGGAATTAAAACAAAACCTTAGACAAAACTGCATTTTTTTTTTTCAAACAAACTAATCATTTTGTCTGCAGTTAATTTTTAAATTTGGGTACACATTTTATAAGTTAACAGTCCTTAAACATTAACTTAAGAAAACTACTACAAAAATAGTGAATTAAAATCATTAAAGAGCCCATTCTCCCAATGTTAACTTTGGTTAAAAATCTTTACATTTCCAGTTTTTTTTTCAAAACTAATTTGTTTAAATATAGAAACTATAAATATGGGGATATTTTTGGTATATTTTCCTTTATACTATAAGTTATTCATATCTTAAAATACGGAATCATATATCTTTAATGTTGGTTTATTAATTAGCAATGAATTTCTTTAATTTTAAAATTATTAATTTTTTACCAAAAAAGAAAAAAATAATGATGTAAATTTTAGATATGATCTGGAATCTCTGCCTCAAATAATATAAATAATAATAATAATAATAATAATAATAATAATAATAATAATAATAATAATAATAATTAATTAATTGAATTTTTAAATTAAAAAGGGCAAAAAACTACTTTAATTTGTTTTAATTTTCTTTTAAGATGCCAAAAACTGGCACTAGTGCCAGTAGGTTTCAGTTTCTATCTGAAGACGAAGAAGAAGCAGTTGCTTTCAAAGAAAAGAATCCGCCAGTAATTGTGGACTTTACCCACAGTTTTTCAACTGTGATTGGATTAATTGGGAACAAATGTACTTATAAACGAATGTCTATTGGTAAGAAAATTGTATCAAACTCGTTATAGCTATATAATGAAGCCTTGAGTTTTTTCAAAGAAAAAAATTTCAGTATTATACGCAAAACCAAGCACAAAGATAATTGGCGAAGAATTTGTCAGCTCGGTAAGCATTAAGGAACTAGAAACAAAGGGATCCAGTGTAGATAACGAGCTCTATCTTATCTTATCTGATATATAAGTTTGATATAATTTAGTCGCCAATATGTTTCAAAAAAAGAAAATAAGATATTTTTGTAATATTCCTCTGTATTGGAGAAAACCTCTAAAGAGCAATAAGGTCTCACACAATTTAAGTGTACTATGTATGGACAAGGTGCTAAAAATTGTAGCCATATCGTAGTGTGTTCAGCCTGTGCCGGAAATCACGACTATGTAGTTTGTTCAATCAACAAAGTTTGTATAATTTACGAGTATAAATGCTACAACTGCATAAAAAAGAACTTAAAGAACGTTAACCATAGAGCTGATGACCCAAAGTGCCCAAGTCGTTAAGAAAAATTAAAAAATTCTTCATCGAGCGATATCTAGATCTACGGCGACCAACAAATATTCTTTTCCGTATTTTAACCAAGATAATCGTGGTGTTCCTAATTTGCCAAGACAAGAACTCCAAAATAATGCACGTAATTCCATTTTGTATTCTGAAGTAGCTAGAAGCAAAAGCTATGAAAGGAGTAATAATGATGACATTTCAAATGAAAGGCTAATTCAAATATTTTTTGATGCTTTCGATGCTTTGCAAAGATGTCAGAAAAAGTATTTTAAGCTACGAGATTTTGGGTATAAAACTTTCACATGCCATGTAATTCAACCGGTAGACACAATGCTCTTATTATGAACTGGAATGCCCAAGGCGTAACAACTGAGTCATCAGCTGCCCAGTTGGAATACGTTTGACCCAAAAAGAAACACAAATTTCAACTTTGTGGCTATAAAATATACATGGAGGATCAATATATGCATGGCGGAGAAGTTCTAATTGCAATTAAAGATAGTATTAAGCGTTACCAAAAATGAAAACAAGTGTTGCTGAAAGTATTTTAAGTTATGTTTACAAGTTATGTTTAATAGAAGGCGTACTTCAGCGTATAATCCAGTTCATGCCATCAATTTTAAAGCTGATTTGGACTATTTTATTTTTATTCGGCTAGTAAGAAGCTCTGCAACCACTGCCTACAATCCAGCTACTACAATTATTACCCAAATGAATATACTCGCTTTGGACAAAGTATAAATCCTGTTAAACCGTCTAACTTGTGTCTCCATTTTTCAAACCTTGAGACACATACAAATTTTTTACAGTCGGACCATGTACCTATACCTTACGATATTTCTAGACAAGTTCAAAACATGACATATTCAGTTCCCTTGCATTATCGAGCTGACTGATCAGCTGTTAGAAATTAGGTAGAAAATGAAATTAGGAGTCACAACATTGATCAACCTGTTTAATAAATTAATATCTATATTTAAAGAAACTTTTATTAAAATACATGCCGGTTATAAAAATTCTTGGCAACGAGAAACCTTTGATATTAGTAAAACTTTAATTAGTCAGTGAAATAAATATAAACGTAAATTTCAAAGATATATTTAGATATTTTAATTATAAAAATTAATTGAAAAGAATTTTTGAAGCTGTTAAATAAACTAATTGATTTCCACCTTAATAAAGACCGCAATGAATCCTAGTCAAAATTTATTTCACATTTACCCTCGGGCTCTAAAAAAATTTTGGAAGGTAACAAGGAAATCAAACGTCATTTACTGATAATCATATAAACGGTGAAGTTTTAAAAACCGGCGCTGAAAAGACCAACTCAATAGCAGACGTATTTAGTAATTCAAGCACTATTACTTTATATAATTATTCACCTATGGACACAGTTGTCACTTGATTTGTTCATGATCTTAAACATAAAATTCTTGACAGTTCGAACGTGGAACTTACCAACTCAGTTGAAGTTATTATTGAAGAAAAATAAGAGCATTACCCTTAAAAATATGTCCGATTACTTTTTTGAAATCTTAAATAAACTTTTAAATTCTAGTTTAGTAATATGATATTTTCCAACAATTTTTAAGAAGGCAAAAGTCAAATCAATTTCCAAGCCAGGAAAGGATCCTAAACTACCTTCCAGCTTTACACCAGCATACTAAACCTATTGGATAAAGTTTTGGAAAAAATAATAAATAAGAGAATTTTAGATTTTTCTAGTGTAAATAATATTATTAACCCTCAATAATTTGGTTTCCGCAAGATACACTTTACTGTATATTAACTAAAAAGAGTAGTCAATTTTCTTGAAGCAAACAAAAGAAATCGTAAGAGCTCTGGAGTTTTTTTTTTTTTTGACATTGAAAAAGCCTTTGATTCAATATGGATCAACTCTCATTTGTTGTATCTATAGATAACACGCTAATGATAGACAAATACCAGCGGGTCTGTATTATCACCTGCTTTTTACTATATATATCTGATATTACTGTTCGCAGGAATCATGAAGTACCTTTTTAAGCATTATTTAATTTCAAAAGAATGGATGACAGTTTAAAATTCACCCACAAATAATTTGATAAATGGAAGATAAAAGTAAACGTTAGCAAATCACAAGATATTATATTTCCATATAATATATCGCAGAAACGTATTCCTACAAAATATTTATATTCTAAGGGAGTTTTTATCCCACTGCAAGATATCATCAAATATCTGGGAATTATTTTAGATAAAAAAACTTTCATTTAAACAACACATACAACACATACAATATATTAGTGAAATAGTGGTCGTACACTTTACCCCTTGCTCAATAGAAGATCTAAATTTAATTTAAAGAAAAAGATTTTTATTTACAAAATGTGTATTCGGCCAATTTTGACCATTCATAATGGCTAGATGGACGGACTGACAGACACCGGTGAATCGGTTAGTAAATTAAACAACTACATTATTAAAAACGCCATAAAATTGAGCAATTTACAATGATGAACAGTGTTGCCCGTTTAGCCTTTTTAGGGCTAAATATAGCCTTTTTATTTTACTTTTAGCCTCAAAATTTTTGGTTTTAGCTTCTGGCTTTTTTTCTAGCCTTTTTTAATTCTTCGAATTACCTTAAAAAGGGTAAAATTTTTATACTTCAACAAAGAAGAACATTTTATTTTTTTTACTATATTTTTTTTTTACAGAATCACGCATTTAAGAATTTTTGTGTATTAATTTGCAAAAAAAAAAAAAAAATAATGGAGATTATTTATACTTTAAAAAAATTTTGCCTGCGGCGCTTTATCCTACGAATTAAATGTAACTTAACTCATAATGCGGACTTACTTTACTAATTATTTATTATAATTATTTTATTAATACACCATTAATCGTAGAGTCTAAAATAATATAAAAATAAATATAATTAAAAATCTTATAAAAGCGAAAAATCACAAAAAAAAATTTTAATTTATTAATCAAAAATGAATTATAATTTAAAAATGACGAATCCCTTCAAAACATTCGGACATTTTTCATATGAAATTTAATCCATACAAATTTGAACATTTTGTAGCCGATTTTTCATATGGTAATTTTACTAACAGCGGTTATGTGTTTTATTTATAAAGTTGTGATAATATTAAAAAAAAAAAAAAATATCAAAAACTAATGAGGACAAAAAATTAAAAAAATAATATGATTTTAAATAAAGAATATTAGCTTTTTTCTGCCTTATTTTTTGGGTAATTTCGCCTTTTCTGACCTTTTTTAAAGTCCAATTTAGCCTCCTGGCAACACTGATGATGAAAAAAGAAATCTTGGTATATTTTTATTTTTTATTTATTTTTCTCAAATGTGACATATAACTTTTTTAACATTTTTGAGATTCTAAAATATGTCTCTTTTCAACGATACCAATACCTTGTAAAACTAATATTAGCTCTATTATTATTGTTATTCATTTTACCTGACTTTTTCATTATTCGATTAATCAAATAACTCAAAAATGCAGTTTTTAAATTACTCGAGTTATTATAATTATACCTTAAAATTTTACTCGTTTTTGAATGCTTATTAAAAAATAAAGCAAGTATTCTATATTGTATTAGTGTTTTATTAAAAAAGAAAAGATATGCCTACATTAACAGAGATCAGGAAAGGCTTAAATAACCTTTTCAAAATAATATTTAATTAACATTTATGTATATTTTTCTCTTTAGTTTTCATAAAACCATTGCTTCTCTTATATATTTACTAAATTCTTTAAATGTTAAATAAATAGGCCTTAAAAATCTGAGAAGCATACTTAAGAATTCGAAAATGAAATCTGAATTATTTTATATGTATGAAGAAGTTCAGCGATTCTCATCATAAAAATTTACCTGATTAACTAAATTTCAAGTCGAAATCCTTCCTGTATTAGAAGTTTCATCCAAGCCGTCATCATATCTTCTACACCAGGCTGAGTATATCAACTCCGTATTTGCACATATCGGCTGCACTATCGGAACGATAATTCTACTTTATTGCTCGTACGAGCTACCACGTTCTAGAACCAACAATAGGTTTTTCCAAATTAAATTTGAAATTCTCCAATTTATTTCTTAAGAATTATTTAAATTAAGTTTGAAGCTTTACATTATAATTTTTTAGAGTAACATTTACACATTTGTTTGATTTTTCTGATTGCAAAAAAGAACTTTAACTACGTGTTGTAATTTAGTCATATATTTTGTACTTCTTACAAATACAATTATTAATAAAATTCTAAATTGTGCATGTAGAAAACAAACATGGTTACCACATTGTTACTACAATAATATTATGTTTTTATTGTTAATTTTCATTAATTTTATTAATACTCTTTTCATGATAACAATGTTTTTGTTGAAGTTTTATTATTTGATATTTACATTCAATAAAGATTTTAATATAGTTGACTATACAAATTTTATGTTTTTGAGTAGTTTTACCAAAAATAAAATTGTATTAATATGTAAAATATCTTTTTTTTCTACTACCATTAAATATTAGTAATTTTTTACATTGTTCTTAAACAATATTTTGATTTCAAATCATTTAATATTATTTTTCCCTTAACAATAAAATGTTTCGAATGAATATGATATATATACTTTTTCAAATATTAAAAACAGCTTGTTTGTTTTTAAATATATTTTGTTTTTAACGATTACTTTTCAACTTCATTATAATTCTCATTTAGTTTATATATGAATAAATACAAGTAGACAAGGTTTGGTTATATTTGGTGTTATTGAATGAATATGAGATATTAATTAACTAGTTATAATATAAATAATTTATTTAATAAAAATATCTTGCTCAATATATAATGAATTAGATAAATAATTAATGAAAATATAATTTTGATAATTTTTTATATTTTTCATAAAATACACATGACAAAATCGATTCATAATATAATAAAATCAGATCATATGATATGATGTGATAGAACTGGATCATAACATAATACAATTTTTAAATACGTAAATCAGAGCATAATATGATAAAGTTAGATCATTTTATGATTATAATTGTCATATTTATTACTATTTATGACCATAAATTTTTTAAAAGCAATCGTACAATCCATTCATAATATGTTGCGCTTAGATTATGGTCATCACAACCATATTTTTTCACTTTTAGGTTCTAAACATTCTATAAAAATTTTGCGATAGCTTTTTCAATCAAAATTTTTGAAAGAAAAAACTAATATTAAAGCATTTTAAAACTAGTTAAGAAAGCAAATCTTTAAAATATTTTTACTCGTATTATTCGGCATAATTTACTCGAATAAATTTTTACTCGAATTTCTTGATTTTAGTTGAACAATTATTTGATTATTATTTGTCGATTAATCGAACAAACGTTATTCGAGTAAATACCCTACTGTATTATTACAGCATCAATATTATGTTCGCAGAAATAGTCGGAGATAAATTATAGTTAATTTCAATAGTATTCAAAATATTAAATGCTTTTTTTCTCAACTATATCATGTTAACCCCAACTATTTTATGTCAAGTATTTTGCTTTAATAAAAAAAAACTTCAATACAATATATTCGGTCTAAATATAAAACTTCTTATCTAAGGTACCTATAAGTCGAGTCACGGACATATAGCGGCGATCAAAATATTTGCAACTGAAGACCAATTTTAAGATATCATAATTTTTTTTGTTAAAACAAAACATAATTTACTTACTTAAATAAATAACTACAATCTATTAAAAGACAACTACAATTTCAAATGTTCAAAACATTTGCAACTCCTTAAATCATTAAAAAAATATACATATAAAAATATACTAAATGTTCAATAGGTTTTTGGTGGCTACGATATTACACTTACATGTTTTTCTTTCAGCCAAGCTTTCACAATCCTCGCCGTATGTTTGAAATCGTTAACGTACAGGGATGTCCATGAAAGTGGCATTTTCTATTCAGCGTATAAAAGTACTACCGATCTACGAAGATCTCCGTAGATTGGGGCCGTCATTTCATCATTATTTCGACAAGTTGAACCAATACCATTCCTGTAAAACACTCGAATTTATTTCCAGCCACTTTTTACAGAAATTAATAACGCGAAGTTTAGCTTTGGTACACTGAAATAAACTATTTAAATTTCAATAGTATACTGGCTTGTGTGGTAATAGTATTTTGTTTCATAATTATTGAGAGTGAAGATGGCTGCCTCACATTTAATAAAGTAATAAGGGTCCTTCAATTAAGGAAAGAAAATGACATGCATGTTCGAAATATTTAAATACCAAATTTATTATTTAATGACTAAAATTATTCCAATAAAAAAAAAATAATAATAATAATTTTTGAAAGGAACTTTGGTTGATTCATAACTTACTTTAGAAAAGAAAACGGTAAAAATTTATCATGCGAAAAATATTTCAAATAAAATGTTCGCAATTTTCTATGAACTTATAAACATACAACAGTAGAAAATAATAAGAAACAGAATTATCTCCCCTTTCTATTGAATATATTTTTGTCATAAAGTATTAAAATATCCTTAGCTAAAAATATTTCCTTTCTGTATGACCTTAGGGCACAATAATCTAAAAAGAAATCGATAATCTTTGTTTTTTTGCCAAAGACATGTTAATAGTAAACGATTTTATGAATATTCCAAAATTTCATATTTGCTGGGAGCAAGAAAATGTAATTTGTTCTTTTTTTAATATTTTGCCCGTTAGTTAACAAATATACATATTTCTTTATATTTTTAAGGATGAATTTCCGTTTCTTAAAAAATAAAATGAAAAGACATCCAACATCCTTAAATAATGCTCAGTTTTTTTCCCACTTTACTTCTTATTTGTCACCATCTTCTGCTTGTTCTTTATTTTATATCCGGTATATGACACTTTCACTCGTTATTGTAATTAATTTTCAAAACATCATCAACACACACCAATTCAACCCCAACCTGCCACTGCTTCGGCTTTAAAATCGAGAAAAGGAAAAGCACTTTGAATCTCATACTAAGGCAACGTGATTATAACAAACAGTCAAACGAGAAGGCAGAACGACTAACAGACAGTGAAAGGAATAACAAAACACCCTGAACGAATTATGAACGTACGTATCAATTTCGAACGGTGTGAAAAGTTGCCAACCTTTTTTTTCATTCTTTGCGTTTTTATTGATAGAGATAATGAAGAGGATGGTATACATAAGGAGTAGTAGCAGAAACAGCAAGTAGTTAAGAATGGGTTCACTTTAATACACCCCGTTGTGAAGGTAATTCATCTGATGCGGTTATAAATTTCACTCATTTTTTATATTGATATAAAAGTAATAGATGGATGGCTGGTTGGAGGCAGAAAACAGGAACATCATTTGCAGTGCCAGCATCTTAGCTACTATATTATTGTGTTGTGGCCAAAGGAGGTGTGTCTGCTCGGGGTTGTATTCAAACTCTCATGTATCTGTTTCTACTCGTATATAACTGTGTATAAGTATAGTAAACAAAAACAAATAAAGCTAATGTACGCGTCAACGCTTCAATTATTAATCCTTGCATACAAACGTTGCTATTTTTTATAAATTAAATATTTGGGTGGAGGTGGCCGGCGGCTTTATGTTATATCCTTTTGTACAATATGTCCTTGCTGGGCACGTGCTTTCTGTTTATACAATGTTCTTTTTTTCAGTTGAAACATATAAAATAATGTGTTGCTCATTAAAGGTTTCTGAGTAGTTTCTGTTCTTTTTTTATTTTGAATCCTTTAATGTCACGGGAAACATAAAATTCATTGATTTTCTTTAGTTGGCACTTATACACATGTAGAAATGATGATGATAGTGTATATGATGTTTTTAAGTTGTTGAGGTGGTTGTAAGACATATAAGCGTTGCTAATTGAAACGTGTGTAGTACGTTTGTTTTTCTTAATGTACAAAATATTTACGACTTTTCCTCTTAATTTCTAAAGGCTTTTAGGCAAAAAATTATCGATTGTTAAACCTTGTTGTGTAGCGAATTTTTAAGCATTGATTGTTTTATTTTAAATGTCAAATTTAAATTCTAATTGGTCAAATTTAAAACTAAAAAAAATTTTTAAATATTTTATACATTTAATCTTTAATAATATTTTTGTATATAAAAAAATTCAATATTTTTTTTTTTTAACATCTACAAGTCATAAAACAAAAGTAGTTCACAATAAAAAAAAATGTTTTAATTACCAGAATTATTCATTAAATTTTTTTAATTTTCATCCCTCACGAAAATGATTATTGTCCAATTCAAAACTTCTGTCGTATCGTTGTATCATTGTATGTCGTAAATATTTTTCGAACAAAATTTTTGAAAGCAAAAACAAAATAATTTAAAAATTTTTACGATATACAATGATACAACGACACGACAGAGGTTATGAATTGGAATATATTAATTACTCATAATTGTAAAAAAATTAAATCTGGTGATTTTTTTTTTCAAAATTAAATTATTAATTAAATTATTAATTAATTGAAAAGAATATGAACCTTAACAAAAATGTTTAATTAAATGTTTGATTAAATGAAAGAAAATGATAATGGAAAATGTATATAAAATTATATATATATATATATATATATATATATATATATATTATTTATACTTTTTCTTATGTTAGGTCATTTTAAAATAATTTTGACTTTAAATTTTATTGCCAATTTCTTCCATGGACATTAGAGTGTCCCGTGAAACTACTTTTTTTCGATTTCGATTTTTCATTAAATAGATCTTAAAACTTTCATATATTTGAAGCATGTTATGAATGAAATATAAAAAAGAATTGTGGAAGATATTTTTTTCCGCAAGATAAATTTTTTGTTGCATTCTTATATTCTTAATCAAAATTATTACAAACATATTATTCTAGTACTAAAGATGTAGGTTGTGTTCAATGGGTAACTTGAGACAACAAGCAAATAGTTCACTTGGTTTCGGTTTGGTGCCGTTGTGTTACCCCGAGGGATCATGTGATGTTGGTTCACATGTCCATGACAAGATTCGAGTCGAATCAAATGAGTTGATCAGTGTGATATCAATATCTGACATAAAAGATATTCCACTGTCTTATCCTCTTGCTCATTGCAACAACTCATACAAAAGTCACTAAAAGGAAGCCGCTCCAGCAATCAAGTGTATGGTAACAACGGCTACCAGAGTTCATAACCGACATCTTTGAAATCCTATGATGAAGTTTGATTGAGATTTGTCATAATGGGTCAACATTTGCCTCGAGATTTTCGCGTATGTAGAGGTATCCACGATAAGTTCTCAGTGTCATTAATTTGTATGAGAACAGCGGCACGCCAGCCAGTTGGTCCATGTCTTTCTTTTGAAGAAGGTAACCAATTCTTGTCATTTCATCCGCAACGGGATTACCCGAGGTATTTGAATGATCCCGTACCCAGACCAACTCCATGTTTGAATAACTCGTCATCTCGTTTAGAGATGTCCCTCATTCATGTACTAGCATGGATGTCGAAAAGACACCCGAGAGAGATATAATCGTAGCTTGACTATCTGTACAAATTGGATATCCATAACGAATACCAGTAGTACATTAGTTAGTTAAATGCTAGATATTTCCCAAATACACCACCGCAAAATTGTCCTTTAGATATACGAAAATTAATATTTGCTTTATATGGGGCCTACCTCCCCCTCTGGATCTATGCATCCTATTTTCATTTCATCAATGCGATATGATAAGATAAGATAGATAAGATAGTGGTTCCCAGAGTTTTAAAAAAGTATGCGTGGCATCCGATCAAGATCCAACATAGTTCATAACATTCTTCAGTTCCAGCACTAACTGTGTGTCAAATTTCATGTAAATAGCTTCTTTAAAAACATGCAAAATAGGAATTTTTTAGGTATGCGTAAAATGTGGGCGTGACATCTAATTTAGATCTAACATAGGCTAAAACCTCTTCCGAACAGCTACTATTCGTATGTCATATTTTGGTTCAGTCGATTAGACGTGATTGAAAGCAAAAAAAAAAAAAACAAACTTACACCTCATTTGTGTAATACACAGTATATAAATTTTCCCGACACGCTTCGTTACCCCTTTTGATGCTATAAATAATATTTACTTTATATGGTAGTCACCACTGCCTCTGGATCTATCCGTTCTATTTGAAATTTGATACGAAATTATTTCTAAATACTTTTAAGACTTTCACTGTCATACTCCTTTAGATATGCGAAAATAAATATTTACTTTGAATGACAGGTACCACTCCACCTGGTCCTATCCCTCCTATTTTCATTTCATAAATACACACGAAGTTTGAGTGCTCTCACTATAATAATTCTTTAGATATTCCATAATGAATATTTGCTTTTTGTGAAGGTTATTGAGAGAGTTTTTCCTAAAAAGAGTTGAAACTTTTGCTGTAAAAATTCTTAGAATATTTAAAATTTCATTGTATAGGGGCAAGAGTTCCCTGGTCTATCCCTCCTATGTTAATGGAAAAATCGCTCCTACAAAACGTTAAGACTTTTGCTCTAATAGTTCTCAAGATACACGATATTTAATACTTTTAATATGGAGAGTAGTATTTCCGCTGGTCCTTTTCAACCCATTTTCATTCTAAGTTTAGAAGTTGATGAGAAAAATATTCCTATAAAATTTTCAGACTTTTTCTATAACAGTATTTAAGTTATCCGATAATCAATGGTTTCTCTGTATACTATGACCCTACCTTTTCATTTTCTTCTAAATTATTAAGGATAATAAGAAAGTTTTTTCCACAAAATTGTAAGAAATACTACTTAAGTTATGTGATAATTACTATTTTCTTTGTACAGGGGTACCACTCCCTCTGCTCCTGCCGAAAAATAAAATAGCCTATTTTAATTTTGGGGTTCACAGGATGATACTGTGGAAATTTCAAGAAAATCGGTTCAGCGGCTTAGCTGTCTACAAGGTACAAGCAAACAAAAATAATTCATTTTTATATAGTACTAGCTTTCCTCGATTCAATTCGTTACCTCTTTTGATGCGATAACTAATAGTTATTTTACATTGGGGCTACTATTCCCCCTTGACCTATAAGTTCTATCCAAAATTTTACATAAAAATTGTTTCAACATTTTTTAAAGACTTTCACTAAAATACTATTTTAGATATGCGAAAATTAATATTTGATGTGTAAGGTATATGGTATAGTGTGGTATGGTGTGGTATGGTATAGTATATGTATATATATATATATATATATATAGTGGGAGCACTCAAATTTTATAGGAATTACTTTCTTATCACATTGCATTGATGAAATGAAAATATTACGGATAAGGAAACTGGGAGGAGTAGCCCCCACACAAAGTAAATATTAATTTTGGTATATCTAAAGTAGTATTTTAGTGAAAGTCTTTAAAAAATATCGAAACAATTTTCATGTAAAATTGTGGATAGGGCGGATAGGTCAAGGTCCAAAACATATAATCCAAAATATAAATATTTTTATAGCATTATTATTACATTATTATAGATTTTATAATCAATTAAAAATTATTTAATCAATTAATCCTTTAATTAAATGTTAATACAAAATAAAACAATAGTGTTAATTGAAATATTTTTGGCAGTAATTTTTTCCGTGAATGGAACTCGAAATTTTCACATTGATAGAACCGCAACCATATATGAGTGTCATAGTTTTTCTGCTACTTTACTTTTCTTTGTATTTGTTTCTCCTTATACCATGCACCAAGGCACAGTGGGGAAGAATCGAAAAATTAATAAATCTGTAACTTCTAATCTGCTGATTGGATTTACATAAAATTTGACATAGGCGTATCATAGGAGTGTACAATTTAGAGTTTGGAAAGAGGCTCCACACACCCCTCTGAAGCGGAGCTACTGGGATCCAAAGTAAGGTACCTCTGACATAGAAAATTTTTAATCGCTTGTCAAATTATTCTTTCTTATCCGATTTCAAATATTTTTACATCTTCTTAAAGATATCGTTAAGTCCTTTGAAAAACATGCTTGCATGTACTATTTATTTATCCGATTTTGTAAAATGTTTATCCAATAAATAAAGAACAAAATTGTCTACCAAATGAAATTCAAAAATAATCGATTTTGAATTTGGAAGTTTAAAAAATGATGAATTTTTGTGTGTATTTTTTTTTTGTCTAAAAAGTGTTTACACTCTTTCTTTTATAAAATAACATTTTCTTTAAGAACATATAATAATTTTATACTTTTCTCAAACGTATCTTCATAGAGATGATTGTAGATTTAAAAACAAGCCCAAATATCCAACATTACTATGTACAGACCATCCTGAATTTAACCTTTTTTAAAGCAAAATTTTGATCTTAGTATATATGTTTTAAAATTCCAAAGGCTAGTTCTGCAAACCGAATGCAGAATCACAAACTTCTATGTGTTCCAAAGAGCTTGCTAATGGCTTTTTCTAAACCTACAG
Source organism: Protocalliphora azurea (assembly GCA_932274085.1). NCBI lineage: Eukaryota > Metazoa > Arthropoda > Insecta > Diptera > Calliphoridae > Protocalliphora > Protocalliphora azurea. The sequence continues at coordinate 74,715,818 of OW026522.1, read as the reverse complement.
TAAATGTGGACTTTATGGGAAAAATTTGAAGAAAAAAAAAAACATTTTTAGATTTTCGTCGGATTTTTGGTAATTGTGGGATTCCTTTTTCAAAAATTCTTATTTTTGAGCATCTGAGAACTTAGAAATTTCAGAGAAAGCTTGCTTAGTCTCCCAAAAATTCAAATCTAAGTTACGGCATATTTATAAAAGATATGGACATAATTCCTTCTTATAATAATAGCATAGCTTTGTCCTAATTTCTTTTAAATTTGTGTAACAAAGTGATTAAAAAATTGTAATTGGAACTTTGAAACAGACATAATAGAAATCAACGATTTTTAATGAAGCATGAAAAGGGGATTATAATATCATGCTGGAGTTAAAGCTTACTTTTCAGTAATAATGGTTAAAATTTGGCCGAAAATAGCATTTTATTTAAATATTTGATGCATGGATGAGCTTTTTGGTTTAGTAACCAATTTACATTTTTGTACATAAAAATAATTTTTATTTAAATTGTTATATATTTTTGAATAAATAGAATGACACATAAACTTCAGAATAGGAAGAAGACACTTCAAACTTATGTAATATTTACTCATATTACAACAAATGTTTTCTTCTTGTGAGTTTTACTTCATCAAACTAAGCGCACGAAAAAAGGGTACATATCCATCATTTTAATAATATAATAAGATGATCTTTTGATTCGATTTTGTTAATAATTTCATAAAATTGATGGAGAAAAACAAGTAAACAACATGTAGTTGGTCAAGACTGATCATTTGATACCTTACACCATGCATTTTTAATATTTTTTATCATTACTTATGAGTGGAGGGGCGTTTCAGTTGATCTACTCCTATTACATACACCATGCATTTTTAATATTTTTGGATGAGATCTTTCGTGAGACCTATGATCAATTTTCGACCGGTTATTATAAGATTTGATAATGCAATTTATATTTCTGTAAAACATATTTATATATAATATTATCGTGAAGCAACAAAATTTAATCCTATATTTTCTACTCATATAAAAGTTGTTAGCGTCAAATATTATCGTTAGTTGATATTTACATGAGACTTGCACTTTAAAATGGTTTTCAGAAGAGGGGCCTATATGGGAGTTATGGTCAATGTTTTGCCGAACTTCCTGAAATTTGGCACTCTATTGCCTGCCTATAAACAGCTCATTGGGTCATTCATCATCATGAACAATATAATGCATTTATAAACATCCATTACTATTAATATTCTATTAAAAAAAATTGAATATAAGATCTTATTCCATTCAAGCTATTTTCATTTGCAACATTTGGCGAGTTCTGATCTGAGTGATACCTTTCATATGGTTAGATGTTTAATACATCTTACCAAATATCGAAAAAGTTATGAAATTTATTTGATAGATAATTATATTTAGGTTACTATTCTTTTAAATAAATAACAATGTTTTCTTTTTGGAGCAGTCTAGTGTACACTAACATATATCTGTTTGTGGATGTTAGAACTAATATGAAATTCTGAGTTGGCGGATAGTTTGATTACTATATGAGTTTTTCGTTCATTAAAGAATGCCGAAACCTTTTGGCTTTGGTATATGTAATCCATATTTTCAACACCTTCTTTCGATAATGAAGGGTAGTTTCTGAGGCATTGGGAATTTCTCTCTTTTTAGAGAGATACCTATATTCGAACTATTCACACTACTTTTAAGGGTACGTCTGGCCTAATAATGTTCATATGTTCAGGAACCCAAATAGAGGTGACCGTTAAATGTCTCCCTAACTGTTTAATACACAACTGGATGGAATTTTATGACCACTTTAGTATCAATAACAATAATAATATATCAGCTGATTGTCTTCAATGTCTGTCTTAATCGCAGTTATTTCGACTTGAGGTACCATAAGTGACAATCTCAAATCCAAATGGTCTGAGCAGATACCATAATCCACTCTCCCATGTAATTTCAAACTGTCAATATATATACGGATAACACTTTTCTGTAGGTTTATGCCATTTTGCCACTCGGTCTCATCCGACATTTTTGTCAGAAACCCAATATCGGAAATTTGTTCTGGAATCCCCAGACTGACTTTGTTGAAGATATGAGTTGTTCTGAGTGTGTCCATTACCATTATCGATATTATTCTTATAATGCATTTGATTTTATTCAATGAGTCTTCTTTTGCAGTGCTGTCCACCATACAGCAGCAAAATAGCACAATATAATAGAATTGGCTTGACAACAACGTCATATAGTCTGGACATATATGGTGATGAACTAGCTAAACCTTATGACGTTTTGCAAAAGTAAAGTTTCATTGCCGATTTTGAGATTCCTTATGTTAAGGTTTGATTCAGGTTTATCCTAGAATGCAGCCAAAATTTATTCCTTGCGCTAAAGCATCTCTTATCATTACTTATGAGTGGAGGGGCCTTTCAGTTGATCTACTCCTATTACATGCAAAAAACAGACGTCAACCAAAACAAGGAAAAACTCGATAAATACTATGGGGCCTCCGCACCATCGATTTCAATGGTAAAAAAAGTGGTTTACTGAGTTTCTTTGTGGTCGCACAAGTACAAATGACGCTGAACGTTCTGGACGGCCAATTGAGGTCAGTACACCCGAAAATGTGGAAAAAAATTCACGATATGGTGTTAGCCGACCGAAGAGTAAAAGTGCGTGAGATTGTTGATGCCATAGGCATTTCATATGACAGTGTGGTTTCGATTTTAAATAATCAGCTGGATTTAAGAAAGTTGTCTGCAAGATAAGTGCCGCGTTTGCTCTCAATTGACCATAAACGTAAACGTGTGACAACTTCAGTCTCAATGGTAAAACTCTATGAATTGGGCTATGAATTGGTACTTAATCTACCATATTCTCCGGATTTAGCCCCTAGTGACTACTTTCTATTTCCAAACCTAAAGAAATGGCTCGGTGGAAAGAGATTTAGCTCCAACGATGAAATTATTGACCAAACAAATTCCTATTTTAAGGACCTCAAAAAATCCTATTTTTACGCAAAGTAAATGACGACACTTGCTCAAAATTTGACAGTAGTCTATTAATTGGTGGTACTTGATGGGAAAAGTGTTGCATTTCAGATAACTACGAGGGAAGTTCGAAAAGTCACGGACTTACTGATCCACCCTCGTAACATCACAGATCTATAAATGTAATTTCAGAAGTATCGGTTTATAATTAATCGAAATGTAGACTGGTTATCGCATTTTTACAAGAAATTTGTTAATAGCTTCAGTCGTATCTTACAGTAAAAAGAATAAGTGCACTGAAAGATTCAAAGAGTAATTCATAAAGTCATTTGTTTTCAAAATATTTGCTACCAGTTGTCGCTATTCAATAAAAACACTAAAAAAACATTTTTGTTTTAGAAAATATTACAACTTGCTTAAGTATAAGGACTAGTTAACCTGTTAAATTCCTATAATATAAAAAGGGCTTCAAATAAAACCTTGCAATTAATGTTAAAGCAAAATGCATTAAAAGACTAGCTACAAAAATTAAAATTACAAACAATTTATTTGAAAAAGGAAAAAGCAGCAAAAAGAAAATTTAAACCTTTTCGTCCCCATAAAGTTTTGTGAAACAGCAAATAGTTTATATCCATGAAAACAAATGTCCTTGTGCTAATAAAACAGACGGGCACACAAATTCATGCACAAGCAGCAACAACCACAGCAAAAAAGAGAAAAGAATTTCCAATCAAAGGTAATAAAAAAACGCATCGTTAAGATAAACCGTTTGGTTGGTAAAGTTAAAAAACATGTTTATGTAAATTTTTATATTTAAATTCAAAAATTTATGCGTTCTCAACGCAAAAAAAAAAAAACACACACACACAAAATAAATAAAATACTGACACAAAAAATACCGAAAATGGTAGGTGCAGATGAAATGCCAATACTGGCCACAACTTTGGGATATATTTAGCATATGCTATAGAATGCATACATACACAAGTGTTACTTTGGAACATTACAAAAAAGGCCGGCTGGAGGACAAGCCTGCCTCATATAAATGCATTTATGTGGTGGCATTTGGCGCATGTTGCATTGTATGTAAAATCAAATGATTTTTTGTTAAATAAAAAGCAACAACTACAAAAAAAAAAAAAAACAAATATAAATAAAAAATTAAACTGCAGTTTAGATTTTTTGTTAAAAAAATTCAAAAAGAAAAACAAAATCAGTTACTTTTGTCGGTTTTTAACAAAATGTCTTTTAATGTGGTCGGTCATCTTGTTGCATTTAGACGATAAATGGCAAAAACTCTTTTGCATACAAAAATAAAACAAAATACTCATTTTAGTCACTACAATCATTGGAGTTGAAACAATATTTTTATAATCACGCGATATGCAATTTGCGTTAAATGTGATCAATCGATCGTTTTAACGATCTCACCATAAAATAAATGAATAATCAAAAGATATATTTATTCTACAATTTTTTGCATTGCTCTTCCTTTGAAATAATTTACTAAAGATGCAACATGCTGCAAGTGTACGATAGTTATCTGTAGTCCAATATGTACAAAATTTACAATAACGAATGTTGTAACAAAAAAAAAAAAAAAAACAGAAACAGAAATATATGTATGTGATATTATCAATGCAATCATGTCGTACCATATTGTTGTCAAACTAATGGATTTTTGTTAATGACAACAAATGTCAGGAGATGTTAAACTACATTAAACACAAAAGTAAAGATGATGATATATATATATATATATATATATATATATATATATATATATATATATTTGCATCTTTGCACGCATACTCCAACAAAAACTTTACATACACAACGGCAAATGCTTTTAAAGGAATTTAAATGCAACTAAAGGACTATTATACAATTCTTTAGGTGCGAAAGGGGAAGTGTTTTTTTTTACAAATGTAATCACGTAAATGCGTTTCTAAGAAAACAAAAATTAAAAATAAAGAAATTAAAAACACTCGTTTCTTTTATTGGACATTAAAATTGTACTTTTGCTAGTGCGTGGGTGAATTGAAAAGTTATTGAACAGAAGGAGTAGAGAAAGACATTTGTCATAATTAAATGAATGGATTCATTATAATGACATGGAAAATTATTAAAAAAAATTCCTCGTCGTAATCAATTAGAGATCCTTATAAAGCTTATAATAAATTCTAACTCAATACTGTTTATCGTAAAGATTGACGAAAAATATTATATATATATATATATATATATATATATACATATATACTCGTAGGGTACTAAATTAAAATTTTCTATATTTTATGATCGAAAATGCAATACAATACCATGTAATAAAGTTATGTCGCTCTATCTCTTTCTTATTCAGGATAATGTGAAGACCTTCTTCTGGTCCTCAATCTAAATTTCTTGAATTTAGAATTTTTATTTGTATTAAATTTAATATCAATTCCTTAAAAGTGAGCCATTAAGTTTTAGTTTTAATAGTATGAATGATAATCTCGAAGTTCGAGATATTAATTATTAATTTTATTATTAATTTCTTTGCACGGATTTCGGTTAGTTTCTTCTTCTTTTTTTTTTGCTCTCATAAAATCTTTTTCATTATCTTATTTGTATTTATTTTATTACATTCCGAGGATACTGTTCATCAAAATTTGATAAATACTTTCAAACACGAAATGAACATGCATATATTTAAATTAGAAGCGAAAGTCTGAATGAAAGGAACTTTCATAAACATTCCAGTAACGTAAATATATAAAGGAAAATATTTTACTTACCGTAATTCTGTTTGAAAAGTTAATTATTTAAATAGTCTCCAAAATGCATTACCTTTTAAAATAAATTGCAGAATAGCCGAGTAATCGTTTTATAGTATCAAGTTACTCAAGTATGTTTTATAGTATTAAAAAGACTTTCTATTCGTGATCGAAACATTCGAAAGATATAGTCTACTATCAAAAAGTGCTCATCAAAGCTCATCATTTCCACCTCAACATCTTCAAACCCATCGATATTACAATAACCAAAAATATACTCTCAAAAAGTATTTTATGAGCGTTAAAAAATATCTTTAAATTTTTAGAGCTGAAAATTTTTATCAAAAAATGAAAAAAAATATATATATACATATATATATATATATATATATATATTATTATTGGCGATTTTTAGGTTTAATCATAAACGAACGTAATAATTCATAAACAAAACAATATGCCACTTACTAAAGATATAGAAAACATTTTCACCATAACACTTATAAAACTTATAAAATAATTAAAATAAAACCGAAAGCAAACAGGTAAATATCATATTTATAAAATATATCTACTGTAGTAAAAATATTCATTACAGAGGTTTTAGCAAAAATACTTAAAATCAGATTTAATAAATTTTATTATTAATTTTAGATATAATGACTTCAATACAACCCCAAGAGGGCATTACAAATGATTTTTAAATTTATGCCAGAAAATGTGAATATTGTTCATTAACAAGTATTTTTTTAAATTTTAAAAAATATCATTTTTTGTGGTATTTATGAGCGAATTATAAATCGTGAAATATGGACCATTTTAATGTGGAGGAATTCTAATGACAATTTGGTACCTTTAACATGAGACCTCAATGAATCTTGTATCATAAATACTTTGAAAAATATTTGTAATTTTGTGTAGACAACTTTGTACATGTTTGGGTATTTTACATATTCAAGTCAGAATATTTCGCGATCCCCTAGATAAAATTATATCAGTCTTAGTTTTGGCGAGTATAATGATTGTATCAAATATCATCAAATTCGAAAGAGTTGGTTTATTTTAAATCGAATGACTCATTTAAAGTTTCCAAAAATAAATGACATATTCTCTTCTCAAACTGTAACCATATGGGATAAGAATACGATATTTTTAGAAGAGATAAAGCGTGATATAACGAATATTTCTATATTTCAACTCAAAACGTTATGACGTTCTTAAAGTAGATGAACGATATGTGTTAACTTATAAAATGAAAATACTTTGTGAGTTACATTTAAAAAAAGTAAATGCTCCAAATAATAAATACATATATTTTAGTTGCATGATTTTATTCTATTTATTAGAACCTAATAGGAGTATTCACCGGGAATAGGGGATCAAAGCCAGATACTAGTGATATGAGAAACAAAATCGAACCAGTGGTTTTTAGCTATCTAATATGATCGTAAGTCTTGTGTCAATCACCTAGTAAGTTCCTAGTAAGTTCTATTTTCCGAGCAATCGGGGTCTTGAATACTAAAGAATTAAAGTATGTCTGGGTATGCACAGAAAATGAAAAAGTTTTCGTGGTGAAATACTGCGGAAACTCTTAGAGCAGGACCAAACAATTAAAATCCTTTTAACAAAAAAAAAAAAAAAAAAAATAGTTATCTGAGAATATATTTCTGGTATGTACTCGTAAATGGTTTAAACCAACACAGATTTATGATGTCATATTGATGTGATGTTAGTCTCAGACTCATCTAGATACTAATACTAGATATAATTTTTATATTTTGGGTTATTCAGATGTAGCAGAGGTGAAGTTTTAAGGTAGATAAGTGTAGTGACTCAAGGTTTTTCTCTAAATACAGCATATAATTAGGTGTCGTGCTTGGTAGGTATAGCATTTTTTTGTAAAAAATCTAAATAGTTTTTCAACTTCATCATATTTTGCATAGTCCCATACTTACGCAGCATATAACATAATTGAAATAATTTATTATTATGTGATATCTGCGGATTGCTAATATATTTGGACTAAGTAGAGTTTATCGTCAACTTTGGTGCAGCTAATTTGTTGTTTAAGTGTTTCTTAAAAGAGAGATTGTATGTGATGTCAACTCTGAGATATTTACAATTTTAATATTATCGCTACCAAAAAAAGGAATTGTATCAAAAGCGCAGACAAATCAACAAAGAAAGAATATGTATTCCTCTTTTTCCTTTATTTAGATACACAATATTAACGAGGCTGAAAATGTTATCAACGTTTGAATATTTTTTTTTTCTAAATCCGGCTTGACATTCAGTTACAATCATGTTACTATGGATCCAATCCATTAAACGATTTAGTGTAATATTACATATTTTGCATAGGGTACTAATTAGCGATAATCCGCGATAGTTTGATGGACGATTAGCATCACCCCTTTTTGAAGGGAGGTATCAGTACTGATTTTTGGAAACTAGATTTAATTCTCCCATGTATGAATATTTTGATAAAGAGGGATAATATTTCAATAATAAAAGAATTAGGGGCATATTTATAAAATATTATTATCTTTGTATTTAGCAGAAAAATTCTTATTCCAGCGCAGTCTTTTAACTCCATGGTATATAAGAAATGAAAATATCCATAAGGGTTTATAGGTGCCATTGGTAAAAGACGAGTTTAAAAAATTGAGAAAAATATCAAATTACAGAGTCATCCCAATCCACTTGCAAAACTTCTTGTTAAAGTCCAAAAAAATTCCATGCTTCGTAGAGCCGATATACCACCCCACTGGTGTGATGCTCATTTGTCCATCTAGGTTCTCATTAGAGAGCAAATCGATTTTAATATAATTTTTCGTTTTTAAGATTTAAATATTTGTTGTTGCATTTATATGCTTTTAGAAGCACAATTTGCAAAAAAAGTCGATACAAAAATTCTTAAAATTACCCAACACCGATAACAGATTTACCATTAGAAAGTATTTCTGGTAACGATAATGTAATCTGGTAATGTATAATGTAATGTATTGAAAAGTTTTTCTTATAGTAATTATGGTATTTTCACCAGAATGCGCTATAATATTTTCTAGTCGACAAAAAACTAATAAATACTTTTTCATTACAAACTTAACTTTTTTTTATAGATTTATAAAAACTCTTTTAACAAGCAAGCCGTAAAGAAACTTTTGTATATTTTTTTTTTTTTTTTTTTGAATTACATACAAAAATAGGTGGTAAACTTTAGAAATTGAAATTTATTCTAAAACTTAAAGTGTTACCTACGTTGTTAACTAGTAAGTAATAATGACTAACTACTACCAGTTTTATACAATTCGTTTATGTACTTACGAATTTAATATTGCGTTTGTCGCTTGGCTCTTTAGTTATTTTGGCATTTGACTATTAAAACGTTTTAATGCACAAAAATTATCATAATTATAACATTAACCACAGATACACCACAAAGCACATTAATAGTAAAAATATAATAAAAAGACCCCAGAATCCAAAACGCTAAAACAAAATTGAATGTCACTGCATTTGAGTTTGAATCATTGTCCGAGTGAATTATGAGATTTGATTACGTTTCTTAAGATTTGTTCCAAATGTACATACATTTGCTAAACATTAAAATCTGCATAATTACTCTTTGTACTTATGTATGTTCAAGTACCTATAAATGTTGTTTTCAAAAATTATTAGAGTGTAAAATTATTTGTTGTTAAATTTATAAAAAAAAACCGAATCAGAGCTTGTATATTTATGGTGTCTTGTCATTAAAACGTGTGTTGTTCACGTGCAACTTGAGTTGAGTGGCGAATTGTACTAAGAATATGTTATTTACAGCATAGATTTTTTTTATCTTTATCTGTAGTAATAGATGATTTAAAGATATAGATTTCAAGAGAACAAAGATTGAATGTAATAATGTCAGATGTGGTATTGCTAAGAAAGTAATTAATGCCAGACAAGAAGTAAAATTTGCATAATCGATTTTAAAATACATTCTAAATATTTATAATTATTTAACTGTGATTTCATTAAATTAAAAAGAGCTTCAAAGTGATCTTAGTTTTGTGTTAACGTTGAGAGTATACATTCTATTCAAACATTTCCTCGTCTTTATAATATAGCCCACACGATTCAATGAATATTGTAAGCAAAAATATAATAAAAATATTAAATCGACACATCTCTATTAAAAACTGATACTAAAGCATATGTCAGCAGACATGTCAAATGGTCGTTAAAATAAAACTGACCATCATATTTAAATGACATATGTTGACAGTTAAATGTCACTTTATTTTTTTAATTAAAAATAAACAAACACATGAACAAACAAATATAAAATCAGACGCTAAATTAAATCCATTAACAGTTAAACATAACCAAATAAGAAAAAAATAAACAAAGTTTACTTAAATCTTAATTTTCACATGAATTAATAACAATAGTATTTCACAGTAGAGACAAAACAAAAATATTTAATAAACATTTATTAGCAATGAACAGCACTAATGGTAGCCTAAGATTTGAACTCAAATATACACGCAAACAATCTAAAGATGAATGTATCCCTGGTAATGTTTTTTGATGTTGATTTTATGATTAGTAAATTTGAATAGTTTGGTTTTAAAACTATGTGGTAAACGACGAGAAACTAAGTTGCTTGAAATATCTCGACCCATTATATATTAATTCCAACGAAGAAATTAATTATTTTGAGATTGTTTTACATCAATAAAAAAACACTCGAAGAATTTATGATTGAACTGAAACTGTTGAAAACTAGAACTAATAATAAAGTTTATGAACAACAATTTAAAACATTAAATGCCGAATCTTTTTGGACCGGATTGGGAAAATTAAAACTTACATCCCAATTTATGTATATAGTTATAAAAGAATTTCATGTTAACTATTTTTATTAATAAATATTTATTTTTGAAATAATAAATAATATTTTGTTATTAATAAACCTTAAAATACAATATTTTATGTTTTTGTTTTAATCAAATAAATTTGAAGGTTTTTTTTTCCGTTAAGCATTCCTTAAAAGTTATGCTGGGTTACAAATATACTAACGTAAAAGAGTTTTTTTCTTATAGTTACATAAATATTCGCCCATTTTCAAAGTAATCGTCATATGGGAATAATTTTAGAAATAAAAAATGGCATTAAATATTTATGTTGCTTTTGTGTTCTTATTAAATTTGCGTGTGGTTGTTTAATTAAAAAAGTAAAATAACAAATACTTTGATTGTTTGATGACAAATATATAATATTTCTTTATATTTTTTTCTCATTAAGTTTTTTTTTCTTTATCTAGACAATTGTGGTACTTCTTCATTGCGAAACTATTTTAATCAGCTATGCACAATATTATTTATAATACTAGCTCTATTAGCTTTCATAGAAACTAAAATTTCGAAAAGGACTAATGGCTATATTTTTTCCAAAGACCTTGTAATCTTAGTTTTACAAGATTCACTTAAACTGCCTAAAATTGTAGCAACCTGGATTGGATCCAAGTCAAAAGTGAGTTAAAGAAGACTCCACTGCATAGTAGGATATAATAGAATTTTTTTGGAAATAAATCTGTAACTTTTAATCGGCTGGTGGGATTTATATAAAATTTCAGCATAAGACTGTAGAATTTTACGCCACGCTTGCTAAAAAACCGACGAAAGTCCCAAAAATGTGATTTTTTTTTTGAATTTTGTTGTGAATCCGAGGAAGCACACTTGAAAATTTTTTATAACACGTCGAAAATTTTGAAACTGAATTCTGTTTGATAGATTCAAGTTTTGGAATTTTAGAACGTATAGGTTAAAGTCAAAATTTCAATGCAAAATAAGTCAAATTCAGGAGGGTCTGTAGTTAGCGTTTTTCAGCGAGATACCTTTCAGAAAAGTGTAAGAATATTATATGTCCTTAAAGAAAATTTTATTTTAGGGAAAAAAGAGTGTAGACACTTTTCGGCAAAAAGCACAAAAAATCAAAATTTTTTAACTTTAAATTTCAAAATCGTTTATTTTTGGAATCGCAAAATATATATTCGATAGATATTTTCATTCTTCAACTAACTGGAGGAAACTATTACAAAATCGGACGAAATTATTGGGCATTTTATTGGAAAAACTGACAAAGATTTTGAAAAATTGAGATAGTTGAAATTTCAAATACAAATAACTTGAAAACTATAAGGGATAAATAGCACATGCAAGCATATTTTCATAAGTCTCGCCAAGAAAAAATTATTTGAAATAAGATATGAAACAAAAATTTAGCAAGCGATAAAAGATTTTCTCCTGAGGGTCTATGGGTCCTCCCTTCCGAAAAATTTCGATTCTGCCCGACTATGCACTGTCGCAAATCACAATTTTCCTTATATTCATATGAGATTGCATAATGAAATTCGTTGATAATTCCAAATTGTAAATGCAGTATAAAATCCATAATCCTGACATCGTTAATATGGATTATTCGGTAATCCTAACAGCATTTTCACACTCATTTCATATTCTACTATCCGAATTTATTGCAAGTCTCGGAATCCGGATGGAATATAGAACGTAACTTTTTATTAAAATATTAGTACAGCTTAAAGAAATACAATTACAATTATGACGTTATAGATGATTATAGTTGAATTCCTTAGTTTTCAATTATGTAGTGCTTAAAAAATTTGTTAGAAAAAAGAATACATTCAAGTTGGATAAAATAAAAACTGTTGAAGAAATTAAAATTTAAATATTTTTAGACGAAACATTTTAACTCGTAAATGTAAAGTAGTTTTACAATAAGTATTTAAGTTATTTTCGCCTTAGTCAGCACACATGACAGAACCATTAATCCTCAATAAGCTTCATTTCACGAGTTCAGAAAGGCGGTCGTCAATTTTAATACAAAGAAACATGTTTTCAATAATCTATCCATAATTGTATACACAGCATGCTCTCTTAAACAAAAAAATTATCGAAATATTTTGTAAAAACCGTTTTATATCTTTTTAACAAAAGGCCTAAAACTTTATATCTTTTCAGATTCAACTTGAAAGATTTGTTTTAAATCCATTATTTCATTAAAATTTCTAATTATACAAACGAACTTAAGATTTTAATAAAGACTGTTTCATAACACGCTGCTATAAAATGACATTTTTTATTTTTTACTCGAAAACAATCTATTGTGGGCTGTAGATTTTCTTGTGAACATCACACAATAATTTCAAAAACAACAATAAATTTTGAGAGTTGTTGCTTCACTAAAGATTTTTACATTTTCTAATCAAAATGAAATCACAAAAATGTAGCTTTTTAACTGTATTAACATTTTGTATATATACTCCAAATAAGTAATGATTTACTCATCATCTTTAAATTTATCTTTTCTTTATAAAATTTTGAATTTGATGTATTTTTTTTTTTTTTTTTTTTTTTTTGTAAGACTAAAATTATTTTAAATGGTATTTTTTTTTAAATAAAATAAGATATTAGTCTTTAAAATCGTTTGAAAATTCAAAAGGTTATTTAACATTTTCTAAACCTCATCAAAATATTCTTCATAGAATATAAATATTTTAAGACAAATTATTTCATTTGATGTCTCATTTACTGCATACTTTTTGGGGGAAATGTATCCCATCAAAAAAAAACGAGCAAATGCTTCCAAAAAAAACTTCTTTACCACTTCCAAAGTTTAACTAAGTGCATATTTTGTACTTTTTTGGATGTTAATAAAAATTACTTCCAATAAAATAAAAATAAATGTATTTTTAGCAGAAAAAAGGCGAATAATTTCTAAGAAAATAAAAATTTCACAAATTGAAAAGTATTTTTATTATCTGTTAACAAAGCTAAAACTAGATTTTTATTAAAAAAATTAAAAAATTACTTCCAATAAAATAAAAATAAATGTATTTTTAGCAGAAAAAAGGCGAATAATTTCTAAGAAAATAAAAATTTCACAAATTGAAAAGTATTTTTATTATCTGTTAACAAAGCTAAAACTAGATTTTTATTAAAAAAATTTACAAATATAGTTCTAAGAAAAGTACTTCAAAAGCAATGAACAAGAGGCATAAAAGAATAACATCCTAGCAATAACAATCACGAGTTAAAGAAAAACTTCTGCAGCTCTTTTTCAGCATTAAGTACTTCCTTCCAATGTTAAAATCATGATTTTTACAGCTCTTTTTCAGTTCGTTTTTTCGCTGGCTATGGAATGTTTTATAAGTTATTTGAGATAAAATCGAATAAGTTCTACTGTTTTTCATAATTTTTAAAAACTTAACCTTGTTTTTTTTTTAACAACAAAAATATATTTTATTTTATTTATTTACTTTTTCTATTTTTGATTTATTAATAGTAAATAAATTATATATCATAATATTTAGTAACTATAATAACAAGTCGCAAGATCAAAATCAGAAAAATTGATATACTATGCATTTCTTTATAAATGGAAAAAAATCCTTCCGAAGGCACTTATTCGCGTGTATTTCTCTAAAGGAGACATTAGTTATGAACAGTGTTGCCAGTTCTTGTTTTTTTTCTAGCCTTTTTTTCATATTTAAATTTTGCCTTAAAAGGTCTAAAGTATTTCAACAGCGAAGAAAATTATTTCTGATTTGATATTACTAATTTTATTTCTACAGAATCATCCATTTAAACATTTTTGTGGTTTTTTCGTACAAAGGAAAAAAATCGCTCGATTTTTTATGTTTAACAAAAAATTTATGGACACTTTACTTTTTAATTTACTTCACTAACCATGGAAACTATTTGTGATTTTAATTAAAAAATTTTCCACGCTTGTAAAAATTAAAAAATATAAAAGCGAAAAATCGCCCAAACATTTGGAATTGGGTCATTTTGCTGGCAGCTTCTATGTTTTTTTTTTTTTTTTTTTTTTTATAAGTTTATTACAATATCTTCAAAAGATATCAAAAACTAATGAGAGCGGGAAAAAAATAAAAAGTTTTTAAATTAAAAACATAAAATAAAAAATATCAGGTCTTTTTGTCCTCATTGGGCCATTTAGCAATTTTTAAAGTTCAACTGGTTTTTTATAACTCTTCTTGTAACACTGGTTATGAATGAAGAAGTTATTTCCACGCACTTATAAATCAAGAATCTTCGCCATCTCTTTTACCGGCGAAAATTATATAACTTTTAGTAGGTGTTCAGACCAGTTTTTTTCTAACAAAAGATTCTGATTCAGAGATGTTGGCTTTTTCTCTTAAATTTTTTTTTTTCTATAGTACTACAGTTAATAAATCCAATTCCTCTTCTATTGCCAAGTTACCTTTTGGCAGACATAAACTCTTCATAGTTTTTTAAGATCCGAGAAACTGTATTTCGCAATATGTGCTTTCATTAAAAATTTGAGATATAAGTTTGTGTGAGTTTTCTTTTTAAGAAAATTTTGTCTTTACAACCAAATTTAGCACATTATTACTGAGAATAATAACAAATTTAATAAAGTTAACGCTACTAATTCTTTTCAGACATTGTTTTCTTCCGCACTCCCTTTGGAATTTAGCAACATTCTTTTATCTGTTGAAGCCAATTTTCCGAACGACTCGAATATCATTATATTTTAGCTATTGAAGATCGGTTTACATTTTTTATAATAAAATCCCATTCTTTCACCTAAAAATTGACTAAGGCCTGTCCTCGAAAAGACTGTCCTTTTATAATAAAATGAGATCATGCATTTAAATCTCAACTAAAATTTTATGTAATTAAATTGTGATATATTTACTTTAAAAATAAAATAAAATTATGTTATTGTGATTCACCTTCATAAAATTTTCGGACCATTTTCTTATCTCCTCACATAGTGCAGTATTTTTATCAACATTATAGCAGGATCTCCGTCAATTGTCAGTTTGGCGGATTTCGGGGTACTTTAAAGAATTTATTTCTTTAAGAACATTTCGATTTTATCTTTTACGTGGAGAGTGGTGGCAAAATTTGGCTAAAATAGCACAGAATAATTGTGTTGTTGAATAACTTTTTTTTATAGACCTTTAAAAATACTCTTCAATAGAAATTTTGGTATTTATTAGTCCTTTTACAACCATCTCTTTGTATTTCAAATGGAAAATTTTTGAGAAAATTAAAAATCTTTTTTGTGCTCATTTTATACAGACCGTTCCTTTGTATGGACACATAACCCACGTAAGTGAATTTATTGAAACCTTTACATCCCCAGGTACTTTGCACCAAATTGTTTCTTGATATTTTTTTTCTTGCACCGACGTTATTTTACATATATTTCTTAAAGTTAAAAGCTAAAAGTGTTTTAACAATGACAAATTTTGATAAAACATTGCACTTGTTTTGTACCGATCTGATTCATGGTTGCCAAGTAATACTTGTTTTAAAAAGTGTACATTTTTTTGTGAAGAGGCGTTAATTTTCCACCAAACCAATAATTCGTTCAATTAGAAATGTTAACAATTTCATTTCACTACATTTTAAATAAATGATCATACCAATCGTTTGTTCAATAACCTTTGAAACTTTTTATGCCCCTAACTGTCCGCCGGGTTGGTCAGCGCAGATTTAACCCATTAAAACTTATTAATAAACAACAAAAAAAAAAAAATATTTTATTTATCATTTGCTCATATCATTCGTTGAGATTTGTTTATTCATGTTAGAATGAATATCTGTAATGTAAACATGATGTCGTTGCTGCTGCTGATGACTACGACGACAACGACGACTATGATGACGATTTCAGGTCAAATTAAGGAATGTTTATTTCATTTTCGAAAACGAACAAGAATCGAAAGAAAACAAATTTTTAATGGATTTTTTATAATTCCAAAGTGATTCTTAGAAAAATGTTCAATCGACCAAGAGTGTTTAATTTTGTCCCCCTTTGTTTCAGTTGAGATTTGTGTGGATGAAGAAGCTATTGCTTTAATGTTAAGAAGGTGTTGTTGAACAAACGATTTCACATTTAGCAAATATTTGCATTAGTGGAGCTGTTGCTGTTGTTGTTTTTGCTGTCGTTATTGTTAATAGTGCTTTTTGGGTTAATTTGTGACCATTTCATAAAAAAATACGAAATACTTTTATGTTGTAGTAATCAATTTTATTTGGATTTTTAAGAGGATCTGTTATTTATATTTTAGTTCGCAAGTAAATGAGCCAACAAATCATTTCATTATACCCTCGTTAACGAGTATCTTCAGTTTTGCCTTTGGTCCAAGTGGTAACAATAACATCAATACATTTAATAACAAAATAAAAGAAAAAAACTTTTAAAAAGAAATGTATCCGAATGTTAAAACAGAATGTAATAATTCCCATTATGGACCCAATTAATTATTGTTTAAGTAGAAAAAGGGGGGTTAATTAAATCATAGCGGTCTTAGAGTTAAAAAAATAAATGAAAAAAAGGAACAACGCGCAAGAAGGTGGCAATTTTTCCACATGACTAAGAATTACACAAAAAACTGCTCAACATTTCCAAATTTCAATTTAAAAAATCAGAAAATAATTGAACATAAAAAAGACATTAAAACTGTTTCTCTGGCATTTCTTTAACTTTTTTTTTTTGGAAGAGCAAAGAAAAACTTTTCTTTTAATTCGTTTTGCCGTCTCCCCAAAACTGCCCCTTAACTCCTTAGTTAAGGATCGTTGTAAATACGTGCAACCCTTTTTTTTTATTTTATTTGGCCATTTACTGCTTTAAACGTTAAACGTTGCGTTAACGGAAGTGGAAGTGCGAAATAAAATGAAGTGAAAAAAGTGGCTGGCTGTATTTAAAATTGAAATGACCCCAGGGGTAGTTTATAGATGCTTTATGTTTGGTTCTTGATTTCACTGTTGTTGTTTTTTTACTTCATCTTCTTATTTGGTCGTTTATTTTATTCATTTTTTGCTTTTTTTTTTTTTTTTGTTGGGCTAAAAAGCGTATTTCATTCTTTTTGTTATTGTTAGCTGTTGGTTACCACAACTTAAAAATTATTTCTTGCATTTTCATTTGGGGTAATTTCTTAATAAATTTGATTTTTATTCCGCGTAAAAATGTTGTTAATGTTTAATGACCATCTAAATTTTCGTTTTAATTCTTTTATGGCCTTTTATAGCAACCAGAAATTACCACCAACAAAAAAGGCAGCAAAAAAATGTTAAACCTAAAATTTATAGAAAAGGACATTAATATCTACCGTAATGTTCACAAACATACACTTACGTACTTTATATTCATTCAAATAAATTTCAAATAATGAAAGGATGTTTATCGTTCTTACTTTCTTAAACACATTTAAACATATTTTTTTGCCTTTAAATTTATTAACACATTTCGTTTTATTAAAAAAAAAAAAAAAAAAAAATAAACAAATTATTTTGTGATTTCTTTTAATACTTATTAAAATTTCATTGATATAAATTCTTTTTACTTAATATTTACTTAACTAAAATAAATTTTTAACGCTTTTCAGATTTTATAATGGAAAGTTTTTTTCGAATTAAAATACGCTGAGATATAAAATACGTGCATATACACCAAAAGATAGTGGTGTTAAATATAATTAAAAGAAGACTGTTAGGTTTACTATCAGACATTTCTTATTGTATTTATTAGGAGCTAACATTTTGTCGGACCTGGCACATTTTTGGATAAATCGATTTAAGCTACGACTGCTTGCTTTCGTTGTCTAACGAATTAATACTAGTTATATTTATATGGGAATTGTATCTCATTTCGTATCTCCCTGTTAGTTGCAAAATATTATTTAATTTTTGTCAGATTTTGCGTACTCTATCCTCTAGCTTAGAGCCATCCAGCCTCTGAATAGAAAGATTTATTTTTTGTGTGAGTTTATATTCAGTCAAGTTTAATGCTATGCTTAGAGCTACTGGTAATGAGGATTAGTTCATAAATTGAAGTTAGTAATAATTTTTTATTGTTATTTCTAATAATTTTTTATGTCAGGTAATAGAAGATACAATTCGTCATCACTAACTGTAACTTAGGTAACTTAGTCGACTCCAGGGTCTACTTACAGATCCACAAACCGTAAGTAATGAGACGTTTGATTTACCCTTTCTGGAGGTTAAAATAATTTTATCTTTATTGAGTATTTATTTCACAAAATATTCAGTACGTGAGAATAACTATGATAACGTTGAATTAGATCGGCTTTAACTAGGAATATTTCAATTCTTAATTCTTCTTCAACTATTGCGGTTCTTCGGCTTTTATTAGATTCGGTTATTCAGCTTATAATAGGCTCGTGGCAACGATCAACCGAAGTCTCTCCTCAGATCAGCAAACCGAAAGCTACTTAATTTTGCTTTCGCAAAATATAGTTGCCTCTTCAATAATCTATAGAGATTTATATGGCGTGTTCTTTTCTTGTTTGAATCGCCACGACGTAACTAAACCTAGTTTACTCTCAACTAAATGAGAATTATATGAGAATTATTTTGCTTGTTGGCTACCAAGCAACATGAACTGACCAACCAAGGCAATTGTACTATATGTGAGTGTATATGTGAGCATGTACTATATATAAGTATGTGTGTGTACTATATGTGAATGTGTATAGATTCAAAGGGTTCAAATTCAAAGGGTTATTGGGTCAAATTAAATAAAAATGTTGGTGAGAAAATATAGGATGTTAGCTTGTGTAATAAAGAACAACATTTTATTAATTTTTGTCTAAATGAAAAATATTTGAGATTATATTAAAATTAGGGTTTGGATTTCTCGTGATATCCCGTGATAATAAATCATAATCTATAGTACCATATTTAATTTTCAATACAAATAGTTTTTTTTTTAACGTTTTATTTCCATTTTATTTTCATCTTTATTACTTAATTCTTTCTAATTTAGAGATGTAAAACACAGTGCTGGAAAATATTTTTGGTTCTATAAATATAAATGGTTATATAAATATAATTGGTTGTATCAATCGTTTTAAAACCCTCAGTTAAGTTTTTATGCTTTAACATTCTTTACAGTTTCATTGCGACACATTGAGATATGTGTCTCAACAGAACTGAAACATGTGGTGTTTTCAGTGAAAAAAAGCTCTCAACTTCACAATTTGTTTATAATAGTGAATATTTTCGAAGCGCAACTTATTAAATATTCATTTCCACACCAATAATACAATTAAAAAAACTTGCCAAAAGTATTTTTTTTTTTTTTGAAATTTGACGACAAAAAAAAATAAAAATAAAATATTTCGTATTTTATCAAAAGCTTTTATATTTAATTTAGTTTTTGTTTTCTTTCAATATATTTTCTTTTTCATTTTTTTTAAAGTTTTGTATAATATTATTTTTGATAATGTAAAAAAAATACCTTATTGACACATATGAAAATCAAATGTTTTTGAATAATTTAAAATATTAAGATTTTAAAACCACATATTAAATTTCCCGTTTTTCCGGAAAATTTAAAAAAGTTCCCGGGAATTTCCGGCGACATTTTGCCAGGAAATTCCTTGGAAATCCCCAGAATTCACGGACCCTAAATCCTAATTAAATAGCACAGTTGAAATTATGTAAAAATACAATAATACTATCGGAAGAAACTCAAAAGGTTCAATTGAAGGTTTTTAACTATTGTTGTCATGAAAAATGTAATAATAATATTTTTGCAAGGTTTCTTCTTAATTTGTAAAAAAAAACAAAAAAAATGGAAAAAACGGAAAATTGCCATGCTCACTTTTCGTACCAGTGTTGCCAGGAAGTAAGAAAAAAGAGGCTAAATATAACTTTAAAAAAGGACAAAAAAGCTAAATGCCTCAAAAAATAAGGGCAGAAAAAAATTTTTATTCAAAATTTTATTTTTCTTGCTCTCATTAGTTTCTTATATTTTTTTGAGATATTGTAATAAATTTATAAACAAAAAATGGAACGGCTGCCAGCAATATAACCCAATGAAAAATCGCCCACAAAATTCTTATACAAATTTGGGTTATATTTCATATCTAAAATGATTCAATATTTTGAAGTGATTTTTCATAATTTTTGAATTATAATTCCTTTTTGATTATCAATTTCTAATTTTTTCAGTGACTTTGTTAATATAAGAGTTTTTAAAATTATATTTATAAATAGTTTCTATAGTTAAAATTTATTAAAAAATAATTATACTAATTGCTTATGTCTATATGATAAATTCAGTTATATTTGATTTACACATTTTTACATTTTCGTTAAATATAAATAATTTCGATTTTTTGTGCAAATCAACACAAAATATATATATATTTACTTTTTTAAAATATCTTTCGCTGATTATTTACAAAATATGATTTTAAAACAATAAAAAGCACTTAATTATCTGGAATATTTTTATTTTTATATATATTAAATATTACTGCCAAACTGTACCTAAGTCAAATTATTACTGAAGTGCGTGATTCTGCTTGCTTGTTTGTATTGTTTTCTTTTCCTCAAAAAAGAAAAAAAAAAAAATAAATAAATTAACAAAATTAAAATCTTTCTAACACACGCCAAGAAGATGAATGCGCAATAGCAATGTATTTTGGTTTTGATAAATTCGAATTATTGTCCTAATATCTTCTACAAGTGACTGCAAAGTATATTTTTGGAAGATGAAAAGACGATAGTAATGTTTTTTGTTTTTGCTAATTTTGTACACACTTCTTACAATCATCTAGAAGTCGCTAAGAAGGGATGTGTGGGCGATTAATGGGTAATAGCAATGTATTTTATTTTTGTAAATTTTGAACAATCTACTAAGAAGTGACGCCTGGAAGATCGGCAACAAATTTATGTTCCAAATATTTAGAGTGTAAATTTGTTGTCAATCTTCCAAACATCACTAATTAGTGACTTCTGAATGACACTGATTTGATCCAATCAAATTCCGACAACATTCTTTAGGATTTTAAGAACATTGTAGTCGAGTTTGACCAGTTTTCAGAAAGTTTCCTACATAGAACCTATGTTTAATTATGGATCAAGTCTTGTTGTAAAGTTATAAATTACAATTTACACTTTTTAAGATCATACGTGTATAAAAAACATAGTGTCTACCAATACTAATTTATGCACGTTATAATGATTTTCAGAAGTGGGCCTTATATGGGAGCTATGAATGTTTAAGGAGTTAATCTCATAAAAATTTGATACTGTGCTTTTTGTTTTTATAAAAAATTTTTTATAATATAAAATGGAGTTTTAAGATCTACAAAACTTTAATGTGTGTTGAATTATGTAATATTTAAAAACTTTATGAGCGTCGAAATCCTATTCTAGAAAAAAATTTGTATGGGGCCCAGGTTATAATAAGTAACCATTATCAACCAATTTTAACAGAGTTCGTTAGTGCAGTATAAAAAGCAAAACTTCACCCAATTGTCTTAAAAATTGAGACTTGTAGCTTTATTGAAAGTTTAACATGGATAATAAATTTTTGCAGAAAATCAACAAAAAATCATTCTAAAGTAACCCGGGTATTGACTAATGTTAATTTTTTTGGGTATGTACCGTAGGATATATGGCAAAATTAATTGATTTTTTAGATTTTCATAGAAAATAACTATATGTATATTTTCAATATTCATGATTGTTATTAAAGAATTGCGTTGTCCTAATGTATCGCTACCAGATGCACCCATCGTGGTACAGATTCGCCTTATTTCCTTAGAATATCAAAATTTTATTATACTTATACTAAATCATATGAAGCCGTCATATAGCTCAGAATCTAAATATATTTTAGCAGTCAGTATTCTCCGGAAATCCTTTATGTAACAATAAAATACTTTGCGACTAAAAAAATACTTTTGGGGCCCGAGCTGGTAACTTCGACGCATTATTTGACTAGAGAATCTAATTTTTGCATGAAATTCATTAGTAAAGCTTATGGACTCACTGCCCAGTAAATTAATGTAGTCCTGTGAATATTTTGCTGGTCCAATAAATATTTCCATCTTCTCTCTATAGCTAAAGTCAGCTTATATTAAGAACAATTCGACATTATGATTGCGCTTGTAGCATGTCTTTTGTGGAAGATTTCAATAGAATACATTTCATCTCTCATGCACATGAACTCATGGTGTTGTTGAAGTTTTTAACTAAAAATATTAATTATGAAATGCCGGATGGGCATATCAATACCGCTGTATAAGTTATGTGTCTGCCACCCTTGAATCATAATTTTGATATAAAACATATTTTATTTGTTTGTTGCACGCATCCATTTATTTGAAAAATATAATTTTGCCATTATTTTTGTGCAAGTTACGTTGTTTTTGCTCTAAAAATTCTAAATATGTTCTTAAGTCCCACTAATCAACAGTTAAATTTAGCTGTAGCTATATATAGTTAACTATAGTTATTTCTCTTGTTTTTTTTTTTTTTTTTTTTTGAAAATTTGCAACAGTGTTATGACATATCATTTGCATAAATTGCCATTCTTTAAAGATTCCAGCACTTCTTCAGAAAGTTCAGTGCCTGGTGACATATTTTGGTTATAAATTTAACTATAAAACAAAAAACTTATCCTTTTTATGAATTAAATATTATTAGTATTTTTTTTTTTCTTCTTTTAAAGGTATCGGAATTCACTAGAAGTTTCTAATGAGGATTTTATTCGGATATTCTTAAATGAAAATTTTTTTATATGAATTGTTTCTTTTGTGTGTGTGAAAAAAAAATAATTGTGAAATATTAAAGAAAACGTTAATTTTAATTATAAATACAAAAATAATAGAAGTTCAAAATCATCTTCTAGAATACACTAAGACAACACTTCTATGAGCATCGTGAGGGTATCGTCCAGAAGACTCTTTTTTTGGCACTTCTGGAAGAGTTGTTTTTGCGACATCTAGAGGACTCTTCAACGAAGAACAGTTCTTTCCTGTGGCAATAGTTTTGGAGATGAATTTCAACTTCTGCAAGACTATTCTTGGCAACTTTTGCAGAGTTTGTTCCACAAGCATCACTTGCTTAAAAAAAAACAACTAATTGACTGCTTACACAAAAAACAACACTGCTAATCGTTCTAATACTGCTGTTGTCAACTAAAAAACAACACTGATAGTCATTGCAATGCACTATGGTTTTACCGATCACTTTTCTTGGCCAGAATTCATTTTTTCAAAATAACACAGATCAAAGTTGAGTTTGTTAAGCAAATCTAAAATTTTCATAAAAAATACGTCTTTTTTCAGTACTTTTCATTAGTTTTTAATTATTGAATATAAAAATTTTTTATAAAAATTTATTATGGAGAATAGATAAGTACTTTTATAATTGAATACGAAAATTGTAAGATCTCGTTCGCATCATGGGAAAGAACTGTGTGTTTCGCGCTATGCAGAAAAAAAATTTAGCTCTTAATAGACCTGCAAGTTTTCGATGAAAATTGCCAAACAAAAACTAAATGGAAGCAAATAAAGTGGTATCTGTGCTATATTTTCAATATTGTCAGGTTTTGCGATTTGTTTTTTTTTTTGCGTTTTTCGAGAAAATCCACTTCCTATCAAATAAGTTAACATTGACAAAGGTCTTCCCAAAGAATAAAAATATTACTGTAGAAATTAAACTAACAATTGTCGGTGTAGTTCCTTTGTGTAACAAAATGATTGCTGTCAAAGCCGAATGTAGGCTTTAGGTGGAGTTATAAGACAAATACGAACAAACTTCCTTTGGAATGACTTTTAATCCAAAAAAGAAAAAAACTTTACATCTGAAGCATAAAAAGTGCAAAAATTAATTACAGGATTGTGATACAAAATAAACATATTAAATTGCTTTGATTTTCATACAAAAAATATTTCAAAAGAGAAAAAAATTTTTTCACGTTGAAAATATTGGCGAAAAAAGCGATCAACGAAACCATAATGCAATGCTTGAGCATAAATGTTTGTGTGTGTTTATATTTTTAACAGATTTTTTTAGTTTTTGGCCCATAACTTGGCTGTTTATGGTTGAGTAAAAAAACCGAAATTTTAAAATATATGTATGACCTATTTGCATAAAAACAAAATCCGTAGCCTAAAATGTCAAAAAAGGTTTTGATCGTGTATATTTATATTACAATTCTCACTAAATTTATGTATATAATAAATAAATCTACTTTACTGGCAGAAATAATTCTGTTTTATATATATTTTAATAAAATACAATTCATCGTTAATCACAAACCCTAAAAATCAGTAATAATAATTGTTGACCATGTGTCACCGTATATTTACCACAGATGTAAAGGGTATATATAAGAGTGTCATTCCGTTTGTATTTTCCAAATTTTATATATATATATTCGCTTTGCCAAAGATTCGTAAATTTTTTCCTGAACTGTTGTGCTGAAGAAATGAACTAAATCCATTCATACCGGGGCCTCAGTGTAATTATAAATTAGATATTAAAATTGCTTACAGTTATTTCTCTAACTGTATCAATTGATTTTGTGCTCAAGAAGTAATTTTCTAATATTTTTATTAATAACTGAGAAATTGAATACATAGGTTGAACTTCAATTGGATTTTAGTTCTTTCTATGTATAAATCGGAAGTGATTTTTACCTAACATTTGAAATAAAAAATCATGCAAGCAGTGAAAAAACGTATCACTCTTTTTCTATTTAAGATGTTTATTATTCAAAGGTAAGATAAGAACTAAATAAACTTGGCGTGTTCACTTTCTGATATAAGTGACGTTTTCGGTACGGTGGTTGCTTGTGAAGCCGTTGTAGATAATTCAGTTTCGTCCTCTATAGGTTGCGTTGTATCTGTATTAACAGATTCCGATATATTGAAAATCTAGAGTGAATGCGACATTGGAGTTTCAATAGAAATTCGTTCACGTAGTTGATCTGATAAGAGTGTTTCGAAGACGGTTTGATACGAGTACGTTGTAAATAACGTCGCCAACATTTTCTATGATTTCTCCAGTACTCCATGACATCTTATGTTTATTAAAAACTTGAGCATAAACTTTATCGCCGAATTTAAAACTGCATTTCTTGGTTCCATGCTTTACATTGTAAGCGTAGTGGTTTATGATCCGTTAATAGGGTAAATTTACGTCCATAAGTCATCCGATGAAATTTGGTACAATCATACACCATATCCAACGCTTCTTTTTCTATTTGGCTATACCTTTGCTCTGTTGCTGTAAGTGCTCTTGAAACATGGTAAATAGCTCTCTGCGTTCCATCTGGCATTTTGTGAAAAATTTGGGCGCCAATACCTACTGTGGAAGCATCCGCCGCTACAAAAATAGGAAGTTTGAAATCGTAATTTGTTAGCAGTAGCTTCTTAAATTCCTGAAATACTGATTCACAATCTTTCGCCTATTCCCACCTGGTCTCGTTTTTCAACAGGTTATCCAAAGGATAGCGGATGTCACGCATACGTTCTATAAACTTACCATAATAGTTAATGGCACCTAAAAATGATCGAAGTTCAGATACGTTGTTCGGACGTGGCATATTCCTGATTGACTCAACCTTGGAAGGATCTGTATGGATGCCCTTGTCGTCCGCTATAAGTCCAAGGTATTTTATTGATGATTTTAATATTTCACATTTCTCCCAACGAACTGTAAGGCCATATTCTTGAAAACATTTTATAACTTCCTTTACTTTAATAGAATTTTCCTGTATAGAAGGCGATATATTATGACGTCGTCTAAATATGCGAAAACGCCCTCAAGTTCGGCAAGAATAGTATACATTGCTTTTTGGAACGCACCGGGTGCCGATGTTATCCCAGGAGGTAAACGATTAAAAATATAGAGACCCTTGCGTGTGTTGATAATAAGCAGCTGTTTTAAATTTTCGTCGACTTCAAATTGAAGATACTCATCTGAGAGATCTATTTTACTAAAATATTTGCAATTTGCCATCTTAGTTCAAGAGTTGCATAGGGTACTGGCCCTTTTGGCTTAAATATATGTACTGAGTTTTGTTTGACTTGAAGTACTAATTTAAATTTTGTGCAATGTCCTGTTTTCTTCTTAAGCACCTCAGGAAATTATTTCTTAATATCATTAAAAATTATATCCTTCTGTTCTCGACTTTAGCAAATAAAATTTAAGTTGTCGTTCCAATAATCAAACTTGTCGATGAAATCGGTGCCAAACGCATTTAAATTATCCAGTTCTGTTACGTTACGTACTCGTACAATTTTCCAATTTGACTTTTGTTATTATGTTGTAATTCTGTTGTAAATTCACCAATTATAGGTATTCGATTATTAGAAGCATATGCTGCACAATGAGTACTCGTTGTCAATTTTGGTCTGCCTATGAAAATCCAATTTCTTTTTGAAATAATTGTTTCATCAGCTGCTGTATCTAATTGGAGTTTTATCTGCTTGTTTGCTATTGTGACTGTTATGAATTTACGTCATTGTATATGATCGTGAATTGCATTTACAATATGTGGTTGTGTTGGTGTGGTTGCAACAACATTTATGCGCAATTCGCGTTTGTGTTGACTTTTGGTTTTGTATTGTGATTGTCTGTACGATGCATGCGTTTTCTTGTTGTATTTTTGATAAGTTTGTTCACGAAGACAACCGCAATATCAGTCTTTGTGACCTACTTTACCGCATTCTACACATCTGTGTTGAGTAGAGGAGCAATCCTTTACATAATGTATTGATCCACACTGCCAGCGGGAACGTGATGGGCCATCGTATTTAGTTTTTTAAGAAAGTCTTTTGGTTGTATGTTGTTTTTAGCATATTGGTTTTTAACCTTTGTATACGCTACAGCATTTAATTGAGGTGTTTGTATTTCCACAAGGCTTGCGTCGTTTTTAAGTACCATCATTCGTTGTACCTCAGATGAATTGAAGTCCTCATTTTCATCCTTAACATTTCTAAGGCAGTTGAACCGGGCATTAAAAATATACTCTTGACGATCAAATAATGAAGTAAGTGTGGTAAGGGTTTAATTAAAACGAAGGTCCTGTGGTTTTTTATGTAATAAAAGATCAGCATATCGATTGTATACTTCTTGACTTAATTTTCTTAGAATAAGACGAACTTTCGATACGTCGTCAAGTGATTTAGCGTCTTTTAAGAAAAGTGCTTTATGGCGGCTATACCAGTTAGAAAAATACAAATTCGAATCCGGATCGTAACGAAATTCACCAATTATAGGTATTCGATTATACTTCCATTATCTAATACATTCATTAATTGTTCCTGACCACTATTGGTGACCTGTCGTGATGTGTTCGACAAATTTGTTGATTGCAGGATGTCTGCAAGAGATTCGATTAGGCTTTGCTGACATGCTGCTGCCTTATTCTGTTGAACCAAAAGCTTGGTCATGACACTTTCCAATGTATTATTTATTTTCTTTTGTTATGATTTTTTTCTGTGAGTTCTAAAGAAAATCATCGTCGTCACTGTTATGATTGTACGTTGGTACAGTTATAATTAAAATAATTAACAATTCTATTTTAGATGTTTATTATTCAAAGGTAAGATAAGAAATAAATTAACAAAAAGGAAAACCAAAATATTAGCGTTTAATTCAAAAATGTCTGTCGTTGCAAGATTTGTAATAATATTTTTGGGTGTTGCCAACAACTCTCCTTTTCGATTAGGATTATTATCGGCTTTTGGTAGATAAGACGATACTGTAGGAATTTTTATTTTTTTTCATAAAAATTAATATAAAAACAGTACGCTCTAAGGACTGAAGTCTTTTCTCGGTTAAGATCCTTAGGAAAGTTTGAATTGTGGTAACCAATAAAAGATGATATATGATTCCTCTGTGATTTACCGACTTGTACCTTTTACATCGGCAATAAGTCCATCTATTCTTTAACGTACGGTAAATCCACTGTCTAAGCGCCCATTAACCTGGAATTGGTGTAACGTTTAGATAATTGTATCGGTGCCTACGTTATCATAAATACACTATTTATGAAATTTATTTTTTCAAGTTTATGATCCTTGACCATAAAATTGACTGTTTGTGTATTTAAAAAAACACAAAAAATTTTATGATTGAATAATAATTACCTACAATTTATGGTTTCAATAAATAGATTCGCTTTCGGTTTTTACCACTGCTCTTTCCCCCGCACATAAATATGAATCATTCTTACCACACCCTAAATAAAACTAACTCTTACCCAAAAACATGCATGTATAGATAACAATTGTGGATGAATGTATATGTGTTAACTTGAAAAATAAAATTTATGAAAACATTTATTTAACGATTGAGGCCGAAAGCAGAAAATAAATGAATTTTCTTTCTTTTGCATAATTTTTTTTTCTTTTTTTTTTTGTGGTAATAATTTAATAAACACTTTGACTGTATATTTAATGTTTTATATTGTTTTTATTTTATGTTGCTGTATTGTTGTTGTTTGTAGTTTTCAAAACAAGTTTATTAGTTTCCGCTTCCTTGCCTTCGCATACACTAGAACATTTATTGATGGAGTTACATTTATTTAATACAGACCTCCCTCATCGTTGTTACATATACATACATATTAAATAAGTAATACGTACTAGTGGTAAATAATAATAAAATACCCTTGTTCTCTCCTGTTTCTACACTTAAGAATAGAGTTTATTACGAATAACAATTGAACAGGAAACATGTTCTATTCAGCTCTTTTTGTATGTATTTTGGAATTTATTATGCTCCACTCGTTTTATGTATACGACAAACGGACGTGTTCAATCAAAATATTTTGTTTGGTTAGCCGAATATCGTTATGACCAGGATTTCTTTATAGGCCAAACTTGATTACAAAAAAAAATTACCACGAATATAAAAATTTGGTATACTGAAAGCAAGAAAAATAACTCGTAAAACATATTTTTATCGTTTTGATTAAAAATATTTTTTTATTTGTTTCTCCCCATCTAGTTAGCCCTAAAGGATATTTCAGTCTCTTTGGTGTTTAAGAATAATTTTGTTTATTAGAAAACATAAGAAGGAGGAATGATGAAATTTTTATGTGTTCATAATTAATAGATTTTTGAAAAGTTATGAGGTGTTGAATTGATTTCATAAAACCTGAAAAGAATCTTAAGTACTTCAAAGATTTTAGTAATTTATAGGTAAAGTTATTTGATGATGCGGTTTATAACACACACACACACATATACAGATATGTATGAAGAGTTGAAAAGAAGAGTCAACAAGGATGTTTCATATAAAGTCGCTAATATTTAGAAGTAAAAATTTTGAATATAAAATTAATACAAAAAGGTTTCTTTTATATTATTTTTGAATAATTTTTGTCAAAAGTGTGTAGTGAGATTTAAAATCTTTGAAATATTTTGAATAAGCGTATTGTAATCGTCAGTCTTTACCGATACGCCGGGTACAATAGACAATTTGAAAGACAACATTAGCAGGGAGTTTTAGAACTACAAATATTTTAATCGCATCTATAAACTAATTGTACTATAATTTACAATATTCTAAACAGCTATTAGAAATTTCTTAACAAATGACACTTTTATAACTACCCGAAATATTTCCACTGTACTGCGAAAAAATATTATTTTAAGATAAACTTAATTGAGCTTGGGAGATTTTAAAATAAATTATATTATACAATAATTAATACCCAATTTCTGTAACGTACATATTATTGGGATTAGAACATTAATTGGCTGGCCTGATTTATTCTACATAAATTCGAGTTGAAATTTTGAAAGTAGACTCCGAAAACTCTTTATTTCTCATTAGTACTATATATATATATATATATATATATATATATATATATATATATATATATATATATATATATATATATATATATATATATATATATATATGTATGTATATATATATATATATATATATATAAATATATATATATATAAATATATATATATATATATATATATATATATATATATATATGTATATGTATATATATTGTATTCTCTCGAATAATGTTTGTTATATTCTAAAATGTTTACAATCTAAAGTTTTTAATATGCATCCAAGTGACATCACAATTTACAAAATTCTATTCACAAAAAAACCAAATATGTGTTTGAAATACAATGCATAATTAAAGTTAGAGATAACTTTTCAATCACAAAATTTAAATAAAATATATGAAATATTGAAAAACTACAATGTGAAATTTAAATAAAGAATTTAAAGTTTAAAATAGCAAATTATTATTTAAAATTTGTATTTGAATGAGATAAAGGAGATAAACACATTGAAAGATTTTAAACTTTTTTTTGGTTCTACGAATGAAGGTGCAGCCAATATGTACAATATAAATAAGCTGGAGCTTATTATATAGAAATCATTAAGCAGTAATCTTAAAATTTAGAAATTTTTTATAAATCTAATTCAAATTTTTTATTTATCAATTTTTTATATATTTTATTAAAATTGTTTGTGTAAAATAGCTACTGCAATTAATTCATTATTGAATTTGCTGAGTATACATTTTAAATCCACCATATTTTTATTATTTTATTATTTTGGCAACATAGATTTTGGATTCAGTACAAATGAAATATCCATCAACTTTGTCGGAAGCTGGAAGACAAAGAAATGTAAAAAAAGTCGTTGGCGTAAGTAATTAAATATTTTATAAAATGTCTTTTATGATAAAAAATTAATTTCCATTGTAAATTTTAGTTGATAAAAGGTACCAAACATGTAGAATAAATGTTAGCACACAAACGGAAAATAAATTATACTAATTAATATTAGTTAATAACTTGAAATTTATATTCGTAAAAATCGAAAATGACATGTATAAGGAAGTAATTAAAAGGACTTAGGAGAAGCCTTCTTTATAGTAATAAAAAAGTTGATAAATTTTATTCAGGAATAGTTGTCGAGAAAGATTTTGAAAATTGCCGGGTAAAATACTATGTCTCCTATGTCTTCTATATATGATGAGCGTTCAAAAAAACATATTTTTATTTTTTTTTTAAATATAAGATGAAAAGATGAAATTTTTAATTTTTTAGGTATGATTTCTGAAAAAAATTTAAAAGTACTTTTGCGAATTTTTTTGCAGTATCTCTCTATAAGAATTTAAAATTAATAATCACAATTGAGTTCTGCTAGGGCCTTCTTAAATTCACTTTTAACTTGGATCCATTTGCTTTATAATTGGCAAAATTCTGAGTAGTTAAAATAACTAATCGTCTTTGTGACAATAAAAATATAAAATAACATTTCCAATTCTGGATGCTTCTACTGTAACGATAAAATTCTTAATCTGGTCAAAAAATGTTAAAAACTCTGTCGCATGTCACAAGTGCCGCGATTTTTATGACAGCCTCTGTATGTTTCGAGTTTATTCAGAGTAAAGAAGCAAAACAATCATATATCTTGTCATATTTTGAGTAAGCTTTTCATACGACAAATTGTTTTGTAAATTTGTGTTGTTTTTAGTAAATTTTCTCGATTATTCGGTATACAATATATATATATACATTTTCCTTACAGGGTTATCATTTTCGGTGTTTTGATAGAATATAACAACCATCATGAGAGCTTTATGAAAGCGCTATAATTATCAACATCATAGAACTATAAACGCACTATATCAGATGATATTTTCGGTTATAGATTATTTTAACTATCAAAAAATTAAGTAAATATAGCTTCATATAAACAAAAAGAAACTAAATTCAAATTTTAATTTCATATTATTTTTTAAAGCCTATTTCAGAAAGGCAATTTAAACCTTTCTTTTAAATTTAGTGACCTCAATCAATGTAATTTGGTATGTTAAAAAATTTTTATGTTTTATTAAAATTAATTATTAACATTGTCTTTGTTTGCTCTTTTAATAAAACTCTGAGACATTCTGTGTTGTCTTAGAATTTTATTAAAAAAGAAAACAAAGACAATGTTGACATTACTTGCTTTATTATCTATTAAACATTAATTAAATTCAAATAAGTAAGAACAAGTTAGCGCGCTATATTCGGTTGTGCCGAATTATTTATACCCTAACAAATAATAAAATTTACGCCTTAAAATATGCTTTCATATTTTCAGATTTATTAAGTTTTTTCTAAACTACAAAAATGTAAACACAAAATTAAATTATTATAGAAAGCATTGCCAGTGATGCCAACTTAAGCCTTTCGGGCTATATTAAACGCAAAAAATATTTTTAGCCTGAAACTAAAATTGCGCAAATCTTGCGCTATTAGCAATTTTCGTTTAGCCCTATAACTTATAATTTAATTTAGTTTTCTATAAATATTTTGAGATGTAGTTTTAATTTTAGACCCTTTTTGAGCTTTTTCACAAATCATGTTTGATTATACCACAAAATCGTTGTGTTTTTAAATTCAGCCTTTTTAGCACTTTTTCCAATAATTTCTGCGCGTTTGTGTTCCCAACATCATTAATCAAAAAAAAAAAAAAAAAACACAACAACAACAACACTAATAGCTTCTGATGATTACTAAATTTATATACATGCTTATACGAAAAACAACAACACTGAGTCATTGCAATGCTTCTATTTCCAACTAAAAAAAACGTTCAAACATATATAAAAAATGATGGTGTGAATGTGTATACAATCAATAGCTTTTAACAAAAGCAATATCAAACAACCGAAATTTTACAAAAATATTTACAATATATTTATACGAAAACGATTTTGATTCTGAAGCTTCACAAAATCCAAAAATGCGTTTTGACCAATATCTCAGTTGCTAATGAACCCATTTTGTTCATTTCTTCTGCAAAAGCATTCCAAAAAAAAGTGATTCCGAATTTTCTGTGCAAAAACGAAGTCGCTTACGGGCTTAGAAAAGTTGGAAACAAAGACGTTTTTATAGGCCCTTTCGGTTTTTTTGAGAATCTTGGCCATTAATAAACCGATTATGTTAGTTTTTTTTTAGTGTTATTCTAATGAATACTCCCTATAATATATATACTTTCTGGGGTCTTAAATGAATATTGTAGAAATTACAAACGGAATGACAAACTTATGTATACCCTTTATACCTGTGGTGAACGGTATAAAAATTATACTCTACACCATTCTGTATGTACATAAAAATTCGGGGAGTGGTCTTACATGGAACCTGTGGCCAATTGTTGACTTATACATGCATTAAAACCATCGTATATTTCTATAAAACATATTTATGCATTATATTATGTTATTTCTGCGTTTTATGCTGATTCCAGGAAGTGGGTCATATATGAGTGATATGGTCATTTATTGACCGATCTTCACAAATGTGTAACTACGATTTCTATATATATATATAAAACAAATTTGCGTTTAATTAAGTTGATACTAACATTCATATGGGATCTTTGCACGTAAAATTGATTTTTCGAAGAGGGGTTTATATGGGAACTATGGTCAATATTAAACCGATCTTCATGAAATTTGGCATATAGATTTTTATCTACATAAATCATACGTACGCCACATTTCAATTAAATACTGCTATATTTAAGTTATTTATGATCGTTAAATCCCTATTCAGAGGGGACATTTGTATTGGGGCTAGGTGTGATAATGGACTGATTATAATCAATTTCATTAGGATTCCTCCACAGACCATAAAAGACATGTGTGTCAAATTTCG
This sequence comes from Protocalliphora azurea, assembly GCA_932274085.1. Classification (NCBI taxonomy): domain Eukaryota; kingdom Metazoa; phylum Arthropoda; class Insecta; order Diptera; family Calliphoridae; genus Protocalliphora; species Protocalliphora azurea. Next base: position 74,681,526 of record OW026522.1, on the reverse strand, counting down.
TTAAATTATTTCCAAAATTGCGATCTGTAGTTAAGAAATCGTTAATTCGACACAGAAAGCGATTCTAAGCCAATTGGTAAACATTAAGGTGGACCTGTGGGTGGGTAAATATTTTTTGGTGTTACGAATATGGTATGGTATGGTATAAACAGCACTTTCAAGTTATTTGATTAATCGAATAATGAAAAAGTCGAGTAAAATGAATACCCTAGTACACGTCTTACTGACATGTAAGATTTCAGTCTATATAATCTAAAATTTCTAAGCAAGAATTTATAAATGGAACACTGTTTGGCAAACCGCAAAATATTTTTAACTAGTTATAAATATGTATATTTCACCAGACCTGTAATAGATGTGAATTCCATGAGCGAAATTCGAAGTTTAAAATATACAATAAATAATAAAAACAAATGACCAGAAAAATAAAATAGTTTCAATCTTTTACAGTATGGAAATTTGCTTTATAGATCTTAAATAAATTTTAAGTTTTTATACCGAATAATTAACAGAAAAGGCGTTCTTAACACCACTTATCATCCGATGAATCATATAATCCTTAAAGATATATATAAATATGAGGAAAAACACAAAATTTTTAAAACTCTTGGCACATTGACAGCTTTAACCGGACAGAAAGCAATATTTCAGGGTTTAAAATCGGTTGGTGTGAAACACTTTCGTTAATATATTTTAAGAATCTTCAATATGCTGTTAAAAGTTTTAAGTCAAAATCTACGGCACTTCGGAAAAATGTGGATTCTATAGCCATAAATGTAAAAAATCCCATTTTTCGGAATTTTGATTAGTTTTTTTTGGGAATTCAGGGAAACCCTACCCCTGATTGAAATTTGGTTAACGAGCTTTTATTTATATTAATAAGATTCACAATTCCTGCAAATTTCAGATATCTTTATAAACAAATATGTTATTACAATTAAAAAATTTTTATTTTCTCCAAAAACCCCAAATTGGGCTTTTGTTTGGTTTATTTCTAAATAGCGAAAGAAGTTTTAAAAATACGTATTCTAAATTAAGCTTATCCTTTAGCATATATAATTTCCGATCTTTTGCAAAAACATTCACGTCAATGTCATGCCTCGTTTCAGAAATATGCGCCTTTAAAATTTATATTTCCAATTTATTGTATATATGACTATATTTTTACAAACTTGCAACTTTTGCCTTCAGCTTTGCGTGAATAATTACTTAGAAAATTATGAATATTTCTGTATACTTTTAATAATATCTATACATAAAATATTTTTTTAAATATAATTAATAAATATTTTTTTATTTTTAATTGTACTTATTTTATTGTACTTAAATCATCATATGTCTTGCAGGGTGCTCCAGTTGATATTCTGCACGCCGATATTTCTATATCAGTATCCATCCAATCGGAATGTTTAATTTTTAATCTATTAGTACGCTGATTCAAGGACTTCATTTTTACATCATATAATTTTAAAAAGCTCTCTATCTGAGATTTACCAATGACGTCGACTTTTGCATGATATGTAGTTTTTATGAATTCCACTATAGCTTCTAAACGATTAAGATCATTTTTAGATAAACTATATAGAACACAACACAATTGTTCATATTTCAATGTAATCACCATGGTAATCAACTTCGTTATGATGTTGATAAGGATTAGCTGCTCATTTATATATATATATATATATATATATATATATATATATATATATATATATATATATATATATATATTAGATATATCGCACAGGTATATATATATTTACAGGTATTATGTGAATTTTCATTAGGTAAAATATCTGATAGAGTCAATTTGGAAGAGTACCTATACCGAATTCATTGACATTATATGTTGCTGTTAGGTATCACCGGAAAGGATATTACCTGTGCATTGTCACTAGCTCATTAAAATATAGATTTTAAACCATCAGTAATAGATAAATCTTACAGCTAGGTATCGCCGGAAAGGATACCTGTACATTGCCACTAGATCATAAATATACAAATTTTTAACTATCACCAATAGATAAATACATTTCTTAAACACCAAAAATGTAAACTAATAAAATACTTATTGATTAAGTTAAAATATACATTTTTTGTTTGTTTTGTTGTTTTAAATTCATTAATAGAAATATATGAATGCTTAGAAAAGGATACAGATTTACTTAAATTTAGGAAATGTGGCAACCCTATTAAAAATAAAAAATATTTATTAATTATTTTCATAAAAATATTTTGTGTATAGATATTATTAAAAGTATACAGAAATATTCATAATTTTCTAAGTAATTATTCACGCAAAGCTAAGGCAAAAGTTGCAAGTTTGTGAAAATATAGTCATATATACAATAAATTGGAAATATAAAAGTTTGAAGGCGCATATTTCTGAAATGAGGCATGATATTGACTTGAATCTTTTTGGAAATTATATATGCTAAAGAATAAGCTTAATTTGGAATACATATTTTTAAAACTTCTTCCAAACAAAAGCCCCAATTTGGGGTTTTTGGAGAAATTACAAATTTTTTAATTGTAATAACATATTTGTTTATAAAGATATCTTAATGAAATTTGCAGGAAATGTGAACCTTATCAATATAAATAAAAGCGCGTTAACCAAATTTCAATCAGGGGTAGGGTTTTCCTGAGTTAACAAAAAAAACGAATCAAAATTCTCAAAAATGGGATTTTTTACATTTATGGCTATAGAATCCACATTTTGCCGAATTCCCGTAGATTTTGATTTGAAACTTTTAACAGCATATTGAAGATTCTTAAAATATATTCTGCTTGTCGATTCGTGCTTTGGGATTTGAGAAAAAATTGTCTAAAATCAATACTTTCATATAAAATGGGTCGAATTCGGGAGGGTGTGTACCAAGACCAGTTGAGTTATTAGATTTGTTTTTTATCTTATAGTTATTTCTGTGAAGATGCCTTTCAGAAATGTGCAAAATTATTATACATTGCTAAGGAAAATTTTATTTTAGATAAAAAAGATTGTAGATACTTTTTCGGCTAAAAAAAACACAAAAAGTCGTCTTTTTTGCAATTTTCAAATTCAAAATCGTTTGTTTTTGGACTCGGTAAAGGTATTGACTTCAAATTTTTTTATTCAATAGATAATCTTGTTCTTTAGCTAACAAAAACACTAATAAAATCGGTCGGAAATACTAGGACATATATGAAAAAAACTGGACCAAGAACATGCAAAATTATGGTGCTTCAAATTTCAAAAGCAAATAACTCGAAAATCTTAAGAGATAAATAGTACAGGTAAGCACGTTTTTATAGGCCTTATCAGGGCCTACAACAATATATAAAAATATTTGAAATCGGACAAGAAACAAAAATTTGGCAAGCGATTAAAAATTTTTTATGTCAGAGGTACCTAATTAAGAGCCGCCTTAGCTCCACCCCTGAGGGGTTTGTTGTGCCCCCCTTCCAGACTTAACATTGTACACTCCTCTGATACGCCTATACCAAATTTCATGAAAATCTAACCAGCCGATCAGAAGTTACGGATGTATTTCCAAAAAATTTCGATTCTGCCCCACTGTGCAAGCTGAGTTACATGAAAAAATAATTTTTTTTTTTTTAATTTTTGCACAGATTTTAAAATGATGAAAAATATCAGGAGCAATTAAAACAAATATATATATATATATATATATATATATATATATTGTTAGTTTCAAGAAAAATAAATTAATGTCTTCATATCTATAATGGTGTAAAGGTATGACTTTTACTAAAAATATTTTCAAATATTTTTTAATAAGTGAAATACGATTATTTTTATTATTATTTTTTATTATTAACCTATGAAGTGCTATTTTACCTTTCTGGAATTTGATGATTTTTTGATAATCTAAATTTAGGTTTGGAGCTCTAACTTTTAAATTAAAACCTTGCTGTTACAATTTTTACGACATTATTTAGCGAACATTCAGTATCATTTTTATGTTATATATAATATAGCATATTTATTCTTTAATTATTGTAGGATTTAACTATAGAAAAATAAGCAGAAACTTTCTTGAAAAGTATCCTTAATAATTCTAGTAAAGTTAAATTTTTATGTTTATATGAGTTGATATAACGGTTATATAATCATATTGAAATAATTTTAAAGAATAATTTATAAAACAATGACTAGGAATCAAAGAAAAAAAAAAGAAATAACGCATGTTCTTGAAAACATAAACTTGTGTTGCTTCGTTTAAGCATTAATAACTTAATTCAATTGCTATAGAAGTATTAAAGTAAAAATGTAATTATTCTAAGTAATAGGATTTCTTTTAATTTTTCGTATATATCGTTCATTTCACGAGAGATTTATAAAACATGGGAATTTTTTGATGGAGAGTCTTCAGATTTTTTATAGATTTGTTTTCGTATTTTTTGCGTAAAATGCGGTAAAATGAGAAAAAGCAAAATTTTCTCCCAAAAAAATTCAACATTGCACAAAAGTACGGGAATACAAAAATCTAATCATACTTTATTTATTCATTGCTTTATTTAAATTTTAAAACATTTATTATCATTAAAATATTTTTTTTATTTAGCAAATTGTTGTATTTTACTGACACACTGAAAAAAAAAAAAAAAATGTTAAGTAACGATAACTTTCAAAATCTAGTTAAATTTCATGAGGTTTTGGTAAAATATCGTTTGAAACTAGATTTTGATTTGTATGTAAAATAAAATAAATATAAGTGGATTTCGCTTGAAATCTCATATAAACTAGATTTTGTGCAAATTTAAGTGGGCTATTAGTAACAAAAAGAAAAACATATATTTCTTTATTCATTTTCGTTAAAATTTTTTATTGTATATTTTAATTATTTGACTATTTACATAATTTACCCAAAGAAATATTCTGGGCTGTTTCGTGCAAGAAAAAGAAAAAGAAGAAGAACATTATTCTCTCAAAATAGCTCTCATTTGCCTAATTTTTGAAGGTGGGAACGCTTTTCGGTAACATCGGGATCCCGTGTGCTCCCAATTTAGATTACGGGAACAAAGCTTATATTTGGTACGCATATAGTCTATAGAGCCGTATAGTCTTTCTCATTATTATTTTTCCAATTTCAAAAAAATCGCAAATTTATTCATGATTCTAATTTCTATAAAAGTTAAAAGAATCCCACAAAGTACTTTAAATGTTAATATCTCAATGTAGATGGATTTTAATGATTTATGAATTAATTAAAGGCCAACTGAGAACTCTTTAAAGGCAATAATTCAAAGGTAAATTGTTTACACCAAGAATGCAATTTCTACCATTTTAATTTTAATATCTTTGATTAATACTGAAAACAAATTTTCTGGGACAAAAAGATATTATACCACAAAAAATAAATTGAGAAATGTTATGACTAAAATTAATATATATATATATATATATATATATATATATATATATATATATGAAAAAATTTTGTGTGAAAATTTTTAGGAATGTTTTTTAAAAGAGTGAACCATTTTGTCCCAGAAAAAATTAATTCAATTTTAGTAAATATTATAAAATTTATAATGTCAGAGGAAGACATTTTTTCAAAAATGCATTCTAAAATTGTATTTGCATTATGAATGCAATTTTAAATTATTTTTAAATTTTTGAGTTTAAAGAGGGCATATTCTTTTTTTGTATATGTAACTTAAATCATTGAAACCCGTTTACAGCTTATAGACTCTATAATATAGAAATATTGGTGCTTACGCATTTTATGTTCGTTACACATTTTTATTTTTTTTTTTTTAACTTTGACGATTTTACTTTTGAAAAAATGAAAATCGTAAATAAATTATCAAGTTTTTCAAAATTCAAAAAATAAAAATGAAGAAAATGAAATAGCTTCATAGGGTATGAGTATGCCGAATATTAACAAAATCCATAGACCTAAGGAACATTTCTGAGCCTTCTTTCATGGAACTATATATTATTAATTTTGTGATTCATTTTAAATATCACACCCAAAAATATCATAATAATTATTTTTGTGGTACATCTTCAGAAGTAATGAGTAGGAATCGTAAAGAAAGAACATTCAGTGACAACCATGTGTTAGAATCATTGCTTCTGCAGCTCTTTTTCTGTACATCATCATAGTAAGTTCTAAATCTTTTTCATTTTTTTGGAAGTTTCTTTTTATTGCTGGATGCTTTGATGGAGATAGTAAATAAAGTGTGCGTTCAAATAAAGATATTTAAAGTTACCGGCAGTAAGAGTTACTACGAAAATTTTGTGTTTTTTTTTCTTATCTACAACTTTTTATATGTTCTATATATTATAAAGGCTTAAAAGCAATCAAAATTAATCACATTTCCATAAGAATTATCTTCGTAGTGAACAACAAAAATACTAAAATGACCAAAATCTTTAATAAGTTATTTAGTAGCTAAAAAATGAAATACACAGAAAAAATATGACTAGAAGTCTTTTAAGCAAATCGTTGTTTGGTTTCAAATAAAATTTTAATAAAAAAATTATTTGATTTGAAAATTTTAATGGTTGAAAAAGATTTCATAAAAAGTATAAAAACAAAATCAATTTTGTCTATTTTGAAAATTTCAGAAAAAATAAAAATTAAATTATAAAAATGCTCAAACATAGAGATATATGATTTAATATTTGAGGACTTCTTGAGGTAAGTTGATTTCATATTTCTAAAGAATTTCCAAATTCATCAATTCATATTTATATGTTTCTTCTTTTAGATAATTTGACACGAAGAAATTAAATCTATATCTGCAAATATTGAAAAAAACATAAGTATTATTGTGTCATTATCCCCTTTAACATCATTTTCTTATTCGCACTTACAATGTCCGCCCGTATATAAACTTTGTGCATATATATTGGTATTCCTAACCCCTCACAAATATTTTGCCAAAATATTGAATACAATATTATTACAAAGACATGTTCGATGAATTTGGAATCACTTTATGAGTCGATTTATCAATGTCCGTCTGACTAAGAGGGTAGTGTGAGTCCATGTAAACCTTGTTTTCTTTATGAATATAAAATGTATTAATACTTTAATATATTCAAACGCTCATCAGCTAGTTGCGTTAAGTCAATACATATGCTTTGAAAGGCTTTATAGGAAACCTTAAGGGAAACAAAAAGTTTTCAAGAGTTTTAATGATGCCCTATTTAACCCCATAGCGATCTTTTAAATTTTACAGGAGTCAATCCGTACTTGATAATACCTTCCACAATAATATTAATGTTAATATCGACAAATATCGGTCCAGATTAATCCATATAATTACACATTTCCACAACACTTTGGTGCGTTAGTGTACATTATTGATATTTTTTAAATCGATCAAATAAGGTTTAATCCATTTTTATTTATATATATTTTCTTACAGGTTCTCGCTGGATACCTTTATTTAAACTAAAGTAACAAATTAAAGAATACATATATATCTAAACTATAATTTGATAGGTATTATTTAATAAGAATATTTTTAATCTTCAATAACGACTGTATTTCTGTTTTTCTAGATTTGGAAAATATGTCATATAGTTAAAAATTTCTCTTTTTTATACGTATACATACACGTATTATTTACTATAATTATCAAATTTTTATATAGAATTAAAGTCTAACCTTAAACAAAATGACATTGTTTTCAACATATAACTGTAGTCAAAGTTAAGCTTCAACTTTTGGTACAAATTTCATAAATTAACAGGGTTATGATTTACTAATTTCCACCACATTAAATGTAACTTACTTAAATCTATAAGAAACTAAATATTATTTTTATTGTTTTATTAAAAAATAGTAAGAATTTTAAAATATTCAAATTTGAATGTTTGATTTTGCAAATTCAATAACAGGTCATATTTTATTTAAAAAAATATTTGATTTTATAAATTCAGCAATAGATTACGAAATTTAATTTTTTCTGTATACTGTTAAAAGTAAATTATAGTGAATTCCATCCCTATAACACATAAAAATTTAAATATTTGTCATTCCCACATTTAACTTATGTTAATGTGATTAATTTAAGTATTCATATGGTTTAAGAACATTAAAAAAAAGAAAAAAATGAAAGTGATTGAATGTTAACAGTGTGTTGTCTAAAATTAACCTCGCAGTATGTTAAAAAATTTTTGTTTTCAAAATATTTAGTTAAAACAAAAGAAAAATCAAATAAAACAAAACAATTAATTATAAAACGATCTTTAGTCTATTGATCTTTCTTCATCTTTTTATTTTTTGAAGTGGCTAATTGTGTGTTGATGTCAAAAAGCAATCTGTCAAATTGACAAATACCATTGTCAACAAGCACAATTGTTCCCTCCCTTACAAAGTAGAACAAATGACAAAATTGGACATATGGGGCCGGAAGAACAACCTATGGGCCAACGGCAAATGTAGTTATGAAAATAGTTATACTGATCTCCAGCTACAGGTTTGAGAGATATTAATTGTACTGCCATTCGAATACCAAGATGACTTTTTAAGTTGGTTAAACGAGCTTAGTTTATACCTTAACATCACGTACATCCTGTCCTTGATAATTATTAGGCAGTAAGTTTAGCTCAAACTTTTCTTTTTATTAACTACATAAATTACTTTCATTTAAGGAAGTTTTCACAAGTTGACACATTTGAAACCATTTCCATACACTATTACCCTCATCTTAGTATAATTTTTAATTTATGGCCCCTCTTTCTCAAATGATTTCCTATAAACGACATTAATTGTAAAATTTCCTTTAAACTAAAATAGAATTTAAGTATAATAAATTAAAAATATTTAAATAAAAACAAATCTTTCACTTTCCAAAACAACTTTGGTGTTTGACATTCGTTGTGATATTGCTGTTGTTGTTTTTAGTTTTCTATACTGTCAAAATATTTGACATGTCTTCCAAAGTGTTTGAAATTAACCGCAAGGTGCGGTGAGTTTTTTAATGTTTGAATTTCCTTTCATTTCTTCATTTTTACTTAAATGTTGCTGCTATTGTTGTTATTGGTGACGTATGTATGTATCTCCTTCAACATTGTTGTATCTATTCGAATTAATCACTGTTGATCAGGAAAAAAAGAAAGAAAAAAAGTAAAACAATAAATAAAAAAACAGATTAACGAATGCATGAATAATTACCATGGAGAGTTTCTCTAGTATTTGAAGAATTTATTTGATTTTTTATATTTTCTTATCCAAATTCCAATGTAGAAGTAAATAAGTTTTAGAATACATATAATTGTGTGTATGTTTTGTTGTTGGCGTCTTCTTCTCATATGCAAACAACGTCGCCATGTCATATGTCAAATTGATGTTTTGTATGCCAGCACACACTATTTACTACAATCACTCACTCACACATCACTTTGGCAATAGTATTTTTACTTCTGCTAAACAAATCCTATACACAGAGGAAAAACAAAAAAAACATGGTTGCAGCATTATCACGACAACAATATTATGTTCTCATTGTTAATCTCCTTGAATTTTAATAACTCTTCTTCATGATAAAAATGTTTTTTTTTTTTTAATTTGTCATTTAATGTTTACACTCAATAATAATCTTAATATGCAAACTGCAAAAATTATATGTTTTTAAATATTTTTTCAAGAAATAAAATTTTATTAATATGAAAAAAATCATTACTTCTACAACCATTAAATATTTTCAGACTTTTCCTTTTTCTTAAAACATATTCTGTTTTTACACCATATAAATATTATTATAATTATTATTGGATAACTTATGATAACATGCGATAATAATATAATAAAATGGAATAATAATATGAAGAATGTTATAAAAATATTATAAAATGGAATGATAATATGACAATGTGACATAATAATATAATAAGACAGATTAATAATATAATAACATCAAATCATTATCTGATAAAATGGGATAATGATGTAGTAAGATTGTTCATTTATATGTAAAACTAGAATCATAGCATGAAAAAACAAACCGTAAAGACGGACACAATATGACAAAATAGAATCATAATTATTACTTATAATCATTTCTATTTTCGCTGTGATCATGTGCTTTAATCATAATATGTTGCTCTTAGATTATGGTCATCATAATTATATTTTTTCTCTGCGTGTATGCATATAACAGTGCACTCATACATAAGCCCACTAAATATATGTACAGTGCCAATCAAAACGACATGAACAAAAATATCATTCTTCCTCTTTCCCTCTGAACTTTGAAAGACAACTAGAACGAACAATACGATGGAGTATTCATTTGTATAAGGTGATACAAAATATATAATTTTCTCACAAATATATTCTTAGAGTTAGATTTCCCACTTAGACCTTGTCCGAACAATAAATCCAGACAAAAATTTTGTAGCTCTAAGCCAATGACATATATTTTCAAATTATTACCTAAACTTTGTTCGACACTGTACTTATTTATATACTTAAATATAATAATATTTAATCATATTGACGCAACGCTAGTCACATTTAGTAAAACACTTGAGTGTTTAATCACACTAAAATAGGTGTTGACAACATGTCATTGTGTCAAGCGGCATGAGTTTTAAATAATTTATAAAGAATATTTTTAGTATTCTTCACTCAAATTCAGAATTCTCAATTATAATTCAATTATTGCTAATGTTTGAGAGGCTTGTAGTAGAAAACATATTTGAGAAATCACATAAATTTATATGGGAAATGTAATGTTGAAAATAGCAATTTTAGGAAATATCCAACTGTTTGCAAATCTCGGCATTTTCATGGAAAGTAACAAAATTTCTTAAACATTTTTAAATAAAAATTTGTGTACGACAAGTTAAAAAAAGGCAACGATAACGACATGCCCCAAATGTGAGTCTGCAGCTTGTGGGAAACAAATAAAGTTAGATGTTTTCGCTTCCAAATTAGTTGACCTAATATGAAATGTTCAGCGTTTAAGATAAATAAGAGATTTATGGTAAAAAAAAACAAATTTTTCAGGCGGATTATTATGGAATAAAATTAAGATGATAAACAGATCAACAAAGCAATGATCTTTTTGCTAAAACAGTGAAAATAACACAAGCCGTATAGAAACCAATTTAATTGCTGACATGACTGAAGCTACAACTTTCCGAGTTCTTAAAATTGTAACAGTTTTGATTCTAGCCATCAAAAATATGAGTTATGATCTTAACAAATTATTTAAGAACTGATCAAACTTTGTCGCAGGTGTGTGAACTTCCAAGGTTTTCAATGTTATCTATAAAATAATTTGACACATGTAAATGTGCAACCGCACATTGCATATTGTTTATTAACATAATATTGTCGTTAAGTATCGTAAATTTATTAGCTAATTGTTGGAGTTAAAAGTTAATGTGTAGCAAAGGGGATCCTATAATATTTTACTTAAACTTCAGAATGAATTTAGTTTCTCAACTCATTAGTATCTAGCTTTTATAATGTAACAGCTATTGAAACGGGATTTCTCAGTTAATTTGGATACACGTGATCACGGAGAATTAAGCCTATAAATATCTTTTTGTGAATTTACTATAGTTTTGGGTTCGCTTTCGGTTTTATAGAAAATTACTGAGGTTGCGCCACATATCTCGTGAACGATTTGTCAGATTTTTTTTCAATTAAAAAACGGTACCATTTTTTGTAATTCCAAAAGGTTTATATTTATTCGTTTGAAATTTTTGTTGATCTTTCTACAGAGTTTTTTAATTTTTTTTTTTTTCTTTCGTTTCCATTTTCCGAAAAGTTGTGAGTTCAATAGAAGATGTTTACAGAGAACACAATTGTGGGACGTTGAAGAGTAATGATGACGGTCGTGGCTGACTGGAAAATGCATTCCATTCTGCCGAGTATCCAATAAAACTTTTACAATATATTCTTCTACAATTATTCAATGAACTTAAGTTTATATTTATCTTTGAACCATACGCGCAAAATTTAATTGCAGTATGTACATTAGGGTTATAAATTTTTTGAATTTTTCCAATATTCAAAACGTCAGAGCAAGGGCTTATAGAGCACGGAAAAGTATGAAGGAATATGATATTAATTTTTCTCGATTGTTAAAAAGATCAATAACTAATCGCAGTGAAATTTTTTTACAGATAATAGTTTTTTTAGATATCACTTTTTGGGGTCTTCTTTGATATGAAATAATTTAAAAAAAATTTGCTGTGCAATTATAAACAATAGAATTATCAATTTTTTTACCCTGGACCACCATAGGTGGTTGAGATATTATGCGTTCGTGCTGATGTTTGTAACGCATCCGTCTGAATGGCTGGGCGGCTGGCTGGCTGCCCATGTACACCTTGTGCACAAAGTACAGGTTGCAATTTTAGAGATAATTCAATGAACTTTGACACGTGAAAATTTCATGACACAAGAACAAAGCTTATTGGAATTGGTTATGATCGGTCCACTATTTCACCTAGCCGTAATACAAATGTCCTCCCGTAATAAGGTTTTAACGATCATAAATGACTGAAATATTGCAATATTTTAATGAAATTCGGTGTAAGGAAGTTTTGTTTAAGTATCAATCTTTGTGCTAAATTTTATGAAGAACGGTCCATAATTGACCATAGCTCTCATATAATCCGAAAATCACTAAATCCCATACGAATTTTTGGTATCAAATTAATATTTTTCACAAATAAGTTTTATGTTAATACAAACAACATTGCCAAATTTTATGAGAATCGGTCTACAGTTTACCATAGCTCCCATATAAACCCACTTCCACTTAAGGTGCATAAAATTTTCTAGATGTTAGTATCAACGCATTATTCTGTATTTGTATATTTTATACAATGATGTAAGGTAAGGTCTTGACCGACTATATCTTTCTTTCTCATTTTTTTACTTTTATTGTTGGTATTTTTCTTGAATTCTTACGTTCAATGCAAAATTATTTCTTTCTAATTTGACACAAGATATGTGTAAAAATGTTTTAAGTTTTTCTAGTAAGATTTTAAGTTTTTACGTCACAATTTGTTTTCTTTTTTTTATTTAAGTGAAAGAAGACTTTAATCTATAGGAAATACCAAAGTTGTAGCATTTAAATATTTATAAATTTACATACTAATTTTCCAAATAAAAATATAAAACAAATTTACAAAGGAATTTTAGAAATTGCATTCGTCGCGTGAAATTTTTTGTCCAAATCGATAAACCGATGAAATTTTCGATTTTTATTATCAGGACAATATCGGCTATAAGGTAGGGCTATGGTATTTTGAATTTCAAAAAAAAGTTATTACCCTAGTGTACAATCCTGCTTCGTTTCTATGGCTTGCAATACTTTAAAAGTGCTCATTTCCAGGCTGAGCGCACCAATCTTTGACCAATTTTTTTTTTCGAATTGACGGATTTTTATTTTTGGCCGATTAACAAAAAAATTTTTTCCAAATTACATCCTTCTAAATGTAATATAGTTACAAAGAACACTTTTTTAAAGGTTTTTGCCCTTACATTTTTTGTTTAAGAACCGAATCTGCCTATTTTCAGGCGGATCACCAGCTAGATAATCCGCCACAAGTCCTATCGTATTTCCAACTGACAGATAAGCAGATGAACATTGCTAGATCATCTTAATATATCGTCTGCTTAACGAAAGCCCCGATAATATATACTTTATGGGGTCATAGATGAATACTTCGATATTTTACAAATGGAATGACATACTTAGATTGAAATTAAAAAATGTATAATATACTTATATTACAATATACTGATTATAGACAATCCTATGATTTGATTTTTTTTTTTTTTCAATTTGGAACTCTTTCCTTCCAAAGTCTTTTACATCCTATTTTTAATGAATAATATCAATTCACTTGTATTTGTTAAGTTTGTTTTTATGGTATTTTATTTGCCAATTAACATGTGTAAAATTTATTTGCAAAACATTTGCAACAAATAGTTTATGTGTTAAACCACAAAAATAAAAAATTTACGAAAAAAGAAAAAAAACTAAAGCAAAAAATATTCTCACATAAACTTTAACATAATGTTTTTTCTGTGTTTGTCAGACAACCTATGACGACGAAGTTATTCTGTTCGTTTCATTTCCACTAAAAATTCCAATCGAGCAATTATTTGCATCGATGGAATTTTTAAAAGTTTCTTTGTTGAAAATATCGTCTCATCGTGCTCGAAAAATACACAGTGACAAAATTTATTTTTTTCTATTTTTGTAAATGATCGTCTATAAATTAGCTTAAGCGAAAATTTATTTAAATCCTAAATACGGTTGATGTTCTCAGTTTGATGATATTGTTGGTATAGTTTTTGTTGTTAGTTTTGTTAACATGAAAGATTCAAATCAGATAAAGAAACAATCTGAAAATATTTGAAATGTTTGAATCAGACATTGTTGAATCTTTTGAATCAAATGTTTTGATATGAAAACCACACAAGAATAGAATGAATGGAGAATTTTGTTCAAGATTTTTAAACGTTGAGCTGCTAAATTATGGAAGACATTTGTTACAAATTTTGCTAGAGAGACAAACGACGTAAGGTTTTTTTTATAGATACTAGATGCAAAAAGTTGGGTGCTGTTTTAAGAAGCAAAATGTAGTAAAAGATATAAATTATTTTCCTACTAGCAGTTTCAGGATGTATGTTTTGCTATGAGTTCAAGGATACAACTTGTAGTATCATAAACTAATTAACTCTTATTGGGGCTTGTAGGGTAAAATGTAAAAAATAAAATAAACTATCTCATGTTTAAAATTCAATCTAAAACTATTCCTTGCCAACATGTAACTCCACCTCTAATACCATATTTATAAAATCGATCACCCATAAATAACAAATGTACAGAAGATATTTTTGTTCACATACATAATTGTAAAATTTACTTTATATACAACAAAATTAAATACATGTACAATATGTATCCCAGCAAAAATATCGCATACCAAATTATTCATATTTTAATGGTTAGAATATTAAATATCCACATTTCTTATCTATCGAAATCTAAATTCTTTAGCTGATTTTCAGTTGATCGGTTTAAACGAATATGATACATAAAAACTACACAGAGAAAAGATATTCGTTGTGACTACCGAATTTCTTACCAATCAAATTTATTCGATTCCAGCTACCATCTCATAAATTAGTTACAATTGCCGAATTTTTCGTTTTCAACTATTATAGTATTACTAGACATAAAAAGTAATTTTATTATCCCTGTAGAATCTTTTACCCATTATTCGGTTCTACAGAACAATTAAAATTACCAATAAAATTATATATTTTGTTTTTCTTTATTTTATTTTACAAAGAAAGAAAATGTCATTCACCTCAAGACTGTTAACTAAATATTTCCACAACTTTTCCCAGAGAGTTATTTTTCATCACTTCCTTTCCTCTTTTAAATTGTTCCATCACCGGGTTTTTATTTACAGTCCAAATAGCAAATGTGTTGATTCTTGGACTATTATTACATCTTACAATGTGTATAACTTGCAAATCAAATGAATACCATATACATATGTTATCCTGTATCCTATTCATTACAGCTAATAACCATCGCAGAAAGTCCAAAAAAATAAATAAAAAACAAGACAGCAAAATTGAAGAAGATTTTGTCCATTAAATATTTATTTGGTTATTTAAATTTTGTCAGTTGCCAATACCGAATTTTGTATTTAGTATTATAACCTAATTTTGCATATTTTACAACCAAGTATTGATTACTGTAACTAATAATAAAATTGTTTATAAAACGTTGTTACTTTAATCACAATTTTGATTGCAGTGTCTAATATTCAGTACTAAGACGATAAAATCGAGTGGTTATCTTTACCGAATTAATTGAAATTTTATTAAATAAGTATAAATCGGTTAAGATAACCATATAAGCAATTGAATTAATACTAAAACTGCTTTAATAATATTTTTGTATTTATTAATAAAAGGTCTACAATAACAATCAAATATAAATTTGTAATATTAAATTTTAATAATTCTAAACATATTCCAACTAATCTTTTTTCTGTGTATAAGACTTTGCGAATTATGAGAAAGTTTTTTTGTAATCAATAGCAGTTATCAGAATTGTTAAAAAGTGTCCAAAAAATGGGATTAAAAAAAAAAGTCGCTAAAAAAGGATTTAAAAAATGCTTCTTAAAATTTCTTCGTTTGATAAAAAAAAAATAATAATAATAATAATGATAATGTATGTATAATGTATGTATAGTAAAACTATTAAATTCAATTTTATTAATAACAAAATAATTTATATATAATAACTTATTGCAAAAATAAATATTTCATAAAAATAGTTAACATAAAATACTCTTTTTATTAATTAAACTTTTGTACTTTTTTTGTACTTTAATTAATGATAATTTAGAAAAAAAACGTTCCGTCGAGCTCTGCTATGAGGCAAAAATAAAAATTAAGTATCATCATTTATCATTAGCTGTATCTCATAGCAGTTTAATTTTATTTATAAATACCCTGGTATTTGTTTTATATCACCATATTATGAAACAATCTCAAAATAATTAAGCTCTTCATTGGAATTAATATACAATGGGTTGAGATATTTTAAACAACATAGTTTTTCCTCATTTAGTACAAAGTCTTAAAAAGTCACATTTGGTACCATTTAAAAAAAGGGCTAAATAAGGGGCCAGGTGATTGAAAAAGGGCAATTGGCGACTAAAATCGCCCGACGGTAACGATGCCAATAAAAATAGTGATTTTCCATTCACAAACCAAGTAATTGGAGTTTTTGCTGGGATGTGCAATGTAGATAAACGGACAGACAGACATACATAAATGGTATGTTGTAATTGTTTTGGTATTTACCTTAAAAAGCCTTAAAAAAAATGCATAATGGGGAGTATTAATACCAATTTGGAATTGTTGAGCAGCCATTAAAACTCAAACATGTCTTAAGTTTCACCAAGTATTGCGGCAGCAGCAACAATAACTTGCAAGGTTGCAAGAAGATGAGGAAGAATCAAAAAGGAAACAAAAACGTTAATTCTTAAAGCAACAACAAAGTACTTAATATAAATGTGTATATATATGTATATATATATATATTTTTTTTTTTGAAGAGTTACGCAAAGTTGCATAAACGAGAATTACATACATATATACATACATACAAACATACATACATGCATAACTATTCATATACGTGTGTATGTTTAAATTGAAAATTCGTAGCCGGTTCATAAGTAAGCACTTAATTGCTTACAAGCATTCAAGAAATTATACAATTTTTTCTATGTTATTTTGCTGTTGTCTGTTGTTGTAACAAATGTTTCTGGAAATTGCACAAAGACAACAGCAGCAACAAAAACAACAACATTAGCAGCAACAGCAACAGCTTAAATATAGCAACACATCATGTTGTAACTTTGGAAATAATAAAAGATCGAACGTTAAATGTAAAAGATAAATGAAAACTTGTTTATCATGTCGACACGTATCTTTAAATGCGGTAAAATGCTCCTGCGATATTGTAACGCCAAACATATAACGTTCAACCAGCAACAAACAACCAACCCCTCCAAACAACATACAATGTACAATACAATATACAAATCTACCTAAATATGTACGAATGTACGTATGTATATATGTATGTATGTATGTATGTATGTATGTATGTATGTATGTATGTATGTATGTATGTGTTACCAACAACTAGCCACTCCTTAACAATTTAGCAAAAATTTTGTTGTTGTTGTTGTCATTGCTGACGATAATAATGACTACGACGACAACAACAAAATAACAGCAGCAATAGCAAAGACTCTCTACATAAGTCTGACGATGATGAAGTGTACTATATGTGCGTTTACCGTAGCGTAAAGGTTGTCTATGACGATTAAGCAGCGACTAAACATGGAAAATTGTTGTAATTGAAGCCGACTTATCGGTCGATATTGCCGCCTCGTATTGCTGACTGTTTATCAGTTTAACAGCAAAAGAAACGCCAACATGTTGTTTCCAACTTCCAAAGAAAATATTTAAGGTGTAGAATAAATGTTTGTGTGTAAAGTCGTTGGTATAAAATGTTATACCTATAAAAACAAAAAAGTTAATAAATGAACGATTTACAGTGGATCCAGAAAAGGTTTAACTCTTGTCAGTTTCTGTTCGTTTATAACGAACATGGTTATAGCGAAAATTTTTAAAACGAAAACATTTTTATGGTTCCAAGAAGAATATTTCGTATAAAAAACAACGTTTATAAAGGACTCCAACAAACACTAAAACTGAAATTATTAGAGGATTAAAACTAAATATAAGTAAATCTCTATTTCTCAAAGAGTAAATATCTCTAAACAATCCAATTTCAAAACATTGGCAATAAAATAAAACATCGAATTAGTATAAAAATACAATTAATCTCAATTTGCCACTTTTATAGCGAACTAAATTTCTCGATCGTTTGTTATAATCGTGGTCGATGTATATTTGAAATAATTTTTTTTTTAACGAAAAAGATAACACATTTTAAAGAGAATTGATTTCGCATCTGAAACTTTGTGGAATATAATTTATACCATTTTAAATGGACAACTTTACGTATAATTTATTTTTAATCATAAATTAAAAAAAAAATACCTATTTTGGAAATAAATATATAATTTCAAATCCTTCTGAGGGGTATTTGAGTTTAAATCAGCCATGGAACCATGGGGTTTTAAGATAGACCACATATGACGTGCAAATTTGTAAAGCGATTAAAGCTTTTCCACATCCAAATATAAAAAATTAGGAATTTAAAAATAGTAAAAAATAATGACTTATTTAGTTTTTAAGCTTCTACGCTTAAGCTTTAAGCAACTAAAGTTTAAATAATTTTCTGAAAATTATCTTTACGAAGATAGTTTGATTTTAGAAACCAAAATGTGTTTTAAATCCTTGTAGACATGTTCTTTTCAGACGTACAGTAGATACAGACTAGGAAAAAATTAAAAAAAAACAATTTTAGGGATTTTGGTCGATTTTTAAAGAAGTTAGCTTTAATACGTATCCAAAATTTTGTTATGCCCAAAGGCAACATTCAACGAAATTTTGGTTAAAATATAATATTTAGCAAAGATTTTATTATAGACTAAATAAGATTTTTACAAAGAAAAAAAAAAAATTGTAAGTTTGTTTGTTTGTATATCAGTCACGTCTAAGTAACTGAACCGCTTTTTAGACACACAGATAGTGCAAGTGCAGGAGGATCTTATATTCTATCTTAGATCTCAATTGGATATTACGCCCATATTTTACGCCTATTTGAAAAAAATATTTTTTCCAATTAATGAAGCTATTTACATTTATATTACATTTAGCGCTCGCACTGGAGAAAGCTTGGATCTTGTTCTGATGCCACGCCTACTTTTTTAAAACTTTCAAACGGTTAGACCGATTTTCTTAAAATTTGCGCAGCATCATCCTGTGTGTCTCTAAATTCAAATATGATATTTGTTTTTCGAACAGAGCAAAGCAAATATTCATTATGGCATATCTAAGGAACTACTATAGTTAGAGTCCTCAAACTTAGAATATCGCATTGATGAAATGAAAGAAGATATTAATTTTGTATATAAGTTTTTGATAAATTAATTATTCAAGTTCAATTAATTAATTAACTATTACTTCAAGTTCAAATATTGTTTTAGCTTATTATGTATCCTCATAAAAGAAAATTAAACATTTTTCCTACTGTAGAACTTTATAACCGTTAAATGCTAGTATTAATCCACTACCCAGTTATATCATAAAAAATTTAATAGAATGTCTTATAATCCAATATTTTATGTTATAATCTTATAATCTGATAATCCAATATTTTATATTTTGAGAAGGTATACAAACAGATCCCAATTTTGAAGAAAATATTATGAGGCACACAAGTGGTGCAACTTTTATGTAAAGTGGTTGCAGATTTGGTTAATCCATGTTAATCCAATACTCGCTATCTTTATTCAAAAGTTTTAAATATACAATAAATAAGTTTTCACTGTAAGTATTTATACTTCTAACGGCATTTAAACAATAAAATATACAATTGAGATATTTTTTTATACTTATGTATGTATTTGCAACATTTTAAAATGAGAATAAGAAACATAGTTTTAGACGATGTTTAATTTGGTCAAGTTTATCATAATTTTCCATATGAATAACCAACTAACTACATTTATTAAAATTTTTCAAATGAATTCTCAACAGTAATAACAACAAGTGAAGAAATGCAGTCGGACAATCCGAACATATAATAGTCTACACGCTTAGGAAATATGTATATGGTAAGTTCTTATTAACTTATTGAGTTAATAAATTTAGTAAATACTTAATTTTGAGGTAAATTTGAAAAAAATTTACATTTACACATATTTATTAATAAAATAATTTCCACCAGAATTTGTTTATACCAGAAATCTCCTGATTGTAATTGAGAAATAATGAAGTTTTTCATGACAAACTTTGGAAGTATATATATATATATATATATATATATATATATATATATATATATATATATATATATGTTCATGTAATGTAATACTTAACTATATAACAATATTTATTAGAGATTTGCAGTCAATAATAAGTCGAATGTCACTTAGTTACTGTATTTATGAAAAAGATTCTACGAGTATTAATAAGTCGAATGGGTGGTATTATGTAGTACTTTTACCGTGTTACATTCATTGACATAAATACATTATATTCTCCTAACTATGTATTCGTATGTTTTTCTATAAACGCAGTGAAATTTTAAATCTAATACTATAATAGTTGTTTTTTTCTGTAGTTTTGCGTATGTTTCCTATTTTTATAGATAACTCGTTCGTATCTAGGAATGAGGCTTTTAAACATCATCATCATCATCACCGTCACTTCGCAGTCTTTTGTTGCAATATTCATGATCATCGTCATCATCTTTGTATAAATTTAGTTAAACATGTAGTCAACGATCTTGTTTCAATTTTTTATTTTTAATCATTTATCGCATTATTATCATTACAAGTTGAATGGTTTACTATTGCTGTTGTACTTGTTGTAGTTTATTGCAACATGCAAACCTACATTACATTTGTTCATGTATATATGTGTGTATGTATTTCTGTAAGTTTTCTTTTAAGCCTTATCTGTAAATGACAAATATTTAGAGTCCATATACATACATAGATGAATTCGACTGGTTTCAAAGAAGGGTAGGCGAAAGGAAAATTTAGCATTTAAGCTTTTTTATGTTCAATGACTAAATATAACTGATAGGAATATATCAAAAACTATAAAGTGGACAATTTGTTATTGAAGCAAAGAAATTGTAATAAAATATTTTAATGATCTTTTTGATATGAAGAAAATAGATTGTATGATGTGAGGTTATGTTTTTTCTATTGTTAATTTAAAGGACTAAAATGTGTATGATGGATATTAAAACAGGATAACTGAAAATAGTTCCAATAAAAATAGTTTATATATCTGGTAATAGATAATGGTGTTACGTCATTATGTATAAAATGTGACATGATTCAAAAGTCACATTACATGGTGGCACATATAGGAGGGTTCCAAATTTCAAGAGCTCTGCCATTTAAATTTGAGCTATGTCTTGGCTTATGTTGACTTTCAGGGCGGCGTATTCACGCCTCCACCCAGATCCCTTTATAAATACCTCCATTGTGATCCCTTTATAAATACCAGAGGAAGCAAATAAAACGAAGAAAGAGAAGATCCCTAGTAGAATAAGGCACAAGAGTAGAAAAAAGGTAGAGAGAAAGGAAAAGAAATATAAGAAAAGAAAGGTGTGGAACCCAAGACTCATCAATCAAATCCGACTACCTCTACGCCACTTTATCCCCATTACGAACCCTATAAGGTTGTCGAGTTCACTACGCTCAACCTCCTCCAGTTCGTGTAGAATATGGTTTCCAAACCACTACAATGTTCTACATAATGTATTCCACTATCTCTATCTCCTCCACATCATTGCACGTCCTACAAAAGTCTGAAGTGCCGGTGTCATATTTACTGGTCATATTACCTGAAGCTAGGTGACCGGTAGTCATACCAACAACGGCCCTTAAATTCCCAAGACTCATGTCCAAAAGGTGCAATGAATCTGCTGGTTTAAGACTAGGCCATAACGCTCTAGATACCCTGCAGTTCATTCTACTGCTCCAAGCATGATTCGTTCTTCCTAGAGTCCATTCCCTTATTACCATGAAACATGACCCAATTGGAATGCTAACCGATACCTCCACAAAAGACCTGTCCAGGTCCGAGCCCTTACGAGCAAGCACATCTGCTATTTCATTGCCGAGAATATCGCAGCCAAAAGGGTTGCAGGTTCGACTGGTTCGCCACTACCCCTATTTTCCGCTCCGGCACGGATCATTGAGAATATTGACCTTCCTCCTGTGCTCTCATGAGACACCTCTGGAGTGCTATCCACATCTCACTCAATCCTTCAGGATAAGACTTTTCCAGAGAGTCACAGACAGGCCCGCAGATCCGTTCGAATCTCTTAACGTTCCTCCTGTGCTTTCTGTCAAGGTACCCATCCTTGCCTGCAAGTGGCAATAAGCCCCTCTTCTTATGCAGATCTTATGCAGATAGATAAGAGAAGCTCTTGCTCCACTCCGAGCCTTTTCTTCTTTAGTTCGGCATGTGACATCTTTTGTCGCATTTTGCATTAATATGTCCTGCCGAACTAAATTGGCTCTAATCGAAAGACATCCTGAGCCAGCCGAAACATCCCCCCGCTTCGACCTTGCCACGATGCTGCTGTTCCTCTCTTGACTCTGAGCGCGAGTTGAAATCACAGTGATCTCATGCTCATCTTCAGATCCAAGAGAAAGATCCTCGAGCTCCTGTGTGCCACTAGTCCCAGCAAAGAAATCTCCCTAGATGATCATCTTCTGTTCTAATGGAATAATTAATTGAAAAAAATCTATTTTCGTCCCACGAGTATGCCAGTAAAAAGGAGGACCATCTCGCGCAGTGACGGCGTGCGCAGGCTAAGCTGAAGCTTACAACCAACCCGTGCCATAGGCGTTGTTAGTTTATTTAGGCACCAACTAACCATACAGGTCCTCGGTACTGCTACCAACCACCTTGACCTTAAAGTGCTATACATTTATTTGGTCCGTGATAGATTCTAAGTTAAAAATGAAGGCAATGAAGTTATTAAAATTTATTACCCAATGCGTTTATTACCCAGAACATTTTTATGAAAGCAAAAAACTGGCTTTCATAAAAATGTACTACTGGATATTTGTTCATTCTACCGGATATTTAAAGTATCGATAAAAGCCATAAATATATTTCGACTTTAAGTAGATTATAGGTGTAATCCAATTATAACCAAATTATTAAAACTTTAACACTCCTAAATCATTAAAAATATTATAATTTTATTAAACTGATATGTAATTTTATTTACGTGATGCATTTGGTATCGTTTTGCAAATAATAGTTTATTTCTTAATCTTTAGTTTTGTCTTTATGCATCATCAAGTGTTAAAGTCAAATCACATTCAATTACATTGTTAACATAAATGTTTCCTATAATTTTTGAATTTCTATAAATGAATTAAATACAGTTTATTTGTTTTCCTGTTCATTTTGGCATCGAAACGATTCATTTATTTCATTTGTGCACTACAATTGCCATTCGAAAATGTGTAAAAGGGAGAAAATCAATGTATAAAAAATAGTTGTTGTTTAATCAATTTGCCAAAGACTCGGTGACATGCTTAAAATAGCTGCCACAAAACAAAATTTCGTACATTTAAATACTTGTAAATAGTATTTATAATTGATGTCTTTCTATATATTGAATGTACATATGTTTGTCTGTATGTTAGTATCTTTGTATCATGTAATTATACAACACAATACACGATGTAACAACATAAGACAACATTTGTTTTCTGTGTTATTTTGTATCGACTGTTAATTAAAATATTTGCAAGTGATTTATTTTCGAGTATTTGCAAAAAAGTAAAAAAATAAAGTACAATAAAATAATCAGAAAAAAATTTACTCTTACAAGCTAAAAACAACAAATCGAAATAAAATTCAAATACTTTTAATCGAAATTAAATTTATGTTACTAAGAAAATCAATATCAATCAGATGAATTTAAAACGACTAGCCGTCGTTGAAAGTATTTTAGATAACGTAGCTAGTATTTTTAATTTTTATTGTTGAAAATAAAAGTCCTGTTAAGGTAGGAAATTCTTAAATTCAAAATTATTAAGTATTTCAAGTCATTGCGTTAATTGGATAATACCAAAAGTTTGAGAATTCTCGGACTTCATTTTTTGACGATAGGAAAATAATAACTTATATATTTATATATTCTAATTTTTATCAAGACAAACGTGTAAATCAATGCGAATCTGTACAAGGAAAATTTAGTTAAAGAGCTGTTGTCGTTTGTATGCAACTGTTGCCACCTTTCTTAAATTCTGGTTAAGTTTGACTTCTGTCTTAATGTAGACACTACGTAAGGATCCTTTGCCAAAATGTACCTATAGAAATAACTATAAATAATCTATAAATAAGATCTGTAGTGTCTCATATGGCTCGATAGTTTTTAAAACCATTTTAATGGGGAGTAAAAAATCATTTAATTTTAATAATAAGCATAATGGTGGGGGCCGATGTATAGTATACATAAAATTCATCACAAGTTAATAGAAAATATAAATTATAAGATATAAAGATAACATTTGGTGAAAATAACTCTTATTTAATCAAATTTTAAATAGTTCATAATTAACCACAAGTTCGTCATCTTGAAAATCGCAAAAGGCTTTCTTAAAATAGGTCTAATATCGAAAATTCCATGTCTTGCATCCAGAAGATTTTAAGATTTGAAGATGTTCATACAAAACATATTGTGGGTTCAATCTACGCTCTTGTAGAACTTGACAGTTGTATAATAGATGTTGTATGGATTCCTTTTCTTCTTCGTCTAAACTGCTGCTACAATCAGTGTTGCCGTTTGGTTACAGTTTTCGTAACTTTTTAACGCAACATGCATATTTTATTGTTTTTAACCTTATTTTCGTAACATTTCATCACTTCAATAATATTAAGTCCTATGTATAAAATATCTAGAAGTCAATTTTTAGGTGCTAGAACAACACGATTTTGAAGAAAAGTAAATTTTAAAATTTAAAAATGATCTTTTGTTGTACGTAACAATTTTCTGATTTCCTTGGCGGATGAAATTATTCTCTTGAATTGGTTATAGAGTATTAATTTTACTTTACTTTTTCATTATTCGATTAACAAAACAACTCAAAAATATAGTTTCTAAATTACTCAAATAATCGAATAAATCTTTTCAATTACTCGAGTTATTCGAGTAAATATTACCTTAAAATTTTACTCGTTTTTCATTGCTCTTTAAAAATAAAATAAGCATTCTGTGTTGTCTTAGTGTTTTATTAAAACAGAAAACAAAAACACTAAAAAATGCCTATATTAATTGAGATCACTTAATTTACAAGAAAGACTTAAGGAACCCTTCCGAAATAATCTTTCCAAAATATGTATGAAATTTAAATTTATTAACAATTTTCCCTTTTGTTTTCATAAAGCCATGGTCTCTTTATATTTACTTAATTCTTTTATACTTAAATATGAATTCGAACAAAATTCTGGATTATTTTATATAAAGAAGTTCAGCTATTCTTAACATAAAGTATAAGTTTACTTGCTTAACTTAATTTTAAATCCAAATCCCTTCTTTATCACAAGTTTTATTCAAGCCAGCACTACTATTCGTAAAATCAACAATATGTTTTCCAAAGTCAAGGTCCAAATTTCTTATGAAAAATTTAATATAAAAAGTTGTCTTTATCACTTCTGAACTCAAATTTTAAAAAATAACTTATTTAAATTTTACAATACTCGTATAATTTTTAAAGTGACATTTATATATTCGTTTGATTGATTGAACAATTACTTTATTTTAATTTATCGATTAATAGGACAAAATTATTGGTTAAAAAGTAAATTTATGGCAATAAAAAAAATTATGGAGTTTTTGTCATATAAAAAAAAATATCCAGAAAAATATCCAGATTAATTGTCGTTGGAGTTATATAAAAATAATTGCTTTATAGATTTAACGATTACATTTTGAATGATAATATTTTTATATCATAAAAGTATTTAACCCTGAAGAGGCACAATATTTTAGTCAGAAGAGCATAACAGATTAATAGCATAAATTGTTTATAAAATCAAATTTGGTAAAGATTGATACACAATACACCTTATAAAATCTAATGTCTAAAATCGAACTCGTTTATTTAAGGTGATTCAGTGTCCACAATTTAATTTCTGTCTCTACAGACTTGGTTGGAATTACGTTCGCATTGGATGTTAGGAATTATCCTAACATCCAAGATGCTGAAATTATCCTTTTTAGGCTTTTTTGTTATTTTTTATTCTTTTTCAAGCAGTAAGCTTAATGTATTTTACAAAAAATTCTATGAATGATATTGACATAGTTATATATTTTCTCAGATTTTTTGAGTTATAGACTTGATAACTTATATTTTCTAGAAAGGAAAGCTATTCTTATACTTCGTAGACAAAAAATACAAAATCGGGGCATTACAATTAAATTTTGCCGTACGTATAAGGTAAGCTTTATGGCACAACATATTTTGTATGAATGATATACAAGAATTTCCCTTAAACACTCATTATAGTTCATATTTGTCCATTATAATAATTTTTTATTGTTGACGTTATAGTTTAATATCTTATGATAATACCTATGAGAGGTAGAATTATTTTTCTAGGATATGTAATAAACATATTCTTATACTTACGGAAACCAAATTAAAATTTTTGCTAACTGCTTGTAGATATCTCACCATGGACTTACTTATTAACAAGCACCACTCAACCACTAATTATTTTTACACTGGTTGGTCAGTTCTTTTACCTTCTTTAGGCAAGGAATATTTAGATAATATATCAAAAATCTCAACAATGATTTGTAAAAAATAATATTAGTATCAACAAACTGCTAATGTCTAATTAAGATCTAAATTCAATCTAGACTGGAGGGGCAATAACTACGCAAATTATAAAAAAACGGTATCCAAAAATCATATAACGGTTTTAACATAAAAATTTTCAACATATAATGAGTGGCTTTCATTAAGATCTTTTACCAAATAAAGTAATTATAAAAATAAAATCCAATTAAAATCTGGTGCCATTTTATATTAAACAATACAGAGTACGAATTTTTAATGGTCAAAATTAAAAATATAAAAATTTAGGTTTACAAGCCTAAATTTATATAATTTTCAATTTATACGTGAAAATTTTCAACAACAAACAGCAAAGTTATCCTTCAAATAAGTTATCAGTTGCTAAAATCGGATATTTTTGTAAGAAATACAGCTTTTTCAATTTCAAATATGAATATTTTGTAAATTTAATTTAAAATTTAATTGCCGGCGATTATTACAAAAATGTCTTCGAACTGAAAAATGCAAAAGATGTGTCATTATCCAACAATATAAAAAATCAATACGTATTTTCAAATGCATATGATGAGAATATATTTAGGCAACTAAACTTATAAACTGAGATCATCGTAACAATTTGTATACGAATTGATGACGACCAGGGCAACCAAAAATATGCTCTAAAAAGTATTTTATTCGCATTAAAAATTATCTTAAATTCGGAAAATATATTCTTAAAATTAAAAATGTTTTTTTTTTTTTGCTGGTTGAATTCTAATTTTTCTAATATTCGTGCTAAAAATGACATAATTAATTTAAAGCTAAATTCCTATCAATTTATGAGATGAAAAATATTAGGGAATCGGATTTGAAAAACGTACTTTTGTGACAGTAAAGAGAAAATTTCACTAACGCATTATGTAAATTATGGAAAAATATGCTCTTTATTGCAATATATACAAAATTGTGCTCTTAAGTATAAAATATGCAATAACATGCACTTAATTTACTAAAATGTGTTCTAAAACAAGGATTTTGTTTGAAAATATAACGAAATGTGCTGCTTAGCCTAAAATATGTTAGGAAAAAAAATTATATAACAAATCGATTCCAAAATTCATAAAATTGTCTGAAACAGATAAATTACTAACAGTTTTGTTCATTTGAAGCACAAAAAAATATGATTACTAAAGAATAATATCGACAAAAAAATTAATCTTTTAAATCATACTTTTTAATTATTTAATTCCTTGAAATTTTAAATGGAAAATAAACACGTATTGTCAAATTATTATTAAAATTCAGAAAAATAACTTTTTAGAGTAATTTGTAACTTTTTTGACAAAAGACTGTAATTTTTTGCAAGCTACCCCTGGCAACACTGGCCACAATAATCCAATCATATTGTACACTGTAATTAAACCTACGAGAAGCTTTACCGAGAATGATAGCCTACTTTTGCACAGTTTGAACCGTTTATATATATATATATATATATATATATATAGGCTATGCAGTATTTTTAAGGTCTTTTTTTTAAGCATAACCAGATTTATTTTCTTTTAAATTGGACAAAAATTTTAGAACTTATTCGGTTTTATTTAAAATGATTTATTTAAACTCTTTATTCACCTTTATTTTTGCTTCAAGTATGTTTCAAATAAAGCATAAAGTGATTTGCTTAAAAATTTATTACAAATAATTTGATAAAGTTTTGAAATTTGTAAATAATTATTTGAGTATTTAAACGATCTGAAAGATTGACATCTCATTTCATTGTAAATGAAATAGAATTTAAAACTTGATATCTTTAAGAGCAAATTTAATTGAAAAAAATAATACATTATTTCTTATTTGTAGTAAATATAGAAGATTTAAATAAAATTTAAAAGTTACGCTCTTTTGATTTCTTCATTCAATTAAATTCAAAAGTGACTTACAATTATAATTAGTGCACTAACCATCATCAAAGCTTTTTTTCGAAATATCTCATAATTGATAGGGTATTTAGAATTTTAGAAAATTTTTTAGTTTTCCGCGTTTGTCTAATTTGTTGTTTTTTCAATTTCTTATCTTTTATAAGTAATGAAAAGTAATGGAGCAAAGCTATTATTAGCTGAAATCTAATGAAAATAAATACTTTAATTTTACTTTTGTAAAAAAAATATAGATTTTCGGTACGGTTCCCTCTATCAGATTAGTTTCAAATTTTTGTTAATATTAAAGAATATAATTAAATCTATTTAAGTAAAATTTATATTCTAATCATCAAAACCTACATAGCTCTGCCTTTCGTATTTTTCAGGTTGCGTATTTTAATTAATTTTATTGAAATGCATTTATTTGTTTGAAATGTTTTAGAGGATGACGAAAAATAAAAACATACCTTATTATTAAAATCTATTCAATATTTCCTGAAATGTACGAACCATAGATTCATATTTCTTTTGTATTTCAAAAACTAAAAAGGAATACTGAAGTAAAATATCAAGTTTTTTGGTGACGCAAAAAAAAATATATATATAGTTCAAAAGTATTTATAATAATATTGCATAAAAATTAATCACCGCTTATCAATTTTAATTTTTAGCCATTTTAATTTCGAATTTTTCAAACATAAAAAGATACATTCCAAAATAATATTCTGAAAATTTTTTTGTTTATCTCAATTCGTCTAACAGTGAAAAAATACAAAAATATAGTACAATTCTACCACTTATTTCTCAAAGTTTTGTTAATAAAAAATGCCTTTCTTTCCATATTTCAAAAGACGAGGCTACGTAAATTTTTAACAGAGAAATTATAAATTGATTTACATTTACACCATACATCCAACATGTATCCAACATGTATGTAAATATATCTGCAATTCGTACGAAAATTATTTGGTTTATTTTGCAAACCAATATCTATATTGAATATTGAAAAATATGACAAAAGAGTAATGGTATTGTTTTTCCCTTTATAAAATAGTATTTTGTTTAAATAATATCTCAGTTTATACATTTTTCCAAAATGGGATTTTAAAATATATCTTGAATATGTTGAATTGTGAACTAATTCCATTTCTACAATACTATGAAAATAAAATGTACATAAGTCTTAAAAAACTACATATTTCAAATAAGTATATTAAATTTAATCATGAATTTTAATATAGGAAATATAGGAAAAAGCTATACAGATTTTTGTAAAAAATTTTAAAAATTAAGAAAATGGAAAAGACATTAGTTATTTTATGTAGTTTTTCCTCTTGGCCACAGAAATTCTTCATCAATGATGAAAATTCTCATTAAAACCTTTAAAAACATACTTACATGTGATATTATAAATAAAAAAGTAAAAAAAACAAAATCTTTTATTCTTTTAAAATCGATACAAATTTTCTATAAGAACATATAAAGGTTTTATACTTTTCTGAAATACATCTAAACTGTGCGTAGACATCTATCAACAAATACTATACTTGTCAAATAATTAAAAATTTAATTTTGATTGAATAAAATTTAAAAAAAAATTTTAAATTAATTTTTTACATTTAGATTCATATTTATGTATTTCCTCAGTGAATTTATAAAATGTTTAATTACATATAGACAAAATTAAATTATTCTTTCAAAATCTTCTATAAGAGTTTATTTAAAGTTAGTAAGTTAACAAACATTGTATAATTTATTAAAAATCGGCAAAAAAAAATTAATACATTTCAAAATTTGCCAGTTAAATCAAAAGCTAAAAAACATAAAAATGCATTAAGAATCAAACGATTTCAGCATCAATTGCTTCAGACTCACTTTTTTGATATAGAGCAAATGACAACTGGTTTACTGAGAAAGTAATCATCAATATTCCGCTCTAAAGGAAAAAATAATTAGCAGCAACATTTTTATTCGGGTACTCGATTATTCTAGAGATATTAATAGAATAAGTTTTATTCTAAGCTGATAAATTTTTTGTATACTTAAATTTTTTTTTCTTCGTTTAATCGAATAAATTTTATTCGAATCACAACCAACAAATACATAACAAATGTGGACTTTATGGGCAAAATTCTAAAAGTACTACAAATAAATCTGTTTGTATGTATACATGTATGTATGTATGCATGTATGTATGTGTGGATAGAAAACTGTCATTTTCGGATTTGTCATCTCCGATTTCAATGTTATTTACTAGAGATATTTGCTGTCGGAAGTGTTTCCTGTATCATAAGCTCTTAACCTTATAGTCCTTTTTGGTCCAAAAATATGACGCCTTGAAAAAAGAAAAAAAGATAAAAACATCACAATGGCGTTCTTGTTTAATGGTTAATTACATTTAAAATATACATTTTAAATCCCTGGTTTTAGTTTCATACTAAAGACAAAAATATTACCATCATAACGATATGTATAAAGTTTACATATCTTTTAAAATTCTTAAAAGAATATATAATGTTGACATAACTCTTCTCCTACTCGTGTAAATTCAAGCTGGACACTCATTTAGTTTAGAAGTTATGGACCAAAATATAATCTTATTACCAAGAAAACCACAAATATGCTCTAAAAAGAGGGTATTATGCAGTAAAAAACTAAAAATATGCGTTAAAAACGCAAAAAATGCACTTTAAAATCAGAAAATATTTGTAATTTTTTTTTAACAAAAAATATTTTTTTTATTTCAAAACAAAATTTTTAAATTTTTCAATTGTGTCGAAATTTGATTCCCCATTATTTTTATTATATTACATTTTATTATATCACATCTACTTCTAGAGATTATTATTATTATTATTACTATTATTATTAGTTCCGAAATTATCAAAACTATCATAAGCTTTCATTACAAATAAATAAATAAATAAAGAATATAAAATAAAAAATATTGTTTTTTCAGCATTTACTAAGGGCAAATTTAAAAGCTAACACATCCTTTATATAACATTTCAAAATAGCTATAATGAATAACAATTAAAGATGTCTTAAACATGATCAATATATCTGATTCTAAATCTTCAATCTTGTTGCTGCAAGTCAAGTTAATTTTAAATACATACTAAATATTATTGGACTTCTTATATTTTTTTATAACATCACATTTGAAAAACATTTCATGAGGTATAAAAAAATTTTCTTCAAAATGTCAAAATATTCTCTAAAAGGATTGGACATATTCTAAAAATAACAAGTATACTACAAATATACACTAAAAATTGCTAAATGCAAAAATATGCCGTCAGGGGCAAAATATGCAAAAAACGTATAAATCGATACTAAAATGCTTTATTTGTTCCGAAACGGATAAATATTTCATCGATGGCTTCATTCAACGTCCAGGAAAAACAAGCAATTGCACATTTGTGGTTTCCCTCCTAATTACTAATAATTTCTGAACTATACATAAAATTCAGTCGTATGTAAAAAATTTAATACAACTTTACAAAGCATTGCAATCTGGGGTAGCCCTGAAGAAAACTTCGCATTAACTAAACTAAATTCAACAAAAACAAGTTTTTTATAAGGGTAAATAAGTGTGACAAATTTAATGAAGATTGGCTCATAATTAACTATAATTCCAATACAAACTCACTTTGCAATTATTCCAATTTTAACGAAAGTCAAAAGCCTATTGACAAATTTAATAATAATCGGTATTTAATTGACCATCGCCACCATGTAATACCCCAATCCGAGAGTCACAGTAACATGCATAAAAGCCATATAAAAGATACTCTTATGACAATATTATGCATAAAAATTTGAAAAATTCATAAAAAATAGTAAACAAATGTCATATTGTTCAATAAAGTGTTAGAAAAACTAGTATACCCTTCCGTGCGTAAAAAGAGGCAAAACATACTAATGCGTTTAGAATCATAAAATGTTAGCGCATTATATGCATATGGTCTCTAAGAGGCCACCAGAGGCCAAAATATACTTTTTCTCTTTCAAAGTTGAATAAGTTACTCGTATTTGAAATTTATTGAAAAACAGTACAATAAGAAAAACTTTGAAAGTAAAAAGTAAAAAGCTTAAAATAATACTATTGCATTTAAAACAATCGTAAATTTAATATAGAAAATAAAAATTTTCAGAAAAATTACATGCAATGATATTTTTTTAATTTTAAAAATAGTGATGTTAAATAAAAAAATACAAACAAGATACAAGAAAAAATCTTAACTTTGATGCATGGCACACGGGCCAATAGAGCATATCCTAAAAAAGTAATTATGAAGTTGTAGAAAAAAGTCTTCGCTTTCCAGCCGCCTTAAAATTTTTGCAAAAAAATTAATTTTCAATACTGACTTTCCTGTTCGTTGTTTGTAAAAACAGTTATTAGTAAACGTATTTTAAAGTAGGGATGAACCTACACTAAACCTACTTTAAGCGACGTCATGATTAGTTTCAATTTGTTGTTTATGGTATGATCCCCTCTATTTCAGTTTTCTATTTCTTTCGTGTTCTTTGGACTTTTATTCATTACTATATAAGTACTATATATACTATATAAATACTATATACTATATAAGTACTATATACTATATAAGTACTATATACTATATAAGTACTATATACTATATAAGTACACATAAAAACATATAAAAATGTAAGAAATTATTTAGTGATGTACAAACAATTACAACAAATATAACAAGCTCGTTATTCGATTTAAGTTATCCATTACAGAAAATTAACGGTACTTATTACATTGCAAAAAAATCGTCCCCTTACAAAAAAAAAAAAAATATATATATATATATATATATATATATACATATATATGCAGACAATGTGCAATTTGACTTGCTAAATATAAATCTGTTTTCAGTTGTTTCCATCAGGTCGTAATTTCCCCCTTAATAAGGCGAATACATGAGTGTATTTTAACATAACTCGAAATCGGTTTGTCCTCTTTTGACAATTGAAGCCAAAATATTCAGACGAGAATTATCTTAAAGTCATATTAACATTATTTTTTTATCTGCCCAAAAGTTCGGAGTTATTCAGAAATTACTGTTGCAAAAAATAATTTTCATGCAAAATTGAGTTATACAAGTGTGACCGTTGAATAAGGTTATCGTATTAGTTATGCTTATAAAAAATTCACTACGTGATAGAAAAAAGTGAATTTTTGTTTGAAGAATAAAAAAATATATATATTATATTTTTTGCCCACCAGTGTAGCTCAAGTTATTTGTAGGTATACATTAATATCTTTACTTAACTGTTAATAAGATCAAGAATTTTGAATCAATTTTGATGATACATGGCTTATTTTATTCGTATCTACCAGCTTTATGCTCAAGATAAAAAACAGAAAAATTTTTATCGTTTTCCCTTTTTAAAAAATATCCTCAATTTTGCAGGAAGAAAATGTCATTAATTTCATTAATTTCTAAATAACTCCGAAAGCATTAAGCATTTAAAAAAAATGTTGTTATGGTAGCTCGAAGATCTGATCTTTTGGTGTATCAGACCTGATGAAAAAAAAAAAACTGAAAGCAGATTCGTACTTTGTACATCAAAATCGATATGATCCAACTATTCGTCTTAAAAATCTTATATTTTGTATTTTTTACTAAGAAGCAATATTTTAAAAAGGAATAAATTTATACTTAAACAATAATGAATTAACATTCATTTAAGTGTGAAGAGAGAAATAAAGTAAAAGTGTTTCCGTTATCAAAATATAAAACTTAACTTTTGTATGTTAAAATAATGTATTTTAATACATTTTCTTAACAAAGGTTTGTTAGCCTTAAATTTCTTAAATTTCGAAAGTTGAAAGGTCAAAATTAGATTTTTTGAAATTAAACCATTATATCTCCAAAAACGATATTTTAAAATTTCTTACAAAATATAAATATATAAAAATATAAATTATATAATATTTGACACTCCTTTGGTTAAGAAGTTATGTAGCAGAATATAATTTAAAGTTAAATTTTGTATATAAAATTTCGCTTATTTCAAATAAAAGCTCATAGAAAACATACTTTGAAATCAATTTTTGTAATTATTTAAATTTTGCATACAAAAAATTTCCTTTTTACCATATTTCGCTTCACAATTTATAAACTCACATAGTGTCTACATTAGAGAATTTTTTATCAAGACAAACGTTAAACTTAACGCGAATTTGTGGAAGGTGGCAACAGTTGCACAAAAACAACAATATGGCGTATTCATGATTGTTTTTTATATATGCAGTTTGGCAACTGTACTAACCAAAATAATAATCAGCTGTTCAACTATGATTACCTTGTATATACTCGCACCGATTTTGACGTTTGTTTTAATAAAAATTTGCCTAATATAGATACTAGGTAAATAAGTGTCCACCATGATATTTTAGAAGTGTGCGGAGAAGAGTAATATCAACATTATGTTTTTTTGCTAATATTTTTAAAAGTACCGTTTTTGAGATATAATGGTATATTTTTATATGTCCAACTTTAATCTTTGAACTTTTGATATAAATAAACTTTATACATATCGTTATAAAGTTAAATATCTTTGTCTTTAGTACCAGCAAAAATCTAGGAGTTATTATCAATTAAATAAGTATACCTTTCTGTACTTATCCCTTTTCCGTTTTTCAAGTCGACATATTTTTGGACCAGAAAGGACCATGAGTTTAGAATTTTATGATTTGAGAAACATTTCCAAAAGCCAATGTCCGCAGTGAATTTCATTGAAATCGGAGATGTTAAATTCTATTGCTGTCCGTTTTGGCATGAAATCACTCATGTACGTATTTATAAATTGAAATACAATTTGTTGTAAACAAAAAAATATTAAATTTACTCCTCATGTCGTTAAGTAAATTTACTTAAAAAATGCTATACCCATTATTGACTTAAATACTTTTAAAATAGAATCCAAAGCAAATATGACTGGCCACCTCTAAGAGTGATGCAATTCTAAACAAGAAAATTGTTTTTATTTGATAAATTTCAACAATATTTAACACACTTCATTTAAAACTAATTTTGGTTAATATTTCTTCAAATACTTATTATGCTGTATGAGTAGAAAAGTGGCTGTTGCTTCTGCTGATGATGAAGCTACAGATGAAGATGATGATGATGCTGATGATGGTGTCTTTAAAGGTGATAATATGTTTTAAAGTTAAAAAGCTTTAAATGTTGTGTCAACAGCAACATGAAAAAAAATAATACATATTATATATATATATATATATATATATATATATTATATTGTTTGTATATATATATATATATAGACAAACGAACAAATAAACAATCATTACGAACATCATCCATGCTCTTCTAAAAGCAAAGACCAAACAAATACAAAAACGACTCTAAGATGAACCAAACAGATTGTTTTCACATGAACGTAAGAAGAACATCATCCATCTATCTATGGACGGATCATACAATGGACGTGCATACTTATGAGTGCACACAGGCATACAGACATGTGTATGTTTTAGCATGCAAGAGATGGATGAGATGGAGTAGAATTGGCTGGTTGGTTGGATAAATAGTTGGATGAATGGATGATGAGTGGTTGATGTTAGTGTCCAGCATGTCAGCCATCAATCTGACATATTACATAGAGTTTTCATTTTTGTAGACAAAACCAAAAAACAAACAAACGTACGAATCAAAAAAAAAAAAAGAGAAAAAAACTTAAAATTCAACATTAAGATTTAAACAGTTTGCACTTTATACAGTGTTGGTCTGATCGTCTATTTGAGCATCATCTTTTTATGGTATATGTGTGTATATACAGCATGTGGCATTCAATTATGCACTTGACTGGTGTTGCATTTTATTTGTTTGCTCACTTCAGCAGCAAAAGTACATACTCATAAGTGCTCAAAATGTTTAAAAACGTACACAGTTCTATATATACTCGTACATACATATGTATGTTTTCAAAAGAAAAATGTTAAAGTATTTAGGAAAATCATTTAAAATCCCACTTAACCAGGGTTTTAAAAATAAATACAACTTTGAATTTTCTGGATGTTTTGATATAAATAAAACGTTTTAGAAAAAAAGCTCTGGTAGGACTCAAATACCGCAGAATATTTCTAATAATTTTTTTCTCCATTGAATTAGTCATTAGAAATTCATATTTTATAGAATTTTGATATGAAAAATATTCGTCTGAAAATATTATTTGTATACTTTCACATGTTTGGCTAGGTGGGATTAGAGATACATGTTGTCTCAGCCCTGCTAGAAATTAACAGTGTGTCAGTTATATTAAATTACAAAGATGTACTTCGTTAATGTATGATCAATTAATTGTAGTTGTGGTCATAAATTTAAAATTTTCCAGGGTTGAAACCTGAAGTAACAGTGTGAAGTAACGATCCTTATATCTCTTGATTTTTTTTCAATTCTTTTGATATGGACAGTCATGCCACATTCTTCCAGGATATACTGCAGTACGTACAACATTAAGAAATTTATAGTGAAATGTATCTATAATTTATGGAACAAAGATCAAAACATCGTAGAATTAGATAGGAAATTCTTCAAGTCGGTGACTTGTCGACACCCTTGTTTGATATCTGCCTTTACATGTAATATCATATTTAGTGATGGTCCACTATACCAAAAACCTACGTAACCTCAGTTACCACCAACAAAGTCTTCGTTGATATAGGTTTAGTATAACAGGTAACCTTTAGAATTATTACCAGCTCATTTGGATTCTTTTAGTTGCTTTTGTGTTATATGTAAAGGTAAATAAAAAATAAAGGAAGAAAAATGGGGAAAGTAAATGTTTAGATTAGAATAAAGAATGACATTATCGAAGAGTTATTGTAGATTCAAAAATATAGTCTTGTAGTAGAAGATAGCACACAAAGGTGATGCCAAGTAGAAGAAGTTATAAACAAATGTTCTCCGAAAATTTACTCAATGGTGCCCAATAAAAGGTATTTGTCTTGAAACAAACTGCAGCTCTATCGAAAGAGCTTATGCATTCTACGCAATTATTCGATAATTCAGTGAAACAGTTGAAAGATCCTTGTCCGAAGCAACGTAAGCGGAGTTCCTCAATTCCAGGACATTGACAGAAGAGATATGAAATTTATTCTTGTTCCTCCTCCACATTGATATTGCTCTTGCAAAAATCATTTGACTGAAGTCCTAACCTTATGGCATGAATACCAAATTTGCAGCAGTGACAGTGTCCTATGACTGCTGCTGGTAGTTTATTTCGCGGATGTGATTTGAAGAGTTCTTATAAGATAGATGACACTTTCCGATCTATATAGTGAATTACACGCTTCCTACAAGCAGCGAGGGAGATACTATGTCTGTAGAGCAGACATTCCCAAATAGGAGTTCCCCGACCATTAGGGATAAATTTATTTTAAGGGGTCCGCTAAAAGATATAAAGTCGTGTACAAATTCATTTTATTTTTCTGTCGGAATAAGGGCCACTAGGTCTTGTGTCTATTGTGTAGTACTCGTGATTGGTTCCTGTGGAAAAGAAGTCTGATTGGGAAGTTTTACATCATTATCAGTTTTCTCTTTTTAAAGAAAACCGATGAAGAGAGCTTTAGCTAAGAAAACTTGTCGTGAGTGGTTCTGACAATTTAAAAGTGACAATTTCGATGTGAGAAAAAAGTGTGAAGATGAAGAATCAGAAGCTTTGTTCCATCGAGACTCATACCAAATGGAAGAAATGCGTACTAGTCAGTAAAAGTAGATCTAGTAATAATTTTCAGGTTTTAAAATCTCTTGGATTAATCCAAAAGCAAGGTAATTTTGTGCCACACAAATCGTTTCCGCATTGAATTCTTACGGGCGATGAAAATTGAATCTGTTGTGATAATCCAAAGTACAAAAAATCGTATATGAAATCCGGCCAACCAAATTGGACACCAAAACCAAATCACCGTATCGCCCAGGTATTGTCTTGTGTTTAATGGAGTCAGAAGTGAGACATCTATATGCGCTGTTATAACAGGGTGAAACAATCATGAAAGGCCTGCGCATTAAACGATAAAGGCCATAGTATGAGTCTGGTCACACTGTTTGGAAAAATGTGGTTGAGAATTTTTTCGTTTGACTCAAAATGACGTAGATAAAATAGGCTGCACTTCAGAACAAGATATCAAGGCTGGCTTGGTATCCATAGGTTGCTAGGAAAATGGCAAAAATCATAGTTTCGGATGCACAATTCTTTGAATAAAATACATTGTATCTTTAGCTTGAAACAAATATTAATTATTTAATGAAAAACGATTTTAACAATAGCATAAACCAATGTATTTTCTTGGGACCCCACAAATACTTCTGGAGGTCCGCACGAATTTTAAAAATGTCTGAAATGGTGCATGAGGTGAATTATTGCAGAAACTCCTGCTGTAGAGTAGCTCAGCTTCCTTCTAGTTCATCTAGAATGCCATTGACTTGAATTTTCCCGCATCCACACGCCCATATTAATGGGATTTTCGAATTTCACGATGTCTCTAAATTATATCTAATAATACCTTAGCCAATGTTCCGCTCTTTTAATGGCTATAATTTTGGTCTATAGTATACTGCATTCCTACGGGAGTCTATGAGATATTCGAATCCCAAATTCTGCAATGTAAGCACCAGTAACTTTTCTCAGCATAGAATAATTAATGGAGCTCATCCGAAATGGAGAATGTGAATATCCTCGAAGGGAATGGTCTTTCTGGTAGCGCAATATTCAAGAAAAATTTGGTGGTTCTTATTATACTTACATGACCATACGCCCTATATTTCCAGCAACCTATAGCATTTAGATTTGATACAGTACTTTCTGGACAAAAGATTCAGATTAACCTCTATAGACAAAGAGAAGAAACTACAATGGAGACTGTTTCAATACTCATATTAATATTGTACAATATACTGAATATTTACTGCTTCAGCATTGACCATACCGTACTTAATTTAAGCCCAGCATTTGGTAAAAATCCACATGAAACCCTTTTATATTCAATTGTCCGGCCATTTATGTTTCAGCAAATCTAATAGATAAAATTTATAAAATATAACTAAATATTTTAGTTACTCTGTATAGTTTATACTTAATATCGACATAATACTCAATAGAATTCAATTGAAACTAGTTGGGCGATTGGTTGGTTGACTGGTTGCTCGGTAGTAACATGTTAAAGGTCTCTTGTGATGCCAACAACAAAACGGTTGTTGTCCAGTTATGGAGTTCTGGTAATGCCGAAGCAAAGTGTTTGCTGCAGTCACAGATGTAGTAGTTGTTGGTATTGGTAGTGGTAGTAAGTCGTTCTGGTAGTATGGTAGTTGTTATTGCATTTAGTTGACTTGTATTCAAGTTGTACATAATAACTGCATGTTTATCAAATTAACCGGGTGCAACACTAACAGTATGACTAACATTTATGTGTTTGTACACCAACGTTCCAACAGTGTATTGACCACTCCTTGTTGTCAACTCATAACATCATCAGCAGGAGCAGCAACAACTTTAGTCCTACTGTTAAGACTATGCCCTCGTACTCTACCGATTTACACTTCAACATTTAGTTATTTCGCATATATACATTTATTATATATGTAGATGTGAAAATGTATTTGTCTCTCGTTGTTCTTCTTTTCTTCGGTGAAAACATCCTTTTGCTCAGTTCAGCAATTTTTCAACATGTGCAACAAAGTGCATTTATGTTGCTTATTTTACACCTTTTGACTGGATTTATGTTTTTTTCTGTTCTGTATGTATTCTTTTGCTAATAAATAAATAAATATTCTGTTTCCCCTCTTGGTTGTTGGATGATGGTGCATTGTGGCCGATATTGTTTCTATGTGTTTACAGTAAAACAGCAGTTAAGCATTTAACGTTTTTATGTTTTCCATACGTACTGCGAGTATAAACATGTATTTGACAAAAGATGCAACATTTTTAACATTATTGCAGGTTCAAAATTATTGTTTGCCGTAGGCCATATTCGATTTTGTGGCATTTGCATAGGAAGCACATTTTCTGTTGCATTTTTTTTTTTGTTTTTATTGTCGTTAACATTATACCATTATGTAGAAATATTGTAGGTAAATTGTGTTGCCATTGATTTTTCAAAAAGAGGTGAGCAACACACCAGCATATTTATGATGCAAACATGCTTGTTTATTTGTTGTTTTGTTTGGGTTATTTAAAATCAATTCAATAAATGTTGTGGCATGTTGTTAAGGTAGAATATAGTATAAATGCAATCACAAATGGGATTCTATTCTATGTTTTTGTAGAATATTACCATGAATGATTATAGTTAGAATGGTGAGGAAAGATTACAATGTAAGTGAGATATATTGAGGTTAAATTGTCGGAACAGGAGTTAATTGTCGAGGAGTCGTTCTATATTGTCAGATATAGACTATCGATCTAATAAACTAAGTACTTCAGCATTTTCAATGGATTCATTCCCCTTAAGTCTTCAAAGTTTTGAAAAACTAAGAATCAAAATATTTATAAATCGATATCATTTTAATGCAATGAATTGGCAAAGAAAATGAAATGTGTTTATTTCCATATCTGTTCCAGTATTAAGAACTCGTAGATTTCTTTCATTTCTATTACAAAGTCCCTTTATGCTAGCATGACTATCTATTTT
This sequence comes from Protocalliphora azurea, assembly GCA_932274085.1. Taxonomy (NCBI): domain Eukaryota; kingdom Metazoa; phylum Arthropoda; class Insecta; order Diptera; family Calliphoridae; genus Protocalliphora; species Protocalliphora azurea. The sequence goes on along the minus strand of OW026522.1, from coordinate 74,639,927 downwards.
GCTTTTAAGTATTGGTCTCGTAAAGATAACCCTAGCTGCAAAGTTTCGCCTTAACATATACTACTAGCGTCTGTCAAGAGCTAAGTTTGACGCTTTTTTTCAAGTAATTTATTAATTATTTTTATTTTAAAGTTCGGTTAACTCATTAACTAATATAATTAACTTTTCAAATTAATTTTATATTAGCTTGTCAAAAGTTAAAAACATTTTAAAAAATTATTTAAATAGAAAATCAGTTTAAAGAAAAGAAAACATAATTTTATATAAAATACGGATGGCAACTTTTTAAGGCTATATTCTAAATGACGAGAAACTAAATTTTATGAAATATTCGACCCATTATATATTAATTCCAATAAAGAAATTAGTTATTTTGATATTGTTTCGCAATATAGTAACGTAGAAAAAGACCCGTAGAACATATAAATGAACTTGAAACTGTTAAAGACTAAAGTTTACGATAAAGTTTTTAAACAGCTATTTAAACCATCTAATGCCGAATATTTTTCGAGCGGATTGGAAAAATTAACAAATAGATTTGATGAATATTTATCCCAATTTATATTTTTACTTTGGATCAAGGAGTGCTCAGCGGAACATAATTTTTCTAAATTATCACTAATGAAAAATAATTTGTCCAACAGACTTAAGGTCAACATTTGCAAATTCATGCTTTCAGCTCTAAATTTGCTAGACGGGGATTTGTAAGACTGGAGTCCGAGTGAAGACTTGTACAAAAATAGAGAATATTATTAATAAAAAGAGAATTTTATGTTAACCATTTTAATAAATAAATCTTTATGTTTGCAATAATAATAAAAATTATTATAAATACATTATTTTACTATTAACAAAATTTAGTTTAGTAATTTTTTCTTAAAATACAATATTTTTTGTTTTTATTTTTATCAAATAAACATATTTAAAGGAGTTTAAGATATTGAAGCAGTTGGTCCCTTTTTCAAAAATCCCCTTTTTGGCGACTTTTTTAAATTCCCTTTTTTGGGCACTTTTCCTACTAACAGTGATGCCAACTATAGCCCTTTTCGGGATATATTTTAGTCCTTTTTTATAGTTAAAAACTTGAAAATATTTTTTAGACCGAAACTAAATAACAGGAAAATCTATCACTTTCAACTATTCTCGTTTAGCCCTTTTAGCGCTTTTTTTACTCTTTCCAAAAAAATGGCTAAATGTTTTGGGTATTACTATCGCTTTTTGTTTGAGTATTTATTGTAGTGTAAAACTATTGATTTTGCTCAGTTTTTATTTTATTATAATTTTTTTGTTTAAACAATTAAAATAATATTCACTTCACTTATAAAATATTTTTTCGAAAATATAGTCCCAATTTTTAAAGAGATTTTAATGAATCTAACTAACTGTCAGAAGTCCAGTCAAAATTTTTTAAGAGATCATAACAGGTTATATAGAAACTCAATTTTTGTAAAACTGTCATCAAAATATGAAATTAGTTGAGTTGAAAATTATTGAATAAATTGAAAAATTTTGGATTGAGGTTCACTATAGTAAAAATTCCATAACCTGTATTTTAATTTGCCAGTTTGTTATTAATATTTTAAAATGTAGATGCCGAAATATTGTTACCGCGAATAGCAAACATATTTAAATATATTTTTGTAAATTATTACATATTTACAACTTTTTTTGGTTTTTTTGCTTCTCAAAATAATTTTTAATTTTAGCCCCCTGTTTTGCATTTTTTTTTTTCTACAAAACATGTCTTTATTGTACCACAAAACCGTTGTGTTTTTAATTTAGCCCTTTTAAACACTGTCTTCAATAATTTCTGAGCGTTAAAGTACTTAAGAGTTACCACAACTGCCTACTAACTGTATCCGAACACACGCCAAGAATACTTTACGCATATCTATTATATCACATACATAGAACATTTCATTTATATTTAATAATTGTATAAATTATTTATAATTTTGTAATAAATAATTTAGTATACATTGGTTCCTTTTTTAGATCAATACAGATATAATTAATTTTTAAATTCAATAAATAAATATATTCTTTTTTTAAGCAAAATTTCAGTAATACATATTATTGATATAATAAAAAAATTTATTAAAATTCATCCAAGAAAGCAATAATTTTCACTTAATTAATATTGTCATTTTGATGATTGGAGCAAAAAAAAGTTAAGCAATTTCGTAATTAGAATCCATTTTTAGTTTTTTCTGTGTTCTTGTGAAAAGTACTTCTTCTGTTTTCTGAGAGTTGATATCTTAACCGCATCAGGTTTCTCATTAATTAAAAATATTCAAAGCAATTTCCATTACATCCCCAAGTAAACTTGAAAATTTTCCTATTATAAATAGCACGCTACATCACAAGCACCGACTAGTGAATGTTAGAGGGAGATAATAGATAGCACGTATTATCTTTCCTTTAGGTCTTGGAAATTAAGCATGCATGTACCTGTACGTGGTCATTTAAGATCCTCTCGATAGTTTTCATAAAAAAGAAGATAAAGTGGCAGATCTGTAATATTTTGTCACACTATGTTGAATCTGTCCTACTTTTGGTACAAAAATCACCTGTGGGAACTTAAGAATTGCATATGTAAGCATTATAAATCCTTCCAGTAACTTTCTAATAAGTTCTACTGGATATACTTCATCAAAATCAAGTGACTTGTAAGGTCAATAGGTGTTTAACTGACAACCGGGAAAGTGCTTTTGAATAGCACCTTTAAGGTCACATTTGCGGACGTGTCCAATTTGAATATTACATGGAATATATCTTGATTTCGACATCATTTTCCTTATACTAGAAATACCTTTAAGAGTTACTGTTTCCTTTAGATTATCAATAAAGCATTGTCTACTAGCTGTACTAATCTAGTTTTAGAAATACTTTCCATGATATTTTTTCTTGCTGCATTATGTGATTTTTTAAGTCACTTTTTTTTTGCTCTTTTTTGTGCTGCGAGGTTATGACTTTTAAAAAGCCACCGTGAAGGTCTACATAATGTTATATGTAAAGACATAGAGTTACAAAATCAAGGCAATTGTATTGGTGATGGATTTGCAAAGAAAGAAGCTCTACTATAGAATAAAGATATAAATAGGTCTGTTGCGACCCTCTCAATGCCTGCATGCAACGGATTGACGCTGTATGTCTGTATAATTTATAAAATGAACCCTAAACTAGATAGAGTAAGATCATATCTCCGTTACAGTAGTCTGCCATTTTCAACTTTCATGCTTTTGTCAACTTACCACTATAATTATCATAGAATTCTGTAAAGACTTTTGTAATTGAACTGTTTAGTATATCCCATTCCTATGATTATTTTCCTACTTCCCCCCCCCTGTCACCTGTTCAACCGTATCCTAGTACTAAGTCAAGATGTCCTAAGATGTCCTTGCTATTGTTTTATACGTCCGAAAAAAGTATATAATACACCTACTATTTATGGATAAGAACTAAATAAACATAGCTGAATAAGTTAAAATGTTCCTAATGTTAAAAGAATTATAAAGCTATAGTTTACAAATTTCAACAGTTGAACTTAAAACTAAATCCAATGTATCTTCAACTAATTTTACAAATCCATTCAAAGCCAATCAAAACTTACAGTTCCATAGAAAAAATATTTAATATCAATAAACCCAACAAAAACTTTTGCAATAAACAAAATCCAATAACTACCACTTGATTAGAACATGATATTTAAATTTTTTCATATTTATATAAAAAAAAGAAAACCTATTCACTGCCGCTTCATTGTCTCGAATCGCTAATACACCAACAACCAATAAAAGAAAAAAAAACGCATTTAGACTAATGACTTTATACGTAAATTTCCATTTCAAAAACAAAAATTAAAATGAATTTTGATTTATTTCAATTCATATCCCCTTCCGTTTCAATCGATTCAGTTTGGTTCTGTCCGTTCCCTTCCATTTCAGTGATCTGAACTCAAGTCAAATAACAAGTGATAACAGCGATTGGTTTGTTTCTTTATTGTTGTTATTGTTACTGTTTGGTCTTATCCAAAATACGATGTTGTTCTTCTTGGCGTTATCAATTCTTATCCCATGTATAAACGTTGTTTGTGGACAAGAAGCCGTTTTTACAATGGTCATAAACAGAAACAAAACATAAATTTATAGTGTTCTTATGTTTTTTATTTTTTTCTTTGGATTTTATTAACAGCCAAGTTTAACAACAGCAACACCAACAAAAACATCTACAACAATAATGAAAATTAAAAATCAAAAAAGTCGATAAATAAATGATTGTGTATAAATATGTGAATATGCGAATATGTGCGTTTGGTTACTCTACTTAAGAAAACACAGCATTAACAAGTGGTCTACAAACATCCTGGTACAATAAAATTCATGCATTTATTGCTACACTTAACGAAAAGTTTCTATAGATTCTGAGAGTCTAAAAATGAAAAACTTATCGCACCTTTACAGATATTTTAAACTTAAAGATATTAGATAGTCATTGTTTTTCAATAAGCACTTTATAGTGCAATTTTCTAAAAGGATATGATAATCGCCCAAAATACATTTTAACCTAACTAACTACTTTGAAAGTAAATTTTTGATTCGAAGTTAGGAGTCACAAATAGTGATGTAATTGAATTTTTGGTTCATATAAATATTAAATAAAATCAGAAGCTCCTAAAATTTTAATTTTCTTTGATTAATCGAATTGAATAAAAAGTAAAATATATTGTTCGAACAATTAATTACAAGTTAAAAAATGCAAAAACTACTATTTTTTAAGTCAACTTTTATTATTATTATTATTATTATTATTATTATTATTAATAACATAAAACAAACCTAAAAATAACAATTCATAAACATAGAACAAAAAAATATCCAAAAATTGCGACCAATTAAAATTACAGAGAAATTATATAATCAAATTAAATTTCTTTTAAAATTATCATTCATAAAGAACATAATTTTGGCTTTAAAATTATTTTTTTTTTTTATAAAAACATATGTGTAGAAAAATACTTTCACTTACTATTGATGGTGGCAATACATAGCATTAAAAGCATATCTTGTTTTTCTGTACTTTTTAGATTTATAAATAAAGTCAATAATCATCAATATTCCTAAAATTAATTTTTTTTAATTTTTGATATTATTTATTGATTGATTGAGTTCAGTTAACAAACTATCGTTGTACATTTCAGAATCTTCGGTTATTTCCACACCATTTGAATCATTAAAATATTTTTTAAATAAATAATAAATGAAAAATTTTCAAAATTAAAGCATTTGCTTGTTTCACTTATTGTTGAATATTAAAAAAAAAAAAATTAATATACGTTGCAAAATTTCCAGAATTTAATAATAAGTTGTACGTCTACCGTTTCTTCTAACTTTAAGATGTTTGATTAAATCTTTAGAAAAGCTATTCTTATTTTTCCCAAATAATACTGAGACTTCAGTATCCTTGAAAGGCTTTACCCCGAAATGTATTAAAATGTGGTTTTAATATTTATATATCCTAACAATCATTTTTAACAGGATTTTCCAAATGAACAAAACTTTTTACACTTATAATCAATAATGTCAGATAAAAATTTTAAAAATCTCTCCGTTGCATTGATAAAATCCTTTTTCTTAAAAAATTTTTTCGTTGTTATTAATAGGAAATTTTTTAAAGTTATATGAAAATGTACACAGACTCAAGTATATTGAAGTGAAGTTTTAAACAAGAGCGTTTCACTTTAAAAGGGTTTCAAAATATATTAACTGAAAAAAATCATTTAATTATGGATGATTCGGTAAGCCATTTCCAACAGGTATATACATAGTTGGATTACACTTTTCTGACGAATCAATATTTTACTCACAATATTTTCTTCATGTGATTTCAAATAAATGTTGTAGAAACTTATGTAGTTCTTTACTATTTATGGTGAACAGAAAAAAACTTATAATACAACTGAATATAAATCCTTTATCCAAAATACAATTTCAATACTAAATTAGTTTAGATTTTTTACTTTTACTTGTGATTTGTTGTTTATAAGTTTATAACATAAAATTTAACAAAAATTTGTTTTGAAAATTAATCGGTAATTCGATTAATCGTTAAAAATTGATCGATTAATTTTTTATTCTAAATTTAAAAATTTTGTTCGTTCGAAGAGAATAAAAAGTTATAATTTATATTCGAATGACAAGCCTACTTCGAATGTTTTGAACTTGGAAATTCATTGTGGTGTCTGATCATGAGTCGTAAAATTAAATCTCAATATAAATCTATAATTTCTAACCAATCTAATACTCATTATTATACAGTTTCTTCCAGTGCATTCCGATAAATAAATGTCGTTTTATTTCTTCCTCTTCTCATTTAATTCCTCAGCATCTTCTTGTTCTTTAGGTTTGTCCACCTTTTTTTTTATTTATATTCATTTAAATGGCGGCGGCTTTATGAACGAACCTTTAATGATGTTCATACTATATGAGATGATTATGAATGCAAATGAGTCGCAAAGACAAAATGGACCCTAAAATTGTAAAACTGTCCATTCAGATGAAAGGGATTTCATGTCGAACGTGAAATTAAGTGCAATCATTAGTTGATTATTGTTGTTGCTCTTGCTGTTTGCTGGTGGTAGTAGTATGATGCCAATGGTTGTAGTGCTATGTTCTCAGCGATGTTGTCGATGGCGGTAAAAGGTGATACTTGGCCAAAGCTGGCTAAGAATGACTGAAGTTGGTGTTGTTCGTGGCTGAGTGCTTAAATGTTGTTGGGCATGCAAAGTGTGGCTTTAATTCGAGTATTTGTATTTTAGTTTAATATTAAGTATTTTTTCTACGTTTACAATTCCACTCATATATTTTTTTTAATTCATTTTTTTCATTGTCTGTGGCGGCCCAAGATGAAAAGCACTCCTTTTTTAAAGATTTTATATATTTTGAAGAATACGACGACATCTTTAAATAAAAACGTAATCAATTTAAGATCTTTTTAGGACAATAAACATTGATATACATTTCAGATACTTTGGAATTTTCATTGCTTTTCTTCCTTTTGCGGTGTTATACGATAAAAATGAAAATCATTATAGAAATATGTTGAGCACAAGAGTAGAGATAAATACAGGTGTATAAAGATTTTAACTCTGGGTACTTAACATATTTTTATAGCTGCGTATTATTGATTACTTTACCATGTCAGCACTATTTGTCATTTTACCGAAGTTAAGTAGGATTATTTGAATAAGTTTTTTCTTTTGAAATGTAATTTAAAAAAAATATATTAGATTTATTTACTGTTTGTTGGAAAAAAATTGTATGTATTTTCTGTTATCTTGTTTGATCAAGATAAACGGTTAGCTATGTAAGTTATTTACTATTTTATATATTAAAACTAGCTTTTCCCGGTAGGCTTTGCTACCAAATATTTATTTAACAAATATTTACTTTATATGAGGTCTACTACTCCCCCTCGACTTTCCCTGGTCCTATCCTTCCTATTTTCATTTCATCAAATCGATATGATAAGATAGTGTTTCCACTATAATAGTTCTTAGATATGCCATCAAGAACATTTGCTTTGTCCCTATCGCAAAATCATCATATTAGAATTTAATGACACATAGGATGATGCTGTTAAACTTTTAAGAAAAAATTTAAAAGTTAAAAAGTGGGCGTAAAATGTGGGAATGACATCTGATCACGATTCAACATAAAAATTAATATTAAATTATTAAATTAAAGATTAATATTATTAATTAATAAAAAAATTAAATAGCTCCATTAATGACATTCAAAATAAAAAATAGATTTTTTAAAAATTAGTTTTAAAATGTGGGCGTGACATAGCCTATAACCTCGTCCGATATCTGTACTATCTGTAGGTCAAATTTCATGAAAATTTACACGTGATTGATACACATACAAACAAATAAATAAACAAACTTACACGTAATTTTTATAATATATAATTATACATACTTAATGAAAGCTATTTGTTTGACTGCTATTTTACTAGCAGTAAAGTTGTAATCAAATTTTTTTTAAATTTTAAGTAAAATTGTAATTAAACAAATTACGCTTATAATTGACATTTGGCTTTAAATCAAACAAAGTATTAATAGACATGATGAAAATATTTACTGAATTTTGTACCATTGCAAATGATTCCTTACCATAAAAAAACAAATTTTACAATCGTATTAATAACACTGACACAAAATTACACTTTTTATTTTTACTCGAAAACCAACCTGATGTGAACTATAGATCTTCTCTTATAGCACATTTAGACTGAGCATTTATACGAGTTTTCGGAAAAGAAAACTCATACGAGAATTAATACTTTCGCACTTTTCTTTAGGTTTAAAAAAATTAAAAAAAGAAATAAACAGAGAAGAAAGCATGAAAAATTATTATAATTGGTAAAAGAAATTGCGAAAAATGCAAACTAACAACAAAAGAAACATCTTTATTTAAAGTCCATCACGATGCCACACTTAGATGAAAGACGTTTATATGTCAATGAAAAATATGTCTTATGCGTATCAAAGATGAGTCTTTGCTTTAAAATACATACATAAAAATTGCAATAGTTCTTTGGGTTATGAACCCAAAGAACTATTGTTCTTTAGTTATTGTAAGTTGTTTGACTATTACCAATACATTTTAATTTTTTTATTTTTTACAAAATTATTTTTCATTTTTTGACATTTTCTTATGTATTTTTCTAATAATATAGAACACAATGTTGTTCTTGAAATTGTAACGTTTTAAAAGTAGTTTTGTTGAAAACTACTTGGTTTAGAGTTTTCATTTTGTATACGAAAACTTGAGTTTTCAATATTTTGAGACGAAAACTGCTTAAACGAGCGCACTATAAGGACATTACATAACAAGTTTTAAAAATTTCAAAATAGCCTCCAAAATTTGAGACATTCATTTTATATTTTAAAAATATCGTTTCTGATGTAATGGGTATGGGGCTTTTATTTCTATTTTTCTGATTGGCCGGACGCATGTAAGATTTTCATCACCAATGATGATTAGGGTAATTTTCAGTATTGTAGTAAATTTAATAAATAATTATACTTCTTAGGACGTAAATTTACTAAATTGTAAAATTTTTATTTATTTTATTTTTATTTTCTTTAGGAAATTTCCCTGAAATTTTACAAATTAGCTGCATATTATTTTACAGAGTCAAAACTGAGTAAATAGGATGTTTTTAAAACTTTTGGAATTGTTTAAATTAAACTATACAATATATTTACAAATTGATCAGATTGTTCAATAAAATCTAAAGATTAAAAGTATACCTATAACGGGTTCTTGAAAAGGTACTAATCTCAAACAAAAAAAAAAAAAATACGTCTGCTCCTAATATTCAACTCCCATTTAAACCTACAGCTGGGAGAGTTCCACCGAAAGCTAAAATAAACAAAAAAAGCTTCTATAAAAATTGAAACTTTCCATGTTGAGTAACGGACGTGGAAACACACTTTTTTGTATACTTTTCTCAGTTTCCTAGACAGAAATTTTATAAAATGGAAATGTTCGACTTAGCCTTTTAATAGAAACAAAATAAACGCATATGCAAGAGTGCTTTCAAATGTTCAGGAATGGACGCTGAAGCACATCTTTTTGTAGACTTGTTCCATTTTGTAAAGCGCATTGCCGAGGAAATGTCCAAGTCAACCTTTTATCATAAACAAACGCATATTCAATATCATGTCTGCGAATGTGAATATTTCTAAATTCTTAAAAAATCGTGTGAAGAACTTTAATTTCAAATCATAATTTTACAAATACACAGAAAAAATAAAAATGAATTTTAATTACGAAATTGCTTATATTAATATATTTTTTTTTTTATTTAGCTCCAATCACCAAAATAAAAAGATTAATTAACTGAAAATAAGTAGTTTTTGGTTTAAATTTCAATTAATTTTTCAAGCAATAAGGACTATGATTAAAATTTTATCTACAACACCGTATAACAGCTTTTTTCCCACATGAACCAAACCATATATATATGAAAGTAGAGACGTTTTATGATAGGACTGCGTACTCAGTTTTTCATTTCGTGTTCGAATATCCTTTTTAAAGGACTTTGAAGTTTCATGCAGAGAAATTTTATGATAGGACTGCGTACTTAGATTTCCATTTCATATTCGAATATCCTTTTAAAAGGACTTTGAAACTTCAAGATTAATAATTTTTTATGAATTATTTTAAAATTTTTAGTTGTTCAGCAATGCTGATATGGGTATCAAATGTTAGAATTTGATTTAGAAATTCTAGAAACAATTTTGTTTTAACCCTTCGGGCCTTCATAATGTCAAAAATGTTTTTCAAATATTTTGACCTTGAATATGCCTGAGGTTTTCTAACTAATTATTCTGAAATTATCTCACATTTTGTCCCCTTAGCTTAAACTTTTCAAATTCTATAAAATTTTAAAAATATCCTGTTAGTGTTTATGTAATTTTAAATATTATTTAATGATAATTGACACAGTAGTTTTTTTTTAACTTAAAAACGATGCTTATAGAAAATGTTTGAAATCGGTCTTATTTTACCTACCTACCTTACAAATGTTTCCCGGAAATATTCATAAGTAATCAGAATTGTCTTGAATATACAAATATTTATATGAAATTTGAGGTAGATGGGATTTTTATAAGCATTAGACATATTAATAAATTTCAAGAGTGACATGAGGCCCCTTCCCGAAATTTATTTAAATATGTATAAATACCATAAAAATGTTAGTATCGAAATAAAATTTGACATGATTTTTTTTTTTATTTGAGCATAAAATATGCTATTAAATTTCGCGAAATTCTGCCTTTAATTGATCATATCTCCTAAATAACACCAATTTCAGAATGTCACTTTAACAAGCATAAATTGAATATAAATAATAAATAATTTAATATAAATAATTTAGTTACTATAAATCGCACTGATAAATTTCAAGAGGATCGGTCCATAATTAAACATAGTTTCCATAGAAGATCCATTCCAGAAAATCACTTTAAGCGCCCAAATTTCATATAAATGCCAGATTTTGAATTAAATTGGCGTTAATAACTTTTATGTACGTATATAAACCACGGTATGAAGTTTGACAAGGATCAGTCCAAATATGTTCTAGAGTCTATATGAGAACCTCACCCGAAAATCAGTTTAACGCGCGTACATAATGGTGTGGGGTATTACATGGTCGCGCTTGTCTAACTATACTATTTTTTCATATTAATTATTCATAAAACAAAATCGGATATAATATAAAATGGTAGCCTACTGTCCTTTCCCTACTGCAACTTGTCGTTTAAGCTATCAAATATATTCTAAAGTCTTCTAAATAATATTGTTATACTACACTTAAGGTAAGAATTACTTAAAATTTAAACACAATGACTTCAAAAATTGCTATATTGGTTTAATTGGTCTAGAAGTCACAATAAAATGAAAATTAAATTTTTACTTTTTTACTTTTTTACTTTTGTTAGCAATAATTTTCAATTTGTTGCATGTGTTAAAGTAGTAAAGTTAAAACCATAAAACTTTGGTATTTGAAACTGGATATAAGTATTTTTAACATATATTATTTTGGAAATTATTTGTTGGAAATTCACAAAATTAAGTATTCGAAGGACATTTTTTGCAATTTTTATTTGGATTGTTTTAACAAAAAGTAATACAATAGAATGCCAAAATTCTCATCTTTCACTTGATATATATATATATATATATATATATATATATAAAGGGACTTATATTACTAAATGTAAAATAAAATATGCAAATATAGAATAATACGTTGACATTAACATCTACATGATTTTATGCACTTTAGGGCATAAAAGTGGGTTTACATGATAAATTATAGACCGATTCTCATAAAATTTGTCACTGTGATTTCTACTTATATAAAACTTATTTGTGTCGAATTTTAACTTGATATTGACTTTCGGAAGAGAGGTTTATACGGTAGCTATGGTCAATTATTTACCGATTTTCATGAAATTTAACACAAAAATTGATACTTATACAGAACTTCTTTGCATTAAATTCCATTAAAATATTCCTACTTTTAAGGCATTTTTGAGTGTTTAAACTCTATTCCGGGGGACATTTGTATAAAGACTAGCTGAAATAATGGACCGATCACAACCAATTTCAATAGGCTTCGTCCTTATATCATAAAAGTCCTACGTGCCAAAATTCATTGAATTATCTTTAAAATTGCGATCCGGACTTTGTGCACAAGGTTTACATTAACAGTCAGCCAGCCGTTCAGCCAGCCAAACGAACGGGCGGACATCTTTAGATCTATTTAAAAAGTTATTCTGGGTCGATTTGTATACTGTGAAGTGGGTGTTGTATAACAACACAAACGCATAATACCCCAACCACCTATAGTGGTATTGAGTATAAAAAAACTCATCAAAAATGTTGTCACCTTGGTGGGACTTTCCTGCAAAGAGATTAAAAATAGTACATTATAATCTAGAGGATGAAATACCAATAAGAAATTTTAACAACATGAATAAATCGTCAAAAATTATCATTATGCACTTACCTGTTATATACAAATACTCTGCTAAAGAAAATCCAAATGTAGTATATAGCATTGATGTAAACTAGTGTTTTAATATATTATTAACTTCCGGCATTAATTACTTGAACTTTTAAAATAATACCGAATGCTTAACAATTTAATCAAATTTTAAAAACTTGTACTTACTTATTTGTACTTTAATTAAAGCAATTTAGAAACTATAGTCAAGAACGACCACATAAAGGCCTACACCACAGCGTTTTAGAGAAGCCATTATATGTGAACTATGGGTAATTGAGAACCAGTTGTTATTAAAGAATTCTTATATGGAATCTGTAAAGCACTAGTTTTTGTAATACTTTAAAGTAAGATTCATATTACTATACATAACTATGGATACGTTGATACAATTGTGAGTGTTAATACCATACTCTGAAGCATCACTTTTATCGAGACCAGGTAAAATAACTAACCGATCACAACCATTTTCGATAGACTTTGTCCTTGTACCAAAATAATAACATGTGAAAAATTTCATTAAATTATATTCAAAAGTAGACATTTCCTTTATGCAATGGTATTAGATGGGCAGACAAGCAGTGATACAGTAGATCAGACGAGCGGACATCGTTAAAAATCGTATACTTGAAGGTGATCTCCGGCAGAATTTTGTGCGTCACAAACATCAGCACAAACACAATAGTAGTATAGAGTATAAAATAATTAATTCACGATACTTTACCTGTAGAAGTCTTATAAAGATGCAGACAGTCAACTGCTTATTTTTTTGTTGTTTAAAAAATTATTTAATTTGTATTTCTAATTTTAATTGAAAAAATGAAAAATTTATTTCAAACAGAATTTAAAATTACGTGCACAAATAAAACAAAATATTTAAATCAAATAATTTTTTTCATTAAATTTAATTTGAAAAGCAAATATAGATTTGTTTTAAAAATAATTTCTTTTCATAATTTTTTCTGTATAGTGCAAAACTGAATAACTGTACTTAGTCAAGCAGTAGAGTACTGCTGTGCTTTTAAACAGCGAATTGTGCTAATAAAAGTACAATTTTACCGAATTTAATATCCCTGCTTTGGATTATAATAGTTGATATATTTTTCATCGTCAATCACAATTGATGCAGAAAGGATTTTAGAAACGCAAAATCATCTTTGACATCTTTTGGTTCTTCAGTGTGTGTGGCACCCAATTATCTTACTTTTAGATGAATCCAAATAATTTTAATTCTTACTATGACTATGTAGGCTTTAGCGTTTGGCATGAGTCTTGATAGCACAAAGCCTCCAATTTACCATCCTCAAATTTGTTCGGTAGACCTGGACGCTCGTTATCATGCATATCTAAATTGTCATTTTAAAATCATTTAAACCAGACTCAAAGAGTTTCCGCAGCTAAGTCATGATCCCCATAAACTTCCACCAAAATTGTTGCATAAACTTCCACCAAAATGTGCTGAACAAGAAAATCTAATAATATTTTACGTGACATAGTAGCTGTAAAAATAGGCCGCTTCACTAGGAAAACATTTTTTGCAAATTTTTTAAAGTAACATAAAATGAGTTATCATGTCCTATAATATATATTAGCTAAATTAAATAGATTTGAAATAAATAATTTTTGAACAAAAATTAGCACAATTTAAAGGGCGTTAATTTCACATCCTACACTTTTAGATGCAGATATTATTTTTAGTCATAAATTTCAAAAACAAGAGAACCGTGGTTAAAATCTTATACAAAAAAAGTTTAAATATTTTGCGTAAAAAATTAATTTCTTACGCTTAAATCAATATAAAACAAAAGATTGATATCTTGCATATTAGATTTTGGATTTTTAAATTTTATTTGCGAACATCTGCGCAAAACCAAAATTGTTTTAAATAACATGAAAACATGTAGGACAAAATAAAGTGAGGAAACCGCAGAATTGCGATATCGTTACGACTTCAGAGTCTTAGGGTTTCTACCCACTCAATTTCTTCTAATTTTCATTATAAATTGCTATTTTATATGACAAAATGGTTGTTTTAGCTCCAAATGCTAAAATTTTGTATTTTAAATACAAATATATTAATTTCATTTTCTCGATCTAGAATCAAGAAATAGACGCCCATAAGCACTTAGAAGACAATTATTATGAAAAACATAGCAAACGTAAGAAACCGCATTTTATTTTGTCATTGTCAATTGGTTGCTGGGTTATTAATAAAAATAACTTGGCATTTACGCTTTTTTGTACTAGTGGTGAAAGAGGCTATACTAAGTTTATCGTTCCATGTGTAACGCCAAGGAATAATCATTTAAGACCAAATAAAGTATATTCTTAGTCCAATTGACACTCTGAAATTCGATTAAGCTATGTCCGTCTGTGGGAATCACTTTCACGTCGAAACTAGTAGCTCTAATTAAATGAAATTCACATAAATTGTTTGTTGTTTTCCTAATCAGCAAATACCTAGAAAAAACTCTAAAACTAACGATTTTTCATTAAAATTTTATAATTTAAATGATAAGTTTTAATTTGTCGAGAATGACTACCTCTGTTCATTTCACATTAATAGAAAAAATTACTTAAATCGGACCAGTAGAAGAACAGTTGTAGACCAAAATGTGAACATTTTTATTATTTTACCACAAAAGTCGCAGTCGCTTTACTTAACAAGAATATACACAATAATATCTGTTTACTAGAGTGCCTTTTTGTGCCTTCGCTCTAATATGAATGTTGATACACACAGAGGCATATAATTATGTTGTATTTGATCGTGGTGTGTTCCACTTAAATGCAACATATAGCAACATTTGTAACTAAACTTAATGTTTATGTTGTGATGTGTTTCATACTTTAAACATTTGCAAATCTTTTGCCTCTTTGAATTTAAAATTTATTATACCCTACATCATCATAGATGGTTGGGTTATTATGAGTTTGTACTGATTTTTGTAACGCATAGAAAAAGTTATCCAGCACCCACTTTAAAGTATACCAATCCACTCATATAATTGGTCTTGACCGACTTGACCGAAATATAGGTCTTTTATATTTATATTGAAAGATAAGTTCCGTAACTTTTTCATCTTTAATAATTAATAAATGGAATTTTACTAAAATAATCTTTAGAATATTTCTCATAATATTAGTTAATATCAGCAAAATCCATTTGAAATTATTTTGCAAAATCTCTTTGAATTTGAAATTTATTGTTATTTGATTACATAAGTTTAAATTATATTAAAAATGTATGATATTTAGTGGAATGAGGGTTGAAATATTAAAGTCTTTGGCACAAAGAAATAGTGCAATTGATTTTAACCAGGATAATTGAAAATTATTTGTAGTTAAAGGCCAATTTTCTGGAAAGACTACAGTACGGACATTATATAGCCGCCATATAATCTTATAATGGTAAATGGTATGTAATTTAGTATTACCTCCTGCAGCTCCCTATTCTTATTGTAATGGATTGATTGAACTCTGAGACACTAATTAGAACATTGAGATAAGTAACACATTTTAATCTGAATAAGTTTTTTGAAGTAATTCCATTTTATTAAAAAAAAATAATAATAATAATAATAAAATATTTAAGTAGTTCAAAAAATTCCTTGATGCCAAGTCATTTTTATTAAACACTCAGAAATAAATTGAATAATCATGACGAAAACTTATAGAGCTCTCACGGTAATAATAGTAAATTACATATATGTTTGCCATGTTGCAGATATTCACAAATAAAATTTAGAAAAATCCAATACACAATCTTTTGTTTTGTATTGATTTCAGCGCGGAGGTAAAGGGAGCGACAAATAAGCATTGAAAATTATTTTTCACCAAAACATTCTTGTATAATCTATATAATAATTTTAACCGAGTGACAGTCATTTTCATACATGAAATAATCTATATGTGCATGAAACTAGTGATCACACGTCAAATTTCCTCTCAAAACAACTTTAAAGTTTCAAAAGATGCGGAATTTTTAAGAATGTTGTGAAATATTTACGAATATTATATCGACCCAATATGGATGTCAAATGAAAGCTTCGAATCCCTGGAATATAATAATATATTTTATTTAAATGTTGTAGTGGAAAAAGTAAAAAAAAATATCTTTTTGAATATTTAACCCTATAAAGTTACATGTATTAGTTAATTATATATAATTTTATGCAACAATATTTATATAAGAATTTTTTTTATATTGCAGAGAGAATTAGCTTTCATTTTGGGCATCCATATTGGGTTTACATAATATTGATAAATATTTTTTTAGTTGTGTGTTTTTCGAAACTTTGAAGTCCTTTTGAAAGAAAATTTTACGTCCTGAAAAACTGAGTACGTAGCTTTATTATCTATGGGCTCAAGTTTGGTGCATATATCGACTTCTTCATGGATGAAAAAAATTGTTGCACGGTGTAATCTAGCACTTCACACAGTGCGTTGTCTTAGTTCTAAACGTTTATGTATTTGAATATTTTATACAAGAAGATACAAATCAAATATATTTTAAGTTAACTCGATTACTACTTCAATGTTTTTTTTTATTAAATTTACGAATATAAATAGTATAAATCGCAAAATCTCTTTTATTTAACACGTAAAGTCAACAAGTACTTAACACGACAACCAACAATTTTAATACCCAAAAATCATATTTTATAGTCATTTATTAGCAAAGCCAACGACAAAAATAAGAAACTTTTGCAAGCGTTTAGAAATATTTAAGCAAGGAGTGGAAATGTAATGCAAATTTTTTCCTTGTTTAATATTCCTCTTATACATCAAAGGAACACAACCTCATAACCATGTACTTGGTGGTTTGTTTTTTCAGTTTGCCATTATTATTTTTTAGTCAAATGCAACAATTTTAATTAACATAGACAACAAGACTTACAAGAGAGGCCTACGCAAAACACACTTAGACTTTTAGGCAGACAAAACAAAAGTATTTGTGATGTCTTTTCAGTACTCGTACCATAACTGGGTATTCTTAATTGCTTTAAAGGGCTTAACTACTTGTTTAACAACATTGTACAACTAATAGAGAAAAAAACACACTAAAAAACAAACAAACAAACAAAATAAAGCAAAAAAGGCGGAAATAAATAACAATTACTCGTATAAGTTTCCAAATAAAAGGTTTAAATATGTAAAACCATCCTTTAAGTCAGAAATATGTATTTAAACTTTTCAAATAAATACATTTATTTACTCAGTCATACAATTATTCATTGGTTTTGCTTAAGAAAATACAAATAATAAGAAATCTTCATGGATGATTTTAGGAGATACGACTGAGACATATTTCCTACTGGAGCTGGGGGATTCAAAAAATTTTTAATCAAGATAAGCGCCGTTTCTGAAAACTCAATGGTAAAAAAGCCAAAAAAAAACAAAAATTAAATGTACAAAGAATAAATGGATACATGTACGAGCATGTTTATAGGTATAAGTGTACTTTTGTACATTTAAGAAAAATCAGCTTCTTATTGGTTGGTAGTTTAAAAATTCATTTCATGTCTTTGAAAATGTACAAAAATAAACAAAAGATAAACTTAAGATGCCACACATCATGAAAACAACTTTTAAGATGGTCATGTCTTCAATTCAATGCATTTGATTCAATATAGAAAAAAAACAAAGTTATTTTGTTGTGTTCACAGGAGTTAAACTGGGAGTTGACTTCCTATTTTGCTCTTGAAACAATACCAAAATATAGCAGCTAAATGCAATATATATATATATATATATATATATAGATATATATATATATATATATATATATATATATATATATATATATACGAATATTTTTATATAAATACATTCATGTACATTCATGTATGTACATTTAAAGCGCCATGTTGTTATAGATGAATTTCAAGTTAATATAATGGTATTTATATTTGTTCTCCTCATGATTGCTTTGTTGCTATTGAACGAAGGGTTATAAATAAGAATCAAAGTAAAAAAACAAAAAACTCCAACATTATCCAGAGAAAATCAAAAGACCACAGGAATAAAATAGTTTAAAATAATACAGAACGAAAAATGATAATCATTGTATGTTTATAACTAACAGAACTAGGGAAAGTTTCAAAGTGATGGAGTTAAACTAACTAAAAGTCAGATCATAAATATATACAAATAATTTATCAATACGTCAATTTTTCAACAGAAGGATTGACTATGATATCTATGTATATGCTTCTTTCATAATACCCAGCAAAAAAAAGTTCAAAAAAGTAGAATTTACTATAAGAAAGTGCTTCGGATGATTATTATAAGACTAATTAAAAGTTTTATGGCAAAAAATAAAAAAAATATATAAAATATTCAGTATTTGATTACAGTTTTACCTAGCTAAGATCACTGTAGATTGAGGGCTGTCATTTTATCAGCAATACCATATATATATATATATATATATATGCCTTTGGTACAGAATTTTTTATAAATAAAAGAATATTTATAAAATAATAAAATTATGGAAAGAGAATGTTCTTACAGTTATTTTTAATCATTTTAGTTATTTCCAGTAGAAATGGTGCTATACAAATTAGGTTCCTAAAAGCTATTAAATTTCAAAGAATACACTCAATCATGGCTGAAGATTAAAGGGAAGGTGCAGGAGAGAATTTACATAGGATATTACAAATGTGTGATCGTAGATCGCGAAAATTACAAAAAATTCAAAACTGTACTCCCAAAAAATGTATGAACAACAAAAGTTTTATAAAAACTAATTTCATCAAAAGATAAAAATTTATATAAAAGGTTAGGATAATAGCTATCATATGGTTTCAAATTCCATAAGTAATAAAATTCTTGAAATAGCTTTTGCCGAAAATGTATGATTGCCAAAATCGTTGTAAAAGCTCTAATCAAAGATGATCCAGGCTAACGTTCTCAACGAAGTTTTTCTTTCTCAGCAAAGCCAAAATTAAGGAAATAATGTCCGCAGAACCAAATATAAAACAGTTAACAAAGCACCTATCATTTACTTCAATATTAAGATATATAGGAGAAAAATTCTGAATGAACTTTCTTAGAAGTCACATAAAACTTTTTAAAAATTATAAATCTCTTCAATATGCTAAATTGTTGAAAGTTTATCATAAGATACAAAGTTTGTAATACATTTTTTGGTTTTGCAATACAATCTTTTCTCCAAAAATATAGCATCAATGACTAGTCAGAATAGAGAGCGATTCCTTCAATACGGTTATTGAGAGACTATATCAAGACCAATTAAACAATGATGATTTTATCATATTTTTGATGATTTGTTATATGATTTTTTCTTAAAAAATTTCTTTGAAGAATTCAGTGTTGTCATTTTAGCATTTTTTCTGCAAGATTTATTTTTTGATCAAATAAATTACAACATATAATAGACACTTACCAATTACTACATCATGACCTAAAATTTGTTGTGAAATTAAGATATTAGTACAATTTTCATGAATTTTTTTAGATACTATTTTGTTAGAGTTTGAATATTTCGGACATTTTGAATCACTATTAGATTTTAGGGCATAATTTGAAAAGATATGTATTCGTTTAGTAACAAAAGTAATATTTTGCGATCATCGGTCAATAATAGGTTAAGTTATCATTAGAACTATCAAATCTTTAGAAATAGCGACTAAATTACAAATATTTCGATTATTATCACGATTTTAAAATAATTTATTATAATTCCTGTAATCTTCAATAGTATCGGGATAGACCTATGGTACCTTAGAGTCTAATATATATATATATATATATATATATATATATATATATTGAAAAATGTCTGAAATATATAAAACCACACGTTTAAATAAAGAAAAGATTATAAACAATTTCAATAAAATCGTAATATTCCGAAAAGAGATGTACGAATTATCTGAATGGATATTCCAGAAGTTATCATGTCTCTATTATATTTCGGAGTTCATAATGAAATTTATATATTGGGAGATATTTTTAAAATAGTCCAGCTCATGGAAAAGAAAGCATTCATGCACATACTACATATTGGATATTTATTAGAGGTTTTTAAAAAGAAAATTTCTGAATTCCCAATAAATCGAAGCTATAAGAATTAGAGGAACACTGAAATAATAATAGTGTTAATATAAATAATTTAAAAATAACATGAAATGTGTTTAAAATATTTAGGAGTTTAAGGTAAAGTACAACTATATTTATGTATATCAACTAGGGTATTCAATCAAATAGATTTTGTTGGATTAATCGCCAAAGTAATATTATTAATTTCGAATAAAAATTTATTCGAGTAATTATGCCAATTAGTCGAATAATTCGAGTAAAAAATATTTTAAAAATTTGCTTTTTTAACTAGTTATAAAGATGTTTTAATTTTATTTTTTTTTTTTTAATTTTGCTTAAAAACAACTGTTGCGAAATAATTATAGAAAGTAAAAATTAAAAATTTTATTCAATAAAAAGAACGGTGATACAACGCGTAATTGAGGTTAAAGATCGTTTTTCTATCACAAAAGTTAAATCAAATATATAAGAGTTACTTTAAAAAATTATAACGTAAAATTTAAATCATTTGTTGTTTATAATTCAATAAAAATATATAGTTGATAAAAAAATAGAGTCTCAGCATAGTTTAAAGGATATGATGATGATGGCTTGGATGAAACTTGCATTCTAGAAGGGATTTGAATTTAAAATTGAGTTAAAAAGTAAACTTATATTTTAAATTAAGAATCACGTAACTTCTTTATCTAAAATAATTCCGAATTTTTTTCGAGTTTATAAATGTGATTTTCATTTACCCATTTTACAGACAATGATATCCGAACATTAGCAAGTTTAGGTGATACTCTAGGCTTATTGATTTAACTATCAAATAATTAAATAAATATATAAAAAAAAACAATCGCTTTATAAAAACAAAGAGAAAAATAGACTCAAATGTTAAACGTATAATAATTTTGAAAAACTATTTCAGTAGGAAAATTTTATAAAATTGTAAATTAAGTGATAAATATGAATTAATGCAGACATATTTTGAACATTTTAAATAATTTTTATGCTTTATTGAAATGAATTTTTAACACCGTTTTAGTTGTCTTTTTAAATCAAATACTAAGACAAGGCATAATATTGATTTTATATTTTAATAAAAATTACTAAAAATGAGCAAAATTTATAATTTACTCAAATAACTTGCGTAAATAATTTAAAAAATTTACTCGATTATTTGATCAATTTAATTATTAAATTTTTCCAGGTTAAAACGCAGTTAAACTTCATTCAATATTAAACAAATATTATTCATAACAATTCGATTTAGTGTGTCGAAAACTGTCCCTTGGACATCTAAACACTCAACTCCCTTGAAGACTAATGCTCACCATACATAATCAAACATACAAATATACATTCAATCATACATATACTCGTACGTATATATACTAGCAACACAATTGCATTGTACGAGTAAAGGTATGTCGTTATTGCTCCTTGATTGTCATTGTGCGATTGTTATCGCTGTTTAAATTGCACACGTCAACAACAAACTGTCAAGCAACATTATGTTTCGTTAAACATATAAAAACCACAAATAAACCAAAATATGGGTATAAATAAAAAATAGTTGACTGAAAAAAAAAAACTTTAACATAAAGGAAAAAAGTTGAAAACATTTCCTTTCGATTCAACGGAAAAAAGGGAACATTCTTTCACCTTTATTATATCCTACCATACCCTTGTACCCAGCGATTAAGTACGGAGTCCCTCCCCCCCTTCCTTTTGAGTCTTCTGAATCACAGAAGTGTAGAAAAACGTCACAACAATGGCATCTACTTCTTTGAGTGTTTTGTTGCTTTTTTTTTTAATTTTTAGCGTTGATTGTTTTCAGTTGCATTATTTTTCAAAATTTAGTTCTTATGTATTTATTCAATTTTTTTACTCTTGCTATTGTTGTTGCAATTACTACTACCGATGTCTTCGTTGTTGATATTATAATATCCCTGCGATTCCAAAAAACTAATGTTATCGTCGCTACTGTTGTTTTGTTGGTGGTGTTGTCTTGCATTCATGCATGTATTTGCAATATAGAGGGCGCCATTATTGTTTTCTTTATTAGACTGGATGGAATACACATACAATTCATATGGATGTGGATGTCACTATATTGGAATTGGAGTCAAGTCACTATTATTTGGTATGATTATCATTGTATTGTTCGACTCATAGTTACACTCATACGAAGTATTGTAATGATAATTTTTCTTGGGAATGTTTTAAGTTAAAACAATAGTGCTGCAACACGACTTCTACCACGGACTCTTCTTACCGCATATATAGAGTACGAGGACTGTGTATATGTATTTGACTCCTCATATGTTGTCAATCAATTGCAGCGCCATTGTTTCTTCTGTTGCTCTTTTTTTACTCATTTTATTTGATGACACGATGGCGCGACGTTTTTTTTTTTGCGGCATTTACGTTGTTGTTTTATCTGAATTGTTGTTCGCTACTGTTTTACTCCTTGTGTTTAATATTTATTCCTTTTCTTGTTGTTATTATTGTAGATTTTATATGTAGTGGCGCTGATTTTTTAAAAGTATCGGCCATTATTAAATTAAAGTTCGTGTTGCATTTTTAACATGTTTCCGTTGGAGTTTGATCTCTAGTTAATCTTTATTTCAAAGGAATTTTAATATTGTATGCAGTTTTTTTCTCATCATTTTTTGTTTTTTTTTGTGAATTTTGAGAACGGAAATGAAAAACATAAAAGAATTAACGTTTAAAATGTGTTTAATATTATTTAAAAATTGAATACTGAGAATATTGGATTTATTCGCTGTTTTTAGTTTATGTTTTTAATAGAGCTTGAGAAATATCAGATTACAAATTTTCAGAGTTTTAGTCATTGCTGTTTATTTTTTATTTTTTTATTTTTTGTATCACACTTGGAAATCAGTTACAACGATGTTAGCCACAATAGTTTTGAAATGGATTTCGAAATAGCACTTTTTTTAGTTCTTTTTAATAAGTTATATTGGGGATTAGTTTTTCTGCCAATTTCAAAATTTTGGTAACTCCCACAGCGTTTAACACTAATCTCCTCATTCTTATTCTTTTCTAAATATCATTCTTAAGATTTTGTCTTATACGAAGAGTGTAATGATTTCGAAAGATCAAAACGTTGAGAGTTCCATTAAATTGTTGCTACAATTTTGTTACAATATTTTCGTTGGAGTTTGATACAAATGGGTTAACCTTAATTAACCATACCGATTTCAGTCGTTTTAACATTTCTCTAGTTTATAAAATAATTTTGTAGAAAACGTCTGACAGTCTTCCATTCCAATCAATATAAGAAATAATTAATAAACAAGTAAGAAAGTTTAATCGTATAAGTCCGACCATATGTGTCAAAGAAGATCATATATGGGACTTGTAGACAACTGCGGATTAAGACTTATGAAACTCTCGTATACATAATATTATATTTATGCAATGGTCAATTATGGACAGATCCTTTTGAAATTTGATGGGATATTTTAAGCTAATAAAAAAAACTATCCGTGGTGAATTCTATAGAAACGTACTCATATTTAATAGATTTCTGAGGTCATTTGGTAAAATAATAGACCGATGTTAATCAATTATATTAGAGTTCGTCCTTGGAAAATAAAAGTCTTGAATACAAAATTTCATTGAATTATTTTAAAAATTTACTACAAACATCGTTAAATCGATGCTGATCCACAGCTATAATTCAATGTTAAATCACTTCAAATTTAAAGATTTAAGACCATTAATGAAAATTCTCAGGGTACCATTCTCAATTAGCGACTAACACTTACTTACGAATGTGATTTCCATAAATCATAACACGAGTTTTATCTAAAATATTTATTGTACAATATATAATTTATAAATAAGTGATACAGAACATATTTACAATAAAATAATAAAGGTAGTGGAAGTAAAGTATGTACATATTTATGAAATAAAATTGAATATGTGTTGTGTACAATATGTGGTATAAAATTACGCACGTATATACGAATATTAGTGTATTCAAATTTTTTTGTTTTTCTACTGTTCGAACAAAATGAATAATTCGCATAAGGCGTTTTAGTTTGTTGGAATTATTCGATCACGTATTTAAAATTATTCGAATTATTCGACTAATTAAAACAAATAATAATAATAAAGAAAATATTTAAGATTTTGTAAGTTTCTTTAAAATGTTTATTGTAAAAATAACAAAAACATGTAAAAAATTAAATTTGTAGGGAATACCTTTATAAATGCATTATCAATATAAATGTAAGTATAACATCCATTCTTGGAAGGATTTTTAAAAAGTGCTATTTTTGAACAGAGAGACATCGTTATATTTGTATTGCGAAACTTATAAAAAATATTTAACAAAAAAGAACCTTTCTTCTACACCTCTTTTCAATAAACATAAAAGTTGTAGCGATTTTTGTAAAGAAATCCCCGATGTAATTCTCTAATTCTCCCGGAAAATTTTAAAAACAATTTTGAATTTAAATCATTTTTAACTAATAAACTGTTTAAAAAGTTGACGAATACTATAAAAAGCTTAATTTTCTTTGAACGATATCTCAAAATCAAATAATGTTAGAACGACATCGATTGATATAAACAATCCGTCTTCAAAAGTTCCGAAACATACAATATATCTCAGAAATTAACTTAAAAAATAATAAAATTTAAATGAGTAGATTTAAGTCGATTTTGTTCTTTTGTTTTTATAAAAATTAATTTTTAGAAAGCTAAAATTTTCGCTGGTGAAATTGTTAAAACGCACTTATTTAAATTTATTACTAGGAAACATTTAAAGATATATTTTTATAAATAATCAAATAAAATATAAATAATCAAATAAAACACTTCAATTGCAAAAAATTAAATAATGAATTTTCGATATAAAAATACTCGAATTATTCGTTATTCAAAAAATACCATTTTTAAATTCTTCGAATAAATCTTCATAATATTTGTTCGAATAATTCTAATGAACATTATGCGAATGAATACCCTATTATATATAATATATATTTACTTGAATCTCAGAAAATCTTGTTGAAAAGGTCGCTTGGATTTAGCAATGGGTTTAAACTATAATGAGATAGTTTCTGCAAATAGGGCCGATATATAAATAACTATAACACATTATATTTAAAAAAGCTACCCACCCTCACATACCAAAGATTATGTACCCTACGGTACATACCCAAAAAAATTAACGTTTGTAAATACCCGGGGTACCTTAGTGTGTGTGTGTGTTTTTTTTTTTTTTTGTACAATTATTTTTTGTATAATTATTTATTAAGATCATTTAATTAGTTATAAAATTGAAGTAAACTGATAAATACATGTATAAAAAGCCTGTTTCAGTATGTTCACGATATCTGTCTGTCTGTCTGTCCGTCCATGTTAAACTTTAAATGAAGCTGCAAGGAGCAATTTTTGAATGATTTTTGGCTTTATATGATGCAGAAACAAACTTTGTTCAAATTAGTTGACAATAGTTATTTATTATAATCTAGCCCGCATACAAATTTTCCCCTAGAATAGAATTTCGACGCTCATAATTTTTTAAATATTACATAATTCAATACATATAAAAGTTTTATATACATATACGTTTAAAAACCCCATTTAATTTTATAAAATAATTTTTATAAACGTAAAAAAATAATATAAAATTTTTATGAGGTTCGCTTCTCATAAATTCATAGCATAAAGTATTATTGTACACGCAAGATTCTAAAAAATATAAATTGTAATTTTAAATTTTACAACACACAGGTTTCATATAAGAAATCCTAAAATTGGTCAAGTGCCACTATAACGTTATTATAATGAATGTTGTCAGTATTGGCACTGACTTGATCCACAATTGAGCACAGATTACATATAAGATCCTCTCTGAAAATCGTTTAAGCTCGACCATAACTTTCTTACAATCCCAAATAATATTGTCGGTGAGGGCACAGCGTCCTGTCAAGTTTGGAGTTACAATATTGAAAGTCTACACCACCTGACACGAATTGCTTGAACCTTTGCATGATATTTTAGAGTAGAAATGTTGATCAATTTAACGTGACATACAAAAACAACTAAAAAGAATTCATAAAAACCACAGCCAATATTGAAATATGTAAAAATGATTTCAGCCATTTTTGCGCCATCATTTTCGTAATCATAAAGACTGGCGCAAAATAGTGATAACGATTTGTAAATTTCCATATATTATCTTTTATTCTTCTTTCAAAAGTTCAAAGCTTGCTTATTTATTGAACTAGTCTTTGTTGAAATCCAGCTGTTCCGTAGGTGTCAACTTTTAAGCCATATTATATATAGACCAAGTTTACAAAATTGAGGTTTCTTCTATTTTCAAGCCTAGAAACACCTTAAACGCGACGATTTTAAGTTTCGTCATTATATCTTCATTACTAAAGAAATACAAGCATTTTAAGTCAAAAAAGGTACCCGGAGACCCGAGTATGTACCATAAGGTTAAACAATTTTTTTTGTGCAAATGAATTTGGATTTTGTGTTTTTGTTCGGCAACAAGCGGTCTTTGTGCATTGTTCTATTAATGTTTTGTTCAAGTACGAACAAACCCAGCAAAAATTTGTTGGCTTTTGGTAATTACTACTACTTACACTTATTACCTGGTAAATGAGATATCATTATTTTTCTCATTTCTTTGAGTAGTGGAATAACTAGTTACCGGTAAATAACAAGTTTATTTATTCAGCACTTCGCTAAGGTGACTACATAGCACTCAAAGATTGTCATCTTAATACCAAACCCCAATCCACATATTTTTTAGGAAATTATTTGAATTTCTATTGGCATGTTCAAACTATTAACAACGTACACAAATTTAACATATACATGGTGTAGTGAGTAACACAGATATGTTCAAATCTGAGTTAAGCCAACTCTTTTTATTATCTATTTTAAAGCAATCATGTAGTTTTGTTGAATTTGTAGTTTTGTAGTATTTGATTAAATACTTTAAAATAAATACTTCAGTAATGGAGAACCATGAGTTCGTGGACAAATAATTTATATCCACTAGCACTTTTGAAGCTGAAGGAAATTTGCTTAATATTCCGTTTTCTTAAAATGAATACAAAAAGTCAACAATTATCGGCATTTAAAATTTGTAAATTAATAGTTTTTTTTCAAATGTTTTAAATTTTTTGATTTGAATTTTTTATCTAGCTGTCATTTTTGTCAAATAAAATTATAAAAAATAATAAAATTTATCACATTAATAACTAATGTAATTAAAGTTAAAAATTAAATGAAATAACAAATTAATTGAAAAATTTTTTTAAATATTTTTTCTGTGTATATATTCACACTGAGATTAAAAAAATTACTAGGAATAGACGGCTGCCATTAGAAGAGAAGTATTTGCGACCACTAGTGAACGAACTCGAATACAATGAGGATGATTCCTTTACTGCGTTCAATGGCACCAAATACATAAAGGGTGTCGAGATCATTGGATTGAAAACAAACTTAGGCTTTTTTCTTGGACTCTGACCCAATGCGAAAATCGAGATCATTCTCCTGTACCTCCTATTTTGGCGACTGAAAAAAAGTAAGTAGGAAATTAGGAAATGAAAAAAGATAAGTCTCTTCGAATGAAAAAAAAACGGTTGACTCTTTCAAGGCGTCCTCAAATACGAAGTAAATCTGCTTCGGCTAATTCTAGCCTCCAAAAACATAGCGTTGATGCTAAGCGGTCTAAAGTTGGTGAATATTATTTTGCTTCATTCCAATTCAGTGATGATTGATTGAGTCATAATACATAGATTTAGTTATTATAGAGAAGAAACTTAGTGCATATCGTAAGCAAAGGATTAACATTTGGATTCAAATTGAATTCGCTCGTGTATTGGAAATTATATCAGACTCAGACATAAGAAGGAAGGTCCAATAATGGGACATTTTTATCTAAAATATCATAAATATACCTTAGAAAATGTTGAAACTTAACAGTATACGATGACATATCTGTATATATGATATCTGATTGCCTTATAGACCCTATAGCGCTCTAAAGCGGGGCAAATTAAATTTTGTTCTCTCACCAGCCTAGATAATTGATTTACACGTAGCCTAACATTGTGGTAAATATAAAGGTTGTACAAAACATGCTTTCAGTCGTGATACTTAGAGCCTTTTCTATTAAAATATTTGATGATATAATTTGCATTATCAAATTTTTATCCCGATAGCAATTACTCTTTATTAAGGAGGTTCACTGAAAAAAAGTGTTTCTGTTACACACTGAAAATTAATATTTTGTATATAGTATTTCGGGTCTACAGACGACCGATTTTAGAAAAGGTATTTATTTTTTTTTTAATTCGTTTATTTTCTCTTAAAGCAACACATACAAATTGTGGTATAATTTAAAAGGTAATTTTCGAAAATATTTTAATTCCAATGGGTACCCATATTGATTATGTTTATGTTAAATTTTAAATCAAATTTACTTTCTCATTAATCGCGAAATTGTAAGAATATTGAAGTAAAAATTTGACATATACTAATTTAATTTTCATTAAAAAAACAATTTCGCAAATAAACTTGAAAAATAGGATATTTTGTGGATTGTAAAAATATTGAGATCACTCATGGATATGTTTTATATACCAATGGACGCGGCTTTCAAATACCTTTTAAATAATACCACTTTTTGTATACGTTGCTTTGGGAGATAATACACAAATTTTCTAAAATCTAAAAAATACCTTTTTTAAAAATTGCCCAGCTCACGAACCGTCATTAGTAGAACCGAAATATTTTGGGTAATATTATTGACCATACCATGGCCTATTTGCCGAGTTGTAACAAGAACACTTTTTTTATTTTGTTATAATTTTTTGCTAAATAAATGTATAGGAATCATCTTACAAGAGGACATTTATATGGGAGCTTTCATTTAGCATTAGTTGATTAGATCCATTTACAATAATATTTATTAATACAATTTGTCACTGTATGAATTAATTTCACAATAAATTAGATAGATTCTTTTAAAATAAACATAGTCCAATTTTTCAAAACGGGTCGGAACCTCAAAATCTCTTGTTTCTTTCTTTATTTCTAAACTTGTATTGATTTCTTATGCTTATGTCCCTTACGAACTAATCACTCAACTGTGCAAAGGTGGAGTTGTAATTTTAGAAAATATCCAAAAATTAAAGAGTCGTTAAAATGTTTAACTCAATAACATCATTAAAGAGCGTAAAGATCAAAAAGAAATCTTAATTGATTTTAATTTATTGCTTTCGTGTTCTTTTTTCATATATATTTTTTTTTTATTTTCGTTTATGTTTCTGTTTTGAGATTTAGTTAAATGGAAATTAAAACTCTTCACCGGTGACACATTTGTGCTGCTTACAAAAACTTACAATGATTGATTTATTTGTGTAAAAGTATAAGTGTGTGAGTAACTCTGTATATGTATGTGCAATACTATACACACTACAATACATGTTTAATTTTCCATTCTAGATAATGAAAAGCAGAAGCAGAAACTAAAGCAGCAGTAACAAGAACACAAAATTAGTGTTCATTGATAAGAGATGTAAGAAAAATAACCGAGAAAGAAGAAAAAAATTTACAAAAAAAAAGGAGTGAAGAAACTGTAACAACAAGAAGAACGACAACGACAAAAATTATAACAAAAACCTGACTTTTAATGAGACTGATAAAGAAAATAAGGGAAAAAATGCAGTAGTCTTTAGGACAATTCTGCTTGCCCCACTACCCAGCGACCACCATCGATCGACACATCAAACATAGCAGCCGTTTTGATTTTTTTCGTTATTATTGTAGTTGTTGTTCTTTTTCCTTTTCTGTTTTAAATACTACTTTGCATGTTTTCTGTAATACTGCCTGCTGTTGTTGTTGCTGTCGATGATGGCCATAACATGTGTCCTGTCCTTTTTCAAGAAATCATCAATAAAAATACGAAAATTTATACGGCGGTCAGCATTAAAAAATGAATATTTATACATGTACGTTAAACTGCATCGATTTGTATGAAGACAAAAAAATTTTGCACTGAACTAACCCCCAAAATATTTCGGTTCAATTATTCTGTTCTCGTGAACTGGACCATTTTTAAAATACATCCAAAAATATGGTTTTCGATGAACAGTGTACACAATGTTTAACCTTTAAAAAAATACAATATATGTAATAAACATGTGTTTATAAATATATAATGAGCAAAAACTTTTTTTAATTAGTTTTCATTCCCATGAAATGAAGATTTTAGTAAAATTTTCTATGATTTTTTTTTTTTTTTTTTGAATACAACTTTAAGTTTTAATATTTCATACTTTTCTATCGTAACTTAGATTTTAGAGAATCATTGGAATAGTCTTATGCAGTACTATTGGTATATGTATTTGATTAATCCTTTAGTAACAACAGTAAA
Source organism: Protocalliphora azurea (assembly GCA_932274085.1). Lineage (NCBI taxonomy): Eukaryota > Metazoa > Arthropoda > Insecta > Diptera > Calliphoridae > Protocalliphora > Protocalliphora azurea. The sequence goes on along the minus strand of OW026522.1, from coordinate 74,608,840 downwards.
ATTTTGGAATCACCGGTCCATAATAGGTTAAGTTAGTTTTTTTATGGCAAGTAAAAACTTATTTAAGAAAATGAATGTCACAATAAGTATACATTTGTCAGAAAACTATAAATGCATTTAAAATAGCGACAAAACTTCTTTTATTTGATTATTACCGCGATTTTAACAGAATTTATTATGTTGTTCATAAAGTCATTGATACCTAAGTATAATGTATAATCCCCCACAACTTATTTGCAAGAATTTCTGATTTATCTTTTGGGAACCAAATTTATAAAATTAAATCTTTTGCTTTTAAAGAGTTAATTAAAAAATTCCCAATGGTATCTTAAAATCCAATATATTAAAAACTATCCGAAAATATACAACTACATGTTTAAATAATGAACATTTTACAAAAAGTGTTAATAAAATCTTAATATTTCGTGAATTAAAAAGGAATATAATAATTATTTAAATGCATATTCCAAGTGCTAATATGTCTATATTATATTTTAGAAATCATTTTCTTACAAAATTTTAATAATGTTTTTGAAACAAATGCGTATTTTTAGAGATATTTTTAAAATAGTCCAGCCCACGTAAGACGTAATATTTTGTGAATCATATAAGAACGTCCTAATCTTCATTTCTAAAGGGGTACATTTGCAACTTTTTTCCGTAAGGCACTTTAATATACGTATAAGTATGTTATACAAAAGAAAAACATCAATATATTGGGGCTTACAAAGATAGTGCATAATAAAAGCTCATATCAGAGGTGTTACTTTTTTGAGACCCTATTTCTCTCTCCTGAAGAATATACCTTCAAAACTCATTAGAAATGCAATCTAGGACACAGGTTTTTCTATGTGGCTTAGGTGAAGTATTAAATCTGTGAAGATTATTAGAATGTTTTTCAGGATTGCAACATGCATAATGAGAAGTATTCGGAAAGAAGTTATTTTCTTTCAGTTCACATTCCATTCCAGAATTGGTAGAACAGTAATATAGCACCTACAAAGAGAGCGGCGACGGGCAGCAGTGTTATTACCAGCTTAAAAAAAGAATTATTTGCTTACAAAAATTGACAAAGGAAAATATAAAAACATTGTCATAAATTTGATCTGGTATGCTGTGAGGGAGCGCGAGTCCGCGAGAGAAAACAAGATGAGCTGACTGTTGCGTACATTGGTCTTCCACTATTATTGATATCTAAAACTTTATTTTGTACTAAAGACTCAGATATGTTAGCTTTATTTTAAGTTCTTTTGATCCTGCCTATCCCTATTTCATTAATTTTTTTTATGCATTGTTGTAGTGACCAAAAACGGAAAATTCCCCATTCTATGGGGTTAATTCATCAAGTTTGGTTTTTCTAAATATGGTGCTTTTTATTTTGTTTTAATAGTAATAAATTATTAATAATAATAAATTAATAATAATAAATTAAAAAATAATAACGCATAGATGATATACGGGCGGAGCAATTCTCTCAACTTTACTGCACGGTTCTTGAACATCTTAGGTGTCTTATTGACATTGGCCAAATAAAACTCTGGAACTTTCAAAGTATCTTGTCAAAGTTGTGGACTCTTAATTGTCGTGAAAACAAAATGCTGAAAGTCAAATGCAAAAAGTACTATGCGCCCTTTATACATGTAAGAAAACCTCTGATAAAATGGGATATGGAGTATTTAGATGGTGGACTCAAATTTAGGAAGTTTTGTTGTATAAAAGATGAAAAGTTTGATTTGGATATTGGGGAATTTCGGGAAAGTTATTTCATAATTGTATATTTTGTTTAGTAAATAGAATTGGAATTTTGGACAAAAATATATAAAATTTTAAAGATGCTGCAGGTACATGTTATTATAAAGAACTTGCACAAGAAGTCCTTAATATGCTAACGATCCCTAAAAACAAAGCATGTGACCATTTTCGATTATAAGTTTCACAAAAACCAATATTCAATATAGCAAGCATCATGAACTTAGGGGGACATCTTTACTTATTAATATCTACTGCACCTGGTTGAGTACAGCTAAATTATCGACACTTATTTTTAAAGTTAAAAAAGTTGCAGCTTTTTATTTAAAGATGTGCCAAAAAGCGATTTAAAAATATTAAAAAAAATTGTGGGATATTTTATTCTTAAATATAAGAAAGTTAATTGCGAATTTTCACTTTTTTCAGGAAAAGAGCAAAACAAGTCATTTGACAATTTCTTAAGGTTTCGTTTTTCTCAATATTAATTTCGGATATGAATTTTTTAGTAATATGATGCTGTATTTGTAAAATAAATTGTTTATAAAATTTATATAACTTATTTTTGTAAAAAAAAATAGTCCTGAAAAATCTCAATTAACTGTCTCCAAATGAATATGCTACCCACAAATAAAGCCCAATATATTTTTGAAAATTTTTATACATCAAGCATAAGCAATAGTAAAAAAATATTTTTCACAAATATCTCCGCAGGATATTACCATAGTCATTACTATGTTAATATTAAAAAAATCTGTTGCCAAGAATTTAATCCGAAATGTTGAATAATTTTAATTTTAAAGTTATATATGTATAGTACCAATTGTTTTGAATAAGAATTTTAATATATCATGTATTTTTAAAATATATGTTGTAGCTGCTCCAACACTAACAACTTTTCAGAAGAGCAATAATAAAGCTTAATTTCTATATGAAAGCCATACAAAATTATCTCCAATAATGTTCAACGACGATAAAAAATAATTGTCGGATGTGGATTATTTTGAATAATAAAACGTCTTTTTTTTTTTTTTGAGTGGGGATTTTTTTTTTTTTTTTTTGTCAGCTTTAAAAAGAGAGCGTAGATTAGCTCTCAATCATTGGTGCAATTAATTTTACTCCCATAGCAGTCTATTTAGAAACTTCTTATCTATATATTTTCGTTAAAAGCATCTAAGTCAAGAATACTTTAAAGCTCAAAGAGTCAAATGTCGAACCCCCACTTGTAAGGTTAAGGTGGTTGGTAGCAGTGCCGAGAACCTGGATGGCTAGTCAGTGGTTAAAGAAGACTAGTCGCTAACAGCTCCCCTCTGGCGCCAGGACACGGGCCAGTTGTAAATTTTTGTCTAGTCCATGTACGCCGTCCCTGCATGGATGGTCCATCCCCTTACGTGCCTACTCGTGGGAATCAAATGGAGAACAAAATAATTAAAAACAAAAAAAAAAACAACAACAACAAAAACGAGGAGATGGGTATCTCCTCGGAAGACGACCTTTTGGCCTCTAGTCAAGAGACCTTGGTCGAACAACCTGGCAGCAGGGGAGAAAGACATAGCACCCCGCTGTCACAAAACACTATGGCTCCACGACAGGATGTCAAGTCTGACGACCAGTCGAAGGAGAAACGGAAGAAAAAGAAGAGCCAGAAAGAGATTCTGAGACAACGATATGTCAAAGCTCTCTTTATACTGGAGAAAATTGCCAAGAATAAGGCAAATGGCACTCCTCATGAGCGCGATAAGGAAGATCGTGTCAGATACCAATCGGTGGTTGATGAGTATCTTAAGTTTAAGGACTCTCAACCATCCACATCCCAAGCAGTGCAGGAAAGAGCGAAGCGAAACCGCTCCCAAGCTGAGGGTAGCAATTCGCCCAAGAGGAGAAAGGTCCAAAGTAAATCGACCGCTCCGGCTCCTTCCACAATAACGTCAGCAAGAAGGCCGTTTAACGAGGTGGTTAAAGATCACTTGCTGATGGCGTTGGCTAACGAAAAAAGCGGCAACCTAACTCCTGTAGTAACAGAATGGGGTGCTATAGAGTCTAAATTGGCTGAACTCGTGATGGAACACGTACTCACCAACAAAGACTCTACAGTTCCTCGTTTTGACTCTGGTGAGATACACCGGGGCTACAGGATAATCAAATGCTTGGACGTGTTCTCTAAGGAATTCCTCAGCAAATGTATCGTAAAGATTAGCGATGCATGGGAAGGCTTAAGCCTTAAGCTTATCCCAGCGGGGGAAATCCCTATGAGACCACGGGCAAAGGTTTGGTTACCGAAGATGAGCTGCGATAACCAGAAAATACTGGAGTGTCTGAAGCTGCAGAACCCCAGTATCCCCATGAGTGACTGGACAGTCATCCGTTCAGAAGATCATGGGGACAATAACAAGTGCATTATCTTCGCCATCTCAGAGGATAGCGCAATTGAGCTAGAGAAGGCGGGGCTAAAATTGTACTTTGGGGTTAGGGACGCCAAGGTTAAGGTGTTCCGTCCCACAGGTCCAGCTGCTGGCGAAGCAGATGAGTTGGAAGTAGCCAACAATCTGCTGACAGGCATGCAGCTAAGTGAACCTGCAAAAAACCCTACAACCGAAGATGAAAATCGTGCAAATTAATCTGCAGCATTCAAAATGTGCTACAGACAATCTGAGGCTTCTTTTAGCGGAAAAGGACCTCGATATCGCTATAGTCCAGGAACCCTGGGTTTCCAACTCCCAAGTCAAAGGGTTCCCGACTACGACATATAAGGTACTATACGTAAAAGATAAAGGTAAGCCAAGATCTTGTCTTATTGCTAGAAAACACATAAATATATTTCTTTGCCTACAGTATAGCTCAGCAGACCTGACAGTCGCAAGGGTCGAGTTAATGCGAAACAGAAGTTTCCTGATCGCATCCAGCTATATGGCACACGACAAGCCAGCCCCGCCAGACGAAGTGAGGGCGTTTCTGGCCTCTATAGAGGCTCAAGGGGACATTATCCTTGGCTGTGATGCTAACTCAAGGCATACAATATGGGGCAGCACGGAAATCAACGACAGAGGTGAGTGTCTATTTGATTTCATTAATACAAACAATTTGACCATATGCAACTCTGGCAACGACCCCACCTTCGTTTTTCCGAGCTCGGTGAACTATAATGGATGGGAAGAGGTGCTAGATATTACACTCATGAGGGACAGATCCAATTTATCAGTTGATAGGTGGAGAGTATCCAAAGAGAAATCCTTTTCGGATCATTGCTGGATACTTTTCGACATTGGGCTCGTCTGCAAAGAAACAGCGTCAACTTTCAGGAACCCAAGACGAACGAACTGGACTAAGTTCAATGGGATTCTCATGCACAGACTGAGAAAAATACCTCCAGTCGAAGCAACGACTGAGGGTCTTGATCAAATTGAGGATACATTAGGCAGGGAAATTGTTAAGGCTTTTAATATATCATGTCCAATGACGAAGGCTAGAAAGAGCTTCCCTCCCTGGTGGAATAGGGAACTCTCGAAGCTACGCAAGGAGGCACGCAATGCTTTCAATATTGGCTACAGGACAAAATCGTGGCAGTTATACCACGATAAGCGTAGGGAATATAAGAAAGCAATAAAGATCGCAAAAAGAGACTCATGGAAAGGCTTCTGCGAATCTATTGACAATACCAAGGAATCTGCTAGACTCAGTAGGGTTTTGGCAAATGGTCATAATAATCCATCCTATATTAAAAGGATGGATGGATCATGGTCAGAATCGTCGGCGGAATCTTTGGACATTTTACTTAACACTCATTTTCCTGGCTGCACTGATATTACGGACCAGGAGATGGGGCATATTAAATCCTCGCAAGGAATCGAGGTTGACATAATATCCGTTGAGAAGATTTCATGGGCGATTGATAGCTTCTCTCCATACAAATCTGCAGGGCCTGATGGTATTATACCAAAGATGCTGCAGAGTGCAAAGGTATACATCATACCCTGGCTACATAGGATCTTTAAACTCTGCCTAACCCTCAACTATGTTCCCAGGAACTGGAGGAGAGTAAAGGTAGTGTTCATTCCAAAAATCGGAAGGAGAAGCCATGAGAATGCAAAGGACTTCCGTCCGATTAGTCTCTCATCTTTTCAGCTGAAAACTCTGCAGAGACTCATTGATTTACATATAAGGCAGCGTCTAGAGGGTACAACTCGACTCTCAGGAGGTCAACATGCCTACATTAAGGGTCGCTCCACGGAGACGGCTCTTCATGAGGTCGTAGGGGTCATCGAGCGATCCCTTGAATTTAGACAATACGCTATGGCTACCTTTCTGGATATAGAAGGCGCCTTTAACAATGTCACGACTTTGGCGATACAGAGAGCTCTGTACGAACTAGGAGTTGATGATTATATCACCAACTGGCTGGTGTCAATGCTAGAGACAAGAATCGTCATTGCGAATTTAGGTAACAGTGTTAAGACCAAACGGGTTATGCGTGGAACTCCACAAGGGGGCGTGATTTCTCCGCTGTTGTGGCTTATTGTCATTAATACCATCCTGTGTAAATTGGAAGACAAGGGAGTGAAAGTCGTGGCTTACGCGGACGATGTGGTGATACTAGTATCAGGACTGTTTCTGAACGTGATAAGTGATATCATGTCAACTGCTCTGGCTACACTCAGGGACTGGGCCAAAGAATGTGGACTAGGAGTGAATCCGGGCAAGACAGAGCTGGTACTTTTCACCACAAAGACCAAGATTCCGAGCTTCAGACTACCACGGTTAGGAAACTGTGAACTCACCTTGTCGGACAATGCAAAATACTTGGGCATTATTTTGGACTCTAAGCTTTCATGGAAGCTGAACATTCGACATAGGGTTAGTAAGGCTATGGTAGCATACTACACCTGTAGAAAGATGTTCAGTGTGAAATGGGGCCTGAGTCCAAAATTGACAAAATGGCTATACACTGCTATAGTACGGCCCATTCTTGTATATGGATCTCTTGTATGGTGGACCGCTACTAGTAAGAGGTATGTGGTGGATCAGCTTTACAGGATACAAAGATCCGCTTCCATTGGCATTGCAGGTGCATTGCGTACTAGTCCATCAGAGGCTCTGAACACTATATTGCATCTAACACCTATAGACCTATACATAATGGAATCATCAGTTAATAGTGCGATAAGGTTATCTGCAACGAAAAGCTGGAGATCAAGAACGTATGGGCACGCGAGGATATTAAATTTATTACCCCCGCAATACAATAAAGTTACCGACTATATGATTCCCCACTTGGACTTCGGAAGTACTATTAAAGTCCTATTCCCCACCAGGAGTGAATGGAGAAGAGGCAATTTTCTTGAACAATTTAGAACTAGGATATACACTGACGGCTCAAAGATGAACTGCGGTGTCGGCTCTGGTGTCTTCTCTGAGGATCTTGGAATTAGACACTCATGTAGACTCCCTGACGAGGCAAGCGTATTCCAAGCGGAGATACTAGCGGTCAGGGAAGCGTGTAGACTAATTTGCGATAGGAATATTCAAGGGAATATTGGTTTATTTGTCGACAGTCAAGCGGCAATACTATCGCTTGGATCACCGAAAACTACCTCTATTCTAGTCAGACAGTGTAAAGAGGAACTGCTTGGACTAAGTCGACTGTATGACATTACTATAATCTGGGTACCTGCGCATAGGGACTACTATGGTAATGAACAGGCAGACGAATTAGCCCGGGCAGGCTCTGCTATGAATGCCTCCTTAGCGGTTTCTGTCGCAATCCCGTTAGGAGCAGTCAAAAGCAGAATCCGAAAACACTTTCTAGGAAAGGCGGAAAATAGATGGCGAAATCTGGACAAATGTAGAGTCGCGAAGGAAACGTGGCCTACCTACAACGAGAAACGCTCATTGCAACTCATTGGCTACAAACGCAAGGACATCTCGAGACTAATAGCAGTGTTTACAGGTCACTGGACGATCGGTAAACATGCAAGTAGACTTGGTCTCCCTTACAATGAATTTTGTCGTAGTTGTGGCAACAGCGAGAAGGAGGAGACGGTTTTCCATCTTCTATGTGAATGCCCAGTCTTGAACGCAAACAGACATAAATTTCTGGGAGGGCGCCAATTAGACAACCTCTCTGAGATATCGGACACTAGACTCAGTGACATCATTAAATATCTCAATGCTACAGGCTGGATCTAATTAATTTATGTTCTCATTGTTTCTTCCCTACATTTCTATCTCATTACAGACTCAATACAACTAATTCACCTGGCGAGTAGTGTGGTTCCATCAAAACGGATTCTAACGAGTCTAATTGATTGCCCGTAGATCACGGGCTACCACGGAAACCAACCAACCAACCAAATGTCGAACAAGATTATAATGAACACCGGTTATAATGAACTAGGCTATAGGGAAAATTTTTAATCGGTCCTATAGATTTTACGTAAATTTTATACACAAATAACTACGTTTATAACGAACACGGTTATAGCTAACTGTTTTTATAACGTATACATTTTTGCGGTCCCCAGAAGAATATTTCATATTTCATTTCAGAATGTTTCAAAAATGTAAAAACAAATGGAAATAACTTTTATTTATTTCAATTTAAATTGGTGGGAAAATAGAAATAATTTTCATTAATTTCAATTTAAATTATCGGACAAATAAAACAAAAATTTTATATTTATATTTGTTATCCTTCTTAACATCACGCATACACATTAATGGAAAAGAGCTATAAATAAACTGGAATTATAAGAGGATTAAGAGAATTAGGTATTATAAAATCACTATTTCTCCAAAAGTAAAATTCGGCTTTAAAAATACAGCATTGAATAAAAAATAATATTAAAAAATCATAAATACAACCCATTACTAAGGAAAAAAATACGCTTTAATTATGAATATTAGTATCGTAACGAAATACGTATATTTTGTTAACAAATAATTTTTTTTTTTTTTTTGAATTCTACGGATATAATGAACTAAATTTGTCGGTCCCTTCGAATTCGTTACATCCGTGTTCGAACGCATATCAAATTATACAGAAGTAATGAAGCGAATTAGTATAAACAACATCAGCGTCGTATTATTTAATTACATTATTATTCGATTCCGTGTGTTCAAATATTGTAAACGAACGGTGTAAAAAGAACAACTGTATTAACCGTCAATTTGATCAAGCGTTATCGATTTTAGAACATTATTTCTTCTTTCAGTTATTACCAGCTTCAAAAGCATTATTTCTTTTTTCAGTCATTATTAGCGCTGAATTTGATTATTTGACATTATAACAAACATCAATGTAGAGTGAATCAAAATTTATGTTTAATTTCCTGATTCTCCAGAGGAAGGTATCAGAGATAAAAACAACGATATATTTGATTTGAGAAATACACCATTTGAAAACAAAACGTCTCCTTATATAAACCGCCAGCGATGGAATAATTCGAAAATTTTGTTCTGAAAATTCTCGGTAATTCCAAATCTTTTGATTTGAGAGTTGGTTCCAAAACTACCAGAAGTTTAGAGTATACATCATTTATTCCCGATTCGATTTTTCACGCAAAACGTTGATGGTAGCACTCCTGCCAGTAGTCCTACGAGAAAAGTGAGAATAAAAAAATGACTAAAATCTAAAAATAATAACAAGGAATTTGGAACGAGGGGATGTTGAATACCTTGTTGGATTGTAATACTTGAACAAATTCCAAACAATACAATCGACTCAGTTTGGTCGCTCTTCAATTTCAATTTATCACTTTTTTATTATTGTATAAAATGATAGTGCATCATAATTTCTTTGATTTTGAAAGCACGAAAGAAATCTCTATTGGGCGATAATTGTAAAGATTGGAGTCGCATTTTTTAGAGATTATCAGAATGATATAGATGATATAAAGTTTACTAATAAACATACAAACGCTGAAGACAACTGATTCAAGCCCTACATCAAAAGCAATCTCCTGAAATTAATATAGAAAATTACATATTAAAGTTTGCTTAAAGTATTCATTAGACTCAGGGCTTAATAAAGCATTTACAAAACATCAAAAGAATATCTAATTCTGTGCATCACTGTACCATCACCAAAAACAGACAAACCGTCTAAAAAGGAAATTAAAACAAGCCGACAATGAAGTCGAAATGAAATACCCTCCGATAACAAACCGAAACAAACAAATATTGCTCGATTATATTGCAACAACAAATACGGCTGCGACAAAAGAAGTAGCACAATCTCCAGACTAGAGAACCAGAATTTGAACAGGTACCAATACATATATTACATTTATATGTTCATATGTATGTTTGAGTAAAAGTTGCATAAAAATTAAAAAGACATGAAGAAAATAAAATTAATGAGATAACTAACAGTCGGGGCAAAGTATTGGTGTGGCATGCCATGAACATGTTGTAATATACATATGAGTGTGTTAGTGATACTTTTTAACTGTGGCATTTTTTAAATGAATTTTGACATTATGCCTGGAGAAACAAATGATTGCACTTAGGCGGAGAACATCATAGCTTGATCATTGAATTTAGCATACATTCCGACAGATACTAAAATTTGTTGAGACATTCTATGACGACGAATCGAGTCGACCAACTATATACTGCGTAAAGCAGGTAATGTTACTTTAAGATACCTAACGCATCTATGGAATTGAGAGACAAAGCGGCGCGCTTAAAAATGTATATATGTGTGTATTCACGTTACTCTTTCTTATGAATTGATCACTTTACAACATCAACAACAACAGAAATGAAAGAAGAAAATGAAAAATAAATATTGCTGAAGTTGTGATCAAAGTGGACAAGTTTGTTTCTATGTGGCACATTGGTTTCAGTGGTCATTAAAATACATACTTAGAAAAAACAAATACATACTAGTAAATTAGTAATAAGAAAACTCAAGCATGAAGGACCATGCAACGGTATTTTAGATTGCTTCCTATTTAAAATAATATAAAAAGAAGTATATCACTGTTGAATACAAACCTCATTTTTATTAAAACTTTGTTCTACAACAAATAAATTTCATTTAATTCTCACAAGTAAATATGTTAAACATACCACTGTACATTTCCATTTACATGATTGTCTTACATCGATACAAACGGTGGCAATCAAATCAATTTTATATGTTAAACACTAAATGAATTTCTGTTAATTAGATTTAATGACGAACAATTAAAAATCCTAAAATAGATGAGTCAACATAGAAAAATAAATAAAAACAAATAAATTCAACTAATAAAATTTAAAAAACAACATACAAATAGATTTAAAATATTCGAATAATTATTTTAGACATAAATCAATAATGGAATGGAAAACTTGTGTTTAACGAAAACATAACAAAGCTCCCACATCGTAAAATTAAATGGAAGAAGAGATAAGAAATGAACAGTTAAACAGTTTATGCAAAAATGTGTCTATTAAATCAAAAGAAAACCATAAAAAATCTATACTCCCATTATTGTGCTGAAAGGAGTAATGTCAATTTTTAATATTTGGAATTTAAATTAGTAAGTTTAAGTTAAAACGAATTCCTATAGCGCTCGAATCAATCTAATATAATTTTCGTTTCATATTAATTTTGAATTTATTTTGAAAATGTGTAAGTCTAAGTATCCGAATTTAATTAAACAATAATTCTCAAGAAGTTTTGGAATTTATTAATTCAAAATAGCTTCCGTTTAAGCAGTATCGAATGCATTACTAAATAACTTGCAAGTAATTAGTCGCATTTACATTTAAATGTTACAAGTGTTTCTACATTCACATGAGACCTTGCAGCATTTTGTAGTTTTTAAATGGTTCATAGAAAGTAATACAATATATGAAAACAATCTACGAATAAAATGTTTATCCTGTCTATGTTAGACACGCAATTGTATGAATTATATGAATTATTTTTTTTTTTATACATTTTCTACTTATTTTATTCCATAACGTTACTTTGTAGACTCTTACCTACCTAGTCATCATATTAATAAATGTTGTTTGGTGAAATGCGAAAAAATATTTATTTAGTATAATGTGTATTCGTGTGTGTAGCGGTAGCAGCAGCAGTGGTAATAATAATAATAATTGTGATGATGATGGTAATTGTTGGTAGCAGCAACAGCATTAGTAACAGCAATATTACTACACTTGTATGCCACCTGAATGTACATGCTACATAGTAGTACAACCTACTAAAGTGTCTAAAATATCATCATCATCAACTACAACTACTACTGCTAATAATAACATTATACAACTATGTACCATTACTTGAATAACTATTTACAGTGACAGACAATACAGTGAGCATTTTACCCTGGATTTATAAAGAAACTATGTTTAGTCTATAAAAACCAAAAAACTATTTATTGCAATCTTTTATTAGTCTTTGTATTGTGAGCAGAAGAATATTTACATATTTACTGCCTCGTCTAGCTTACATTTAAAACAAAAAAAATTTTGAAATTTTGTCAAAATTGGTGCATAAAATGAATTTTTTTCACTGAGCATATTGAGATGTTCCTAGAGGATAATAATGGATGATCAGTGTAGGCGGCAAAGCTACCAGATACTTTTTTGGCCAACTCCAAAATTAAACAAAAAAGCACCCAATAACTTTTTTTTTCATTTGTGATTTATAATAATTTTCTTCTTATAGAGATCATTTTTTGATGAATATGTTAACACAACATAACTTTAGATTTAAAATTATTTAATTTGTCCGATTAAATTCTTGGCAACAGATTAAGGCCAAGGTAATATCGAGCAGATATTTGTGCAAAGCATTTGTTTTACTACTATTTATACTTGACGTATAAAAATTAAAAATCTTAAAAAATATATAAGGCCCTCTTTGTTTGAGAATATCGAGGACGATTTGTTTTATAGAAATAAATATGGAAACACTTACACTTTCAGAAAAATTCTAAAGAATATTGGGAATACGAAAACTTAAAAAATTGCAAAATGAACGATATGTTGTTTTTCTCAAAAAGTGAAAACTCTCAATCAACTTTCTGATATTTTCAGTAATATTGTTTATTACTTTTAACACGCTCTTTGACACTTATTTAACCAAGAAAGAAAAAACTGCAACTCTTTAAACTTCAAAAATAAAAGCCTATAATTCAACTATACTCAATCAAGTACAGAGGATATTTATTAATGAGCTAAGATGAATCCTGAAGTTCATACTATATTAGTGCGGTGTGGTCTGCATATAAATAAATAAGTTATGCCAGTCACTCCATAGAATGTAAGAATAGTTCATGAGGTTCCCACAAATGCAAAAATTATTTGTTTGCCACGCCCCAAAATATCGTCCTTTTTTGTTTTTTGTGTATAGCTTCACTATTTTAAGTCCGACTGTAGAATGTTATATATCGTTGTTAATGACTTAACAACTACTTAAAATTTGTCTTTGGTGATTTTCGAATCTGATATCAAATTCTCGATGTCAGTTCTGGTATGTCGGATACATCTCCCTTATGTCCAATTATTTTCATATGTAATGAAAGCCCTTTGTTTAATTATCATATTTAGTTTTAAAAGTATTCAATTTTATGCACAAATAATAAAATTCAAAAGTTTTAAAAAACTTTTTAAGTATTATTATTTTTTTTCGAATCATCCTAATATTAAATGCTATCTCGAAGTATTGTTGTAAAAGTATTGTGTAGGAAAAAGAAAATAATGCTTTGTAAATGGAATGCCAAAATAATATCTCTATAAAATTTTTCTTTTGCCTAATTTTTTAAAATATTTTATTATGGATTTTGGAACTTTATTGAACCAAATTGAATAGAAGTATATAAATTATATGTCTTTAAAAATATATATGAGGGGTTCGAAAAACATATAAAACTAAAATATTTATTACAAAAAATAGAATTATTATTTCCTAAAGTAGAATTCACGACACTTAACAGATTTTTTAACATATTTGAATCAAATCTTAAAGCAGTTTTTACTTTATTTGAGGCACCTTATTTTATTTTTTTATTTTTTTTTATTTCAATTGCCGATTTTTAGGTGTCGGAACAAGTTAGTCACGAATGCTCGTAATTGAGTATGACTTGGGTTTAGCAGCTGATTTTGATATTCCTTGGAAGACTTTTGGCAGAGAAGTGATTGCATACTATTCACAACTAATAATACTTCTATACTCCAAACGTACATTAGCAACGTTCCCGAATTACAGAATGAAACTTTTTTGGGGTATGGATATATTTTGAAGGACTTATCTTTTGTTTTGAGCCGTGTACTAGGTCGAATAAAAATTTAACTTTTTTGGCTTTAATTGTACAAAATTTTTCAAAAATTATTTAAAGCACAAAAACAAGAAGTGCGTAATTGTAAAATGAATCTAACATTTTATTAATAACTTCTTATTTCGATAGCTATGTAAATGTTAATAACTTAATCATTGAAGGCTTCTACAGACATTTTTAGAAACAGTGATTTCCGGTGTTTACAAGATTAAGTATCATATGAACGCTGAATTAAAGCTATTGTTGGGATTTACGGTATTTAGAAAGTTACATACAGAAATTTTTTAAACGACTATTATAGGACACGTAATGATGAGTTGGGTGTGATAAATCACTTATGAAAGTTATTGGAAAATAATTTGTGATCGCTATATTATTTGATAAGAAGAAGTAAATAGTTCACATAATGGACTCAAGTTAAAGACTGTCGACGGAATCTAAATTTATAAATATAAGTATACCCAACAAAATAAGAAAATTTGTACTGAATAGATAGCTTGAGTACTTCGTAACGAATTGTACTGGATTTGTCATCCACATTTCGAACTCATGCGCATATATAGATCCAGATTTTGTCATATGTAACGATTTGAATTTTACGATATGTCATATGTCAATGTTAGATAAGCACACGCACATCATCGGTGTTTTCTAGCAAAACATCAGTTTTTAGAAGGCTTTCTCAAAATTATTTCTGGACCCACAGAACCAGCGATTCCAGCTTCATTCCCAAAAGTGGATTAAAGTTAACGAATATATTGTACAATTATATTTTTTAACGTAGACTGTTTTGTAAATAACTTTAGGTAACAGAAAAATACTTTATCAGAAAATAAGTCGTTTAACGTAAGTTTCCTAGTTTTGCCGTTTAAAAAATTTATATAAACGGCACTTCTCGTAGTAAAATTATATAGATTTGTTATATATGTCAAAGTTCATACCGATCGGTTCATAATTAACCATGGCTCCCATAAAAGACCCACTTCCGTAATTCATTTTGACGCATGGATAATACTTATTATAGATAAGTTCTGTAAAGGAATCGCAGTATAAAATGTCATTAAGATCTGTCCAGCTTTGCCGGTTAGGGATTTTTCTACCAAATTTGGTAGGATTTTTTTCATTTGGTAAGATGGTAGGCTGAGCCGAATTTTGGTAGAATTAAAAAAGAGCTTGATTTTTAAATTTAACAAAATACAGTTAATAATAATTACGAAAAAAAATTAAATTTTATAGTAGTAGAAATTTGTATTTTCAAAGAAATAAAATTAGAGATTCTGTGTCTAATCTATTATAGAATAAATCAAATAAAAGAATTTTTAAAATAGTTTATAAAAACCTGATATCTGCCAATTGGATGAATGTATTTTATATTCTACTTTTATAGAGTAAATGACATACGAGACGCTGATCTTCCGCAAAATGTATCCAAAAAAGTTAAGTACTTATTTCTTAATATGAATATAAGTCCTAATTAATAATAGGAATGAGCTAAAATCAGAAGGTGTTCATTTAGTATATCTGTATTAACAAAAATTTTAAGTTTAACTTATTTTAATTAAGAATGATACTAAAGTAGGTTTTAGAATAAAAATGTCACACTAATGTTTCAAATATTATTATAAGCACAAAACAACTTTGAATAAAATGAATTGGAAAGAAATTATTGAAGCTAAATACTGAATATTCAATAATATTTTTAATTAAAATAAAAACTAAATTTGACTTTCACAATGATAATGTTAAATTTCTGCAGAAAATTTTTCATAAAAAAGTTTAGTTTTTGGAATATTATTTCCCCAATTTTTGGAATAAATTATGACTATTAAACTGCACCAAAAGTTACCAACTTTTGAATTTTGACCGTAACTTCCTCTTGAATTGTTGATTGGGTTATAAAATAGATGAAGTTTGTTGCTTATATATGGGGAAATTTTTAGGAAAAAATTAAATACTAAGTACTTTTTTTGTAACTAAATGTTAAAAAATCGAAATATACGCATAATTATCTAGCAAACAAGATGTAAAAAAGAAAAAATCGTTTAAAAAATGTTAAGGTTATTACGAAATTTTTAGACGATTAATGTATATATACTTAATGTATGTATACTTCTTACACAAGTGGCTAATATTTTAAAAGAAAATGATATTTTTAATTAAAATTGAGTCATAATTATCGAAAAATAAGTTTTGTTTCTGTAGCATAATTCAAACCACTTTCCATGCTTTCAAAACTCTAATTTCAAACTTTTAAAAATTTTTTTACACAAATTTTAAAAAAGTTCAAATAATACTTTTCAGATTTATAGACACTATCACAAAAATAGATCAATACCTTATATGGCTAAGCCGTGCTGCGATTTAAATTTGGCTTACAGCCTTAAAAATCTGAAAAAAATCTTTTAACCAAACATGGAAAAGGGTTTGAATTATTCTGCAGAAAAAAACATTTTCTAGTAAAACCATGGTTCAAATTTAATTAAAAATATCATTTTATTTAAATACTTCTAAAAAATATTTGAATTTATTTATACACTCCTTACACAAGTGATCTAAAACACATTAATGGTCTGGAGAATTCGTAATAACTTTTACATTTTTTAACCGATTTGATCTTTTTATATCTTGTTTGATAGATAATTATGTGTAGATTACGATTTTTTAATATTTAGTTACAAAACAATGTATTTAATATATTTTTCTAAAAACTGTAAAAACCAAAAAATTTCTCCATATAAACGTACCCTACAAACTTTTGATCCGATGAGGCACAGGTTAACGATATCACATTTCACTAGTATTTCACACAATATCTTTTTACAATTCAGTGAACGATTCTAGGGGGAGTCGGTAAATTTTGTTGCAGTTTAATGACCATTTATAAACATGTTGATCGATAAATGCTGTCACATTATTCTGCTGATAATTTTGTTTTACTGATATGTGGAAAAGCATGAATTTTAGTTTTCTAAGATAAGTTTTCTTTAATATTTTCAACTCACCAATTATTGAAGTGGTTTACCTTCAGTTGTTTCTACAAAATTATGTTTTGGTAGGTTTCTTCCGATTTTCGTAGACTTCTTCAAAATTTGTGGTTGGACTAAAATGTTTTCAGTGGCAGCACTGGATCAGTTCATAACTGACCATAGTTTCCATATAAGATGCACATCCAAAAATTACTTTAACGTGAATATTAGTATTAAGATAACATTTGGCACAAATAAGTATTTTAGATAGGTAAATCACATTTCCAAATTTCTCGATGACCGGTTCACAATCGATCATTGGATTCATAGAAGACTCTATTTAAAAATCCCTGGTGTACGGAATCATATGGTTGGGTTTGTTTTCCTATTTTTTTAATTCTTTGCATCTAATTTTATATTTCATATTAAAATTTTAAATTAAAATATTTTCTTTTCTGTCTTTTATATAAAATTAAAAATTATAAACCGCTCTCCTTAGAAGATTAAAATATACTTCTAAGGCAGTGTTTTTTGTCCAATAACTACTCGTATTCCGATGCCTAACTATAGATAGATAGATATTCAGACTTAAATTTATGACAAATAATAAATGTTTTCATTTGTTTTATTTTAACAAAAAAACTTCTATAAATGATACCCTTTAAAATAATATATAATATGGCTGCCACTTATTTTGTAAATAAATTCTCCAGGTTTTGATGTGCAGGTGAGGAAATATAAATTGTCCATGTTCCTCGCATAATCATGGATGATGAGTTATCCACTTAGAAAATTAGTGGTCATTGTATGAGTCAAATTATTTTGCAAATCACATAATTAATTTGTATCCATCGATTTTTTTAACAAGAAAGACACCAAAAAGTTCATATGATGTATTTTAAATATATCACTTGAGCCATTATAAAATGAAACTATTTGCAAGAAAAAGTCAAATGCTGGATGCTATCCAGCGTCTAGTATTCTCAAAGTTGCTCTTCTGTTTCGCCACTCACTGTAGAAATATTTTTACAATAATTTTTAATGTAAAGTAGACAACAACTTTAGTAACATAACGCAGCAACACTGTTATTTACTTGCCACATGAATCTATGAAAGTATGTATGTGAGTTTGTATGTACATACAAGAGCATA
Organism: Protocalliphora azurea; assembly: GCA_932274085.1. Lineage (NCBI taxonomy): Eukaryota > Metazoa > Arthropoda > Insecta > Diptera > Calliphoridae > Protocalliphora > Protocalliphora azurea. Next base: position 74,590,701 of record OW026522.1, on the reverse strand, counting down.
TTACTACTAGAGTTATAGAGCTTTAAATTCAGATCTATAGCTTGGAACAGCTATTGCTGCTACTCATACACACTCATACTTATAAAATGAACGTATAAAATAATGTGTACAACTTGAAATCAACAACAAACGATCATAAGTTTGTCAGATAACAACTAACACGAGTTTTTACTTAAACACTTTTTCTTCATAGTTTTTCATGTAGTTGTTGTTACTGCTATTGTTGCTGATGGTGTTTTAAGCAAAACCAAACCTATCATGTTGTTTTTGTTGTTCTTGTTTGTTGTATGCGTATAAAGATTTAAAACAGATAAAAATATACGAATAACAAAAAAGACAAAACCAACACAAATATTTTATAAAAGTTTGAAAAAGCATACAGCAACAACAAAAACGTTAACTGAAAGATATTGTTTTTAAACACGGTAGTAAAGATATAAATTACATACATGAATTGTCTGTACATGTACTTAAACTTACATGTGCTATAGTCATCGTATTCCAGGTATTATGCTGCTCCGCTACTCATGTTACATTTTATGTTACGACTATTTGGTAGAGTTTGTGTGTGTGTGTGTATCTGTGTGATATTTGACTTGTATTTCTAATTTATTTTCTCGAAAAATAACGAAAACGGATCTTAATAGTTTGATAATCGAAACGGTAGCTCAGTGTTATCATAATTTACTATAATGATTGATCATGACATATTTCGCTTTTTTCGTGAAACACAATTCGTACCGGATCTTAAAGTTGAGATTTTTAATTCATAAAGTGTAAATTACAATATGTGAGTTAATATCAAAAATTGCCATCATAATTGTTACTATATTCCAATAAGAATCGTCACTCACGTAATTAGAGAAAAACAAGTAAGTTTGACATTGCTGATTTAAAACACGCCTTCCTACAAATATAATGTCAATGACGAATATAAATTTATTTACACCCAAAATTTTGGGTTATACATATACACATGTATGTATATATATTCCATAAATTTAATAAGAACCAGATTCTTTGTAGTGACTCAGGTTTTACTAATTTTTTTCATATTGTATTTATAACTACGTATTTTCAATCAGATGCTTAGTATTTTCACATTGAAAAGAATATAATTAATAAAATCAAAATTAATATATGTATGTTGTACGAGTATCTAGTAGCAAGAGATTATTGAAAACTGCTGATCAAAAATGTTCTTTCATTTGGATATTTTATACTTTAAACAAGAAATCATTATTACATTATTCTTCATAAATCTCAGTTGATCTTGAAATGTCATTTGGTAGTTTGATTGTTGAAATGTAATGACAATCATGTAATGATGCGTATTCATAAAATTTTTCTTTATGTCGGCACTTTTATATCAAATTTACACCATTCGTATACGTTTTTTCTTTTTCTTTAAAATACTGATTTAAGCGTATTGTAGTGGGAGTCCTTTGTCTGGTTTTAATTATTTTGAATGTAAAATGGGACATTATTATTGCAAATATGCTGATCATCTTGTAAACATTAATAAAAATCAGTCGTTTCTATAGGGTAAACCGTCATGTTAGCTGAATGGCTGGATGAAAAGAATAAATGAAACAAGTGTAACAAAGACTTTAAATTGTATGAAAAAAAATTCAAGCAAAGGAGTTTTAGTGAAAGGATAAAAGAAAGATATATAAAAAGATATTTTAAGAAGATATTTTAAAAAATATATTAACAATTTTTTGATGATTTTGTTCTCCCGAATCGACATTGAAAGATTTGAATCCGTTAGAATTTGATTGTTAATAAAATATATAATAAATAAAATTATATGTTATAAATTCGCTCCGATATACAAAATTAGTATCTGGTGAGAATTGTAGAGCAAACAATGAGTATAGCAAATTTAAACTTTAAATCCAAAACCGACTTTTAAAAATATTACAAAAAAAAATATATATCCGTGACTCTGCGCTTCCTGATAAAAATTTAAAAATCTGTCTGTTAGGATTTATAGAACGAACAGCTAAGCCGAAGATATATATATATATATATATATATATATATATATATATATATATATATATATATATATATATATATATATTAGCGAAATCTCATCATAGTTTTTTTAAATAAATTTTAAATAATTTATTCCACTTAGAAAGAGAACGATTTTATTTTGGCCTCTTAGCGACCATATGCATTTCATGCGCTGATATTTTCTGTTAGATGGGTGCATATTAGGTTTCTCATTCAGTGTGTAGCATGTCAGAAGAGGTCATTTGAGACCTCATGAAGCATGTATATTCTGGTAAGATTCTGAGTCTATCTAGCTATGTCCGTCAGTCTGTTCATCTATCTATTGAAAGCAGGATAGCGCCAGGGGAACGTCCTAGGGGGACGAAATATGGCTCACATATGAGCCAGGTAGAAAGGTATGAACTTCAATTCTGCTGATATCTCTGAAGCAAAAGCATATACGACAACGAAATTTTGTATAGTTAGTTCAAGCACCAATGTAAACTCGGAAACAAAAAATGGGTGAAATCCGCCCACTTTATCGCTCACCTCTCCTATAAAGTGAAAGTTTTAAAAATTGAAGATGATGGGTATATAGATTCAGCCAAGCCGAATCTAACATTCTCACTTGTTTTAAATATCTGTGCCAACAAGAAAAAACTAGATAACTTAAGATATCCAAAAATCTTGTTTTTCCATTTTTAAATTCTTTATATCCAGTTCTACGCTGTGTAAAATCTAGCAAGTATTTCAAGAGTTATTTATATTTGAAATTAAAATTTTCTATAGTATTGTATGGAAATTAAAAAATATGAACTGCTCTCCTGAAAAATTTGAAAAAAATATTTATGTAGTTTTTCCTTGTTTCCACAGATATTACCATGATAGTAGCATTAATATGGCAGTTATGTGCGTTATTGTAACTCTCGGATGGAGGTAATACATGGAGCCGATTATCAATTAAATACCTTAGACTTTTGTTAAAATTAAAGCAATTTTCTGAAGTGAGCTTATGCGGGAGTTATGCCAACTTATGAACCGATCTTTGTGAAATATGGCACACTTATTTATGGTTATAAAAAAAACTTTTGCTGAATTTTATTTAAATCATTATTAATTTTAGGTATTTATGGCCATAAAACCAAATTTCGTAAGGACATTTGTATGGGGAATAGAGGAAGTAATGAATCGATGCTAACAAGTTTCTATAGACTTCATCCTTATACCAAAGTTAATCTTCATTCAAAATTATGTTATTTTATTTTTATTATTATTATTTTTTTTTTAATTTTGACCTGTACAAGGTTTGCATGGACAGATTGACCACCAGACGGAAGTTTGGACATCGTTATGAAATTTGCTAGTTTAGATAATACCAAGCCTTATTCTGAGTGATCCCAGTGTGTGCTATTGGCTCCAATGCAAATTTTGTAAAGGACTTAGAAAAGACATTGATTTTGTGCATGAACTGGTTATGCAACTTTGGCATATAATCCAACGTAAAATTAAAGCATTCCTGTGCATTAATTCCTGTAACATGTAATTAATATTGCATGAATAAGCGTCAACAAAAGTTTTTCTATTGAACCCCCCATAATTTAAAAATCGTTCAAAAAAAGAAAGTTGATTATTGTAATATTAATATATAACATATTAAATAAATATATAAAATAATATATATTAAATAAATTGTGTATCCTACTTGTTTCGACAACTGAAAACTCGGTTATTTTATACTACTCTAGGAAACAATAACACCATTTTTAAAAACAAATATTTATTTTTGTGAAGTGTGTTAGTGAGATATATTTCCCTGGGGTTTGAAAATGTTCTCATATTTGAGTTCTTCAGAAGTCTCCAGATAGGGTGAGTTCTTCCTGAGCACCAATGAAGGTAGTTTTGAGTTCCAATTTACCTTTAGGAAAAGTAGGAGTTTAGAGGACACTTGGTTGCATGTACGTAGGAGTATTAGTGAATCGTACACCAGATATGCCTCGAACATATTTTTGGACTTGAACAGCGCATTCGACAACCTATCTTGGGATAGTATTTCTGGAGGTTAGAGGAAATGTCTAGTAGGTGTTACTCATCGTACGATTAAAGGAAAGACAGATTTCTCTCTGCACTTTTTTTCAAGTTGAAAATTGTGTTTTGATTATTACATCCCAATATACTGGGAAGCATTTTATATATTTAAAAGGCTTACATCTACTAACAAAAACATATTTTTTGTTAAATAGTACATAGATTTATTATGGTATTATGTAAAACAGTAGCACAAAACTAATAGAACTGAAAATGAAGCGAAAAAAATTAAATTTCGAGTTTTGTAGTAATTTTATTAAAGCACTTAATATACATACATACATACATACATACATTCATACATACATAAATACATACATACAGAAATCGCTCGGTCTCTGCAACAACGTCATAACTCAAAAAATCTATTGTTTTCAGGAGAAGCTTTTTTAGTTTTTATGTTGATATATATTTAACTTTACTATGTTGACTACACAACAACCGAAGAACAAATAAAATAATACATAGTTGCAGGTAATGTACAAGAGATTATATAATTATGACTAAATACTTTAATCGCGATCTTGCGATGTTTCTAAAACATATTACTTATTATGCATTAATCATGTTAACACGAAATTTGCGTTTTTCGAGCTATGACGTTGTTGCAGCAAATGTATTTATCAATACATATTTATCAATACATATTTATCAATATATATTTATCAATACATATTTATCAATATATATCGTATGGAGAATAAAAAGTGAATTGTATAAATGGACGAACTTTAAAGTTTTCAAACATTGTTACTGTTGGGCAATTTTGGTCGCCAATTACTCCTTTTTCAACCACCTGAGCACTTTTTTAGCCCCTTTTTTTAAAATGGAGCTGAATGGCAACTTTTTGAGAATATGAGTTAAATAATGAGAAACTATGTTATTTAAAAAATCTCGACCCATTATATATTAATTTCAATGAATAAATTAATTATTTTGAAAGGGTTTCAAAACGTTATAAAAAAAAACCCGGGAAATTTATAAATGAATTGAAACTGTTAGAAACTGAAGCTAATGATAAATTTTATGAATAACTATTCAAAATATCAAATGCTGAACCTTTTTGGTCCGGCTTGGGAAAATTAAAAATTGATTCGATGAGTAATATATTTTTACATTGCCTCGTAGCAATGCCTCGGCGGAATCTCTTTTCTAATGAAAAATAAATTGTCCAGCAGACTTAAGGTCAACACTTGTGAACACATCCCTTCAGTATTAAATTTGTTTGACAAGGATTCGATAGACTGGGGTCCGAGTGAAGACCTCGTACAAAAATACAGAAATTTAATTAATAATTAATTATTTTCATGAATTAATCTTTATTTTTTCAATAGTAAAAATTATTATAAGTTATTTCGTTATTAATAAAATTGAATTTAAAAGTTTTTCATAAAATACTACATTTTTTGTTTTTATCAAACGAATTGTAAGGAGTTTTTAAAATACTGAAGCAGTTATCCCTTTTTTAAATCCCCTTTTTTGACACTTTTTTAAAATTGTCTTACTGTTGACAGCCGCTTCCAGATGGTGTAACAAAACATTGGAAAATTCTATATATAACTTGTTGATTTATAACACCTTACACAGAATTTTTCATACATGTTAGTTGCTCAACAATGCCGATATCAAATAATGTAATATGATTTTTAATCCTTCGAGCCTTTATAAAAAAGTCATTTAAACATTTTATCATAAAATATGTTTGAAATTTTCTAACGAATTATTTTAAAATCATATTAATTTTAAAAACATCATAATGAAATTTCTGATTCCCATTTTATATTTGAGTATAAATCATGCTATCAAATTCCGCAAAGATCGTTATTTAATTGACCATAAAACGCCAATTGCAGAATGCCATTTTAACACGCATAAATTGAATATAAATAACTTAAATTATTATGTTAATTATTTAAAAAATAAATTTAAATACAATATAAAAATCATAGTCTACCTTCCTTTCGAAGACTAAAAATACTTGCAATGAATTTAAAATTAAATAAATAGAAATACTCAACTTATCGACATTTAGGCTCTAAAATATATTTTAAAGTCTTCCCAAAAATGTTGTTATACTACACTTAAAGTAAGAATTACTTAAAATTTATATACAATTGCTTCAAAAATGGCTATATTGGTTTTCCATGCTAGAAGTCTCAATAAACTGAAAATAAAATTTTTACTTTTGTTTGTTAAAATAATAAAGTTTAAACCATAATATTTGTATCTTTAACATATATTATTTTGGGAATTATTTGTTGGAAAGTTTTAAGGATATTAAAGGATTAAATATTCAAAGGACATTTTTTGACTTTTATTTGGATTATTTTAACATAAATTAATCCAACATAAAGCCAAAATCCTTCTCTTTCATTTGATAGCTATGTCGCCCTATAGTAACAATTAGAAAGCACCATAAAAAATTCACCTCGCGCATCCTTCAAAACTTTAAAGTCCTATAAAAAGGAAAAATTAATACAAAATGAAAAATTGAAAACGAGGTTTCCATATACATGTAAAAATATAAATATTAAGTTTATATTTTTAATTAGTTTATATTAAATTGTTGAACTTTTTCATATAGTTTTTTAGAGTTTTTGCATGTTCGGCTTAAGTTTATTGAATAATTGTAGAAGATCGTCATCAGCACTCTTCAGCGTCCCACCATGGTGTTCTCTGTAAACATCATCTGTTTAACTTACAACTTTTTGGGAAATGGAATCTGTAACTTACTCGTATTTTCCTTATTTGTTATTAAGTAAGACGAATAGTTTACAATAAATCTTTTTACAATTATTTTGTATTCCTCTTTTTCAATTATTATTGTTTACCAGTTTTAGGTAGTAACTAAGTAATGTATGATTTGTTATTGTTTAGCCACTTATTAAGTAGCAATGAACAATGTTGTTGTTATTTTTGATTTGTCCTTCTGTTTGTTTTCTATTTTTTTAGAAACACTTAACAGGGGCAATCATCAAGTAACATTTTACACCGTGCCTTGTGTTTAAGGTTAATTAGTTTATAGTTTATTGTTGAACTTTTTCATATAGTTTTTCAGAATTTTTCGGCTTAAGTTCATTTATATTTTTACATGTACATGGATTTTAGCATGTATGAGAAAAAATTTTGATTTTTGTTGTACGGTGTAATAATTTTTTGAATGAAAATTAGTATGTATTTTGTTGCAAAAATTCCAGCAAAGTGAAAAAAACAATTCAGCTTCAACTGATGTGGAAATAATTATTGTTTTAAAATGTAAAAGTTCTCTGATTTTATTTAAATAGGAATTAATAATGCCAAGTCTATTACACTATTTATTCAGTTCAGTTTTGTTCATCTGTGTCGATTTTGTGTGCTTCTATAATATCTAACAACTGTACAACTTTCAATTTAAGTACCAAAAGTTGAGATCTCCAAATATGAATATCATAATGATATTACCATCAAAGAATTATTGTCTTCTAAAATTTGACTGAAAAAAGTCAGTCCCAAGATTTTGTCAGTCTACCGTAACAGAACGGTTCGTAGTCCGTGCGCTAACCATTCGAAAAAATTGTATAAATATGTAATAAGTAATAAATAAAAAAACCCGATACCTTCTATATGTACATTGGTGTAACTTTAAATATGTACTTTTGTTCCACTGTTAAATGAAGCTCTAATGATTCCAGTCTGAAGCTCTATGATTGTATATAAGTATGAATGTAAAATCTATTTATGTTTTAATATCTAAATTTATAAAGTTATATATGTGTAGATTTTATTTAAATTAATTCTTGTGATTTCTGACTAAATCTATTGAAAGAACACTATACCAACCTCTATAGTTTAGTTATATAATAATCATAATTGATGATATCTACAAGCGGTACAAATGGCCCACCATCATTTGCAGAAGGGTTAATTTATGAATATTAAATTTTACAAGTCATTACACTAACTGAACAACATTTTCTCTCTCCTCCGTACTTTTTTTTAATTTTATACAAAGAAATCAACCTTTTATACATAAGTCGTTGAACACAGATCAACAAATAAGCAGAAGAAGTTTAAGAAATTTGGCATCAGGTTGGAAACGTAAAAATGATATTAAAACCGTATATATTTAACTGTTTCATCGTTACAAAGGTCAATATCGTGTACTCACAGGCAAATGAAAACTATAAGTGTAAAAATCAACTGCAACATCATCAGCATTATTTCATACAAGAGTAAAGTGATCATTTTGAAAAAAGATGAGGATCAATGTTGAATTGTATTTATAATGAAATTATCAATATCAGATTTAAAGGCCTTTTTTGTATTGTATTGAACTGAATTGTATGAAATTTATAAATGATTAAAGTCAAGTATGTGACTTTTGTGAACTTGTTGAAAATTCACTCTTACAATTAAATACATTCTCATTTACAAAATTAAACTAAAGATTGAAAAAAAATCCTTAAGTATGATTAATTAATGACAACAAGAGGAATACGATTTTTTCTATAATTCTTGTTGTTATCATTTTTCAAAATAATATTTTAATATTACCAAAAAAAAAAAAGAGTGTTTTTTAACAATGTCATAATCAAATTAATGATTCAACACTTTTAACGAATATTTCGTTTATCTTTACACTTTAAGTGGTTGAGTTTATGAGTAAGAAGTCATTGATTCAAATATTCATATCATTCCATGCCACTATTTGTATTGAATGATATTAATGTGAAGCTATCGAGCGAGATATTGATACAATGGTAAATAAATAATACAAATACAAAGTATGAATTTAATATTTTTCAACGGTAGCGTAATGAGCTCAATACAAGATTCTTTGGTTATCATGTAAATTAATTATATTTTTTTGTACTTTACTTTTTATTTATTTAATTTTTTTTTTTCATTTCAATTTTTTGAATTTATTTATATAAATATGGACACATATTTACATACGTTGATGTCTCAGCACTTGATATTATTAAAAAAAATTATAATTATTTGAATATATTTGTTAAAAACTCAGAGAATATATTACATATGTATATGTTTTATTTAAAATAAAAACAATTTTTCATAATGACACTTTTTCCCTCCGACTAAGATGACAATTACATTTTGTTATTGGCATTTTTTTACATAATTAAACAACTTTGTCATCAACATGTTATATTGATAATTTTCTCATGTTTAACAGAAAAATATTATTGTTAAACAAAATTTAAAATAAATAAATAATTGTTTGTAAACATTTTATGAAATCTTTGTAGCAATTTCAGTGTAAGTTGTCATTTAATACGTTTTCTGTAGTTTTGCTATCAACCATAGATTAAACTTTCTACGTTCCCAGCAAAAACTAACAAGTGCTTCCAAAAAGGATTATTTTCACTACTTCAAAAGTATAACTAAGTAATTTTTTGGAAGTTATTAATAATTGCTTCCTATATTTAGCAGGCAATAAATTTAATAATTTTAAAGGAAATTACTATTTCACAAGTTTAAATTTAATCTAATTTAACTCTTTTTCAGCACTAATTACTTCCCTCTAATTATAGCGCAATGTTAAAATCATTACTTTTTCACTCTTTTTCAGATCTTTTTTTGTTGGGTTGTACAGTGGTACCTTTTACAATGGTTTGCCGTGCAAAATCAAAAACTTGGCAGAGATATTTGAGAAAGGTGCTGACAGCAGACATGTCAGAAATTAAAAATGCAATTGATTACCCCGCAATAAAGTCCTGAATATGTGTAAAAAGGTCATACAATTTAAAGTAATGAAGTTATTTCAAGAAATTGAAAAAATATTTGAAAGATAAAACATTTAGTCTTTAAAATGTGCCCTTATACTTTGGAGTAGAGTAGATAGGTTTTTATTTTTTAAGCGATTGCGCTTCTTAAAAACTACTATATTTAGATACTTTTTCCAATTTTGGTGGAGTAGAACTAAAAAAGTTATGCTTTGATACGGGAGATATTAGCTTGAGATATTTAACTAGATACTATTTTGCCTAATTCAATAAAATTTGCTTGCCAGTAGCTAGCTCCCTGGGTGCAAAAAAAAAATACAACCTCGCAATATAACCCGTAATACAAACTAATGATGACTTTATGACATTTTCCGTTTAAAAGGTCGTATAATTTGAACTAATGAAGGAATTTCAAAAATTTAAGAGAAGTTTTTCTCTCAAAATTCAGTATTATACATAATATTGTCAATAATAAAACCTTATTAAGGGTATAATTTTGCTTCTTACTGAATTAAAAATAGGTTGATGTATAAGTTTTTACATAGAAAATGTTTACTCTTCAATTCTATATTAATATTAATTAAAATTAATTGCCTTATATTGATCGTGTATATTCTAAAACACTTAAACTGAAAAAATTAAAACGAAAAGCTTTATTTTTATTGATGCTGCCATAGGGACCTATGGTTAATTATGGAGCGATCCTCTTAAAACTCGGTGCCGAGTTTTACACCTATATAAAACTTGTGTAAAGTATTATATTAATAATAACAATTTTGTAATGTTTACCTACGTCTGAGGATCTGATTTGATGAATAATGGACCGATTTTCATAAAATTAAGTAATCTGTATATATATATATATATATATATATATATATATATAACTTTTAACTCAATACACTTAGTCCAACGTTTCTCCAGTTTTTGTATCCCTTCCAAAAAATAGGATTTTAAGAGATCCTTAAAATAGGCATTTGTTTGGTCAATAATTTCATCGTTGGAGCTGAATCTCTTTCCACCGAGCCATTTCTTTAGGTTTGGAAGTAGGAAGTAGTCCCTAGGTGCTAAATCCGGAGAATATGGCGGATGAGGTACCAATTCGTATCCCAATTCATAGAGATTTGCCATTAAGACTGCACAAGTGTGCACCCGTGCATTATCTTGATGAAAAAAAACTTTTTTCTTGGCCATATGGGGTCGTTTTCTTTTTAAATCCTCATTAAAGCGGGCTAATAAGTTGGCATAATATTCGCCTTTTATTGTTTTTCCCTTTTGAAGGTAAATTATGTGGATTATCCTGCGTGCATCCCAACAAACTGTTGTCATCACCTTATTGGCCGACAAACTTACTTTGGCCTTCTTCGGAGCAGTTTCACCCGGAGAAACCCATTGTTTAGACTGCTGCTTGATCTCTGGAGTACAGTAATGGATCCATGTTTTATCCACGGTTACAAAACGCCGCAAAAACTCATTCGGATTGCGGTTAGAGAACTCCAAACAATCCTTTGAAGTTGTCACACGTTTACGTTTATGGTCAGTTGAGAGCAAACGCGGCAGTCATCTTGAAGTCAACTTTCTTAAACCCAGCTGATCATTTAAAATCGAAATCACACTGTCATATGAAATGCCTATGGCATCAACAATCTCACGCACTTTTACTCTTCGATCGGCCAACACCATATCGTAGATTTTTTCGACATTTTCGGGTGCACTGACCTCAATTGGCCGTCCAGAACGTTCAGCGCCATTTGTACTTGTGCGACCACAACGAAAGTCAGTAAACCACTTTTTTACCATCGAAATCGATGGTGCAGAGTCCCCATAGTATTTATCGAGCTTTTCCTTGGTTTGATTGTCGGTTTTTTTTTTCGCAAAAAATAATGTTTATGAGTAATCGAAATTTACTTTTTTCCATACACGAGGTTGTATGTTTTGAACAGCTGTTAAACGCAAAGTAAATGACGACACTTGGTCAAAATAATGACAGTAGTCTATTAACAGGTGGTACTTGATGGGAATATTGTTGAAAAGTCACGGAAATATTGATCCGCCCTCGTATCATCACTTTAGATGCATTACTATTTACCTTCAATAAATCTTCAGTCAAATTTTCTACTTTCTACTTTATGTTACTTGCAGCACTAAAACTTCAACACAATTTTTATTTTTTGTAAAAAAAATAAAATAAAATTCATAGAGTGATTTTTATTTTTTATGTGAGACAATAAGCAAGGTAGAATAAATAGCAAGGTACAATTATAAGAGAGAACGTTCTCTGATTTATTTTTCCCAGAAAAGTCAATCAGAAATAAAACATAAGAAAATGTGAAAAAATTAATTGTGTATAAATTTATTTTTTTAAAACAAATATACACGTAAAATTTCGCAGAATATCGCGAAAATGAGGTGCTATTGACTTTACAAAACTTGAGAATAACAATGGTTTTATTTAAAAAAAAATTATCAATAATTTTTATTTGAAATTTATAAAATATATAAATTTATAAAAATCAAAAATAATTATTATTTGTGAGAAATAAAATAAAAATCAAAATAAAAGTTTATTACACAATAGCTTAAATAATAAACGCTATTGTGCTCTCAGGATATTTTTAACTAACTTCCTTCATATCAATTTTTTTGAAATAGAGATTCGATCATAACAAATTTCAATAATCTTCGTACATATGCCAAAATAATTACTCATGCAAATTTCTTTAAGATATCTTCAAAATGAAGTGCAGTTTTTACTTTATTTTACTTAATAAACTAAAAAAAAATATTATATTATATTCCTTAACATTTATATGTTAGAGTAAAAAATATTTTTAAAATATGTATTTGATAATAAAATATGCTCCACCGAAATTTTTATAAGGCCAAATTTGTTTTTGAGATTTCTATGGAACTATAAGTGTAAGCCTAGAAATATTTAGCACACATATGAAGATAACAAAGGCAATTTTGTCATTTGTAAAAAAATCCTTCCGTTAATCCTGTGTAAAAATAACATAAGTTTTACTTAAGGTTTGAACGAAATGATTATAAGACTAAATACTATTTGCAAAAAATTATAAATTTGTTGTTCGTATTATTAAAAGAGAGTATTCAGAGTTATACCAGAAGCAATTTCTGGGAAAAATATATTTTTGAAATATAATCAATATAAAGCAAAAATATGTTCATTAAAAAAATTGCCATAGTTGTCTACTTATGTGTGCTAATATTTCTAGGATTGCGCTTATAGTTCCATAAAAATATTAAAAACAAATTTTGTATTTTAAATATTTCGGGGAGTGTACAATTTAAAGCAAATAAAACTTGTAAAATTTATAAAATATATATATATATATATATATATATTGAATTTTGCCATAAAAATTTGGAGTTCCCTTTTTTCCAGTTATGGCTACTCATTGTCTTCTTTAAAGTGCATTTTAAATTTTGAAAATATTTATATTGATTCAAAATTTTTTAACGAAACTTTTTACAATGTATACACAAAACTATTTCAGAAATATATCAATGACCAATCGGAAAAGTGACAAAGCAAAGACTGCTGAATTTGTCCTATCAAACACATTCTATTTTTAATATACATACATACATACATACATCCATACATACATCCATACATACATATGTATGTATATCATTTCCACCATTAATCTCTTTAATAATTTTAGCATTTTCTAAAACCTAAATGAAATAATCCAAAACTATAATTCAAATATTAATGAACATAGTTGATGTTTTTTTGATGTTAAATGTTCACTTAAAAAATACTGTCTGTGAACATTAAAGGAAAAACAAATACTTGACCACAAGTAACAATGTTTCTGGTCAACCAACTCGACAGGCCGAGCAACAACACCCCCTCACATAAACGTAACATGCCGCCTCACATTCATTCATTTAACGTGACACAAAATTAGACACTGTTACTTGTAATAGCCATTGCAAAACTATAAGACTCCCAAAAGGGTTCGGTAGTAAGTAAATAATGGAGTTGCTGTTCATACTTTTGATGATGATGATGATGGCACCCACAAAAAAAATGTATTTTAAGAAGTAACATTTTGTTGGCATATCGGACAAGTGAGAAAATACCTCAGCCACAAAACCAAAAGCAAACGAAACCATTAACTACAAGTTGTACTGGTTGGTCAAGCCAGCCACTAAAGAACATGATTACAAAAGTCGAATAAAAAGAACTTTCTTTGTGGATTTGTTGGTGTCCAGATATTGTGTTAAAGTTATGTGGTTAGAAATATTGTACTTTTATTTTCTATTCGTAGAAACCATGAACGTACTATGACGAACTAGTATAAGTGCTTGTGTTCATATCTGGAATGGGCAAGTTTTATGAAAGGTTTCCATGCATTAAATATGAATTTCTTTAGGAATAAGAAATTATTACAGTTTGTTTAGAAAAATATGATTTATAAGATAATAAAATAAATGACGACTTATCTCCAAAGATAAACTTTGACGGAATTATATATACTATATATTATGATTACATATAATTAACTATATTCTGATTACAGGTCAAAAATTTTAAATTCGCTTTTCTAATAACACTCTGCTACAAAATGAATTTTAAATTTTTACGAGTTAAACAATCTTTTTAAGACCACCAGATAATTATTTTCAAAAGATTCAGAATACGTAACTATTGATATATTCCGAAAAAAATGGATAATAAGATGTGAAGTTAAATAAAATATAACACACACATTATTAAATAAAAACAATAAAAAATAAAAACAAGTAAGACTCTTATGACACTCTACACCATTGAATATGATCACTAAGCGTTTTTCAGAAAGGGTCTTATGTCTTAGGTCTGTGGTCAATTACTGATCAAGTCTTTCAAAATTTGGAATTATGTTTTATACTTTTATACAACTTATGTATGTAAAATAGTACTGTGATAATATAATTTATGAAGGATAACGTACATTTATGGTGATTTTCGGTTTTGTACTTATATTCATATTTTTATAATTTTCGTAAATATTTTAATTTAAGCGGTTAGTTCATATCAAAAGAGGAATTTTAACACCGATATCGACTATGTTTATGTAAAAAATATTGGAATAAAAATTAAACAGCCACCATATTTAAATTTTCATTAAAAATAACAAACAATATTTTGAATAAACCTTGAAAACTAGGATATTTTGTTTGTTCGGATATGTTTTATGTATCTACGGGCGCAGAATCCGAAAGCTACGTTTCGATTGCGTTTCTTTGGGAAAAAAAACACAAAATTTTACAAATTTTCAAAAAAATAAAAAAATACCTTTTTTTTAAAAATGGCTAAGCTCATGAACAGTCATCAGTTTACTTTCATAGGGCTAACAAAAACACTTTTTTCCTTTCTATAGGGAGTGAGTCACCTTATTGTACTCGTATATTAATTCTTATGTAGAATTTATATACGTTTAATTAATTTTCGGGAAGGTCTATTTACTGTGGTGTTTTAGGGTTACAAAAAATTCACCTTCATTGAATTTTGCACAAATATAATTATATTTAAGTGTTTTATAAGCATCAAACCCTATTCCGAGGATACATTTATATAAGGGTTAGGTTAAATAATGGACCAATTTTAACTAATTTCAATTGAATTCGACCCTTGGTTATGAAAAGTCATATACCAAAACTATCTTCAAAAATGTAATTTATACTTTGATTACAAGTTTCACATGAATTGACAGACTGATAGACGTACCGTCATCGTTAAATTTTTTTTTAAGCTAATTGGTATATTTTAGGGTGGGTCTTAGACCAGCATATTTGGACGTTACAAATACGACCAAGATGTTAGACCTCGGAAAATAGAAACAATCTTAAATTCGGATACCATATTTGAATTTAATAAGGTTTCCTAAATCGACTTTCGAATAATCCAAAAAAGAAAAAAGGCGAAAAATTAAACATTTCAAAATTGAAAAAAGTCGAAAATTATATAGCCCTATAATTTAGTGCCCAATTTACATACATTGAAATTAGTTCTAATCTGTTCCAGTACAAAAGTTGACAATTAAATAAAAAATTCTAACTCATTTGCAGTGTTACCAGGAGTTTCATACAAAAGACGCTAAATCGGACTTTACAAAGAGGTTTTAAAAGGCTAAAAATTTCTCAAAAAAGGCCAGAAAGAAGTTAATATTCTTTTCGCTCTAAATTTGAAAATAGTAATTTACAAACATAGTAATTTACAAAATTTGTGATGGTGGACATATAGAGTTTTTTTACTTAAAAATTCAACAAAATAAAAATATTCAAGGGCGTCATCAAATACTAAGTTCTACATGTTTTCCATATTTTCATACAAAAAATTTTAAGAATGAATATTTATTTGTTGGACCTGACATTCAAGAGTTAAAGACGAGGAAGACTGTGCAGTTTTCGAAAAAAGCATCTTTGTAATTGTTTCGTATATTTTGTTTGTTTTTAGTGAAACATTATGGGATTACGCAGTGCACAGTGAAGCAACATCAAAATATTTTAGAAATAAATCTGTAATATTTAATTTACTGTACAAATTTATATAAAAGTTGATACTACCGTTGCTGAGGGTTTTAAAATTCGGTAACGGATCCCATAATCTACCTACAGAGTTATGAGGTCTATTATAGAACACTACTCTGACATGGATTTTTTTTTTAACTTGCAGCGAAACTTCATTTCTTTTAAACTCTAAAATTTCCGTAATACATGTGTGCTGAATTTAATACGAGTATGTTATTTTTTTTATTGAAATTTCACTTGATCTAAAGCCCTAATTTAATTAACTTTTAATTGGAATATAAAACAAAAACTAAATAGTTTTTCAATTAAATGAATTCGTCAAAATTAATTCAACATTTTCAATTTATCCTGCCTACTACAAACAATACGACATTAATTATACGCATAGTTCAGCTCTGTTCTTAAGATTCTAGCTTAAGCGTCCATTCTACGATGATGGGTTGCTGTTGACATCATATGTCCATGAATTTTGACATGACAAATGATTGCCAAATAACCCATATGAAAATTTGAAATATGTCCTCCTTTAACGCCTTAATGCATTTGTATATTAAACACATGAATTTATCTTTTATAGAGCTGAGTACAACTATTAAGTTTAAATACCAAAAGGTGTTAAGATATTTGTCTATGAAAACATAATAACAATGACCTTTCTTTATGTCTGTCTTTTCAAAAATTCAACACACACTGCTTTGGACACCAAAAGGGAGATTAGCATCGAATGCCAAACTGTAGAGAAGTAAAAAGAAATGAAATGGACAACAAAAGATGAAAGCTTTACGGGTGTTACTAGAGCTAAGGTTTTATTAGTACAAACAAAAAAAATATAAGGAGAAGATATAGTGGGGGCGGGGGGATGATGATGAGTAAATAGAATAAGTAGTGAGTGGTTTTGCTGGGCATGTCTATTGGTCGTAAGGTTGGTATCATTATTAATTAAAACAGTCTTTGTCTTTTTCTTTTTCTATATGTTGTTGATCTTTTTAGACCAAAACAATCTCTTGAGGCTAAAACGGTAATTTTTCTAAATGTTTACACAAACATCCAACAAAGTCTTTAACATTTATCATTTTTAGATGTCCTGTAAATGCAAAAAAAAAACAAAACAAAACTTTGAAAAGAAGGACAGAACAAGTTGAAAATAAGACACAATGATGTTGATGATGGTTGTTATTATCAGTGTTGTTTTATACTATTTTCTTTGTATGTATATGTTTATATTTAAAAGTGTGTTTGTATTTGGTATTATTAAGTAATGTTTAGCAATAAGGATACGTGTTTCAATAGTATGTAGTCATTTGGTTTAATATTAACACTGGTATTTCTCATGAGAATTTTAATCATTCCACATGAATAATGACCATTTTCAATATAGATGGCATTTCTTTAATACCACACACACAAATACACACATCCTTACAAACACATGTGTTTAATATGAAGGTTGGTTGTTTCTAATACATACGTATGTAGTTACGAGGGTCTTCTTAATAAAATTTCGAATGGTCTTTCCATAACTTACTGCAATTACATTATAAATCACTTTTTTAATACCTTCAATTAAGCATTTAGTAAATTAAGCAACTATTGAATATCTAAAATCATTTGGATAATGAGAAACCGGAAATGTATATCTGCAATAGTTTTTAAATTAATGCGTTCCTCATATGTAAGCCCACATCAAATTTGTGATGAAAACGAATACAGATTCCTGCTATAATGTATAACAACTAGAGTTTTTCTCCCGGTCTTTTTCCGCTCCTGAGAAATCAGGATTGATTTCTAAATTTCCGGAGATCCTGGAAATTCCCTCAAAAATAAATAATTAAAAACTAAATGAAGTATAAACAATTGTAAATAAACTAACTAATCGTAAAATGATAAACTAATTTGAAACTAATTTTGAAAATTAAATGAATACATTTTATTATATAACAACTCATCCAAAAGTCGAATCATTACTTTGAATTTTATATTGACTGTAGCTAAGACTTCCCTCGTTAACTTTACGCTAGTAAGCTTGTTATTGAGAGAACCCCAAAGAATCTTACAGATCCCTGAAGCCCTATTCTTTCCAGGTGTATAAACCATTTCTATGAATAATGATTTTTCTCATACAAAAACATAATTAAGTTCCTTCCATTTTTATGCTACACTATTAATATATAGCTAAGGAAAACCTGAGATGAAAAATTAATTTACATCAAGTTGGTTCTTTTAAAATGCATTGTCTATTGTAATTTATCTCATAAAAAATCAATATACAGTTAATAGTTTGGATACTTATAGGCTCACGTTTTAATAAACATACTTTTAAAATGTCAGACTTCACGTCTTACTAATCCTTTTGCAACATTTTAATTTTGACCACAATGCAGAATCAAAATTTTTCTTTTTAAAATGTAGGAAAAATAGAATTATTTTTTATTTATTTTTTCACCTGCTATACAAAAATGCGTGAAGGACTCAGAAAATATATTCAGACATTTCCTTAGTGACATTTAAACAAGAAAGCAAGAAAATTTTGAAAAAAAATTTGAAAGCAAGAAATTCCGGGAATTTCCACATCATTTCTCACGATTACGGATCCAAAAACTTTGAGGGATTATATATATATATATATATATATATATATATATATATATATATATATACATACATATAGATATATGTATATATACATAAATTTTATGTATACGACCCTCGTATGTTTATGTGAGTATAAAGTGATGAGAATGATATTTATTTTCTAATGATTGTTGAGGTATTGGTTGCGTTTTGTTTGTATAAACACCCGGCGGTAAAAATTTTAAGGCCTCTATCGTGCCGGTCTTCTAGAAGCACTATTTACACCTTCTTTAAGATGCAGTCGCTCATGCTAACCTACCTTCTATTGAAAGTCTTTCAGGAATGCCTCGTACTTGCTTTCTAAAGTATCCGATAGAACTTTCGACTTCTCTTAGAAGGAGAGTAAGATACAACAACAAATCTATATATAAAAAATACAGCGTCTTAATTCTCTTCTCTTAGAAGGGAAGAAGGATTACAATATATATATATATATATATATATATATATATATATATATATATATATATATATATTTTTTTTTTTTGCTTGAGGAAAAACAAAACTATTCACAAACCGTTACAAAAAACAATATCAAAATTCAAAACAGAAATTCCAAAAAATTAATAAGAATTCATTTAGTTTTATTTAATGTTTTGTTAGAGTAGGTTATGTTTTTCTAAGTCAATTTTATTTTTTATTTTTATTTTTCTATTATAGGTATTTTATTATATGTATAATGAATTATTTATATTATATCTGTGTACCTTTGACAAAATAAATTAACAAAAACTATTTTTTTCAGGAGAGTTAAATAATTTAAAACAAATCAACAATTTCTATGAAAATGTACATTTTTTAAAAAATTGACTTATATCGACACAAAAAGTTTTGTCAAAAGTTCAGTTATGTTTTTTAATACTGAATATTTGTTATTTTTTAAGCTTTAAACTTTTTACAACAATTTAAAATAAACGGGAAAGAAAGATATAGTCAGTCAAGACCGACTATATGATACCCTAAAGAATTCGGGAAGGGAACTTATATTACACCTGTGACCAATTTTACTAAATGTAAAATAAAATAACATCCAGATGATTTTATGCACTTTAGGGCGATTCCTGAAAGTGGGTTTATATGGGACCTATGGTAAATTATGGACCGATTCTCATAAAATTTGTCACTGTGATTTCTACTTACATAAAACTTATTTGTGTAGAATATTAACTTGATACAAACATTCGTACGGGATTTATGCACGTTAAAGTGATTTTCGGAAGAGGGGTTTATATGGGAGCCATGGTCAATTGTGGACCGATCTTCATAAAATTGGGTACAAAGATTGATACTAGTACAGAATTTCTTTGCTCCTGATTTTATTAAGGTATTCTTATTTTTAAGGCATTTTTGAGTGTTTAAACTCTATTTAGGGGGAAAATTTGCATGAGGGCCAGGTGAAATAATGGACCTATTACAAGCAATTTCAATAGGCTTCATCCTTGTATCATAAAAGTCTCACGTGCTAAATTGCATTGAATTGTCTTTAAAAATTCGACCCATGCTTTGTGCACAAAGTTTGCATGCACAGACGGATGCACATGTTTAGATCGATTTAAAAATGATTTTGAGTCGATTGGTATACTTTAAGGAGGGTGTTGGATAACTTTTTCTATCAGCACAAACGCATAATACCCCAACCAGCTATGGTGGTGTAGGGTATAAATATATTTCATTAAATAGTGTAAAAGACCCGCTGACAGCTTTTCTTCAAAGGGTCTGTTGGTAGCTCTCCTTCAGAAGGCCTGCCATCAGTTATTATTCAAGAGGTCTTTTAGAAGGGCCGCATTACGTCGCGAATGTATAAGGCCTTGCTCTCAATGACATCGTGTGTAAGAAATACATGAACATGGAATGCAGGGAGAAGCTCTTCTGGCTATAAAAAAGCCTTTTAAAGGGGCCTTTACCCCCTCTTTTTACCACTGGGCATGAGAGTACACATATACACTCTCAAATGAAAAAAAAAACATACTCATACACATGTTATGTGTTGTTTTTAAAAATCCATTCCCCCTTCTTTTATAAAATATTCCCAAACCTCCCACTATAGTTTAATGTTTGGCATTCTTTAGAAGATGAGTTATTCCGACTATTCATTGATATTAATAACTCTTCGTCCATCCATGCTATTCTATTCTTATTGTAGTTTTTGATATTGCTTTTGGTCTCTTCTACTTTTTTTTTTTGCTCGTTTCTCTCTATTGACCATTGTTTATCCTTCTTTTGATATAAAGTTAATCGATTGGGTTTTATTTGAGTTTATTTTCCTTTTTGCGTCATTTCTATCTCTATTACGGAATGAAATATGTGCGAAAATATGTTAGTTAAATGAACTTTTGCCCCCTTGCCAGCATTCTATTCATACATATGTAGGTGAGTGTTTGTGTGTTTCTTTGTTGTTGAGTTTGTTTTAGGCGTTTATTAGATTGTGTTTAACAATGTATTTAGTTATTTATTTTATATTTTTTGTGTTTTGCTGCTATTGTGATTCACATATCCTGTTTCCTAGTTATTTTTCTACGATTATATATTGCGAATGGCATAAATTACAAACATTTTGTTTGACTGATGGTGGTCGGTTAATAGCAAGTATTATATAATAATGTTATTTAATATTTATTGCAATTTAATTATTTTAATTAAAATCACATTATTACGTGTTGAAATGTCTGATTAAATGTATTGTAACGTGTTTTTATGATCTGTAACATAATTAAATAAGTTAATACATTTGATTAGTTGCATTTTATAAAGAAATTTACCTATAAAAGTGAGAGTATTTATGTGTGATTAAATGTATTGTAACGTGTTTTTATGATCTGTAACATAATTAAATAAGTTAATACATTTGATTAGTTGCATTTTATAAAGAAATTTACCTATAAAAGTGAGAGTATTTATAAAATGGTTTAGGTATTGGTATTAAAATTAATTACATGAAAAAGATTGTGATATACTTTTGAGTAATATAGCTCAATTTTGATTTTTGGGATAGAGATTCGTCTTGGCGTTTTTATCTACATTAGGCAAATTTTTATCAAAACAACCGTCAAAATCAATGCGAATATATACAAGATAACCTTAGTTAAACAGCTGATTATTATATTGTTTGTTACAGTTGTCAAACTGCATAAATAAAAAAAATTATGAATACGCCATATTGTTGTTTTTTGCAACTGTTGCCACCTCACACAAATTCGCGTTAAGTTTGACGTTTGTCATGATACAAAATCTCTAATGTAGACGCCATGTAAAGGTCACAAATATTTTTTGCATATGCAGTAGCGAGAAAAAAATGCAACGTTATGCTATGTGCAATACCCGAAGTAACAATACTGTTATAAATTTGTCGATTATTTTAGTACGTAAATTATTAAATGTTTAGTAAAAGTAGTGGTAAATTTATGAGAACAAAAAAAGCAACTCTAAACAAATCAATATGATGTTTTATATTGTAAAAGGTTAAAAACTATAATATTGTTATATACTTGATTATATATTGTTACATATAGACAAAGTAATGAAGTCTAATGATAATATACATATTATCAAATAATTATGCTTATTTTTTAAATGTTTCTATTTTTTTTATAATTTTTTGTACATTTTTCCTAAATGATTGATATTTTTGAAATTAATATTTATCTTATTTTTTAATTATTATATTGAAATCTCACAAAGATTCCTATGTAAAGGCTATCAAATATTTATGATAGTTTGGCATATTGTGATACTTCACAATTGTATAAGAGCTTTCGACGAAAATGAAATTAACAACTAAATATAATTTTGTCGCATTGATACGATATTATTTAATGCCCTATAGTACAATAATATTCAAATATTCCTTAATTTTGATTATAGATATAAGATCATAGATTATACCTATTTTGACACTATTCCTATGTTAAATAATTAAAATTTCATTCTTTGTGAACTGTTGCACATTTTGAATCGAGATATTTGCGTTAGAGTCAAATTAATTTAAGTTTGTCGTAATCGGCCTTTATTTCCATTGTACAATTTTTGTTAAAACAATAAAGAACTTGCCTCAAAAAGTAAGGGAGTCACTTTTATTCTAGTTAATAATATGTCACAATATTAACATCATTAAATCAACAATTGATGTCAATATTACCATTAAATAGCCACATATGTTTAATCGTGTAATATCAAATATCTACTGTTATATGATTTTTATCAATTTTTAAAGCCATGATCGTTTCAATATTATGTCTTTAAGATAATTTTTAAGAATCCTCTTATTAGAACTATCAATATTATTTCAGTACCATTACCATAATATAATTCTAAAATATTCCCAAATATTTAAAAATAATGGAAAGAGTCTGTGTTTTAATATTATTAATATTTTTTAAATTTATGTGTATTGGTATTAATTGATGCTAATGCAACTAAATCATAGTTTCCAACATTTTTCGCGAACCATCCCGAACACTTAATAAAGTCCAATATTGGCTTACAGACCAACAATGTAGGATTCACCTAGTAAACGTCTCCTTCTCTCTAACTGAGCCGGACATGAGCACAGAAATTGAGTGACAGACTCCTCTTTCACGTGGTAGCATCTCTAACAGAAGTCGGTATTCCTGACCCCTAGTCTGAGAGTATGCCTACCATAAGGCAATGATCCGATAAAAATCTAATATAAAGAGTTTATTTTTTACAAGATGATTAGATTTTAGATCGGCTTAAACTATCAATCGTAAAAGCCTTGATAACCGCTTGGCTGCTCGAGTAGATATTTATATTCCTCTGAAGGATGTCCCTGCCTGCTAAGAATCGAGCGAACTCGGGTATAGCCATATCTTCCGCCTGGAAGACACTGCAATGGTCAGGTAGGCAGAATGATAGGCGAAAAATAAGTTTCCTTTAGCAAACCCCATCATTGACTCCTTCACCATAATTATAGCCAAAACAAAAGAAGTAGTTTATCTGATCAGGAATGAGGGATTTCTTCCTACGTCCAGCACACCCTATCCGAGATCGAGAATTTGAAACCAGTTTCACAAGACTAGGTCAATGGGATTAAGATGCGAGTAGTGGCAGTAGTTCCCAAACTCCCGTAGTACAGAACGTCTCCGATCTTTTAAGTTTTTCAACTAGTCTTCTGATAGTGATTTTCTTTAGATATGTACTTAATATTTAACCATATATACACATCATTTGTTGTACAAATGTTCAAGAAAGTACTCCTAGTCCAAGTTAGGTTGTCCGAAAGTGTAAATTTTTTAGTGAGGTTTCATGCTAAAGTTACAATCACAAATTAGTAGAATTTAAAACTTAAAACTGCATTCATAATTCAAATGCAATCTTGGATGCATTTTTGAAAAATTCAATTATTTTCAATTATTTTCTCTTTCTGATATTATAAAAATTATAATGTTTAATAAAAATTACATATTTAGAAAAAAAAAAACTTAAAATATTTCCACAGATTTTTTCATACAAAAATATTTTTTTTTTTAAATTTTTGTCTTATTTTTTGTGAGTATATTTCAAAATTAATTTTAGTCATAATATTTCATAATTTGTTATTTGTGATATAAAATCTTTTCGTCTCTGAAAGTTGCATGTAAAATATCAAAATTACATATAAAATATCATTTACAATATTTGTTGTAATAAGTTTTATACTGATTTTTAAATAGACTACGTCCAGCACGCTGTGAAGAAAATATAGCGGCCGTAGCGGAGAGTGTACACCAAGACCGTGGAGAGTCGATTCGGCGCCTTTCGCAGCAACTCGGACTGACGTATGGAACGACTTGGCGCATTTTACGTCGAAATCTTAAATTTAAAGCGTACAAAATACAGCTTGTGCAACAACTGAAGCCGCTCGACCTTCCCAAGCGACATCGCTTCGCTCTATGGGCTCTTGAAAAGTTCCAAGAAGATCCGACGTTTTCGAGGCGAATTTTGTTCAGCGATGAGGCCAATTTCTGGCTCAATGGGTATGTAAACAAACAAAATTGCCGCATTTGGGACGATGAGCAACCTGAAGAGATTCAAGAACTGCCACTTCATCCAGAAAAAACAACGATTTGCTGTGGTTTGCGGGCCGGTGGAATCACCGGTCCATATTTCTTTAAAAATAATGCCGGTGCGAACGTAACCGTCAATGGCGACCGTTATCGTGCCATGACAAATGACTATTTGATGCTTGGTTTCAGCAAGACGACGCCACTTCCCATACATCGCATCAATCAATGGATTTATTGAGAGAACACTTCGGTGAGCACATAATTTCACGTTTTGGGCCGGTCGTGGCCACCAAGATCGTGTGATATCACACCGTTAGACTTTTTCCTGTTTGGATATGTAAAGTATATAGTTTATGCGTACAAACCCGCTTCGATTCAGAACTTGGAGGAGAACATCACGCGTGTCATTCGCCAGTTACCAGTCGAAATGCTCGAACGAGTCATCGAAAATTGGACTAAACGGATGGACCATCTTCGGCGTAGCAACGGCCAACATTTGATAAACATAATCTTAAAAAAAAAAACTAATGCCAAAGAATGTTCACTCAAATGATAATAAACATTCCCCATATACATATATATATATATATATAGGCTAAAACCAACAATATTTCCTGATTCCTTGGTCCGTTACAGGGTTAATGGCTGTAACAATGTAGAACAAAGTAAAAATTGTTTTCGTATCAAAGCATAATTAAAACAAAATCTATGATGTCGAAAAGTAGAAAATAATCTCAAAAACGAAGAAACAAAGCAAAAACACTGAACAGAAGAAATAAATATCCAAGGAAAATTTTTAAACAAAAACATTAGAAAAATAACAAGAAAAAAATCGAGATAAACTTTGAAACAACAACCAAAAAGGATAAAGGAAACAAGCACAAACGAAAAACAGGATGGGGATTATAACCACTTGTACAGAAAAATCTGAAGGTGTGAGATAATATTTGAGTACGATGGTTACAACACAAAAACAACTTCAGGTCTGGGTAACAGTGTAATACGGATAAATTCGAAATCACAAAAAGAAATTACTTTCAATTTCCTATTTCTGTTGCCATTGCTACGTCAGTGTTTTCTTTTCCAATAATATGAACAGAATTGAAACCACAAAGCTTTCTTAAATATTTACCAAGTTATTGAGAACAACAGAATGAGATTGTGGCTGAACGCTTTAAAGAAATTATAATATATATATATATATAAAAAATAAATAAAGAAGAAGAAGAAAAAAACTGTAAAGCAAATCACAAACATGTAATAAATAATAAACACCTTTAAAATTTTATTGCATTTATGTATGGAAAAAATAAAAACAACCAGACGAGGCAATAATCCGTTACTACACTTAGCCGCCCTTGGGACCCACAATCTATTCGACTTTACCCACACATACTCTTACATGTATAGCGAAATAAACAAAAAATGTTTTGCATATACACACTGTAGACATTTCTAGTAATAAGGCCACCTGAAATACCACCCTCCAAATATAGATGGGTGGAGCTTAAATGAGAATTCAATATAATATAAATAAATACTCGTAGCACGCGCATGTCTGGTATTTATTTCTATTGAGTTCATTTGAAAAATATTAAAAAAAATATTTCATGTTGAAACACACATAAACATTTATAAAAAAAAATAGCTGGTACTAAATTAACAACGAAATTTTTCTTAGATTAAAAGTACCTTCGGTACTTTAAATTAGCCAGATAAGTTAACAAATGTTACATAAAAATGTCGAAA
Source organism: Protocalliphora azurea (assembly GCA_932274085.1). NCBI lineage: Eukaryota > Metazoa > Arthropoda > Insecta > Diptera > Calliphoridae > Protocalliphora > Protocalliphora azurea. The sequence continues at coordinate 74,563,961 of OW026522.1, read as the reverse complement.
AAAATTTTACAATAATAAAGGGCTATTGAAGCCCTCCATTAAGGTAACTAATTTAAGATAACACAAACTTTTTGAGTACTTAAAAAATTTTAATTACATATTGATAGACCTTATTAGTTTTTAAGTTTGAAATATAGAACATTATTACAAAATTTTATTCAATTTCTTAGGTACAAAAATTTTATTTTCTGGAAAATCCCTATTATTCAATTCCCTTTTTTGTATTATTAATACTCTTAGATCACCACCAAAGGAAAGTACTTTTAAAGGAATAAAATGTTCACGACTTTAAAATTAGAATTTAGTTCATACCTTGCAGTATTTTGAAATTAGTTAAATCTTTTTTAAGTAAAAAAGGTAAAATGTTTCTAATAAAATCTTAATTAATCAAAAAAATTTTTTAAATAACATCTTACAAAGTTCATATATATAAATACAATTATTTTTTTTTTTTCGAAAGGGTACGTGTCATCAGAGCATCGAAGTTGAAGTTTGTAGGTTTTGTGAAAAATGTAGCTCTTAAATACTTTTTTTTTTTTTTTTTGTAACGGAGTTTTAAAAAATTGTAATCTACATAAAAGTATCTTTCAAACAAGATATAAAAAGTAAAAATCGGTTAAAAAATTTTAAAATTATTGCGAATTTCCTAGACCATTAACATGTTTTAATTTTAATTTTTTTAAGAAATTTTTAAATAAAATGCTTTTTGCAATTTAATTTTGATCATAATTACTGAAAGATTTTGCTTCCGCAATATTACTCAAACCACTTTCAATGATTAGTAAAAAATTTTGTTTTTAAAGGCTCCTTCCAAATTCTAACTTCAAACTTTTAAAAATCTTGTTACACAAATATCAAAAACTTCAGAGAAAACAATGCAGTCTTATAGACAACACCACAGAAAATTAAACCAAAAAATAAAATTGTAAATAAATGGAAATATAACTGAAACGTTTTCGATGATACCACCAGGCAAATTTAACCCTCAACCGAGCTTGGGGTCAGCAATTTTTAAACGCACCTATTCTTAAATATTTGCAATGTAAATTTTATTAACTAATATCAAGGACAAATGAAACGATAATTGACTCATTCTTACAAGCAGAGTTATGCTAAGCATAACCTTCGTATCTAAAATGTTATCCTTACACAGAAAAAAGTCACTAATCATAAAATGTATTAAAAACTTTTTTAAATTTTGCTCTGTGAAAAATGAATAACAGAAAACATTTTTCAATTAAAAAATTGATCAAATCAATCAGGTATATAATTGAATGAATTAAAAATTTAGGTGAGAAATAAAATGTTACTTAAATTTTATTTTTATTTTATATTAATTTGAGGTAACTGTGTTAATTGAAAATTATACGGTAATAACTTTTTCTGTGTAAGAACCTCGTGATATATTTTCAGAGATATGGTTTTTGTTATTGTTTACTAATTGGCTTAGTCTGAGTATTAGCTTTAAAAAATTGACTTTATAATGAAAAAACGATAAAAATGCCTTTTTGCCGAAATCCCCAGAATTTAAATCGCGGGTATTGCCAAGTTATATAAGGTAGTTATTTATCGATTTTATTTCCTGTGATGATATTTGTTTAACAAATTTTTTAAAAGCTTGAAATTGGAGTTCTGAAACAGCATTAAAAAAACCAAAATTAGAAACTTATTTTTCTGTCATTACGGCCATAATTTTATTAAAAACAGCATTTTATTTAAACATTTCTTAAAAAATTAAAAATTTTGTTTGATATATAATTGTATGCAGATTACAATTTTTAAAAATTCCGTTATAACACAAACGCCTAAATTTTTCATTAAACTGTAAAAAAGGCACATTGTGTCCATATAAATGCACCCTATAAACCTGCGGCACAGGTTAACGTTATCCGATTTCACTAATATTTTACACAATATCTTTTTATAGCTCAAAGAACGATTCTAGGTAGAGTTACAGTTGGTAAATTTTAGTGCATTCTAATGTACATATTTATTTCCACAAAACTTTGTGACACTGGGATTGTTATCAAATATATGTCATAAACTTTTATTTTTAATATTATACAATGGATAAGGAAATTTATCATAACTTTCGAAAGAATATATTTAACAATATTCCTCGTAATATTCCAACAACTTTAATTTAAATGCAATAAATTTCGTATTAACACTACTAAAGCATATTTTGAACGTTCATATTTTGAAAATTGAATTTATCACAATAAAACAAACAAAAAATTATGTTCATATTTTATTTCATTTATATAAAGTATGCTAACGAAACAATTTTGACATTTTCAAATCAAAATATCTAAGTACCTATAAAGGTATTTCTAAACGATAATACTCGTATTTTGTATTAATATTTATTAAAAATTCGAATATGATAACACAACTTTATGAAAAAACATTCGATTTTCATATGTATCAATAATGTTTTTGTACATTAAAAAAAGTAGAAATAAGAAAGTTTGCGTTAAAAACAAAAAAATAAATAAATGAAAGATAAAAAAATATTGAAAGAAAAATAAAAACAAAATTAGATATAAAATCTAAAATAGTTAAGTATTTGTCTATCGGATTTTTTGACATACTAATAAAATACGTAATATTTTATTTTTGAAAAATGTTAATATTTTGTGTGCTCATCTATAAATACCTCAAAGAGTATCAAAAAATCTTATACTTTTATAAAATTAGAAATTCTAAAGTATAAATTTATGCTTATTGTTTTTGTTTAAAGGTATCAATCACGGAAAAATATAAAAATTTTAAACATTTAGAAAAAAAAAATTTTGTACACGTTTTCCACACCATTTTTCCCCGTCTTTTTTTCGCACTATGTCAACAATAGATACGAAATTTTTTTACTAGATTCAATTTTTAATTGAATTTAATGTGTTTTACAGTTTTTAATCTGAACCATTTTACCGATTTAATTTTCGTTGCAAAATCTAGTCAAAATATTGATCTGTACATTATTTATTATTTTGGTTAATAGATTATGCCATTGTCTTTTCTTTGATGTATCATATACCGAAATTATCATTAATAGCTCACTTTTTTTCGGATTTGAAGTCGGTTGATGCAGGGTTTAAAAAATTCCTCAAAAATTAATTTTGTGTTATGTTTTAATTTTTAATTTTATAAATTAACGGTTTAGTTTCAATAAAAAAAAGATATAATGTTTATACTAAGACTTCACATATTCAGAAAAGTATTCGATCTATATCATATTACTTACAGGGACCTAAATAATTACGTTTTGAAATGAAAGAGAAAGTTGTGTATAAACTTTTTTTTCGTTGACTGATCTCTCAAAACTAAAAAAGGAAATGTTTATATATTGTAATGTACTTTGTTAAAAATACTTGTTGATAAAATTTTACAAATAATAGTTTTACAGTTTTAAACTTTTATTTGAAAGAATTATATAAAAAAAAATAGTTTTAGGAAAGCAATTTTACAATTAAAGTGTGGGGTCTCAGTAATTTGAAAATTTAAAATGGATAACACGGCCAAGTCATCAAAAGATCATTGATAATCTAGTTGCAGCAGGAATATAATTTCTTGAATCTGCAACAATGAGTCAATTAAGAAGCCTATATGATTCTTTAAATAAGACCCGTTGTAATAATGAGTCAAAGATTGTTGGTGTTGAGATCGCTTTTCCTGAAACTCTTGATTCTATATCTATTTCAAATATTGCTGTATTATATACAACTCCGCTCCAATTTCCACTGTTTTTACTTCCGCTACAACTTTTGCTGCAACTTCCGTTTGCAATTTTTGTGCAATTCTTGCACAGTTTACGTATCCTATGCTCAATTAGTTGATATAACATCTCCTGTAACTTCTGGTACACAAAGGCATACTTCAGTCTTTTTTTCAAATTTTTCTGCAAGTCTTCCTCCTGTTACTAGCGCTTCTTCTTCTCAACAATTGGAACTCGAAAACCAAATAAATCTTCAAAAATAGATAAATGAAGCGGGTAATGCACATAGAACAAATTATGATGAGCTAGATAAAATGGTGTCGAAATTTTATGGAGATAATGAACAAAATATAAGTAAATAGTTTCGAAAATTTTAAGAGTATACGTATGATTACAGTGACCAAGAAAAACTATTGTTCTGAAAATGGTTATTGCAAGGAACAGCTAGAGAGTTTATGGAGAATTCGGATAATTGGACATACAACAATTTAAAGGCAAGTTTATTTAAAATTTTTAAATGATTTATTATTCATGAGGACGTTTATCACAAATTACGTGAACGAACTTTGAAAGCAATAGAATCTTGCATAAGGTGGTCAAGAACTAGTGGACATCATTATCAATAGAATGCAAAATACTTCCAATAACTTTTCCTTATTATATGGATCATCTTCCGCAGAAGAACTATTCGCTTGCGTTGACATGTATGGCAAACGTCGTGAGAAGATTCCAGTAAAAAAGTTTAGTAATACCGAGAAAAGGGATTAAATACGATGCTACAATTGTTCTCAATTTGGACATATGAAAAGCTCATGTCCAAACCGTTACTCCCTCCCGCATCTTGTTTTATTTGTCAACAAATGGGTTACTTTCACAAAAACCGTCCTAAGCGCCAAACAGCATCGCTTTTTCCAGAAATTGCTGTTAATAGCAATGATGTAGTTAATTCTGCGTTAATGATGAGTGTGTCATTCTTGAACTCCTTACGAAGAAAATATGCTAATTATTTTCATGTTTCATGTCTAATTGATACGGGTAGTCAAATTAACCTAATTTCAAGAGCATTAGTACCACTCATTAGTTCTCCTCGTCGTTTATCGGTGCGAAATCGTGATGAAGTTTAAAAAAGTAACAACTGATTTGTTGCCACGAAATATAATACGTCTAAGTAATTCACCTTATATTACTGCAACTGTTTTAACAAAGAAAAAAGTTGGAGAAACACTAATATGTGTTGACTTTATGGCTTTAAAAAAATATATATTAGAGAAAATTTCCCCCTTCTTTTAATAGAAGATTGTATAGAATATATTGCTGGCAAAAGATGGTTTACGCTTCTAGACTTAAAAGATGGTTTCTTTTATATAGAAATATATAAGAAATCGACCGTATACTTCATTTGTAGCACCTATAGGGAAATATGAATAAAGAATGCTCCTACAAACGTTTTGTGACAAATATATATCGAGACCTAATAGAAAGTATATAAATATATAAATATCCAGAAAAAATTGAAAGCAGTCGGAAAAAGGCGAAAAGTCGATAATAGCCGAAAAGTCGTCTGTACTAAAATTGAAAAAAGTCAAAATGTCGAAAAATTATTTATTTATTTATTTTTTTTTTTCTTGAAAATTTTAAACTTTTTTCCTGCCAAAAACATATTTATTTTTACTTTTTTGTAAGTAATTATTAATAATTAATTTATTATTTTAGCTAATTAATTAATTAATTAATTAAATTTTTTTCCAATTAACTCAACACACAACATAGGATGCTTTCAGCGTTAGCAAGTCAATTGAAACTTTTTACTTCTTTATGAATGAGTATTGTATCAAGGTAAGATTACGATTAGAGTATCAAACAAGTAAGAAAGTCATGTACTGGTAAGCCTAATTATATCCCAGCAGAAAGCGAACTTTTAAAAAATTTAAAAAGATATAGAATCCACTATCAGGAAATGGAGAAAACAAATAAAATAATTAAAACAATGCAATATCTAATAATAATTATAATTAACAAAAATAACAAAACAGTTCAACAGGAGTTAGGAAATCGAATTTTTTAATGAGATGTCATCACTTATTTTTGATTTAAGTTGACATTTATGTATCGATTTTAATAAAATATGACTCGTTCTAATTACAACATATATATCATATACAACTTTGAGCAGATTAAAGAATTATGTAAACATAACTGGAAGATAATATAGTTTAAAATGATGGTATTTCATTAAACCAAATTGGACAATTTTTGTTCGAGATATGTTGCATTATGTGATGCATCTTTATTAATTATTCTACATTACGGTTTATCTGGATTCAACTATATTCAATTGAAGAAAAAAGTGATTTATATTACGTTATTTACACATACATACGTTATTTGACATACAAATTGACTGAGAAATCCCGAGTCGCAGGATCAGTGTTGCCCTATGTTATTTGTGTAAAATTTTATCGTAATACCTTCTCAGTACAAAAGGCTTTAAAATTAATGATTTTAGCTCTATGTTGTCAGCTAAAAAACAACTGCTGAAGTAGTGAGTTTTTATGATTCTTATTCGCTGCTTTAGTGTAGCTCTTCTCTTATATGTTTAAAAAGACTTACAAAATTTTATATTTTTTAAAATATCGAATAATACATTTTGTTAGTTATGAGTAATAGATGCAAACTAATAACCAGGAATTGCTAAAATATGTATATTCCATTATAAAAATAAATTATTTTTTAGTTCGGGATATTAAAATATGTTGTATGACTAGGAAAAATATTTCATTAATTCGAAAAAAAGATATTTCTGAAACATACGTTTAGAATAAGTACAAATCCCAAAAATTAAATTTCAGTATACTTAACGTTTATATTTTTTTTTTTTTTATTTTTACCCAGATGTTCATTCATAATTTCAATCGTATCAAGAGGAATGAACTAATTTAGGACAAAGTTATTGTGAACAATAAATAAATACATAAATAGTTACTTTCTTTCTTTGTTTCAATTCTATAATACTCGAGAAAACAAACCTATAATTTTACTATTAACTATATAGGAACAATATTATTAACAAAAACTTATGGTTGTTTATAACATAACAACCATAAATCAACAAAAATATTCCTTTTTAAGTAAACGAAAAGTACTTTTTAAAAATACCTAAATACATGTTTAGTACCTTTCTAACATTTGTTAAAAAATATATATCCAAATACATATAAAAAATAAACTTTACTCTCTTGGCCTTAAATAGAAATGAAGCACTCCGTTAAAAAACAAAAGTAGAAAAAACAAATACTCGTTTATTTGATTTTCTAACACTTTTAAAATGTATCTGAATAACAATAAAACGAAACATAAATAAAGTCATGGCCTGAACAGTTTTAGTTATTGTTTCATCTTCTGCTCATTTTCTTTCTTACTTCTCTTCCACAGTTCCAGCCATTGAAAAAGCATTTAATGACGTATTTGGTACCGAAAAGGCGGAGCTGTTTGTTAAAACTTGTTATATTTTGTTAACACCGTTGAAACGGTTAACAATTTCCCCTTGAAACGGTTAAAAGAGAACATTAACAACAATAGGTATTGAGCACACAAAGCAACACAATTAGCTCTCACAAATATGCTCCCGCTTCAACTCCCCATGATATATGTAACTTCCCCTTTTTGGTCTTGTTAAGAATTAACGAGAACAGTGCTTTTCAAACTGTTCGTAACTTTAACATTATTTTTATGTTGTATGTATTCACTGGAGTATAGGAAATATTTAGTATTGCCTGCTTTTAGACAGCATGCATTTTTTTTCTTATTAGGTCTTTAAGCAGATACAAAATCTCGGTTTATTTTTTCTCGTTTGTGCGTTATTTTGGGCTTATCTATTGTCGAGTTTTGCTTTCTTTTTGTGGGATTATTGAAGAATTTATTAAATTTTTTTTTTAAGGTCACATTGGTTATATGACTCCCCAAACGTTTGATTTTTTTCTATTGTTTCGTTTTTAAAAGAGGAGAAATTGTATGAAAACAGAACCCATCATGTTTTACAAATTTCAGCGCGTATTTTCATGTCTCAATTGTGTGGGTGCGTTTGATTTGACTTTATTATTTTTTTACTTGTGACTCTGCTGTGTTAAAAAAAAGTCTAACAGAAAATCCATATCGATTTGTTGGGATTTTATAAAATGAAATTTAAATTATTTTAGAAGAAAAATTTAATGTGTAGAAAGTTATGTGCTGCTTGCAAATAAAATTTGTCATATTTTAAGGAAATGGGGTTTTAGAAGTGCAGACATACGAGATGTATGCATTTTATGCGTTTTTTTGTACTTGAAAATTGATTAAAATAAATGTTTAGATATGTGTATGTTTAATAAGATATTAATATGTATTTGAAAAAGTATGTATTATATATTTTAAATTTATTAATATGGAAGTATGTATATAAGTATGTATATTAATTTAAAAAATATGTTGTTGTATAATATTTAAATAACTTAAGAAAATTTGTAACTAATTTCTGCAAACAGCTGAACTTTAATTTTTAATCAAATGCCTATATAAAATTTTCACAAAAAGCTGCTTTTAAAATAAATTTCTAAATATTAAATTTGAAATATAGACAAACACTGAATAAAATATAAATTAACATAACACAGGGCGACCAAAAAATTGTTTGCCTGTTCCATGGTACGTGTATTTCCCAGTCAATTCAAATACAGGTAATCTTGTTGTAATAAGCCTATAAATTACTATTTTCAATTGACTCTAGCTTTCGAGATATAAAATTATATGTGAAATTTAGGGGATTGCTCAACATATTGCAGTATATCCTGAGAAAAATTAATCCGATTTCACTAAATAAAATTTCAAAAAATTCGGACTCAAACCATCCATAACCTGTACTTTTATTTATTTAATTCACCAAATAGTTCACGGAATAAAGTCTCGGAAACTTTGTTATGTTGTAAAGAGCTTGGTAATGGCTTTTTTTCAGACATGCAATAAATGTGGATATTGTTGGCAAAATTCAAATCCATTCTTAAGATTTTCCCCGATTTGTTGAGAATTTCGGGATTCTTTATAACAAAATCTTACATTTTTCTACACTTCATCATTTTAAATGATAAAGTCATCAAACTATAAGAGATAAGTAGCACATCCAAGGTCTTATAAAGAGCTTTAAGAATATATATAAAAATTTTTTAAATCGGGTGAGAAACAAAAATTTTACAAGCGGTTAAAAAATTTCTATGTCAGAGGTATTCTAATTTGAGACACCTAACCTTTACTTCTGAGAGATCTGCCATCCGATTATTTCCAAAAATTTTCGATTCTGCCCCACTGTGCACTGTACCAATATAAGATTAACAACATAAAGGTGTAACATATAATTTATTGCAATAGGATTAACAATAAAAATGTTATGTTATTTTGAACTATGAGTATTTTTAATCAATTTTAACACATACAAAAACGTTTCCCTTTGTAAAAATTACAAATATTTGAATATTATAAAAACGGTTTTACATACTCGTACAATGTTTATAAAGTATACAACTGAAGAAGTCATAAGACCGTACATCTCGATGCGACATTACAAAGACATTAAAATACTTCTAGCTAGTCTTTGCAACAAGAGTTCGGCACAACAATTAGTACATTAAATACATTGGAAAAAAATTTTCAATCAATAAGTTCTTAAGTTAGGTTTTAAAGATAATACTGTCCAAATTTAGAGCAAAATTGCTAAATTATCAGCTTGTTTAAAATATTTATTTCAAATAAAATATACATTGAAATATTATTTGCTTACTTTTCAAGAATTTTAATTTTCAAAATTATTCTTACTTTTATTTATAAATAAATTGAACTTAGTTTTAAATATTTTATAGATATATAATTTGTCCCAATACAAACCCCTAAAACAGACCAAAGTGTTTCATTATGATTTCGTGTCATTAATCATATTCTTCCTAAGCTTTTTTATCTGTTAAGTTCTGAGAGAAACAAGATCCAAGTATAATAAACCGTCTATTGGATAACGCAGGTTATTTACATTAAATGTTATAGCTATTCTCATCACTTTTCTTGCACTATCTAAATGTAGCATTCACTAAAATACATAATTTCACCATATTCTTACCAAAAGTATTTAGATTAATAATAATTCTCAATTGCATTCTATTCATTCCTAGAAGGATCTTATTATAATTTACATTTGATGTATTCTTGCCACCGATTTGGCCATTAAGTTCCAAATTTCTGCTTTCTGTTCTAATTAATTGTGAATAGGGATGAAAAAATTCTCGTTTTCACATTTTCTGTGGCAGGTTCACACTTCTTTTCAATATTTCACTCTCTTTACTGTTTCCTAAAATGTTATTATGGCCTGGTACTAGGGTTGCCAGATGGGCTGGATTCGGCAGGATTTTCCAGACCCTTCGAGCTAAAATAAAGTTTATCAAGCAAAATATATAATTTTTTTAAAAATAAATCAAAATCGATAATTTGCAAAGTAGATACGAAAAACAACTAATTATAAGGTAGATTGAAAATTGTTTAAATTAGTATTTGAATCCTCGTAATGAAGTTTTGAACTTTTAAAAAAAATAATTAAAATTGAAAGATACACACGTATTGAGGAGCCGCAAAACAAAAAATATTTTTTCATATTTATTGGTCCATAATTTTTACGAAGCATTATTTCCGAGTAATTAAATACATATAAGGAACTTACAAATCGATCGAAATGTTTTATCTTGCTTTTTTAGCTAAACGTACATTAATAAAATCTATCAAAAGTTCGGAATTGAAAAGTATTTTTTAAGTAAATTTTCAGTGAAATATCGTCGGCGCGCTGTCGAAAAGCCCTATGTGTATTTGAACAACTTGTCAGGAGAGCACAAACATTAATTATGTAAAATTACACATTATTACTTTTTATAACACCGAAATTAATCCAGATATTTGAAAAAATATTAAAATTAAAAATGGACGATTAATAAAGCTTTAATGGTCCAATAAAAAATTCGGAAAATTACACATAGGAATTTTCGTCAGCGCACGGACGATATATTGCATTTTAAAATACCAAATTCATATTATTAACAAAGTGCCAATATTCTTTTATAAAAGAAATTTTTTTAATGTTCCACTTTTTTCCAAAATCCAGCTTTTTTATCTCAAAAGTCCATTTTTTGTGAATCTGGAAATGACAAGCCTACCTGGTACCCAGCAAAGATTAATATTATGCTGTTCCTACCGAGCGAGAAGCTCTTTGTGATAGCTGTTGATTACTTTAGACTTATTACTTTTTAGTACCTCAAGGGCAACTTGACAATTAATGAAAAAGCTAATATCACATCTATGAATTTGTAACATTGATATTTGCCTTCCTAAGGTGGCAATAGCATAAACTTGTGCTTGGTAGATACTGCAATCTGTTCTCAAACTATAAACAGGTTTCAATTCTAACTTTTGGCAATAAATTCCACAACTACCGCCATTAATAATCTTAGATCCATCAGTGCAAAAATTCAATTTTGAAAATGTAATTCTTTTAACTAGCCAACTATTTAGTGAAGGGAAAACAGCATTTAGTTCTCTTTCAATTACATTACACTGTGAGGCAGGATCGACAATTTTTGGAAATAAATCTGTAACTTTCAATCGTTTGGATGGATTTACATAAAATTTCACATAGGCGTGGCAGAGGAGTGTATAATTTTAAGTTTAAAAACGGTGCTTCCCAGACCCTTCTGGAGCGGATCTATGGGGTCTTAAAGTGGGTTACCTCTGACATAGAACATTTTTAACCACTATCAAAATTTTTGCTTCTTACCCGCTTCCATCATCCCAATGCTCGTGATAAGATTTACGAAAACAATATTTGCATGTAATATTTATCTCTTATATTTTTCGTGTTATTTTCATTTGAAATTTTGCAAGATATTAATCCAGATTTTTCCATACATGTCCTAACATTTCCAGCACATCTTATATAATTTTGTTCTATCGAATAATGATGTCGTCTTCAGGATATTTATATCGAATAAAAAAAAATAAAAAACGATTTGAGAATTGCAAAAGTTATATATTTTTTTTTCTGATTTTTTTGCCTAAAAACTGTCTATACCTTTTTTTCTTGGTTTTTACCAAAATCTTTAATTTTTAATTTTTTTTACACTTCATTATTTCAAATAATAAAGTCAACAATCACAGCAAATTTTGTTAGCATTTCTTTAACAAGCAAAGAAATCATAATCCGTAACTATCATTCATGTTTGGGTTTATGATTCCCTCAACCATATAAGATATTATACTAATCGGAACATAATGTGATTCTAACAGAAAAACATATTATTGTTCTCAATATTACAATCATAATATAATGAATTTTTTAAATTATTTTTAACCATAATATAGTCACCACAAATATTTATTTTTTATGTGTTGGTTTTCACAACTATACTGCATTAACATAACATCCAAATACAGTGTATTTGTTAAAATATAATTTTTTATTTTATTTCAAATATAAATTTACAAACAATAAATTTATTTAAAAAAAAATTACGTTTAAGACACTCCATCTTTGTTATCCACCTTATTCACACACCTAGAAAAAAATTAAAAGAATTAAAAAAAATAATGTTTGCGCATTTGTACACATAGAATACATATATATGTATATGTATACTAGACTGCTAAAAAAAAACACTAGTTTCGAACTCCTCCTGGGACTGCTCTTTTTTATGTAAAAATATAGTGTGCCAAACCGATTAACCGATTTTCGGATTAACCGAAAACCGGTTAATTGTTTTCTGGTTTTTTACAAACGATGTCGGTTTCGATTTTCTTTAATTTTCATTTTCTCCAAAACCGATGTTTTAAAGGCGTTTAACCTTTTTTCCCACAGCATTTTATTTAAGTTTTTATAGAAAAGTTCGAAAAAGAAAAATTACATGACTAAAAACAAGAAATGTCATGGAATTTGATAAGTGCAATAAAAATGAAAAACAGCTTATTTAACTTGGACAATTCTCCTTAAATGTTTGAAATAAATAGAACTATTAAGTGCGCAAAAAAAGTGTGGTTTAATTTTTTCCTTAATAACGTTTGATGTATAAATATACCATGTATAAATATACCCACTCAACCAAATTGCCCAAAACTCCGATCAAGTTACAAGTTTTATTAAAACCCAATAAGAAATAAATCATTATGTAATATTTAAAACTTTCTTTCATAAAAACATAAATATTCTATTGGAATAATTTTTATAACCAGAATTTTATGCGCTAATTTTTTTCTAGCTTCAGTGCCGCCATTTTAACACTTTCAATGCTAGATTTAACATTTGAAAAGGCTACCATACACTGAAAATAATAATTCTGAAGAAATAACTCTGATGACAAATTGTTTATAAATTGTCATTTGAATTCAATTTTACAAGAAACAAGGGCAAAAGAAAGTATGAATTTTCTTTACAAAATAATTTATCATTGTTGTTTGCTGGCGTAGAACAATTTATTATAAGTTTTTAGACGATTTAGCATCTTTAGAATTACAATCTTCTGGCAACACCGTCGTGATCACTTCTAAGTATTTAATCACAAAATAAATTTTATTTAAAGTCAGAAAGACATATTTTAAAATAACAAGATTAGGAATAAAAAAGTAAAGGAATGTAGTTAAGTGAAATAAATAAAATTAATAAAATAAAAAAATAAAAGAAAACAATTTTAAATTAAAAAAACCAGCCTTTTCCAGAGTCCAAAACCGAACAACCCGTTTTTTCTAAAATGAGATTTTCCGGTTAAGCCGAAAAGCGGTTTTCTAAAGAAGTCGGTTTTTTGGATCCCTTAGAATCAAAACCTAATTATTGACGTTAAAAGCCTTCACAATTTTTAGAAATACCATTCTATCAAATTGCATAATTGGATGAAAAATGCACTTCTTTGTGACCATAATGACTCATATGTTCCAAAAAATCAAACTTTCGTATTGAAAAACATGGTTTTAAGTACTTATCAAAATTTTGATATGAAATAAGTAAAAATCAGAAGGATCTATATTGGTTTCTATTAAAAAATAAAATTAGGTCTCTGATATCCATAAACGTGTAAAATATTTATATTTTCTTAAAGAATTTTCTATTTAATAGAGAATGAGCTATTAAGCTTTAAAAAAAATAGTGAAATCAGATGAAAAACAAAAAATTAGCGAATGTTTTAGAGACTTTCCTGTCAATTGTGAAAAGCCATTTATTCACTCCTGAGGGGTCTGTAGTATACTATTGTAAGCATTTTTGTGTAAGTAAGATTTACAGATTTATTTTTAATATTCAGCTAAAATGCAAAAGGGCCACTCAGCACTTTTAAACATTTTTCAGGAGAGATAAAAAACTTAATAAGTTTTCAACTCATTAAGTTGTTTATGGTTCTACATCTTAACACAAAAAATCACATTTTAAATTGTGAGTTCTGGCAAGTTTACTTAGTTTAATGTGGAATAAAATTTGCTTTCGAGTTTCTGTAATGAGGTATAACAAAGTGAAGATTTTTGGCAATAGAGGCATAAATTTTGTGATATTATATATTTTAATTTAACATTATCAATTAAAGAAAACTTTTTTCATTTTTTGGTTGTTTGACCCTTTTGCATTTCAGGTGAAGATATATTTGCCAGCTGTTACAACTTTTGAAGTCAATATCAGACATGTAAAATATAAACGCTTGTAAGGGCGTACAAAGAATACAGAATATGATAAAAACCTTAAAATTCACTAATTTTTACATTTAGTCAATAACTGCTACGGTTTCGGTAAAAATTTTGCATACGGAAACAAAAATATGCTCTTGAAATGTAGAGAAAAAGAAATATATCCTTATATTTTGCTATAATATGAACAGAAGTGAATGTTTTCTTAGAAAAGTTAAGTATATTAATTAGTTTCAAAAAGTGGGCGTAAAAAGAGAAAACAGATCATAAAGTTCATTTTGAATTCTGTTTGTGCATAATTTTATCTGCACCAATTAAGTGGTGGTTAATGCAAAAATAAATTATATGTTATAAAAAGTGGGTGTAAAAAGGGGCCGCGGCATTCAATAAATGGAGGTGCGTGGTTTCCAATAAATAAATTGTATAAGCTACAGTTCATTCAGAACTATACGTGTGCCAAATTTCATGTAAATCAATTCACTGGTTGAGTCAAAAAATGAGCAATATTAGGTAAAACAATATATTAAAAAGTGGGCAAAAAAGGGGCGTGGCATCGAAAAAAATAGGTCCTATAAGTCTATATTATTTCTGAGCTATATGTGTGCCAGATTTAATGTGAATCGATTCAGGGGATGAGTCAAAAATGAAATAAAATGAAGTAGAATATCATTTTCACAAAAAATAGGCGTAAAAAGTGTGTTATACAATATTCGTCCATGTCCCTTTCAGTGTTAGATAGCATTAAAATCAGTTGGTTGGTTTTAAATAGAATGATTTTTAGTGTTAATCGTATCAAATTTTCATAATTGCGATCATTTCCAAACCAATGCATCCACAAAAGTAAAATAGTTAATATCAACACAGGTGACTTGGAAGATTTGATCTGTATGAACATTTATTTTTTCAAGGTATTTTTCTTGGCTTACTGCTAATTATTTTTGTTGATGAAAAAGTGGTAATCGGGTTTCCACACCGATTAAGAAGAGTTTAAAAACTGATGATCTCGAAAGTTCAATTGAATAATTGACTAATTGACTGCTGACAAAAATTCATTTCAACCAACATTCCTACGTACCATTAATATTGTATATTTAGCGCTATTTTCTCAATCGAAAATTTCATTTGCTAACTTAAAGTCAACTTCACCACTTCTTTCTACTCACTCCACTAAAAGTAATCAAATGAAAATTCATTCAAATCTAATCTAAGACATTTTAATTGAATAATGGAATAGCCCTTTTATTAGGAATATTTTACATTACCCATTTTAATTGTTTTCTTTTTTTTTTTTGTATTTCTATTGTTTTAAGACATTTTAACTAAACGTAGACGTTCGTATAAATATACACTATAAATACAAAATTTGTACATAAAATATTGTGTTGAACAATTAAAAGTAAAGTGAAATTATTTTAAAAATGCAAAAATACATTGAAATTATTGTGCTATTGTTAACAAAAGTGTAACTAATTGTAAGACATAATTCTTACATTAAATTAACTACATACATACAATGAAACATATATGATTACATACAACATACAGATGTAATACTAAATACAACTTCTGTTCAAGACATAGTACATATAAGCAAAAAATCCCACTTGCCACATCCACGGATAAGTATTTTATTTTATTATTCTTAACCCATTAATACAAAATTAACTACAATAAGAAATAAATATTTTAAATATCTTTACGTACATACATTAGAAATGTACACTCGGAAAAATAAATGAGTAAAAACTTTGGAAATAAATAGAAAAAACTCGTTTAAAAAGTAAAACAATTACTTAAATTTCCATCTGTTTAAAATATTCCTAGTTCTGGTGAAACTCAGATCTAGCAAAATCATATACATTTCCATTATCTGATACAATCGCGTCCAACCATCCATATGTCTGTCTGTCTTAAATTGAAATCTTTTGATCATTTCATAAAAGTTAATTAAATCCGAATTACTGAACTTATAAAAATGAAATTTGATACACTGACAGTACATATTATTTAAAGAAATTTAAACCACATTACATCTTTACCAGATGTCATGCCTCTTTTTTTAGATTTTACATAACTACTAAAGATATAAAATTTACACTTATATGTATGTATATGTAAGTATTTTATCGCTTTTTTATTGGATAACACCTCCCTTTACGCATACTAAAGAAAATAAATATTGGGTTATATTTGTGATAAAAAAAAATGAAAAAAATGGAAAAGTACATGCTACTCGTATTAGAAGATCTATCCACACTTTTGGAAACGACGAATATATGGATA
Organism: Protocalliphora azurea; assembly: GCA_932274085.1. NCBI lineage: Eukaryota > Metazoa > Arthropoda > Insecta > Diptera > Calliphoridae > Protocalliphora > Protocalliphora azurea. The sequence goes on along the minus strand of OW026522.1, from coordinate 74,547,247 downwards.
TAATTTATTATAACTATCTTTATTATTTTTTAACTAACTAAAATTTCTTGAGTGTACTACCTCTAACACTTGCTATTAATATCTTCAAATCAAAGAGTTAGGCGTGTATTTCGTTCGGTGTGAGTAGATGATTTTTTGGGATGGGGTTGTTTTTAAAATCTTTTAGTGGAAAGAACAACTCTTTCACATTGTTAAGACATGTTGTAACACACAATAATGTAACAAATCGACTTACACACAATCTAACATAAAACGACAACAACATTTACAATGAAACTTTTAACTTTAAACATTGTTGTAAAAATTACAACAACGACAAAAAACGACATTATTCCTATACCACTACTCACACTCTACACAAAATACATGCCTTAACCTCGTTTACACCTTTTGTTTTGGGACTATTAATATGAACTTGTGCCAGTGTGTATGGCAGAGTATGTATGTGACGAAAGAAGAAATTTTAAAGTATTCAAAAATTGTTTAGAAAATGAACAAACATCCTTAATCCTTTCTAAAGCTTTTAACCGAACAGCATTGACTTTAGGTAGTACAAATGTGTGTGTATCCCTGCTAACATTTTCTATGGAAATTTGAACTAAAGCGACACATCATGTAGTTAAGAACTGTTTAATATGATATCATTTTCTTATCAAAGAAGAGTCACCAAAGTTCTATCATTTTTTAGATTACACTATTTAGTACATTTAGAAGTGTAAAAAAGTACATCAAGAAAGTATCGAAATATAATCGATTTTGTATAATAAAGATATAAATAATATTTTCAATTATAATTGAGCTAAATGCTTACCATATATCTAAACACACTATAATAATTCAATATAATTTTAAATTGAATATGAAATATTTAAAGACAAAAATCACTAATTAAAAATTAAAAATATTTTACAACAACATTGATCACTTTAAAAGTTATACATTTACTGAGGGAAATTATGTTGTAGTTGTTCTTTTTTTTCTCGGGAATGTAAGATCAAAACTCGACACTAATGTGTCTTGTTATTGTAAATTTATGTATTTTCTACCTTCGAACATCTAGGGGTGTCAAAAAAAGACCTGTTTTAATGGATGGATGAAGAAACTTTCTTCCAAATGCTGACAGGGACTTACCAAGTAAACAAAAAGTCAAACGTTTAAAAAATGTGGACTTTTTCATTTGATATCAAATATAATTTAAATATTTTCTTCATCAATATCACGGAAACATTTTACAGCACAATAATATATATGTAATTGTTGAAAATATTGTTATTCGGATTCGTTCCCAAATTTTCAACGTTTAAGAAGATTTTTGTTACCAACCACTTAGTTTTTTGTTTGAGAACAGATCTGTGTGTTTGCTGGGTTCTTTTTAATGGAACATGTGTGTGAGTGAATTATTTTATTTTAATACATAAATTGAAAGTGATTTTTAAGTAAAAGCTGCGTCATATATTGTTCTTTTTTTATCATCCAAACAACAATAGCAACAACAAATTTAATACAAAAACAATTTTTATTATCATCTATGTATATTAGACTACACATGAATACAAAATTTTTCATTTTGCTTGCTCCACCGGCAGTTTCTGGTGGATGAGAATAAAAAAATAATATGTTTGTGAAAATTGAGTCGATCCGTCATAAACCGGACAGTAGACTTTGACTTTTATCCTACAAAAAGTCTTAAAAGTAAATAACTTTAATCTTTAATTTAACATATTGGAAAGAAACTAAATAAGCTCTTTTATTCGGAATAAATAATATATATATATATATATATATATATATTGACTGATTGATGCACAATCGCACATCCCAAACGCTGTGTAGGGGGTAAAATCGAAAAACTTTGATCTCTTAAACCAATATAGATAGAAAAAAATTATACCTATCGTTATTCATTTAAAATATAAGCGTACTTTTTCCGAAAATCGGTCCTTTAAGGGAGAAAACTGGTAAAAAAAAGAGTATTTTCGTACTTTTCTGGAATCACATGTGTCTTCTAAACCAGTAAACATTAAAATAAAATTTATGTGGTATTTATAATTTATCGAAAAATGACAAATACAAGTTCTGTTTGGATAAGAATTTAAAATGGAGAATTTTATGGTACTTTTTTATTCTTCTAAAGATACTTTTTGAATTTTTTATTATATTGAACCCAAAAACATAAAATAAAGATCAATGGTCCTATGTGAGTAAGAATTCGAAAGGCGATTTTGTGGTACTTTTTGATTTTTTTACTAATTAAGCTAAAAACATGAAATTAAAGATATATAATTCTATATGGGTAAGAATCCATAAACCTTTTTATTCAAATTCTTCTCTACTAAAAATAATAATGGTAATATATTCATATTTTTTGATCCTTCAAAATTTTTAAGTGTAAAAAAACTGGTACTTTATTGGTACTATATGAATCGTGTAAACCAAAAATCATAACATGTGTTATTTAATGAGGAACTCATAAAGCGTTACGAAGTGGTACGATATCCGACTGCTCGAATATTCTTTTTTTAAATATAAATCTGGAGACATGAAGTTGGAATCATTAGAACGAGAGATTGTGATGCATTTTATTCATTTTCTGAAGACATCAATATTATAACTGTTTTTTTTTTTAACTTTTGGTATTACATTTTATTTTTTCTCAATAAACAAAAAAGCTACCAAGATTATATTTGGTCTATATAGGAGTTTCTCAAGTTTGCTAACGCAGTCGCGGGTTAAATGCTGAATAAAAGAGCTTATATAGTTTTTTTTCTCCAAATGTTAAAGTAAAGATTTATAGTGCAATAAATAGTTTAGTTACTTTTTAGAGACCTTTCTTAGAGCATTTTTTAGTCCCGTCTACCAGAAATTGCCGGTGAAGTAAGCAAAATCAAAACTTTTGTAAATTACATAAATTTCACCGGTGGTCTAATGTATATGTATGTAAAGATTACCTCTGTGTAATATCACATCTATATATACATATTGAAAGTGCGAAGGGATTGTGATTTTTTACATTACTTCTTGTGCATGTTAAAATAATGAACCTAGCAAAAAAACTGATTATTGTTGCTGTTCATTGTGTAACATTTGCTACAAATTATCTTGTACAACATGTTGACACTCTTTTAGTCCTTGTTTCTCTTCTTCTACTTCTCTAGAAGTTACAAGTAGAATAGAATATAAAAAGAACAGGCTACATTTATAGTCCTGAAAATGAACTAATTTAAAAATAAAAAGAAAATTTATTACAGTTTAAAATAAAAGTGGTTTTAAATTAATATTAAGCATACCTACGTGTATGGAGTTAGGAAGGGTTAAACTTTTATTGCCTTTGCTTCTAGCAGCAGTGGCACAGATGGGAAAATTATAATCTAATAACATCTTAAAACAATCCTTAAACACATGTATCACAAGATATAGAATTTATACATTAGGCTAAATCAATTGCATCTTTAGAAACAATACTTATCAGACGAAGAGGTCTGAAACTTAAAAATCGAATCTTAAACGACTCAATTACTAAATTCTGGAAATCATTCTTGGATAGAAATCTCACTTAGAATCGATTTATTTTCTAATCGAAGAAAAAAAATTATGCTTGAAGAAGAGGGTCACCTTAATTTGCTAGTTAAAACTATCACCGTATTTGTGTTTCAATTGGCGTTTTAATGGAATCATGATCTCTCACAATTTTTACTTAGATGCTATTTTTCTTATTACATTATGAAAAAAGATTCCTGCAGAAGTGCAACCAGAACAAATGAAATTATCAATCTAAAGGCTAGATTTGGAAACTTTTTTCTGTAAGGGTAAATGATTTTTTTTTTGTCGTCTTTGGTGTAACAAAGTATTTTTTATGTCCTTGGTTAGATAAAGCTTGATAGAAATGGAATAATTCACCGATAGCCGGTATGTCTGCATGTAACTAACAAATAGACGCATCGAGTTTCCAAGAAGAGTACGTCGTCATGGACTGTATAACTTCTTTCAATTAACATGGTTCTTACAATATGTTAATGAGTTTCTGATCGTGACTACCATTTAGCAAACGAACGGACTGATAGTTTAGAAATAAATCTGCAAACTTCCAATCAACTGTACTGCGGAAAATGCTAGAATCTGATCATAAATAGTTTTTGAATATGTTTGAAATTTTATCAAATTTTTTATTTACTATTATCAGGAGTTATTGTGTGTCCTAAAATATTCGCTAAATTTAATATATTTCAAATAAAAAATTTGTCAACAATAGGCTAGCCCAATTTGAAGAATATTATTTTCGCATCTTAAACTTTAAGAAATATAATTTATACCATTTTAGATGGAGAACTTAGCGTAAATTTAATTTTTAGTCATATATTTTAAAAATAATAGAACCATGATTAAAATTCTTGTACAGATTACATTAAAGTGCTTAAATTAATATAAAACGAAAGATTGATATATTGAGTACTGGATCTTTTGAAATTTATTTACGGATATCTGCGGATGTAGCGGATGTAGATGTAATTAAACATTGCCTCTACGTCGGACGAACTAAATTATACCACTAAAATGGTTTAAAATAATATGGCAAACATATTTTTTGCATCTTCATTATGATTACTCAATTGACTTTTGAATTATTAATAAAAATGATTGTACATCTTTTGTACGAAGTATTTTATTTTTTTAATTAAAATAGAATATCTTTAAAAAAAACAAAAAAGAAATATTTACATTGAAATGTATTACTTAACACTACTAGTCCGGTAAAATAAGGGTTCCGCTTCAGAATTTTATGGAGAGAAACTAATTTTGGCATATAACTTTGTCTTGGTATTTTATACTTGCTGTTAAAAGCCATCGATAATCATGTATACGCTATGCGAAGTATTGGCGATAAAGGTCGCAATAAACAGTTTTATTGTGCATGGCACTTGTTTTGGTGCCATTACAATATTTATGTGGACTTAAATTTCCTACAATTTTGCTGAATCACATTTTCATGCGTCATCTTTAGATTTGGAATTATAGCACATCTTATGTACCATTTAAGGTTTTTTTGTATCCGCTTTATTTTAGGACGATATATTAAAATTGAAAGGATAATTATACCACCCACTGTACAAAGATATGTACTTAACTTATATTACGCAAGTTGATGGAAATAAAATTTTAAATTTCATAAAATCTTAGAGCAGTTATAGAAAATATCGGACTCAATTTTCATCCAATTTCATCCAAACTTGCTTCCTTAGTTAAACAACAAAATAATAAATCATATAAAAAAAATGCATGTCATTGTCTTTTCCGAGCAGAAGAATAATATTAATAATTATTATTAAAAGTGATAAACAAAGACTAAATATATAATCTAATGCTCGTAAATTATTATTATGTAATTTTTGAAGTTAACGAAAAAAAAAATTTAAAAACACAATTGGTCTTTAAGACTACGTGTCCACTGGAAAAGCTTAACTAACAAAGATTTTATTATAAATACAATATTTAAAGTTTCTCCAAAAACCAAGTTTGAAGTACGCACTTTTTTTTAGATCATTATTTTCATTGATGCCGAAATTGAAAACCTATTGTGTACTGTGTGTGGCGTATTTATCTTCTCTTTGAAAAACTGATTCCCGTATAAAGGTGAGTACCCTGTATATATTTTTGTGATTCTTAAACAATCATATATACATGCTGTATTTCATATCTCTTCCTATGTGCTGTCCCCTTGGTTATAAAGGTCAATTAGAAGAATTCCCTACTTTGAACATCTCGAAAAAATTACTGTTTTTATCGAAACTTGCAGTTAAATAAGTATAAGTGAATTTATTTTTAAAACTACATAACCATTTGGATACTACACACAGTCATTCATACATTTTATCATTTTATCGGGAAATATATAAATAAAGCTAAAAAATATTGAAATAATTAATTTGAACGCATCTTTGGTATTTTTATTCACGAAAGCATTTTCGTAATTAAAATTTATTTTATTTTTCTCTGTGTAGAATTAGAAGTTAGTAGGGCTCAAAAATTAAATGAAATGTAAGTACGAATGCCTTTTAATCTAACAATCCCTAAAACGAATCCTATTTTATTCTCCAGCTTATATCTTGATACATCACCTAGTTCCTCATAAATCGAAACTATGAACAGAACTGTACAATATGTAGGTATAATGGTGATTTGGAGAAGGCTACGGTGCCCTTAATACTTTGAAGTCTGTTCTATTTTTCCATGTATTTTTCCGTTTTCTGTTATCCCGCTATAAGCATCAAGCTTACACCATTTTAAAATATTTTATAGTTTTAATGGCCACCTTATAACATTTTTCAAAAATTTTCTTTAAAACAAATACTACAGATACATAGAAAAAACTAAAATTATCCCTAAAAACATTTGAAAGATATCTTCCTGGAAGAAATTTACGCAATATCTTCTTTTTATTATTTGGACGAAAATCATCAAAGCAATATTTTTCTAATATTGCATTTTTATCAGTTTAAAGAAAATTAGGCAATAAACAACAAAAAATACTCGAATATAAAATTAAAAAATTTTTTATTATTTTTATCCTCAAGATGTCGCCCCTTTTTCAGTAAGATGATTATCAACTCCGCAATAAATCGATAATACTTTTATTTTTCAGTTACAGTTTTTTCATTTGTTAAAAAATTTGTTTGTCTTTTACCAATAAAATTGATATTTTATGTGAGCGTTTCAGTTTTCGTGCTTTAAGATTTAAGCGCGTACATGCTTTACAAGATATAAAAGATTTCTTTATTAGATTATTTCAAGATTTATTTAGTGATAATTTTTTTATATATTTACTACATCTTCCAGACGATTATCTGTTTTTTTTTTTCACCTAAATGATTATCTAGCAATATTTCCTATTTTTCTTCTTATTACTTAGATGTATCGCCTGTGACGCACAATCTCTCCCGATGGGGGAAACTTCCACAAAACTTTCATATTATTTTTCTTGTAGGGACATTATACGAGTATTATTTGCTGTCTAAATACTACTACTTCATTTATAATTTTTTCTATACATAACTTATTTCATATATAAATTCCCAAAAAATACTAATAAACGTCTTTCTCTTAACAATTTCTTTCATAATTAATTAAGCATTCTTCATAAATAATTTACTAATAAGAATAATATAAACAATTAAAATACGTTTTCTTAGTTATAACAAAATTAATTCTTCTCTTCCTAATGCTTCAATAGTTTTTCCCAATATCCGCTCATAATATTACGTACTTACGATACCATTCAATTATTTATTTTTATTTTTGCCATTTGAACCAAAATCTTTCAATTCTTAATCCCCCCTTTTTTTCTCGAAATACTTCTTTTGAATGTTTTTCATATGTATGTGTGTCTGTCTCCATTTGTTTAACAAGTTTCCTTTGTTTTTCTAACACAACTTTTGTTAAGATGACATATTTTTTATTTCAATATTTGTTTTTTTTTTTTTTCTGTTGATATCATGAGGAAATGTACGTTAATTGAAAATTTAATAAATGTCATTGTATTAATAATTCAATGATACAAAATAAATGCGATATAAGCTTCCTTCTTTTCCTGTTGACACATGCCATTTGCTGTTTGCAATTAAGTAGTTGGGGTGGGATGGAGTTTGGATATTAAATTCATTAATTCATTTGAAACAGATTGAGAATTTGGACTCTTATGATGGGGGACTTTATATATTTATAATATAGAGACTAAAGTTTTGTATAATCACTGGCAAAAGTTAGTATTGAAAATTGTATCATCCTCGCGAATAATCATGCAATATGTTAAAAATTAGATCGATAACGCCTGTTCGGTATTTATGTAGGGAATATATTACAAAAATATAATAAATACTTTTTTTTTTTTTTTGGTTTTGACTTTTTTCTTATAGTAGGTACTGGGGTATTCACTCGAATAATGTTTGCTCGATTAACCGACAAATTAAAATCGAATAACTGTTCGAGTAAATTAAAATTAAAGATTTCGATTAAAAATTTGTTCGAATAAATTATGTCGATTAATCGAAAAAAAACCCAGTTGGGAAAAATAAGTATAATTTTCATATATTTTGAATAACATTGAATGAGCTCAGTACGAAATTTTTAAAGTTCCTTTAAAAAGATGAAAATTAATCACTTTTTAGTTAATCACATAAATGGAAAAGTATGTCACGTTTTCACCATTAAAAATATAATTTTGAAAATTAAAACTTTAATTTCGAAAAATCTTAAAACACAAAAATTAATAAATATACATTAAAACTAGATCCAAAGGAAACGTGATGGAAATTTTAACACTTAAGAACCTAAACAAAGAAGCCTTTTTACCAATTCATAAAATTGATTTTTATGAGTTTTATAACTTCGAAAAAAACATATGTTCTACAACTCTAATCCGATTTTATCAAATGACGGCTCATTTTACACCTAATATTAGGAAAAAATAAGAAAAAAATATGTTTTCTAAAAAAGTTTCAAAAAATAAGAATAAAAATAAAAAATTGAGTTTATGTCCTTAAAATCTTTCACAGTTTTGCCATAAATAAAAATGTTTATATACTTTTTAAAACGGGTAAAATCTTTCCATTCTAATGCTGTTCAGAAAACTTAAATTGGATAATAGATATTCGAGATAAAATTTTTAAAGCCGCGAAGTACGAAAGAATGGTTTTTTGTTTGTAACTCCTGATTTTGGGGGTATATCTAAAATTCTAAAATTTGGATTTTAAACTATTCATCTATATCTATAAACTGCACTATGTTATATTCCAGTTTCTTCAATTTTTTTTATTTTATTTTACTTTATTTTGTAACACCGTGTTATTATGCTCCTAATTATTGAAATTTCTAATTGTATAAATAATATTACTATTTATGTTTCCGTTCATTGCTGTTTAATAAAAACTCTTTTAATAAAGACTCTTTTTTTATCGGGAAATTGACGATTTTTAATACATTTTATCTGGCAGCCCTGTTTGAAAGAAATTTGAATTCGATTTCTTTTTTTTTAACCAAATCAGGCAATTCGTTCTCTGGATAACTATGTTGCAATATATATAGTGCCACCTCATTAAGTCAATTCAAAAAAGTTATATATAGACTTAGAACTCCATAATCTCGTGTAGGAATCTGAATTTACTAACAAATCTCGTGTGCAAAATCAGTGTTGCACTGCGTAATTGAATAAAATCGACAAATTAAAACTCGTAATTAATTATTCATGTAACAATTATTCATCTCTTAAAGCAAAAAATTTTGTACTATTTTAAACAGCATTTGGCAAAATTGAATAAGCTATTTTCGCCCTTGTTTGAACCAGAATTGGAAAAGTAATTGGTTTTCGTAATTAAAATGAGATACATATAGTTTTTTTGTAAACTATATATATCATTTTTCAATTTAGATTTTAATAATACTCAAAAATCAAATAAACAAAATTCCACACATTTTATATAAGGAACATGTATGAAATTTTTTCCATAAATAATATTGTGTCTGCTTGTGTATATAAAATAAAATCCGACAAACAATAAGTTTAGATGAAATTAGTTTTTCGTAATATTACAAAAGTTTTATTTTTAGATGAATATTCAAATTCATTATAATATTTTGCAGTCATATGGTGTACTAGTAAGTACATGAATAAATATGAAAGAAATATAAAAATGGTTGTATATAAAAAATATAAAATTAATTATTTTTTATTGTTTTTAAAAAACTTTTATGAAAAATTATATGAACGCAAATATTAGAATGTGCGTTGAACCATAAGCCAAACAAATAAAAATTTAAATAGAAATTGAAATACATATATTTATTTACTTTGAAATGAAAAATATTAAACCAGACCAATTTCTAACAATTCGCAGAAATTACTAATAGCAATATGAGCGTGTTCTTTAAAACATCGACAACAATTTGAAATTGTTGTAACACCAACCGCCATTTAATTAATGACAAATATATGTTAAATGTCTTAAAAGTTGGTAACACATGATAGAAACAACTACAATTTAATAAAACAAAGGAAAAGCAGTGTATTTATGAATATGTTTCAAAATACTCATACCTCTATTGACGTTTTATACATCACAAAGTTCTTTAGTTTTGCCTCAATATACAACGGTAAACATTGAATAATAAACAAATGAGTTGAGGTAAAGAGGTTTAAAGGAATCCACATACAAACGAATTTTTAAATACAACATAATTTTTCAAAGACACAAGCAACTGAAAGCTTTTATTTCTCAATTTTCCTCCTTCATAGATTTTTCGTTATTTTGTTTAAAATACAATACAAATGTTAATCGTAGTTACAGACAGTTACATTTGCAACATGGTTATTAAAAGCATTTTACAAAAAGACGACAATATTCCAATGCAACATTTAAATACATTTGTTTTCAACACTTACAATCGGCAGAACATTTGGAATACTTATAAATTTAAAGGCAAAATAATTTTTAGATATATTTGTGAAAATTTTCAAATGAAAATGTTATTAAATGGAAAATAACAACAAAATACATTAATACCAACAATATAAGCAGAAACCTCAAACTTCAATGCCACACATATTTGTAAATGAACGCAGACATACAACTACTATACAAAAACTTAGTTGGCGTATTTCCGTTTCCGCTAGAGTACTCGTATGTTTCATTGTATGACTAACAGCAACAGCAATTTCATATACATACATACACACATACATACATACATACTCATGCAAACACCCTTCAAACATTTGGAAGGTATATTTATTGCCAATCGTCCAGAAGTTCTTTAAACGCAAAAAAAAAGTAACATTTTATTTTAAAAATCATTTGTATTTAATACTAATATTTTAATGGTAATTTAGGAAAAAATTATTGATTGATTAATACACATAAAGTATAGTTTCTTGTATGTTTTATAATTATAGTTAAGGATTAAATTAAGATTAATTCTATAAGTTTGAACAAAACTTTTCTTGAATAGAATATACATATAAATGGAACTAGCTTTTTTTTCTTGTAAAATCTATAAAATTCTTACCAACAGTTTAAATATCTTAGGGTAATTCAATATTTGTAATAATATTTCATTTTTAAACAAGTTGTATTTAAGAGAGGTCTATCTGCAAAATCGAATTCGAAAAAAATGATGCACGCTTTTTTCCATATTAAGACATGGTTTCTGCGCATTCTATAAAGATTTCCCCCCATATTTTGAACTTTATGACTAATGACCAAGACCGGAAGTTCATGCAAATGCATGTTGTTTTGCTTTTATTCCTATAACAAAATAAAATAAATATCTTTGCGAATTAGAGAATTTGCTTTAAAACGGCATCGATTTGTTAGTGCATATTAATGCATTTTGCATATTTTGCCATAAATGCATATTTTTGCATTATATATAGTGCAATATTCAATTTAAAATTATTTTTTGTATAGAAAAAAATAATTCTGAAGACTTTTGATAAAACGGCTTAAGTCTAAATTTAAAAATTTTCAGAAGAGCTAAAAATTGTTGTAAAATACTAAAAATATCATGGACAAATTAATATGTGGTAAGCCATTTCAACAGAACTAACAATCACAGAAGGACGTTGATTACTGTAAAAGGTGCGTCATCAGAAGGTTTCTTATTTATCTCCTAATAAGATGCGAAATTACACTGAATAAATAATTTCATTTCGGAGAAGTATTGTTGTTAAATATTCGACAAAGCAATATCAATAAAAAAAGTGTTTGGTATATCTGCCCTTGGATAGCTTAAAAAATAGACATGAATACTGACTTTTAGGATCAAATTTCCAGTCATTTATCTGAAGGCAAAACAAGTTCTTTTAATATCGAGTTATGTATATGAAACATATGTTTTGTTGTCATAAGTTTTTGTAAAACATAGAAAATTTATTAATTTTTTTCAAGGAAACTACCAATGATTATTCCGTCTAAGAGCACAATAGAAGAAATAATAAAATCTTTCCACATAATTTAAAAATGCATCCACCAAATCTATAGATGTTGAACGGTAATTTTCTATGTACAAAAGCTGTCTAAGGTCTTTACTATATATTTATTTTTAATTTAATATACTAAATTTATATATATATATATATTAATAAAAGTTAAGACACATTTTATCATTTTTAGTGGCTTTTTTAAGCGCCTAAAACACACTTTTTAAATGCATGAACTTCCTGTCCCTGCTAGTGACAGAACTATAACAAATAACAATTAAGAAACAATTTTCATGAAAAAAAATGAAAAAAAAAAATAATTTTGTTATAATTTTGTTATAATTTTAGTCTTATTTTTAATGATTATTTTCGTACCAATTAAAAGTTGTTCCTTAAAATAATTATATTTAATAAGTTTTAACTTGAATATCACATTTTAAAGAAATATATAGGAAAAAACTGTTTACCGGCTTTTTTTCAACATTTCCAACTATTTGAAAACCGGTTTCTCCAAAAATTAAAATAACCGATCGCCCCAGTATTGTCGCATTTTATTTTTTTTTTTTTTTTTTTGTAAGAAAGGTAATCTGAGAATAAACTATATATATTAAAAGAAATCTGTATTTGTTTGTTGTTGTTTTTTTTTTTCTTTTTTTGTACCTTTTATACAGCTAAACCGCTAAACCGATTTTCTTGAAGTTTTCTTCAAAATGAAAATGGGACGGATAGGATCAGGGTGCACGGAAAATATTAAATACCGTATATTTTAAGAACTATTATAGCAAAAGTCGAAATATTTGATAGGAATAACTTTCTTATCAACCTCCATATTTAAAATGAAAATTTTACGGATAGAACCAGGGGGAATGGTATCTCTCATACAAAACAATCATTCCTAATTGCATATCTAAAGACCTATAATGGCGAGAGCCCACGAATTTTGTAGGAACTAGTTTCTTATCATATTACCCTAATAAAATAAAAATAGCACGGACAGGTCCAAGCGAAGGGTTGCCCCTGTACGAAACAAATATTAATTTTGAATATCTAAAGTAGTAATTTATTTAAAGTCTTAAAAAGTTGTAGAAAAAATTTCATATCCAATTTTAAATAGGAAGGATATGCCGAGGGGTTGTAGCAACCCTCATATAGAGTAAATGTTAGTTATAGCATCAAAGATAGTAGCGAAACGTATCGGGTTACGCTAGTTTAGTAATAAAAGTTATAATAAACTTTATTTTTTAAAGGTACCGGAATTCACCAGAAGTTTCTCTTGAGAATTTTATTTGGAGTTCCCTAAATGCAAAATTATTTTTATGTAAAATGTTTCTTTTGCAATGTAGATATGTGTGAAATAAAAATAATTATGAAATATTGAACACAAAAAGTTAATTTTAATTACAAACTCGGAAATAGTAGAAGTGCAAAATCATCTTCTCGAAGAGCCTAAGGCGACACTTTTATGAGCGTCAAACCACGTGTCCTAAAGAACACTTTTTTCGAAACTTATAAAAGTGTTATCTTCGAGACTTCTTAAACACTTTTCCACGAGGAACAGTTCTTACCGACGGAAAATGATTTTTATGATACTTTGCCAATAGTTTTGGCGATGAATTTCAACTCTTCTTAGTGACTTTTTCAATATAAAATGTTTGCGGGGCATAGTCTGAAAGCTCATATGAAAATGGCTAAAAAATAAAATAAAAACTACAAGAAGCACAAGAAAACGGTAAAGAAACTACACACCAAACACGTTCGGTATACAACAATTTAGTGTTTGTTGTTGTATATAAAATCAACAACACCATCACCATTCAACTAAAAACTTGAAGAATTTTACAAATTTGTATTTTCGTTGGCGCTTTCTATTCCAGCCCCGGTTATTGTCATACATTTGCAAAAATGAAACATTTCTAGAGGAGTGTAGAATGGGAGTCAAATAACAATTTTTCACATGTGGTTGCTGAGTGGTGGTTGTGGATTTTTTTCTTTTATTAAGAGTAGTACTTATTTTCATTTATTTCTTTTTTGTTAGCTTGACAAATATTCAATTTGTTTCCATCTGATGGCAATTCAATGTTTCACTTAGAAACATTTTAAATAATGAATAGATTTTTGTATTTTGTTATACTATACATGTGATATAATTGGTTGAGAATAAAGAATAGATTTCATATGATGAAGGAATTTTTTGCAAGAAATAAAATTCAAGCTCCTGGCAAATAAATAAAGTGAATGATTTCAAAATTTCTATTATAACCTCCTCAAAACATTCGGAACCTAAGCGAAATTTAACTATTTCATTTATTTTAGGCTCCCCAAATATGTTTATTTATGTATATTTGTCTTTACTGATTCTTTCTTTTTCAGAAATTTATTAAAATCTTAACCTAAAATTTAAATAGTGTTGTCATAGTTATTGCAAAATCCAAAAAACGTAGGGTTCTTATTAGTAGTATTATCTAATAAAAATTCAATTGAGATCCTTGTGGCTGTTACTATTTCTGATGTAAAATGGTGCATCTGTTATTATTCTCTGTAATTTTTCAATGTTTGATGAAGACGCTGTTCCCCAGACCTTTATCTCATATAACTTTTATTACTGTTTTATATAACAGTACCTTATGTCCAACTCGGGTGAAATTCAGTTTTATTTGTGTAAATTTGGATTCTATATGACGGGTCCATGTTAGACGTCGGTCTAAATGAATACCAAGATAACTTACTTTTTCCTGTTTAGGGATTTAGATATTTCCCTGCGTAAAGTAAATGCAATATGGACACATTTCATATTATTTATATTTATCTTCAATTTATGTTGCCATGGGATATGGGATTTGTGTTATTCGAATGCTATCATAGGATTTGTATGCATAATTACAAGAGTAGTATCATCTGCAAAAGTTGATGTATGAGTCGTGAGGCTCTTGGGAATATCTTCCGTATATAGTATATAAAGAAAGGGCACTTAAATATTTCCTTGAAGTAATCCGCGGAAATTTTTCTGCGTGAAGAAAACATATCTTTTGATGCAATTTGAAAAGATGTATTTAGTATATAATTTTTTAGTAATTTATGAACTTTCTATGTAACCAATTTGGTCATTTAATGCATATGTCCGTCGTGATAGACTTTATCGAAAGCTTGAGATATGTCAATAAAAATCGCGGAGCAATACTGCTTGCTATCAAAACATCCTCGGATGACAGTTGTAATTCGATGTACTTAATTTACATCTCTTCCGGGTTTGGGTATCATTACTATTTCTGATAATTTTCAAGTGTCTGGAATTAATAAAATAAATCTCAGAGCCGAGTTTGGCAAGAAATTAATCATTGTACAGGTAATTTTATCAGTTGCGGGATATTTTCCTGCCTTTTACTACTGATTTCACGGCAGAGAGCTGGAACTTTAATAAATTGAGAATAGGGCTAATAGACAAGCCCCTATTATTTTGCGTAAATTAATTTTCTAAATGGCTAGCGAAAACTTCTGCTTTTTCATTAGAACTTTTTGCCATTGGCTATTTTGGAGGTGTACGAGAGATTCATATGCTTTGGATATTTTTTACTGCCTTCCATAGACTATAATCTGCTTTCTTAGTAGTGTCTAAATTTTACAGATATCTTTTTATTTTGTATTCCTTTTGATTCTTCATATCGAAGCGCAATCTACTGAGATATTGATTAAGTTTAGCTTTGACGGCAGATGATCGACAATCTTGCCATTGATGCCTTAGTTGTCTTTTTTTCCTAACAATTTATAATTTTAGTAATTTACACTAATAAATTATTAGAAAAAGAAAAAGGAAGACCCTGTAAAAACTATACGAGAATATAGGCAATACCAAAACTATTTTATCAAATATCCGAAAGCTGTTCCCACAGAAAATAAAACTTTAAGCTAGAAAACGAAGATATAAGGAACATTAACTCAGAAGTTACAGATGCAGAAAAACTGTATGTGTTAAAAGATCTAAAATCACGTCTTTGCTAGAACTAACACAAACTTTCTGATGACTCAAAATTGAAGCTCCGGATATTAAATGGAAGCGTCAGTCTTAAGCGAAAAATTTAATCCCAAGTACTCACTTCAACACTGTTACTGACATGTGGATGATTGTAAAATTGGAGATAAATTCGATACTGCTATAAACATTTCTTAGAACCTGAAAAGCCATAGAATGATATTACTAAAGATAATATTGAAAAGCTTTTAGCCTTAATCCCTAAAAGTTATTCGGAAATATAAAAAAAACCATGGTTACACAATAAAATACTGAACATTTCTTTTTTACATTTTGTCTTAACATTTTAAAGAGTTGTAAATGTTTTGAAATCTTGAACTTTTACTTGTTTTATAAAAAGTTGTATTTATTTATTTATTTTTTTCTTAATCACTTAAAATATTTATTTTATTATCTAATTAAAAAAATAAAACAAATATTTTTTGAAGTTAAATATGTTATTATTTTCTTTTCATTAGATAATAAAATAAACATTTTATGTTTTTAAAACAGGGGAAGCTGTTGTTTAAATTATTCTTAAAAATAAAAGAAAACCAAATTTTGATTGCTAAAAATTATTCTTTTTAGTTGCAAAAGTTTTGACCACCACGATATGTATACATTGTCTCACTAAAGTATCAGTATTTTCTTAATTTTTTTTAAAAACGGTTTTATTAAATGATTTAAAAGAATAACTCTTAGATTTATTATTTAAATTAAGTTTGTTTATATGATAATTTCAAATGTTGCCATTTTAGCCTTTTTAGGGCTAAATCTAGCCTTTTTTGTTCTGCTTTCAGGTTTAAAATTTTCTAGCTTTTTTGATTGATAAAAAATGGCTAAAATATTAGTATTCTAAAAACGAAGAAAATAATTTCACATTTTCTATTTCTAATTTAATTTTCCCAGAATCATCCATTTAGACATTTTTATGTATTTATTAATATTTAACAAAAATTTTCGCCTGCAGCGCTTCATTCTCCAAATCAATAATAACTAAACTAATTTCATGGACTTAATAAATCGATTATAATTATTTCTCAATATACTTCTTAACCATATAAACAACATATGAATACATATGAATATAATTTTTAAACATACATAAATCTTTTAAAAGCGAAAAATCACCCAAAAATATGATCAAAAGAAATTATAGTTAAAAAGTTACGAAAAATCGCTTTAAAACATTAATTTTTCATAAGAAATATAACGCAAATTCGTATTGGAATTTTTTGAACGATTCTTCATTAACTTATTTTGCTGGCAGTTGTTTTATATTTTTTAATTTATTATAATATCTTTTAAAAAATATCAAAAACAATAAAAAAATGTTTATAATTAAAAAAAAAAAAAAAATTTTTCTGAAGTTATTGTTTGGGGAATTTTGTCTTTTTTACCTTTTCTAAAGTTAAATTTAGCTTCCTGGCAAAGTAAAAAGATGACATTATAATAATTTTTGTTAATAATAGATCATAAGTACAACATTCCAGGGGGTCCACGAAAGAGACCAAAAATGTGTACGGAATTAATGTACATGATATTTTTTTTTTTTTTTTTGTATTTTTGTTAGATTCTATGGTATATCAATACTAATAGCAAAAGCAAAGAAACCACATATAATTAGTGAACTTTTAATTAAGCCTTGCTTTGTTATGAGAAAATAAATTGATGGCCTGCAGTTTAATAAAATGAATGATGTTTCTAATTTAAGTTAACTTTTATTTTATTGCAGAAAATGAAATAGTGGAAGAATTATTTTTTAGTAAACCTGAAATCACTTAAATCTCACTGTAATCCAGCTACTTTCTGCAAAAACCTTCGAATTACTATGGACTACTATAGAAACAGAATTCTTAAAGCTATAATTCATACCGATGTCTATTGGATTTTGAAGGGAAATATACTGAAGAGATTGTATGAATTAAAGACAGAAATATATATATTCCTTTTATATAAAAATTAAGATCATTATAAAAAAAATTACAGAAAACTATTTTTTATATATTACTTTGCTTATATCTCAAAATTTTTCGAGGCATTAGACAATCTTAACATTAAACTGCAAAGCAGACAAGTAAATATATTAACTGAATTTTATGAAATAAGTGTATAATAAATAATACACTTGATGCCACTTCAAGATGAATTTTGTCCATATTATCCGGAGCTTAAAACAAATTCTTGACAACTTTGCTATTGATAACATACCTGACAATTTTCAAGAATCTATGTTGGTTGGAAAATTTTGTTTAAAATATTAAAAGTGTACACGATGGTTGAGAATGAAGCGTTATAACCAATTAATATTGAGCTTTTATCCACTTTGGAATAATTTGCAATTTTGTCCCATAACCTCAGTTTTTAATTTGTACACATACTAATGTACGGGTATATTAAATTCACAATGTTTATGTAATATTTTTAAGTATCGGAGATCTACTAAATAGTGATTTATTTGGAGCATAAAATTTCTTTAAATGGTTTAGTTATAGCCAAAACATATCTAAATATATTTTGTATCAAAACTACACTAATTAAAGTATGGGAACGTATAACCCGTATACTAAAATGACTGTACCCTAGAAATAGCGGAATAAATTAAGTTCTTGACAATCTATATCATCATATAATTTTATTTAGTTCTGACTATATTAATTGGAGGACGATATCTCTAAATTGCGTCATTTAGAAATTAACTGTAATGTACCAACAGAAAGCGTATTAGCTTTTTAAGTAATTTAAAAAAAATATGTGCAAATACATCTTGAGACTTAAATTGCTCTAAATAAAATAAAAACTTGGGCTCAGAATAATTGCTATGCACCAGGTTTTGCAATACTGTAAAAATTATTGATCAATTATGTTCAGTATTTAAAAGGCATTCAGATGAACATTTATTAGTATACAAGTGTGTATAGTTTTTGGGATAATTTACTCCTATTTGTATTATAGTGATCTTGAGATTATGTTTTAGTTCAAAAGTATTTCACAACTCTTAATTTCTTAAGAATATCAATGAAAAAATATAAGAAATTCTACATAAATTCTATAAAATTTTATAGTCAACTAGTCAAATATACGATTACTTAGAATGAACTACTTTTTTCCGTTTAATAGTCAAATTTATTGCTAATTTAAAATATATAATTCTTTCTCCCAAATGTATACGCAAGTATTATAATTAGCTCCATTTCAAATTAAACCATAATTTTTATCCAAAATGTCCAAAATTTTTCTTCTTCATAACAAAAATGGCCCTATTAGTATAATATTTTACATACGTATTATTTCGACTTATGTCAGTTAGATTGCGAAAGTATTATGAAAATATATTTATTAGTTTCTGTGTTATTATATTTTGAAAAGGACAAAAAACACTTCGAACAACCCTTTATGAATAAGGTTTTTAACATTTTTTAATTGTTTGTGAGCTTCAAGAGATTCATTGCTTTTATATTTCGTAAATAAATGAATTTTGCGTCTTATTTAAAATAAATAATTTTTGAGTTTTTATTATTTTTCGTTTATAAGAAATTATTTTTTACAGTCAAAAATTATTTTTGGGTGCTTTCTGTAACCTATTCAAAGTTAAAGTTTATAGTTAATGTATGATGTCTCAGCTTGACGCTAATATAAATTATATATAAGAAATCAGAAATTTAAGCTACGGAACTCTATAATATTTTCCATTCTGGGGTAGAATCAAAATTTTTGGGAAATGAATTTGTAACTTCTAATCGACAGGTTGGATTTACATAAAATCTCACAAAGGTATAGCAGAGGAATATGAAATTTTAAGTTTGGAAGGGGGGTCAAATTGTTGTTCTTTATCCATTTTCAAATATTTTTAAAGACCTTTAAAAAACATGCGTGTGTTAAACTTGTAAACATTTATCTATTTCTTTATAATGCATAATCGGAAACATTATTTTATTTATAATAATGAAGCCAGATAATTCTACTTAACCTAAAATATTTGTCTTTGTCCTAAACTGTATTCTCTCTGTATTAAAAACTTACACACAAGGGTATAGTTATTGAACTACAGAAACATTAAACCATAATTTTTATCTAAAATGTCCATACTGTTAAAAGGGTAAAGTTTAAGAGCACCAAGCTTTAAAGAGAACCAAATTATTTATATGGGATCTAGGCAGAAAATAATCATAAAAATAAAAGCCATACAAAATTACAAATAATTTTTTTTAATAATTTTCAACGTAAAATTATTATATGGTCGATTAAAAAGGCTTTCGAATATCAAAATAAACAAATTTTAAAAATTTCAAAAAGTTGTTTTTGCAGAGACAAAATTTCCTAAAAAATTCTAAAAGTTGACTTTAGGTGTTTTGTCTAAAGTACGCGGATAAAAGACGCAGATATATAATCTTTCAGTACTTCTTCGTAAGCGTTTTCAATCTAAAATTAACCTTTTATCATGAGAAACTGAACCTGAAAGAGTATTGTTGTTTGAACGCATACTGTAGTATTTTCCAGGCGGAAGTATACGCGATAGCCGAGCCTGCCAGACAAGTTTCAATGTTGGAAATATTCGAATGTGTTATTAGTTTTTTTTTTTTTTTTTTCGAAGGTAATCAGCAACTGTCACAAAGAACTGAAGGCTCTCTGTGAATAGAAGAGTGTTAAACTATGCTATTTTAAACTATGCCTGGACACAAAAATATTATTGGAAATGAGAAGACTGATGACCCAGAAAGAAAGATGCTAATTTGAAGTTCGTAAGTAAATATCGGTTTTTTCCACCCTTATCAACAGTATTTCAAATAATAGGAGAAAAGCAGTATAGAAAAAAAGCTATTGTGGGATGAGAAGTTATCTAAGTTTAGCAAACTTCTGTTAGATATGAATAGGAAACAGTTGAAAATAGTCATACATTTTATCATGGGTCACAATAGCATATAGCTATAACTATTGATGATACTTGTAGATGCAAGAAGGCTACGGAGAACATCTTTCACTTCCTATGTCAGTGTCCTGCACTATCGTATAATACAGTGAAATTTTTCGGATATTATTTTTTTTTCAGAATCTAACTGATTTTAAGGGCCAAAATCATTGGTCACTATTGAAGTATATTAGAGCATCAAACTGGGAAGCATAGAAATGGAATGGATGTATATCTTATGAGGAAGAGAGAACACAAAAATAATATGAAATCATATCAGTGTTCTCTATGGATATCGGTTCTTCTAAAGTGCCAGTGCCATCCTTACGAACTACCTATCTACATGGAACCCACCTTGAACTGGATGTAATTTTGAGATATTGAATTGGCAGCACCAGGCGTGAACACTGTTGACGTAAACATTGTTTTAAATGTCATTACAGTAATTTTGTTAGCCAACATCCGTTTCTTAGGCTATAACTAAACACCAGCAGATGAGAATACGTATCTCACTTTCGGGAATCACTCTAAAGTGTATAAATTCATATAAATGTTAGTATTAATGTAATATTCTGCATTCGTATATTTTATTTTACACTTAGTAAAAGTATCAGGTCCACAATTAGCCACATCTTTAATATAAGACACCTCCACGAATTTTGATGGACATACACATTAGTGTATGGTACCATATGGACCGGCCTGACCGCCTATATCTTTCTTACTTTTATGTATGGTTATTTATTACAGCCTTATTTTGTGTTTGGTAAAAATTGAGTTTATTTATTATTTATTTTTTATTTTTGTAAGTCTAAATGTTTTATTATTTGTGAGTAAAGTGGTGAAGGGTATAAAAGATTCGGCACAACTGAATATAGCGCTCTAACTTGTTTTTATTTAGATCTGTTTACATTTTTTTTTTTCATTTGCTTTTTACCGTGATTGTGTTTATATTCAAACAATTTAGTAGTATTTTTAATACTTTTGAGAAAAAATGTTAAAAAAAAGTTATAAAAAATTTGGAATTACTATGAGAGCAAAATACAGCAAAAACAATGTGAAAAGACGTTACTCTATACGAACGAAATTTTAAGAAATAGAGAAACCCAAAATGATTCGAATTCATTCGACTAGCTTTCGTTTGCTTAGATTTTATTTCGACTTCGTGAAAGAGGCTATAAATTAATTTACATAGTAAACAATAAAGCCGCATGAAACTGTCAAAATTTACAGGTTCTTATTGGAAAATCCTTTATGTATAATAAAACTTTAATGACTTTTGCGATAAATAACCATGTAACGAACAATCAATCCAATCATCGTAGGAAACTGAAATTTGGCTAAATGTTATGTGTATGTTGTTGGAGCATTTTCTTTATGAGATCACATATGTAGGCATTTTAATTAATGATTTTGTGATACAGGTATAACAATTAGGGATTTTAAATACAACAATAAAAAAATTAGAAAAACCTCACATAAACACATACATATTTCGGTTGGCAATGGTACGATATAATTCTTCATATTATTTACCCTAGCAATTTGCTTTCTTTTTCACGATTCAATAAACTTATAATAACTTTACAATTTGTCATTATTTTCCCCAAAAATTACATAAATTTTATTATGTTATAAATAAGTGTCAAAATCAACTACCTTTCATGTATCTGTTAGAAAACAATTTGAAAAAAAATCCCCAATTTCATTTGTTATATATATTTTCAGCATTAAGTAAAAGTATTCCCAAAACAACAAGTATCTTAGTAAAGCCCTTAGGGTCACATATGTGATACTATTTGAAATGTGTCTAAATTCATATTAATATTTATTTAGTTTGACTTTGACATGTTATGAATATTGAAAACACTTTTGGTGACTTTTGTAAACTGATATTATGCTACTCACCAATAAATACGTTTAGAAACAAAAGCATAAATTAGTCCATATGTGAGTTAAATACCAAAAACAGAAAAAAAAATAATGATTAGCTGATCTCATTTATATGTCAGAAGAGCTAAAAACGCCCTTTTATGTGAATAATACACAGTGCAGCAGTCAAGGAAACAAATAATGAATATAAAAACATTTAACGTTTTGTTAAAACTATTAAAGGATTAACACAAGAGTCACTTTTCTAATGCAAATGAAATTATTTAAAGTATAGAGAAAAAAGACACAAACAAAAAATAAAATACTCCCTGAGCCAAAAGAATCTGAATGACTGTCACCCTGCTCGCCTAACTGTCAGTCGTTTAGATATTTTAAACAATAATGTTAAATGTCAATTCTGTAGCAGAGCATGAGTACAATTCCACATTCAACATCATCAGCTTTGGTGGTGTACAACAGTTGAAATGTTTTTGTGGGTCATAGTGCATTTTTGTATTTTAGTATTTATGTGCGCTTCCTCTAATTCTTTTTAATTTTTTTTTTTTTTTTTTTTTGGAACAAGCACTTCATTTAAACATTCATCAACAGAGAATTTTGTTTTGAACATGTTTCTAACATTAAAATGAAACAACATTTTTTGGGTTTTTGCAAAGTGCGGGTGTCAAATTGTTGTTTTTTTTCCTTTTATTTCCTTAAGTTTTAAAACACCAGACAACAACACAACAATGCAAAGGGATGATTTTTTTCAAACATTTCTTTTTGTAGTTGAAGGTGCAGAGGTGTAAGAGAATGAAGTCATTTTATAAGTGATGTAAATCCGTTTAATAGACCTTTAGTGTACCTTTAATTTACGCGGCATTTTTGATTTTCTTTATCTTTATCATAGATCTTTCATCCAATTTTTCAATACTCTCCAAAATATTTCGCTGTAGTCATTTTCTGTGATAACTTTCATAGTATTTGGGATTTACTAAAAATTAAGTAATTCATTTAAAGTGTGGAAAAATTATCATTGGTAAATAAGACTCCTCCTGGAGGACATTCATCCTGGAGAGCATTCTCCAGACTGCTGGTAGGCCTAATGCAACTTGTACTCCAAAAACGTCTCAATCAGCTACGAGGTACTTACAATCAGTACATATAAACTCTCTAGTTTTTAAAGAATTTAAACAAAAAATCATTGAGTGATTTTCGCAATGCACTGATTTTGGATCTGCATTATTAACCGAATTCTTATTTATTTTACATAAAATTCAATTAAAAACATCATTTTTGTTTGCTTTTTCAATTGCATTATTAAAATTAAAAAACATCGTATATAGAGAACCGTATCTGTACCAATCACTTGATGAGTTTACCCCATGACACGGTGGTAAATTCCGGCCAAAATTGCAAAAAATTAAAATCTTTTTTTTTTCATCAAATCTTTATTACATTATAAAGCAGATAACATGACTTCTGGCTTGGTAGTAATAATGATGCAAACTGAAATATTTTTTGCTTATCTTTGTTTTGAACAAATACACTTTTGCCACGTACAATTTTTTTGAGAAATTTGGTTTATTGTCAATCTTCTGATGCAAAATGCTAGTCACAAAATTATCCTTTTGGTACATTTAAGGACTGTAGAATAGTTAGTTAATTAAAAAAAAATGTTTAACATAAACTTTGATAGACCAGACATATTCTTAAATAAGTTTTAGAGATTGAGTCTAAACAGGGCATAAGGGCCGTTATTATAACTATCCAGTAACTAAAGTTAGGATGTTATCGGATACATTAGCTATTTTTTGGTTACTTTAAATACAAGTTATGCCAAAAGTGTCCGATAAGCTAAAGGATAGAACATCTGACCATAAACTTTTGTTGCAAAGTTTATGCATTTAGAGCTGCTATATTTTCTCTTTCATAAAATAAGTAAATAAATAAATAAAAAATATATATTATGGTGTAGTTTTTAGTAATTTTTCTGTTTATGTTTATATTCGTTCCAGCGTTGACTTTTAGTTTATTTTATATCATTTATTTTAAAAATTTCCTTCTTTTTTATTTGTTTATATTGCCCTCACTGGACGTGACGTTCAAATTGTTCATGTTGCCATTACATTAACTGTCCAAAACTAATCGGTTATTACCAAAATTATAAAATTTACTTTAAAACCAAGTTTTAATAACCAAAAATAAATAAAGCTTACTTTATTGCTCACTTTAGTTTATCTTACCTCTAACTATCTGATATCTTATAGGAACGTTATAATAACGGCTCCAAAGTGTCACAAGTAAATATATATAAAATTCAACTGGTACTACACTCTTACCACAGCATTTCTAGTAACTACTTAAAATGAGAATTTTTACTAGAAATGCTGTGGTAAGAGTGTAATACCAGTTGAATTTTAGTAAAAAATTGGTTAAAAAATATACTTTAATAGTTTTAATACACGGAATGGAAATTCGGATCAATTTTTAAAACGAATAAAATAAATTTGTAATACGCATAATTAACTTTACCTCAAATTTTGACCGCCTTAACTTATATATTCTTATTATATATTTCCCGCAATTTTAGCAAGAATAAAATTTATTAACTTATCTCAATGATTTTAATTAATAAAGTATGTGTAAATAACTTAACTAATAATAGTGCGGAAAAAACAACCATACAGGGGTTGGCCGTATTAGAGAGGATAACGCTGGCAACACAAGGCTGTCAATTTACCATGAAACTTTCAACTTTTTAGGTTTATTTTAATAAATGTATTGATTGCGTTCCCAGAAACATTTTTTTATATACCGGTAAGCAGTAAAAATTATTCATGTCTTCCGCTAATGCACATCATTGGTGCGCATTCGAGTATACTATAAATAGAAGCTAGAAATTTCCATTAAGCTCAATTTTTTTTATCATATTACAACCTTCTTCCCCTCTAGTTTATGGAGATCCAGGATTGTAAGTGAATGATTTTTCTTCTCCCGACTTTTATTTACGAGTTTTTTTCTTTTTTTTTTTTTTGAAACAAAACGATCTGCTAAGTTGGATGATGCAATAATTTGAACTGCGTTGATTAGTTGTGAACGTGTGCTAAAAGTATCAAGAAGTAAATTTGTTCCTGAATGTTACAAAAAAAAAAAAATAAATAAATAATAATAAACTTAAAAGTCTATTAAAACTGTAAATTAAATTATATATATATATATATATATATATATATATATATATTTTTAATAAACAACTATATATAATAACAAAATAAAATTATTTATTAAATTTTTAAAGCTTTAAATATATATATATATATATATATATATATATATATATATATATATATTCATTATAAAATGCAAGAAATAAAAAGTTTTCTAGCGTAATTTGTTTTTGAATAATTTTTAATGCTCAGTTTGCCTCATTTTGAAGAAATTTTGTGTTATTTTGGTATTTCTTGCACGAGAGAAGAAAATAATTAAAACAAGGATTTATGGCTTACGCAAAATTTTTATTTGTAATGTCGGTACGTTTAACATACATATATCATATTTATATATATATATTAAGTAATGTCAATTTCTTAAATTTTTATATCAACAATTAATAATTACCTCTAAAAGATGCACATAAAAGAGACACGATGTCAATGCGAAAAAAAATACATGTATGAAGACAATACGTAGCGCAGCAAAGATACCTACAAAGTGGGACATTGCCTTCTTGAAACAGGTTGGTAAGGGATATTTAACTTATAAACCTGCTTCTGGGTATGCAACAATTTTTGCTCTCTTCTTCTACTTAACCAATTTCATTGGGAAAGCTTATAACTATATCTTACGCTTAAACTAGTTAAATTATTTTGATATTTATCAAGTATGAATTAAACATAAATCTCCTTTGTCGTTATTTAACAGGAGATCCTATTTTGGTATCCGTGAAAAAATTGCTTGTTATAACATTATATTTGTTATCCGTATATCAAATTTAAGTTACTTGCACTAAGAAATAAGAGAGCTATTGATTTTTGGCCAGCGTTTAGCACCTTTCATGGGTTAGGGTAGTTTCACTGTTTTTGGTCACTTCAGAAATTTATTAAAAAGTCAACGTAACGGAGATATAGTATAGATAAAAGGGAATTAAATTAAAGTCAACATATTTAAGTCTTTAATACAAAAGAAAGTTTACAGATATCGTTTACGATTATGCGAAGAGAGTGCCTTAAACAATAAAGTTGCGAATACTTCCTACAATATATCTACTTTTAATTCCCTTAATATTTCGTAGCAGAAACTACGTCGTTTTGTGGCGCTAAAGCAGCACTCCATATATGCAAAAATCGCCTTTCTACGTCTCTTGTCTTCAGTTTCTTACTTTGGGGTGAATCCAAGTACTTTTAAACATCGACGAAAGCCTCCAAATCACAGTGGGACAAAATCAAAATTTTTGTAGAAATAAATCAGTAACTTCTAATCGGCTGATTGGATTTACATGAAATTTCACATAGTCGTGGCATAGAAGTGTATAATTTTAAGTCTGGAACCCTTCAGGAGCGAAGCCATTGGGACTCAAAACAGGCTATCTCTGACGGAAAAAATTTTTGATTACTTTATAAATTTTTGTTTCTCATCCGATTTTAAATATTTTTGCATCTACATAAAGATGTTGACATGACCTCCGATTTTCTAAAATTTTTAGCGTCAATATCTCTTCTGCGTACAAAAATGAACAATTTTTGAATTTTAAAATTGTAAAGATTATGATTTTTTGTGTTTTTATCTGAAAAAGTGTTATTTTTGAAAAAGTTATTTTTTCTCTAAAAAAAATTTTTCTTTAACATATAATAATATTAGACTTTTGTGAAATTTATCTGCATAGAATTTAAAAAAAGCTCAAACATCCAATAGAACTATATACAGACCCTCCCGTATTTGACCTATTTTGTACCAAAGTTTTGAATTTAGCCTGTATGTTTTAAAATTCCAAAGGCTAATTCTGCCAACCAAATACAGTTTCGAAATCCCTAATGAATTCCAAAAAGTGTACCGATAGCTTTTTCCAGACCTGAAATAATTGTGGACATAATGGGCAAAATTAAAAAATCAATTTCTGGAATTTTCGTCGGTTTTTTTGGAATTGTGGGATTACTTTTACAAAAATCTTAACGTTTTCTACACTTTATCATCTCAAATTATAAAGTCAATAATCGCTGAAAATTTCGTTAGAATATCTTAACAAACCAGGATTTCATTGGAGATCAAATATTAATAATTTCTCTAAAAACCATTTTTTTACAAAATATTTAATTTAATTCCAAAAACCAGAAAAACTATGAACTTGATAATTTTCAAATAAACTACATTGTCTAGTGGGTACAATTCTTAATTATATGTAAATATATTTAAGTTCGTATCTTTTATAATAGCAAAACTACGAGGTGGTAAGGAACTTGCTCTTAAATAATCGGTTCTTTTATGTGTTTTGAATTTTCTTGAAAAGGAAACAGTGCAGATCTGTAATATTTTCCTACTATTTTTCATTTTTCATTTTCCTACTATTTTTCATACTATTTTTCATTCTATTTTCCTACTGGGTATATACTTATAACAATTTCGTATACATACGCATATTTCGCTACATGTTGCAATCAAAAGAAATCAGCAAATCAAATAAGTTAGAAAAACAATATCTTCTATGTGACCCTTCAAGTTCCTCTAATCCCATCCTCTAATGCGATGCATATCATGCAAAGTTATCTAATTTGATGACATAACGAGCTTAGAAACATCTCTGCAAAGTACGACTTTATTCATATACATTCAGTCACCGTTCTATTTAGTTTCAAAAAAAAAATGATTTTACTCCTTTAGACTTCAATTATTGTTGTTCTATGATTGTCATAATGTGGAAGTAAATTGAAACAGCTTGTTTGCAGCACTAAGCCAAATTGCTTTAGTGGATTTATGTAAGTAGTCTGTATATATGACGAAAAAATAGCAACAACAAATACTTCTGCTACTATCTACGAAAAAAAGAAGGCGTCAACAGCGTCAAAATATGTTAAAAGAAGTTGTTAAAAATCTACAAAATTGAGATGAACACAGATGTGTCTCAAAATCCAATGTAAATTAAAAAACAAGACAAGACACACAAAAACATTCACATTTACAAAACTACAAGAGTTTAAGGGGTTGTTTGTTAACTCCACTTTTGAAAAGTGAGACCAGATTTTTTTCATATTTCTTCCAATATAAACGAAAATGATTGACATCCGTCGCATTTAAAACAATGTCTATGGATTTATTTTCAATTTAATTACTATGACTGACAAAAAAACACGACAAACAAATTTCTATTTGAAATACATGCAAAATTAAGACAACAATGTCATAAACATGGTATGACAATATGTCACCTGGTTGTCTTGTTCTAAACTAATGGATCTAGAACATTTAAAATCAGTTTTATAACAAAATATAAATAAAATTTTAAATATACCCAGCAGTTCAATAAAACCTCTCACTAAAATAAATCAAATCAGAAAAATAAAATTCACTTTGGTATTGAAATTGTTTTCCAATAAAAATTCAATAAAACTAAAACCATTCCAACATGATTTTAAACCAAAATAAAAACAAATCATGTTTATAAATACTCCCGGAGACCTTATGAATATACATATATTATTATTGTTGTTGGAAAATAAAAATCCATTTTACTTTTGGGTCCACCAAAACGACAATTGTCATAAAGTGTTTTGTTTCATATTCGGCTCCCAAATCGCATGTGTTTGTGTGATTGCGCCAATATGCCAATAATGTTTTCATATGAAATCCAATAAAGAATCTACCGCTACTCCTGCCCATTATCCCCACCTATCTAATGCTTAAATCCATTTATACTTACATATATGTATCTGGCGTTGTGTGTATGAGTGTGTGCTGGCATATGGCGGTACTAAAGTTTAGCTGTAAATCACAATTTCCTGTAACTGTTGTCGCCGTATTTTCAGTGGGCAATTTTGTGGTTGTCTATTTTTTTTTTTTTTTTTTTTGCTGTTGTTGCTGTTTGTTTGATAATTTATTATGTTAAAGGATTTTTTCAAAGGCAATAATGAATCTCTTTCCGTTTTTATTCCACAATTATGTGTGTATTGATTTTGTTTTGTGTGTGACAAGGGGGAGAAAACTATACGAGTAGTTTTTAAATTGTTAATTTTTTTCCTTTTACTTGAACGTTTGCAACTAATGACATAATAATTCAATTAATAAAAAATCTCTAAAGTCTAGAAATTTTTATTATTTTATTAGATGTTATATGATTGTTTTCATTAAAGCGCACTTATGTGCTTAAATGTATTAAGTTATTATTATAAAACACTTTAACCCATTATTGTCCGGTACCCGAAATAGAGAGCCGGTTTCGTTGAAACTTTGCACATATTACCTTTTTGATATTACTAAGATGTATTTTACTTACCACACAGTGATATTTTAAAATTTGCAACCTGAAATTTGTTCTAAGTTTTACACATACAGATAACCAGCCAGATAGATGGAGTCACTTTGTTAAATGGAATCACAAAATTGCTACTCTAGATTGGCAAAATGTCACAGTCTTCAGAGGGCCGAAACGCATTGCGTTTTTGAAATAATATAAGAAGAAGGCTTAAAGTGAAAATCATTATTTTCGTAATAAATATTTACTGAAAAATAAAAACTTTCAATTGAAAATAGTTAGTTGAATTTTTAAACTTTTATTTATTTTTTAACGTTTATGTAAAGAGTGGTGTGACAAAA
Source organism: Protocalliphora azurea (assembly GCA_932274085.1). Taxonomy (NCBI): domain Eukaryota; kingdom Metazoa; phylum Arthropoda; class Insecta; order Diptera; family Calliphoridae; genus Protocalliphora; species Protocalliphora azurea. The sequence goes on along the minus strand of OW026522.1, from coordinate 74,516,692 downwards.
TACGCAACGTCTTAATGACGTTTAGTAATTTCGACGAATGAACTAATGATGATGGTTTAAACATTGAAACTTGTTCATTACATAACATTGTAAATACCTGATAGAGACTCAACTAGTTCTTTTTTGCCATCAAAAATTTGTAGATTCCGTTCATAAATTATCATGTTGCCATTTTTTGGTCAGATGTTAGTACGATAATTAACCAACCCAATATCTTTGAGATCGACCTTTCTCTATACATTATACAGCGTTAATAGTAATTTTCGCTTTGCAATTATAATTTATGTCATTTAAATTAGTACCGAAGTTTTGAGATCGATTACAAGCGCATTGTCTCTCCATTGCACACAGTGGTAGCCCTGAACAAAACTAGGCATTAACTAAACTGGCACGTTTTAGTACGTGTGTTTGAGATTATTGGAAAGAGAAAGTATTTGAAATTACGAAAAAAAGTTTGTGCTTAACGCAAATTTTTGTTGCAAATTTTAGAAACAAAATAATTTATATTATTACACCATTGGAGGTAAGGGTAATAAGAGTTCATGCTGATGTTTATAAAGCATAAATTGGTGCAACTTTCACCTGAAAGTATAACGTTCAACTTGAAATGACTTCCTGAGTCGAGATAGTGATGTCCGTTCATCCATCCATCTGTCCATGTAAGCTTGTACAGGTCCAAATTTTTAAGATATCGTATTAAGATTTGGCAGGTAGGTTTACTTTGGCATTAGGACGAAGGGGACATAATTTTTCTAGTATAGGTCTATTATTTCTCCTATTCACCATACAGACGTTCTTCCGAAATATGGTTTTAAATGCCTTAAATTAATCATGATTTAAATACTATAAATGTAAATAAGTGCGCCAAATTTCACGAAGATCGGCCCATAATTGACCACAGCTTTTACTTCTGAATACTTATTTAATTTTAACGAAAGTCGAAAGTCTATTGACAAATTTAATAATAATCGGTCTTTAATTGACCATCTCTTCTATGTAATATTCCAATCATAGTGTCACATTAACATGCATAAACGATATATATGATAACATTATGCATACAATTTTGAAAAGTTCATAAAAAATTGCAAAAAGAATTTCATATTGTTAAATATAGTGTTAGAAAAACACCCTATTAGATAAAGGCAAAATATATAAATGCTTTTAAATTCAGAAAATGCTACCGCATTATATGCAAATATTCACTAAGAGGTCAACGGAGGCTAAAATATACTATTTTTCTTTCAAAATCGCATAAGTTAAAACTAAACATAAGTTTATTATAGAAAATAAAAGATGACATGTAATGATATTTCCTTAACTTTAAAAATTAAGGCGTTAAATAAAATGAAATATAAAAAATAGTAATAACTATAATAATAATAACTTTGATGCCTCGTACACGTGTCAAAAGAGCATAAACTAAAAAAGGTCTTAGCTTTCCAACCGTTTTTTTTTTTTATTATTTTTTTTTTCTAATTTTTTTTTTTTTTTTTTTTTTTTGCAAAAGAATAATTTTTCAATATTTACTTTTTGCCTAGTTTTATCAAAAGCACTGTGTTGTCAACACCTCATTGGTGTAAACCACCTATACTTTTCCATCGAGCAGTACCAGCATTTTCCCTTAGTAATTTTTAAATATTTTTATAGTTTCATATCAAGTTTAATACGCCAGCAATGTCCAATTCTTCAATTCATATTTTCATAAATATGATCTTCATTTGAGATTTTTTTTTACATCGTCGCGACGACGACGCATGGTACCTTCCACAAAACGCAAATAAAATTCAAGATCATCCTTCAATATCAATATACCCAACATTGACTATTTGCAACAATTTCTCCATATTCGTTTTTTCACAGCAGCATTTACGTATTCAGGTCTAAAAAATTTTTCAAGTTAAAAGCAAATATAAATCCCATAGCATTTTTTTTTTAGATATTTGTCAAAATTTGCTGTAGGTTAGACCCAATGGTATTTAAAATTACCATAAAGGTATTTGATTATATATATTTGGAACTTTTGGACAAAATAAATTAAATTTATAAGTATTCATAATTAAAGTTATCGCAATGAAGGTTTAAATTTAATTGGTAATTTTCATATTTCTTATAATTTTTATCGTCTCTTAGGAACAACACCTTTTTCGGAGCTTAACAAAAATATTCATAAAACAGAAAACCGGTAATATTTATGGTAAATTCATATTATTTTATTCATATTCAGGATGCCTCGCACAGGTTTATTAACTAAGAACCTATAGTTCTTAGTTAATTTCAATAACTGCTGATTTGTCATGCGTTCTTCTCAAATTCATAAAGCAAAATCGTTTGAGAACTCCTACCAGTGTTGCCAGTTTGACCTTTTTTTTAGCCTCGAAATTTGTGTTTTAGCTTCTAGCTAATTTGATTTTTAAAATTTGCTCAAAAAACTCTAAAATACTAGCATTTCAACAACGAAGAAAATTATTTCTTATTTGCCATTACATATTTTATTTTTACAGAATTATTCGTTTAAATTATAAATAAATTTTTAGCCTGCGGCGGTTTATTCTCCAACTCAAAATTAACTAAACTAATTTGTTAGACTTTCTAAATTCGATTATTGTAACACTTTTTGTTCGCGGATCAGATTTTGTGAATAAATTCTATATCTTCTTTCTTGTTGTGCAGACTTTCAACAGCTAGATACAGGGTAATCAAATTCTGATGACAAAATTTTTTAATTTTTAAAATTTTTTCATTTTTCGGCTGGGCCTCTGTGCGCCTCTCAACGGAATTCAAATTTTGAAATAGTATTGATATTTGTTGTAATTATGCGTATTTTGGGTTATATCTCTTTGATGTGCATGAAATAGTCAACGCAGTAGATAGTCTCAAAGTTTGGAAAATAAGAGCGAAGATTTTTAAAAAAGTAATTTTTTCGCGAGACACATTCACAGTTTCATATAGAATATCATGGATTACTGCATGAACTTAGTTTTTTGTTATTTTACACAATAAAATCGAAGGAGCATTAAAAGTAAATTCAACTAAAAAAATTTATGGACTTTTTGATTTTGATCCTGATCTTGGATATACATAATTAATCGGGATCATAAACTTAAGTCAAATATCGTTGATAGTTGAAAACAGGATACTTTTGCCTAAACACATTTTGTTAAGGCACATCGCATGGGTGTTTGTAAGGCTTAATGTGGTTGTAGAGATGCATCAAAAAACTTCGAAAGTTAACAATTTTATGGACTAAAAATGTATTTGGGTTATAAAAGAATCGTAATATTAAATACCATTTCTTTGTAATAAACTTAAATAAAATATATTTTCGTACAATATATGAAGAAATTCAATTCTTCGCAAAATTTTTAAAATCGTGATTTTTAGCATAAAGACAATTTTTAAAATTTTTCTCGAAAATCCTAAAATATGTTACACCAATATCATCAAACATTCAAAATATCATACACTTTAATTGAAACTCTGTAGGTTTTGATATTGCTTATAATTTTTACCAGAATAATACTACATATAATTTGTAAAAATTTGTATATGTTCAACTTAAAACCGCTATAACTTTATATTTACACAATTTTACTTTTTTATTTTAGGCCTAAAATCAAAAATTTTTGATAATGGCCCAAATACTTTTCCAATTTTTGTTACTGATTTATTTAATTTATTTGAAGCTAAATTTATTAAAATCTTATCATTAATTTATTTGCACCTTTATAAACAATTACTGGTAAATAAAATTTTTTCCTCTAGAAATTAGGAAAATAATTAAAAAACGAAAAAGAAAGATAAAGACTATATGATACCCTACACCATTGTGTACGAGCATAAAAATTCGGGTGAGGAATTTATATTACACCTGTGTCCAATTTCACCAAATGTAAAATATAATATACAAATACAGAATAATGCGTTGATACTAACATCTAGATGATTTTATGCACTTTAGGGCGATTCCTGGAAGTGGGTTTATATGGGAGCTATGGTAAATTATGGACCGACTCTCATTTTGGCACAGTTGTTTCTACTTACATAAAACCTATTTGTGTGGAATAACTACAATTCGTATGGGATTATGCACGTTAAAGTGATTTTTGGAAGAGGGTTTTATATGGGAGCTATGGTCAATTGTGGACCGATCTTCATAAAATTTTGTATAAAAATTGTTACTTGTAAAGAACTTCTTTGCAGCGAATTTCATTAAAATATTCTTATTGTTAAGATATTTTTGAGTGTTTAAACGCTATTCCAGGGGAAAATTTGAATGGAGGCTAGATGAAATGATCGTCAGATCATAACCAATTTCAATAAGCTCCGTTCTTGTATCGTAAAAGTCCCACGCACCAAATTTAATTGAATTATTTTTAAAATTGCGACCCGTACTTTGTGTACAAGGTTTACGTGGACAGCCAGCCAGCTGTCCAGCCAGACAGATGGTCGGACATCGTTAGATCGATTTAAAAAGTGATCCTGAGTCGATTTAAGGTGGGTGTTGGATAACTTTTTCTATACGTTACAAGAATCAGCACAAACGCATAATAAACCGTCCACCTATGGTGGTGTAGGCTATAAATATTGGAAAATTTTTCATATGAAATCTTATCCAAATTTGTATATATGTATGTTTTTATGATGTTATAGTCCTATCTAAGGGATTTCTAAGTTGATTTGGAATAGCACAGGTTACTAGCGAGGGTAGCTGAATCCAAAAATTGGATCCAAGGGGACCAATTTTTTTTTAATAACCAGAAATATATGTTATTGTTGTTATAATATTTTATATATAAATATTCCTCCACAAACTTTCGGGTGTAGGTTATATCTTTAAATATACGAAATATTTATGTCAAATTCTTATTCTTAATTTTTAAAGATTTATACAATTTTTGGTATCGGTTTACTATAAAATATTCTTGCAACATAAACTTTGTTATCCAGATAAAAATGTATACTTATCTAAATTGTAATTGTAAATATGAAAAAGTCCATATAATTATGTGTTTGTTTTTTTTTTTTTTTTCAAAAACGATAATAATTTTTTTTTACTTTTAAATTTATTAAAACTTTAAAATTTTTCGAATAAAATCGTAACGTATTCATGACAATAAAAAAAAAAAGTTTTTTATAAAAAGAGAATACTTTTGCACTTTGTTAGAACTATGAAGTTTTAAAATACAATATATTTAAGTTAAAATTTGTCTTTGAAATTATTGAGATTTAGTTACATTTTTCAATTCCGAACCTATGGAAGTTTGTAAACAATTTCGACAAAGTACGGTTTGTTAAAAAGATTTAGATTTTTTCTCCAATTTTTTAACAGTAAAGAATATTCTTGATTTTACTGAAACAATGTTTAGTAAAAATTATAGACCAAAAAAACGTTAACAGATAAGTAAAAAAGTACGTTTTAAAATAAATACAGTTTGAACTAAATTTTTAGAACTATATTTCTTTTGAAAAAATCTAAACAAGTTTTGCCTGAAAGATTTTAACTTTTTAGTACAAAAATAATAAAATTTAAGAGAATATGAGACAGAAGTTTTTGTGCTACGGCTCTTTAATAAGTTTGAATCTTGCAATTTTATTTATTATAAAAGTTCTTGATTACGAATACCTTATTGGGATAAAAATACTTATTTGACAGAATTTTTTTTTATTAGTCAGCTTCTTTATTGATTTGTTTTTCAGAAATTATTATTAAAGCTGGATAAATTTTATTTTAGTTGGAAATTACACAAGCATCCAGCTTCTATGGGAACTCTACTACGAGCCCTTTCATAATATGGTCACTTTTGGAGTTGTTTTTATTTATTGAAAATGCTCTTATGTTAAAATTTGAGATTATTAAATTTTTAATACTGATTTGTAAGGTTTAGATCTAGCCTATATAACAGGGGTGTGCACGAAAATTCCTTGAAGGACGAAATTTAAAAATTCAGAGATCTAACTAGGGCCGCAATATACCCGTTTCAAACAATAAGAAAAATAATAATGAAAAAGTACACATTAATTAATTGGAAATTCTGATTAATTGCTTATTACATGAGTTCATATTATATTAGGGACTTAACAAGAAATATAAATGTACATCTATGAGGGGATCCCGAGCAACTATTTTCTTTTTGCGACTACGATGTATTAATATTTCTCAAGCGTTTTGATGAGTTGAAAACAGATAAAAAACAATTTTTAAAATGCCAAAGACTTGAAATTTCGATTCTAGTTTTTGATGAAAAACGCATTATTCTGCGAAAATACAGATTTTTTGCATAAAATATTATGCATTTTAAACAAAAAAAAAACAGTCATTGCTAATGATTGACAATACCGGATCAGTCTATACATGAACCGCTATCTTGCTCTATTATGTGAACATGCAAATACTTCTCCGTTATCATCCTCTACGCAAAATGTTTAACACACAAATATTCTCTTGCATTTCATTGGCATCATATATACACTGCCTGCCACTTGAATAAGGAATCACATTTTTTTAACTTTACTTAAGTATATCTCCTAAACTAAAGTTCTTAAAAAAGTAATTTTTTGCGCAACCAAATTTCAAAGTGTTGGCTTAGTTTCCAGAAGAAATAAAAAATATACATATTTTTTTATACTAAAATTATGCATTTATTTAAAGACATGTATTTCTGTGATAGTTTTTCGTGTGTCACTTGAATAAGGAATATTTTAAAACTAAGCAAACTGTAATTTATTTTTAAATATTAGGTTATAAAAATGAAAGTTATTATCTTCTAGCATTCAATAATGCAGTAATGAGTACTGCCACCATTTTTAGAAATAACCTCAAAAATGCGATTTGGCATCGACTTGTGTAATGACTCTAAGTAATTTAGCGAAATTGAACTCCATGCTTCCGTTATTGCATCCATGTTGATTAATCCATTGTTTTACGCTCTGGCGGTATGAATCGGAGCGTTGTCGTTTTGGTACGTCCAAGGTATGGGTCCAAAGAAATCTTTAATTTTGGAAATGCTTCTTCCAGAATGTTTTTGTACGTCGTCGCAGTCATTTTGTTAGATACAAAAACCATTAAACTTTATTAAACTTATTAAACTTTTTTTCATCGGAAAATACAACTTTAAACCATTTGTCGGACCATGTCATTGTATTTTTGGCAAACTGTAGACGTTGTGATTTGCGTTCTTCATTAAGTGGTGGTTTTTTTTTTTTTTGAAGTTTTCGTCTGACTATGTATGGGCACGACTTTAAAATACGGTGCACTATTCTTAGAGTGGTACTGATTCCACTTTTTTCACGTATTTTTGATACCGACATGGCAGAATTTGATACAATTCTAAGAATTTTTCGTCTTTCTTTTGGAGTTGTTGCCATTTTCTTCCGCCCTTTCATGTTTTTTTCCATATCTTTCCACGTTATTTAAATAATTGTACACAACAGTCTTTCCTCTATTAATTTTTTTGGCTATTTGGACCGGATTTTGACCCTGAGATTTTAAAATCAGAATTTTTTCTTTTTCAGAGTTATTAGGAGCCTTACCACGTCTCATTTTGAATAAAAACTATTTAAAAACTATCAAATTAAAAATTCTTTGTCCGTTTATATTGAAAGAAATTCAAATCATAGCCTTCCTGATTAATATTAAAAGAATTCCTTATTCAAGTGACACACGAAATAGTACCACAGAAAAACATGTCTTTAAACAAATGCATAATTTTTATTTCTTCAGGAAACTAAAGCCAACACTTTGAAATTTGGTTGCGCAAAAAATTATTTTTTTTTTAACTTTAGTTTAGGAGATATACTTAATTAAAGTTAAAAAAAATGTGATTCCTTATTCAAGTGGCACGCAGTGTACGTATATACTTTTTTTAAAATTTAATTTAATTCTGTTTTCATTTTTGGTATTTAACATAAATACGTCATTGAAGGCATTACAATTTGAAATGAAATACGTTCATATCACTGATTTCCAGAACCAGATTTTATGTTTTTTATATATTTGAATACCCAAATAAATTCTCAAAAAATAATTTTACCGAGAATTTACCCAGTATTTAACCACACATTGGGTAGAGTCCCATTTACAGTATTTTTCGCTTAAATGTTTTAGAACTTATATAGTAATTCAGTATATTTATAATACATACTATTTATGACACAAACGAAAATACTGAAAAAAAAACATAATAATTTAATATTCGTTAGACATTGACTAATCATGTTCACATTTATTAGAAACTACCAAATCAACTTATCAACAAATATGACTACATCCAACTGTCTGACTAATATAAACTCTTACTTGTACAATGTACATAACATTCATAAATAAAACATTGTTTTAACATGATTTAGCTTTTTTTCAAACACTTCATTAAGACAACTAAAAAAATAAACATAATTTTGCTAATAACCACTCTAATTCGCAAAAACAAAAATTATCATAGCAAAACATATTTTCATGTTCGAGTGCATTAATTTTTTTTCCTGACAGACAGACAGAACGAGTCTTCCTATGACTACAAGCCATGTCATTAATGTGTACATGACATATTTGTATTTTAACAAACACCCACACATTTACATACATCCTGTATATGTATGTATACGCAAGTACATATGTATGAGTACGAACTTTCAAATACTACAGTGAAAACTTATGTTTGTGTGAAAAGTTTACATAAAGGAAGTTAAACAATTGTTAACAAATTGATACATACAAACACATTTCAATCTATAAATTCTATGAATGTTTATAAACTTTGTTATATTGACTCCACAACCACTATAACTTAAGCTTTCTTTCATCCCCATAAATGATGAAACACACTGCGGTAAAAAAGTCAAGACCTCCATTGTGCAGGCCTTCTAGAATATCTAAACTTACACCTTATTTAAGTTGTAGTTTCCTTAACGATTGCCTCATCGTTGCCTTTTAAAATATCCGATAGAACTTCCGACCACTCTTTTCTTAGAAGGATAGTAAGAAGCTGTATTTTTTTATTTCGTTTTAAGCAACAACAATTTTAAATTTAAAAAGTACAGAGTCTTAATTCCATTCTCTTAGAAGGGAAGAAAGATTAAAATATTTTTTTGCTTTAAGGAAAAACAAAACCATTCAGAAACCGTTACAAAAACAATGTCAAAATTCGAAATAGAAATAAAAAAAAAATAATATAAGAATTCATTTAGTTTTGTTTAATGCTTTGTTTGAGTAGGTTGTGTTTTTTTAAGTTAATTTTATTTTTTATTTATAGATTTTATTATATGTATTTTCTTAAAAACTGAATTGTTTGTATTATATTTGTGTTCTTTTGACAAAATAAATTAACAAACACTTAGGAAAGTTAAATAGTTATAAAAAAATCAAGAATTTCTATGAAAATGCAAAATTTTTGAATATATATCTTATTTCGACTTAAGATAATTTGTTAAAAGTTCAGACATGTTTTTTAATACTATTTTTTTTAATTTTTAAACTCTTCATAATAATTTAAAATAAAAATTTATGTAAACAGAACTTTGCTTCAGAAGGTTTGTCCGTAGCACTTCTTCAGAACGAATGCCGACAGTTTTTACAGAAGAAGCTTTTTAGAAGGGCCCCATAGAGTCGCAAATGTGTACGGCCTTGCTCTCAGTGACATCGCGTGTAAAAAATACATGAACAGGGAATGCAGGATAAGCTGTTGTGGATATAAAAAAGGCCTTCTAGAAGGGCTCTTTACCCGTTCTTTTTACCACTGTGACACTTAACACAAATACAAAAACTCATTGAAACTCATACACAGAAAAAACAAAAACACGCACTTATTTTGTAATAAATAATGACTGTGACTAAGAATGTGATGATGGCAGTGATTTTTAGTTTATTTTTGCACTAATTTCAAAATAATAGTTTTTATCATGGCTCCATTCACTCCACTATTAATTTAATTCAACGCATTTCAATGGAGCTTGTCGTAACACATGCATATGATATGCTTTTGTGTGTATAGAAATGTGTGTATGTGTGTCTATGACATAATTTAATAAAATAGAATAGCGGAAAATAGAGGACCGGAAACGGAAGGGTACTTGCAAAATACATTGTTTTTATAAATGTATGTAAATGTATGACATTAACGTATATGTATATTAACTCATTTTTACTCATTGACATATTTACTATCTAAAACTAAAATGAACAAATTCTACGTGATATTCATAATTCGGGCGTTATGTAATAACCGGGATTGCGCTAAAGCAATTGTGTATGGTTGGTGCTCGGATCTTGATAATGCTATCTGTTATATGTTATATATATATATATATATATATATATATATATATATATATATATATATATATATATATATATATATACATACTGTGGGAAATGCTAGAATACGAGCTGATCATAAATATTTTTTAAACAAAAAGCTTGCACATTTTAAAGGGCATTAATTTCGCATCCTGCAGAACATAATTCATATTTTTAGTCATATTTTACAAAAACAATAGAATCGTGGTTAAAATTCTTGTTCAGATAACATTCAAATAGTTTGGGTGAAAAATAATTTTTAATCGAATGCGTATTTGTTGCTCCATTTACTTACACTCTTAAATCAATATAAAATGAAATATAGATATCTTGTGTATTGAATTTTTAATATTTTATGGATGGACAGAATTATATTACCAAATGGTTGAAAAAAACATGAAATACATATATGCAATTCACTATTATAACCATAATAGCTCTGTAAAGTTTTATTACGATTTCTAAATTTATTTTAGACTTATTAATAAAAATTTCTTGGTATCTACTAATTTTTCTAACTACCATCAAAAAATTATGGGGGGTATATTGGGTTTGTTATTCCGTGTGTAACATGTTGAAATAATCATCACATACACAGTATACACACTGAAAAAAATAGTTTGCAATGATGAATATTTAATAAAAGAAACCAAGATTTTATTATAGTTATTGATAATTTACTACGTAAAGATAATATTTTCTAAAGAAACCTCGAAGTTGTAGTTATAATTGAATGATTGTATCTAAAATTTTAATTTAGTCAATTTAATCAATTTAAGAATTTGTGAAATAGATTTTATAAATTCGTTATATACAACCAAGTTATTTTCATAATTCAGAGCTAAATATTGATGATGGCAGTCAAAAACTTGTCTCTTTTATGATATTTAAAACTAAAATCATCGTTTTAGTTTCAGTTACCACTGGTTAGGTACAAAAATTCGGTTAATGTAACAAAAATTTAATCAGTTAGGACAGCAAAGGAATTTTAATTTTTTTAAGAATAAATTAAAAATAAATATCAAGAGAAATAAAATTTCAAATGATTTCCAACAACTCCAGCCATTAGCATAATAATAAAGTGTATAAGTATTTCGTATGTTTGCGAAATTATGCTATTTGTTAATATGTAACTCGAATGTTGCGTTTCACAGAATTTCATCGAGTCTGTGGCCATTTTTCAAGAATTGGTTTTGTTGCAGTAATTACACCTATTTTCAAAAAACGTCAATTCAAGGCTTTATGCTATCAAACACCACATAGTTGCTTCTAAAACCTGAAGAATTTATATGCTTCCCGTTCGAAAATGTTCCCGAAAATTATTTTCATTTTTGGAACTAACCAGATTTGATGATCAAAGGATGTCAACCCCATGCAAATATTATTTCATATTTTTTTTTCTTTATTTATAAATCTTTAAATCCGACTAGTTTCTGAATTAAGTTTTCGCTAAACAATCCACTTGAATAAATTTTCGTACATTTTCGTCACTTGCATCAACCGTTGTGTATTCAAAATATTGGCTATAAGGTGGTGTTATGGTATTTCGAGGCCGAAAAATAGTTATATATAGCCCTACTGTTTATTCTTGAGTATCGTTCCAATTTAAACCCCTCTCCCGGTAAGTGTATCATATAGTTGAACTTTTACGAATATACAATAAGTTTCCTAATTGTTTCTTATTTATTCCATTTTAGCCCAACTAGGAAATGTAATCCGCACTCAAAGCAAATATTAAAACAAACCGTCAATTTTATAATTTAAATTCTATAAATCCCTTTATTTACATTAAAATTATAATAAAATGTATAAATGAAAATATTTTAATTTTTTTAATTGGATTGACCTAATAATTGAATACATATTTTGGAGTTATTCGATCCAAATTATTTTTTAAAACGATCTAACGATGTCTGGCCGACTGCCTGTTAAAAGCAGGATAGGGCTCGATGTGAACCCCTCGCGGCGAAATTTAGCCCAAATATTTGTCTTTTATAAAGTCTGTTCGGTATTGAAAATAAATAAAATCGGTTAATAAACAAAAAAGTTATAGAATAAAAACAGGGTGTTCGACGTAATTCGAGTTTATGCTTTTCCGATATCTTCCACAAAAAAGCATGTACATCAACGAAATTTGGCACAAATAGTTCATGGACATACATAAACTCGGAAACGCTGTAAAGTGGCGTAGTCCTCCCACTTTACAGCCCACCTCCAATATATGGTGAAACTTTTAAAAGTTTCAGATTATTTGTACTAAATAATTGTTTTTTTTTAATCATAATAGAATTACTACCGAAAAACCATATTTATATTAAAATACATTACTTATTACATCATTTTTATTAATATCTCAAAATTCAATTAATTTTTTACAATGAAAATTTGTATGAAACTAGACGAGACCATTTACCACAGGTAACCATATTATTTCCGTCCAGCTGTCTTTCCGGTAAATCAAACTTTAACATCACATAGTTTTTTATTATCAATTAAGGTAATTGATATTATCAATTAAGGTAATTAACTAATTCTTTAAATCAAGAGCTTTAAAGTTCTCACCATCATTCGTCTAAATGTCATAAATTTCTAATATCATTTAAACTATTTTAATCAATAAACTACAAATTCGAAGTGTTTGCCAAATAATTTCAAAATGGAATATTATGAAAAATATTCTCAAAATTATTGGTGTAAAATTTTGTTATTTTATTATTAAAGTCAAAAAAAAATACAAAAATAAAATACAGATCAGAAAACTAAACTTTCCCACTGCTATTGAAATTTTATTATAATATAGAAAAAATTTACTAAAAATCAAAATATTAAAAAAAAAACACACGTTTTTGTACCAAAATCTCCGAAATTTCAATCCAGAAAAAGTGCATCAATAGTTGACTTTTTTCTTTTTATGAAAAAATTCACCCAATCGTTAAAAGAGCGTGGCTCAAAAAATACCTTTTTTGTGTTTGACCAATGTATTTGGTTCTTAACTAATAAATATTTTTTATTTCATTGATTTCAGCTTTACTTTTTCATAATTGGGACAAAAAAAAATTATATATATATATATATATATATATATATATATATATATATATATATATATATATAATACCACGTTAAAACAAAAAACAAAAATTATTAAATTTACATTCCCGATGTAACCAATTTCCCACCACTCCACCCACTACCCGTAAGATCTGTGATCCTCCGAATCAACTCAAAAGCAAGTCAGCTCTAGTCATATCAGATATCTTTAACGGATCGCTAGTGTAAGAATTATTTTCTAAAAAATTGCGATTTAGAACCACTGCTCAATGTCCTTGTTCCCATATAAGTAATCGGCAAATATAGACGAATTATCGTAGGAACATAAAACTTTGTACAATAGTGTTTTACAATAAAATTAAGAAAAATTTATATTTTCAACCAAAACGGGTTAAGGGTACACCCATCAGTACATATTTTAGCGAAAACGGTTCAAAGGTTCCTATGCACACAGAATTTTCAAAATTATATTTTTTCTGCAATTATAATAAGATAGCGACAAGATTTATACTTTAACATATATTTATGTTATCTTCATATATGTTAAATCGATTCAAATGGACATGCCCACTTCCCACGTTAATCTTATGCACATAGACCTGTATTTTTTAAAGCTGCTTTAATGAAATTAAATCCTAAGAATACTAAATGGCTCTTCGACATGGTGCGATAGTATGGTTGAAAGTGATGGACAAATCTACCTTTTGCGGAATCTTCGTTAAGGTTCTGCGTAGTTCAGTGCTACTAATTACAGGTGCACTACGCACAACACCATCTAAGCAGTATTCGTTCTGATGAACTGGTTGCCAGTGGATCTAATGTCCAAACAAATCGCCATCATGTCGGCGACTAGTCTGTGTACTATAGGTGCATGGAACGGTACAACTTATGGCCATGCGACCATTTTGGGAATTTCTGATGACATCCCTGGCAATATTGATTACTGTAATCCCAAACCCTTTTTGGACAGAGGCTTCTCAGTTTCAATCTCAGCCGATCCCACTATAAGAGGGGGATCGATTGAGGTTTACACTAATGGATACAAATCTTTTGAAAGGAGTTGGGGGAGGTGTATCTATTCCCACATATAGGAAGAGTATATCCTTTAAATTGCTGGATCACTGCACTGCTCTTCAAGCGGAGATCTCAGCCATTAGAAGAGCCGTAAATTGGCTAATGTACTATTGAGTATTCGGAGTGGATATTCAAATTTGTACCGATAGTCAACCCGTGATTAAGTCCCTTTCGGGTGTCTACTCGACATCCAGGCTGGTACATGAATGCCGGAAATCTTTAAATAAGATGGCGAGACATTTAAAAATAGAATTGGTCTGAAGCCATTTTTTTACTATCTATTGATGTCATCCTTTAGGTTATCTTAAGGAAATTATTTATTCAATTCATAGGAACATTTCGCAAAAATGAAAGCTTTTATCGGAATAATAATATTTCAAATATTAAAATTAATAATTTGAAACCAATTTTTGTATACTTATTGGCGAAAGTATTTTGTAATAATTAATATTTATTTCATTAAAAAATTAATTGAAATTTATACAAACACCAATTATCTTGCTTAATTAATATAATCATTTCGATGATTGGAGCAAAATCAAACAAATTTTTAATTGATATAAGCAATTTCCTAACTAACAGCCAGTTTTATATTTTTCTTTCTGTGTAATTACAAGAGCGATAAACCTCCATTCTTTAATTTACAATACTCGAAACGGCGCAAATTTACTAATCGATCAACTGTAAAAAATTTAAATTTTGAAAATTATAATTATGTAAACGGCACAATGATTTAACACAAGTTGACATATTTCTACTTTAGACATTAGAGGAATTGGAGTCATATGCTAAAATCCGCGATTACAGGAATCAAAAGAAAGAAAAAAAATGTTATTTTTTAACTTTGAGTAATTGTCGGTACCACGTGGAACCATTTCGGATCTTGAGTCTTTGTTGTTGTACTCCACGACGTGTTATTAACATAATTGCATCAAAAGTTAATTTCAAAAATTTCAATTAAAAATAAAATATTTGTGGTTTAAGTTCGGTTTCTTAAAGAAAATTCCCCATATGTTCTTTCAAAAACCGCTTTTTGTGTTAAAAAAAAACGGTTTATTCGACATTCGAAATATAAAAATTTTTAAAAAAACAGACATTACTTAAACCGATATAATCGGTTTTAAACCGGTTGGTTGGAAAGCCGAATCAACTACCCTAGATTCAACGCTTATAAATACTTAAATATAACACGATTTTTGTGAAATTCAGCATAAATAAGTTGTCTATAAGCATAAATTGGTGTGCTGAATCGGTCCATAATTGCCAATAGCTCCTATATAACCCTACTTCCGAAAACAATTTAAACGTTCCAAAATCCCATACAAATGTTAGTATCAAAATAAATTATTATTTTGATTTGATTTTTCACACAATCAGTCTTATAAAATTAGAAAGCATGCCATTACAACATTTAGAGAATATCATCCTTAGTTTTGGAGTTATAGCTCATTGCATGTTTGATTTAATGTTTTTTTAGTATCCGTTATATTTCCGGACTTTATAGTAAAATTGTAAGAGTAATTATACCACCCATTATCTAAATATATAAACTTATTTTATATATACTTTTGCAGTTTGCGATTGTAATTTCAACCTCGAACCTCTTTGAAAAATTTACATTTTCGGACACCCTAACATGGGCCAGGAAGCGATTTCTTGACAATTTGTACAATAAAAGATAAAAATATATATTTATAAAATTTGTATTATAATAAAATCGTATGAATTTTTATCTATAATGCTTTAAAAATTTAAACTCTCAAAACATACCTTTCAGCTGCAGCGAGGAAAGAGATCACAAATAACTAAAACAACCGTTTTTTTCTTTTATTTATTATTTGTTATTATGATAAATATTATTCAGATATTAAATTATGTATTCCTTTAAATAATTTCAAAAATTCTAAACATGTTTCAAGCGAGGACGATATAATTTAGAAGGTAAACATAGCTTTTCCTCATTCATGCAACTGACAAGTTTACAATTATATATTTATGTACATATAACTTCATTAAATTAATTATATTTGAAAATATTATGTTTACTTGTTATATCTATTTAAATATTACATAAATGTCTATGTAGAATGTAAATAAATAATTTTAATTTTAACATTATTTAATAACTCGACAGACGTACAACATTTGTGTAATTAAATCTCATGTACGCGTATGACTGACAACAATATTTGTTTACACTTTATGTATATGAATAAACCTGGAAAAAAGCAATTTATTTATACATACTCGTACATACATACATATTGTATATGTATGTACGTATGTATATGTAAATACACTTTTATATATACTTTTATGTACAATATATAAATTTAAGTATGCATTTAACGAAAAAAAAACTTTTGAAACATTACATACATATTTTTATGTAATGAACTCAAACCTGTCGTAAAAACAGAAAAATATTCTGTAAAATATTATTTACACTAAAAATGGGTGGTTGTTTTGGGTGGCCACGTTTGGTGGTGTATATAAAAACTATGGTCAATTGAGGACGATAAAGAGGAAACCAACAAAGTTATTGAAATGAGAAAGAAATGTTGATGGAAATTACTGTTTTTCAAGTTGACAACTCGAGATGAATGTAAACATTCATCGATGGCTGCATGTCATATACAATTTGTTATGCTGATGTTGCTGATGTCGATGTGATGACTATAGCGGCGGTAAGTATGATGGTGATATAAGAATACCTTTAAGGAACATTATTAAATTGCACAAATAATAAAGACAAAGTGAACACATCAAAGTAGTGAATATTTATTATTATTATTTATTTATTTATTTATTTTTTCTTTTTCTTTGGGATAAGTATTACACCGTATAACAATTTCTCGAAAATGTTTTCACAGAAGAAAAATCGATATAGCCGTCAAAGTAGAGCCCATACATAATAAAATTACCTAGTCCCAAGGACGTCAAATTTTCTGCAAAAGGAATTTAAAATTTCAAAAAATACACGAATTTAAAAAATATATATAAAATATTTAATAATACCATATCAACAAAATATGAATTTTAAATGAAGGCAAAGAATCCCTACAAAATACCAAAAGTTTTTATTGAAATGTAGCAGAATAAAATGTTAGAAAAAAACTTTATATAAAGTACTGGCTTGACCCGGTGCGCTTCGCTGCATTGTTAAAATAAAATAAGTGTGAAAAAACACAAATATATTTTTTATGATTTAATTTATTTATTTACATACGTGTTGTATTTCAACTTGTTTTGTAAATATAAACTTTTAACAAAAAAATTATTTTAATATATATTTATTTTTATATTATCAATAGCAACCAATTCAATTAAATAATTCTTATTATTAATGATTATTGTAATGTTTTATGATCTGTCCACCCAGCTCATTTTTATTTTGAAATTTATAGTTTTCCAATATAGTAGCTTTAACCACGTTCTCCAGTTACGCGATATTTAATATTTGCATTATATGGGGGTATTGTTCGTCCTGCGCCTACCCCTTTTATTTTAATTTTCAAAGGTTTAGTTGTCATAAGAGTAACTCCTACCAAGTTTGAACATTCTCACTATAACAGTTCTTAAGATATGCGATATTAAACATTGGCGTCCTATGGGGGGTAACACTCCCCCTGTAGCTATTTTACTTCAATTTCGGTGCTCAGAAGATCCTACTACAAAAAATTGAAGAAAATGGGTGCAGCGGCTCTTAAGATATCCGATACTTAATATTGGTATCCTATGGGGCGTACAACTTCCCCTATATATATATATATATATATATATATATATATATATATATATATATATATAGTCCTCTTAAGAGGAAATTTGACTTCACGGAAAAAAACTTGGTACAATTAACGTGGACAGTCTCTAGTTTTATCCGTATAACGATTTTTTGAGAATGATTGTTGCAGGCTGGCATATGTATATGTGAAAATAAATAATAAAAGGTAACATTTTCAAAAAGATATGTTCTTAAGTTTTTGAACAGCAGTAACTAAGTAAAAAATATTTTATATTATAGGGATTTTAACTTACATTTGACACCACTGTTGCCGGACTTGACGCTTTATCGTCATTTTGACTACTTTTGGTGTTAAAAATAGTTTATTAACGATTTGACGATTTTTGCCTTAAATTTTACGATTTTTTCCAAAAGCAGATTTTGAACTATTTTCATTTTTTCTTATATATTTTTCTCCTGAAAGTAAATTAATTCTTTCTTACATAAATAATAATAATTAAAATAAAAATATTGTAAAAATTGTAAAAATAAATTGTTCATTTATAGAAAATATTTATGAGAATCAATTTCATATTTCGTTCAATTATGTACTCTTTATTGTAATCACTTTACAAAAGGTCAAAACTCTTTGGTAAATTTAATAAAAACATTTAATTTCATAATCAGGGCTTTCTTAAATAGTAGTTCTAAGTATTACTTACAGGAAATTAATTCAGATAATCCTGTTTAAGTCATTCAAAGTAAATTTTATATATCGTCAATGCACTTACAAAAGCATCTCAATTTTTAACAACTTTTCAAAAAACATAGTAAATATTTTTTTTTTTATTGGAAAGTCATACAAAATAAAATATTCATCATATTGATATGAATACTTTCGGACTTATTAGATATTGCTAGACTTTTATAATAGGTGGACGATATGAAATTAATGTACATATTTAATTTCTTTTTAATTTAAAATTTAATCATAAAAAAACAAAAAGCTAATAAAATGTCCATTATCATATAAAAACAACATATTTTTAATGTTGACTACATATTTATTTACGATTTCAAATAATCGACTTGACGATTTTGACGATTTGTTTTCACAAAATTTAACGATTTTGCACCAAATTTTATCTTGCAACTATGTTTGACACCCATACTGGGTTGATATAATTTAATATATATATATATATATATATATATATATATATATATATATATATATATATATATATATATTTAAAAGTGTATCCTTCTAAACTTTCAAATCCTTTTTTAAGAGGAAATTAGATGTCCTTTAGAAAAACTGAGTACCCAGTTATACCACATATGGTCTCTAGTTTTATATATGAGTATATAATGATTTTTTCGTGTGTGAAAATGACTGCCACATGGTGTTATTTAAATAGAAAATAAAAACTTTAATTAATTTGAAACGTTAAGTATGAAATTTTGTGTTTGAATTGTCCCTTGTTATCTTAATAATTTTTAAAGTAGATGTTTGGCAAATAGTTTCCTAACTAGAAAATTTAAAGCGAAATAAAAATCTCCTCCGAAATATATGTATTTAATTTTTTTTGACAAAGTTTTAATCAAATCGCTATGTAGCATATTTTGGTAAATCAACCAGAAATTATAAAAAGAAATTTAATTAAATGATAATTTCGATGAAGAAAAATATTATGCCATTAACAGCCTGTCCAAGGAAATGTCATCATCTTTTGATTAAAATCTATGAAAAATTAACATGAACAAATTGCTGAAAAAAAGGACCTAACGAAATAAAATACTCAAGGATTAAAATTATATTAAAAGATGACGCATTTTTCTACAAAGTTCTTAACGAGAAAAAATACGAAATAAATATCAAAATGTGTTTAATATTAATCAAAAAAGTATCTTGTATTGAATTGACAGGTTTCCCTTTCTCTAACGAAATTGAAATAACCACCCTTTTATTGAAAAAAATACCAACTTAAAAAATTGTCAAGTAAATTTTAATCAAAACAAATTAATTTTTTTCCAAAAAGCTAGAAAAAAAACTGCTTTCTCTGATGATGATTATAATCTCATTAATAAAAATTAAGTTATAAAAATATTGTGTATTAAAACGGAAAGGAAAAAGAAAATTAATACATTAAATTAAAAAAATGTAAAAAAAGAAGAACCGAAGTTAACAATTGTTGTTCTTAACTGATAACAAAAATTTGTGTGTTCACAATCATTCGAAATTAAACCACGACACGTGTGGTTAAACAAATTTCCAATTTTTTCAATTTCAATTCCCTGCTTTTTTTTAACACAGCAAAGCGTTGATGGGAATTAGTGAAATATTTATATTCACTCAAATGATAAGAATATATAAGAAACAGTAATAATTTCATAAAAAAAACAACAACAAATATTATAATGAAATTCTTTTTCGATAAAAATTTGATGACAATGATTGTTTTCACTTCGCACTTTCCCTTACACACTTGCTGTGTTCCCTGTTTACAGCAGTGAACACTATCTGCTTTAAAAAAAAAAAAAAAAAAAACAACAACAACAACAGCACAAGTTTAAACTGCGCGTAATGCATGCACACTGCACAACTTTATCTAATAAGGACATAAAATAGATTGTAAGTGGTATTTACAAAATACCGTTATGTCTTTCTCTCATATATACATATTTACATTTGCTCTATGTATATTTTTGGTTGACAAACGTTGATTCTAGTTAATAGCAGCCCACGTTCCAAAAACAAATATTTAGTTAAACTAATCTGTCATTTAAAAGTCACACGCGTGAGAATTGTAAACAAGACGCTTGAAAAATCAAAACAATTTCATCACTAAAAAAAATTCACCCTATTTTTCATTATATTGTTTTTGCTTTTATCCTGTGAAAAGCAAGTGTATTTGTAGGAAAACAAAACCAACCCTCTCTTAAAAGCACTTGCTTTTAAGTTTAATCTTGGGTGAGTGCTAAAAGTTATTTCATTTTTATTCGATTTCGATTCTAAATTTGTTTTTGAAAATTGTGAAAATAATAAAAAATCGTATGAGAGCATTAATTGATTATAGACCGATATTCAAAATAGTATTTTGATTCATTTTAATATAAAACTAATTTGCGCCAAATTTTTTTTTTACATACTAACATATACATTTGTGTCTCTGGGCGAATATTAAAACAGAAGTCAACCAGGAATTTAGGAATTATTAATGTTTAACATCAAATAAATACATTTTCCAATACTTATCTGAAGTTCTCAGATACAATTATAATATCTTTAGTACGAAAAATATAGAATTCCTATTACTTTCTTACCAACCCAACAATTTCCATTTCATATTTGAATGATAATTCTTACAACTTGTTTAGCATTTGTAGTCCTTTAATGGTAATAGCAATAGTAAAAGCTACCAAAGTGGCCAACCGAAAAATACTATAAAAAACAGTTATAATAACAAAGATATTGAAACAAAATTAAACCAAATATACATATCAAAAGAACAACATAAGTCCTGAGAGGCGTACATACATACGTTCACTGAAAGACAATAAGCCTTCATAGTTAAAATGTCCTTTGGGTATGTTTTCTTTCTTAACCAAACAAATACTTGTAATAGACTTTCTACATGCAAACACACTCCATATCCCAGTTACGCATATTCGTATCAGCTAACAGTAGCAGTGTTTTTATGCGAATGGCTGGGTCTTGCAAAAAATTTTAGATGATGTTTTAAGCCTTAACACGTGTTTAGTTTTGTTTTTCTTTCAAAATTGTATTCATAATTCAAAATGTTGATGCTAATATATTCATGAGGATTTAACTGTTTTGACTATTTTAGAAATAATGATTGCAAAATTTATGATTATTGTTTATAAAATAATATATTTTATTTTAGAATATGTAGCTTTATTTTTGGTGTGGTTATAAAGGCATAATCTTACTTATGTTATAAATAATGTTTTAGATGTTTATTATAAATTAAAAAAATGAAAGCTACGACTATGGACTACATAACATTTTTGAAAGTTGTAACAAATTTTAATAGCTAGTTAAACTTGTACATAAGTATAATATTTATATTCATTACATACCTTAGCTACCAACCATCATATTAATAATTCTCATTAAGTTTATGGAATTTTTCATATAAGTATTCTAAGGTTCGATGAAGTAGTTGCGATTCGAGCGATAGAAGAATTTGCCAAAAACCAAGACGGCTGATCTTACAATATAATCTGCCTTATTCACAAGACATCTGATATTGTGAAATCAGCCACTGTTCCGCTGGTTCTCGGATCAAGTCCGAGAGTCGGACTTGATAGAACATAGCGGCTTTGGTTTGACTGTTTTGGCACAGCAACTTCGGTTGACTGCTTTGGCACATCAACTTCGATTGATTGTTTCTCTTTAGATTAAATCTGAATTTTGTAACCTAGTTTTAAGGAATTTTATTATTTAAATCAGTATTCGTAAGATGTCTCTAAGTATCATAAACAATCCGGCCTGCTGCATAGTACCCCAATTTTCAACCCTACAATTACTAATAATAGAATTCGAATTACCTGAGAAGTACCCGACTGAATCCCTACATACCATCGTGCTAGCATCATAAACGATCCGGCTTGCATATTACCCGAGGGAACCGAATCTTAGAACCCGAATTACCTGAGAAGTAACCGACTGAATCCCTACGTATCATCATGCTGCTATTAATTTATTTAACACAAAATATTTATTAAAGTTTATTGTCGATAACTATAACACTGAATTATTAAATAAAGATACACTGTATATTTGAACTCCAGAACCAATTGCGTTCTCATTTAAGGTTCGTGGATCCCGTAAGTCGGCCCTAGATACAACTGAACTACTTCAGCCGACGACAAAACCATGTTGCAAAGTGTCATTGCATCCAGGATCCTGCGTAACCGTACTTCGGTCAGAAGTAGGTATTTTCAAATCTGGCTTATGTGGAACATTTAATTATGTTACTAACGTGTTTGTAAATTTAACCATTTCCAAAGCCTGTCTCACTACAACGGTCTAATAATCTAAGTTACTTTGCTCGGATAATTAATTTGTAATTTCATTGCAGTATAAATAAAAAAATATAAAATAATAAAATTAATTTTTTTAACTTCTGTTAATAAAAAAAAATAAAAAAACCGATTTTCAAAAATGAAAACTTTTACAAAAATACTAATTTTAAAACAAAAGAGAAATTTAAAAATAAAAATATTAAACTGTCAATAGGAGTCCCAATTTTCAAAAGTGATACCAATTTTCAAAGAAAACCAATTGTTAAAAACCCAAGCCATTTTTAAACTTTACCAATTTTCAAAAGATTTAAAATTTGAAACAACACATTTTAAATACTACATATAGATTAAAAAAATAAACGTTTTCTTAGAAATACCAATTTTTTGAAAAGACAGCAACAAAAAATTTAAAAACAGTACCAAGTAAAATAAAAACAATGAAGGCCGACCATATAATACCTTCAACATTTTGTATTTGCGTAAAAGGGAATTTCCTGGAGGGTCTTATATAGGACCTGTGGACAATACTCTTAAGATTTATCACCTTGCGTAAAAGGGAATTTCCTGGAGGGCCTTATATAGGACCTGTGGACAATACTCTTAAGATTTATCACCTTGCTTTCTACATACATTAAACATGTGTGTAAAATATTATCTTAATATTCACATTTAAATTTCACATTTTTTTGAAGACGGCCTTATATGGGAGCATTAGTCAATTATGGACTGATCTTTGTAAAATCTGGCATACAGATTTAAGCTTATATATAACTTATTTGCGCTGAATTTTATTTAAATAGTGACATTATCAAGGCATTTATAAGCTTTTAGCACTATTCCGGGCATTTATAAGGAGGCTACGTGGAATAATGAACTTACCATAATGAAAAAAAAAAAAAATATATTAAGAACGTTCGACTATATGATGCCATACACCATTATATATTTACTGGAGAGATCGACCGGTTTCAACTGGATTTTTAGAAAATTTTTGATATTAACATTTTTTGCGTCGAATACTCAGTTTTTATTTTCTGCTGAAATTTTGCTTTTGTGTACTTATCTAAAAAATATTTCATATGATAAACGTGGAAAATGTTGTAGGCAAATAATATAAAAAACCTCACGATTAAAATAATTGGCGAGTAATGAGGGTTACATGCAAAAAAAAATTATTAAATTAACTAAATCAATGAACAAACAGAAAAATCTTAATAAAATCTATTACATTATTATTATATTACAATATTTTTATAATTACATTTATTTTATTTATTTATTCCTATACTGCTTTCAACCGATTGACTGATATAGCTAGATCGTATAAGATTTTCACGAGGACCCAAAATATATATAATTTTTGAGGTCTTACCCAAATATACCTCCCATGTTTTTTGATGGTTGATATAAAAACATTTAAACGAATTGAAATTCGTCTTGTACCAAAATATATTTTTTTGTTCCAAGTTTCATTAAGGTCTTAAAAATTGAAACCTGTACTTTCTTCGGGCATCGTTAAATCGACTAGGAAAGTGATTCTATGTAGAAAAGTTCCCGTATTCTGTAACTTGTAAAAAGGTTTCGAAACAAAAACAATTTTAAAATTCCAGTACTCATCCAGTTCTTAACAGAATGATTCATATAACATTTAAAGGGAACAAAAATTTAAGTTTTTCCAATTGAATTACGTATTTCTCTTTCACATATAAACTTCTAGTTATATTCTGCGTTTAATGTCAACAAAAAACCATAGATTGACAATTTAGTTCACATACATATCGCCCGCTACTGTCAAATTGGTTTTGTATTCGTATGTAATATTTTTGCGACGTTTAGTAGTATTGTTCTCCTTTATTCTCTCATATTTTGATCATAGAATTTTTACATTATGTACAGTGGTTTTACACTAACAAAATACAAGCAATTGTTGTTTTTGTAGATTTTTGGTCATTTTATAATTACATTATGCAAAAAGGAGACGATTTATTATTAATCACCTTATTTTAAATAAGACGACTCACAGTGAACTAAGCCCATATTAAACTTGGAAAAAAATAGAAGAAAACTACTCAGGCAGAAAAATACCATCATAAAAACGTTCTTCGTGATAATAACAGCGTCATGAGAGCACTTTGATATAGCGCTGCAGAACGCCGCACATGATAGCCCTGTTTCACGGTCCTTTGATGGTTGTTTATAGTGCTTTGACGTTGGTAAATATTGCGCTTTCATAACGCTTTCATAATGGTTGTTATAGCGCTATCAAAACACCGCAATTGATATTCTCGTTAGATGGTCTTATGATGGTTTTCCACAACGTCCTCTTGATTGTTTGAATAGCACTATAAAAACATATTTTAAAAAAGAAAAGTACTTTATTATTAAAAATATATTTGAATATACATATATTTAATAAACGATAAATAAATTCAGACATATTAATAAATAATTTTATTTTTTTTTTTCAAAAATTGCACACGGTGTCAGCGAAAATATACTTTTGACCTAATCTACAATGTAGACCACGTTGTTTAGATCATTACGTCATTTTTAAAATTCAAAAATGTAAAATATTTGTAAAATATTTATAAAAGGATAGGGTTTCATATAAAAAAATTTTAAAAATGCAGCGAAATTTGAAAAAATTTATAACAAAAGCTGGAGTTCCTACCTCTTCATACTTCAAGGATCTCTTTAAAAATTCGCGGATCGGAAATTATATATGCTAAAGGATAAGCTTAATTTGGAATACATATTTTTAAAATTTCTTTCGCTATTTAGAAATAAATCAAACAAAAGACCCAATTTGGGGTTTTTGGAGAAAAGTTGGCATAAAAACTCATATAATTTAGTTTAGGCTATATAGAAAACTTTTCATAACGTTGAACAACATTTGGAATTAGGTTGTTTTTCATTGTCCATTTTTTTTTTTTTGGTGATCCCTTAAATTTGACAATATTTTAGAAAATATTTGATATTCTAGCTAAAGTCATAGTATTTTGTTCACATTGTATATTATATTTTATTTTTTATATTGTTTTTTGTAGGATTTTTAATACATTTAAATAATGAAAACACCTACATATTCAAAACTGAATACTTGAAAAATGTGACCATAGAGTCATCCTATTTTAAACAAACTAGTTGCACAATAAAAAGCGAAACATGTCTTGAATACTGAAAGTATCATTTAATGTAATTTTTTTTTTTTTTTTTATTAAATTGTAAAATAACTTTTTTGATTTTTTTTCAATATACAGTCCATTATGCGACTACAAATTTCTTGAAATAAAAATTCCTTACAAAGTTACGGAATTATTTTAGGTCGGGGTACAAAGATTTTTTTCTGTTCGTTACAAATATGAGCACAAATGTATAATATCCGAACAACCTATGGTGGTGTATGATAAAAAAAAACTTATTTTGAACGTTAACATTTGTTTCTATCAAATGAACATCAAATTGCAGTTACTGATAAAAGTCTCTGATCCACATTAAATGGATATTCCGCATTGAAGTAAATTTAAAATATATATTTTTTTACACATTTATATTAAAGTCCCCCACAATATATTGTTTTCTATTTCAATATTTTCAGAAAAAAATCGATTAACCTTTTTTTTAATTTAGAAATTTGTAACGGGCTTTTTTCAAATGTCAAGCATTCGAAATATTCGAAAATATTCGCAAAACCCGGAATAATCAATCTTCCTAATATTTACTAACATTTGTTCGTTTGCCTAAAAGTGAAACAATTCTTGTGAAATTTGGATTTATAATTCTATAAAACTTATGTATGCAAAATATTAGCTTGACACTAACATTTGTATAGGATTTATTTATTTTCGGTAATGTGCCGATCTGGACCGACTTTATAAAATTTTATAGTGCGATTTCTGTTTATATAATTTATGTGTCATATTTCATATACAAATTAATATTTATGATTTATACATTTATTTTATCATTTTCAGGTGGCCTAGTTTGGGAGCCATTGTCAATTATGGACTGTTTCGTTGGAAATTTGATACATACCGTCGTTTATGCGGGATATATGTACGTTTAAGTAAATTTCACAAATTTTCATAAAAAGTACTTAAGTTCAATAACAGTACCTGTTAAAAAACTGCAAATTTTCCAAAAATAATACTAATTTTAAAAAATTCCAACTTTCCATTAAAGACGAAAACCCAATTTATCGTAATTTTCAAAAAAAAAGTACCAACATTCAAAAATAGTACATATTAGTTTCCAAAAAACTGCAAGTTTTTTAGTAATAGTACCAATTTTCAAAACCCACATTAACTTGTTTATGTGTTAAAACATTCCTGCAGTGTTGCCAGTTTAGCCTTTTTATTTTGCTTTTAGTCTCAAAATTTCCGTTATAGCTTCTAGTTTTTTAGCCTTTTTTGATTTTTAAAATAGCCATAAAAAGGCTAAGATGTT
The DNA here is from genome assembly GCA_932274085.1 of Protocalliphora azurea. Lineage (NCBI taxonomy): Eukaryota > Metazoa > Arthropoda > Insecta > Diptera > Calliphoridae > Protocalliphora > Protocalliphora azurea. The sequence continues at coordinate 74,489,045 of OW026522.1, read as the reverse complement.
CGTATTTCAACAACAAAGATAATAATTTCTTATTTGCTATTACTCACTTTATTTTTATAGAATCATCCATTTACTCGCGTTTTTACTCGCGCAAAAAATTAAAATTGTTTATATTTATGTTTAACCACAAAATAATTCGAAAAATCAGTTCAAAACAAATTTGTACGGGAATTTTTGGGAATATCTTTCATTGGTTCATTTTACTGGCAGCCGTTTTATGTTTTATTTACAAATTCATTACAATATCTTTAAAAATATCAAAAACCAAAGAAAATGAGAAAAAATCAGTTTTCAAATAAAAAAAAAAAACAATTTTGCTTTTTTTTTCTTTATTTTTTTGGCTTTTTTTTAATTTTTTTAAAGTTCAATTTAGCTTCTTTATTCTTACCTCCTGGCAACACTGCATTAGTTAATATATCTCTCTTTTAAGCTAATTACACCGTGTAACAATTTCTTAAAAGTTTTCTCACATATTAAAAAATCGATATATGCCTCAAGCTAGAGCCCATATATAATAAAACTACGGACTTCAAATTTCCTCTCAAAATGACTTAAAAGTTTCGAAAAATACGCGAATTAAAAAATATTTACCAATATTATATCAACCCAATATGGATGTCAAATGAAAACTAAGAATCCCTATAATACACTACAGGTTTTTATTTAAATATAGCAGCACAAAATATTAAGAAAATATCTTTATATAAAGTATAAAATTAACTATTAAATATATTATCAAAGGGTTAAATTAAAAAAAAATCCTGACTTCTCTATTGCAATACTTAAATAAAATATATTAATATTTTATATATCATTGGGTTGATATAATTTTCTGTATGAAAATTACTGTTACACGGTGTTACCAATAAAGAATATTTTGTTTATTTAAAATTTTTTTCAATTCATTATTAAAAACAAACATTTTTTAATATATAGTAGTAGTGTTCTTCTTCTCCGGCAATCCACTCCCATGACCAAATTGTGTACATTAACTACCATCATTACCTTACTACGCCGAATTAAGAAACCCTAAATTTCCTAGTAAATCACTAATACGCCCGACAAATAAACCAAAAAAGAAAATGGGACAAACAAAAACACATAAAGAAAAAAAAAAAAAGATTTAATGTCAGTTTAACTGTGAAATGTAACAAAATGTAATAAAATGCAATAAAGTCTAAAAACGTGTCAAAGTCACAGCTTAAATAGGTAAATAAAGTCATGAGAAATAATATGAGAGTGAATAAGCAATAGAATAGAATCACAATTAATACAAACAAACTCATACAAATCTATGCATGGTAATATTTGTTAGCAGTCGCGGTGGTGGTAAAGGTAATGTTGGGTGGCATTTCGTAAGCAGACTGTCCTGGCCATCAATAATCATTGTGAAATAATACAAATAAAGAACGACGTTCCATATTTACGCACTTACAAAAGCTGAATTTGATTATGATGACGATGACTAGTGATATATAGAAAGAATAAATAAATAAATACATTTGTTTATCATACAAGGGTGACTCTGATAAACTCTGTTACAAGATTGAAACTGCTAAAGAGACATTCAAAGTTGGTCATACACATAATAGGCAATGTAACATTACAAACGCATAGCTCGCTACCAGAGGGGGTTGATTGTTTATTTGATTAGTACTTACTTATTTTTATAATATTAGTTTAAGGATTTGAAATGGGCAAACAGACTCGAAATAAATATGTACTATATAACAAAATTCCACAAATTCTGCCATCACATAAAACTTAAACTCATAAATTAGTGCGGATAACAAGACTGAATATGGTCACACAAAGAAGAGTCATCATTGTTTGCTAAACAAGCAAAACAAAGCTACAACAATAAATTGACGTATAAATAAACAATTCGGTGTGGGAATTTTGATTTGATACGAGTTTCTTTAAACAAAATAATAAACCTCCAAAAAATCAAATAATCAAAACAACAATTTTATTTGTAATAACTCCGTCTACTATTAAATACACAAAAAACAAATGCAAATGCTTAAATATTTATATGGCCAATTATGTGTGTAAGTTTAGGCATTTTTAGGGTTAAAAGGAAACGAGAATATATTGTTCTCCAAAGATGCAACAAATCATCGTGGGATAAAAATTATAATATTCTTCAAAATTGTTTACATACTCGTATTTTGCGAAAACTATTGAAGAGTTCGATTTAACTGAGACTTTGAATATTAAGTCCTTTCACAAAATATTCTTCAACAGTAAATTGACCATAACTTTAAACTTTTTCTTTTTACCTTTAGTTTAACAAGAAAATTACTAGCCAGAAAAATAATCATAAAGAGGAGACGATAAGCTCCGCGAACCAATGGAATTTCGAATGATACTAATTATGATTGATAATGATTTTAGGGCTTACTACGGGAAAGTGTAACACGTCGCCTCGTCTGCCTGAGGCCGAGTGTGGTTTCTCATTGTTATGGTCAACAAAGTTGCACCAAGCACCTCTATTTGGCTAGCCACTCAATCTTTTTATTACCATCATCTCTTTCATGGTCGCGTATTCAGCTTATTGTTAGTGTATTGTGCGAAAATAATTTATTCAATGAAGCTGCACAGTCGTTAACGGTTTTCGATCAAATTTCATTGAAGGAGCAGCTAGACTATCCAACATCACTAAAATCTTCAAACTCTTCGTTCCTCATTCAAACACTTTCTAATTCAGATGAATTTTGGGTAAAATTACTCCTAAATGATCTAAAGTTTATTTTAGATAGATCTTATTGAGTAAAGTGCTCGCTTCGACTAGATCGGTCTTTGTACGCCATACCAAAGTAGTATAGGTTAGTATTGGACCAATTATAGTATTAAAGGACCATTTAAACATCCTTGGCGTTCAACTTCACGTTTTACCAAAAGCCTTAATTATAAAATTTCTTTAATAGTTTATCTAATAATACGTAAGGTCCGATAACAAGTCTATGAAGCGTCACCTTATGAACCACATAGATCAAACTTAAAATCTATAGATGATAATTTCTTACTCGTTCATTTCTGTATAATATCAAGAACATGTTTTCTACATAGAGCAAGATTTATTACATGAATGGCCGTTATCGTAAATTTTTCTGGATAATAGGCTAATTGAAAGCAATGTATGTGATATATCGAGAGATATGCAGAATTTCAAAAGCTTTCGAAACTCTTTGAAACTGTCTTTATGTGTCTTTTATTTTTAAAGTTTGTTTTAAAAACAGAAAAACTGTTGATGCATTTTGGTAGACCGAACAAAATAACTAAGCCTAAAAAAATATAAAAAATTGAGTTGAGAGTTTTGAAGATTTTTAGCTTTACTTCAGTTTTGCACTGACAAACTATTAACCATATGTTGTATAACAAGTAGCCGTTTTACCATCTAGTAAAAAGTTATGCGGTGATAAAAAAATGAAACCAAAAATTACGATTTTTTTTAATAGAAAATTTGCGTGCATAAGTGAAATTAAATTTAGAGAACAGAATTTTAAGGACGAAGTGATTCTCCACAACTTGAAGTATATCTCGTTGATGTCAGGAAACCAAGCATGTGATACCGTCATCACAAACTTATATATAATTGGCGTAAATGTTTATAAAATGTATGTTTTTCGTTACCGTCAAATACCGCTTTTATAGAAATTTCTCAAAATATCGCGTAAACATAATTTATTAATAAATGACACTTTCGAGTCAAAGGGGCGCTAAATAATTTAGAAATGCAAAAATTTTATGCACTTTTTAAAAACTTCACCAAATTTTAAAATTTTATTGGCATTTGTTTAAGATTTTAAATCGTGGAAAAGTATCTTCATGGTTAAAATTGATAATGTGAAAAAAAATTAAGAAATATAATTTTTACCGGCTATAGCAGCAATTTTTAAAAACATAAACACATATTGCTGACAACTACCGCGAATTATAAAATACGTTAATATTGATGTCTAATAATAATTGATACTAGAAAGCAGATGGTGTACCAAAAAAAGACGTTCTTAACTTCAAAATTTAACCCCACAAATTTCGTATTATAGTTCGAATTTTAAAATAATAACAACTATTTTCGTAAAACTTATCACTAAATAAGATACATGTTTAAAAGTTTGCGAAAATTCACTTTTCAAAAATAAAAAAAAACTAAAATCGTACTTTTTGCAAGGAATATTATCATGTGCAGTAAGGTTTAAACGACTATATTTTTCAAACCAGTACCGATATTTATTTGATTTTGTAGTGGCGCTTGTAGCTAGATCATTTTTTTTAACAAATTTTTTTTCTCTACCCTTTAAATATTAATTAAATAGATTTTCCTCTCGTTGATACAACTTATTTTCTTATATTTCATACTTTTGATATGCGGATACTCGAAAGAGCAAAAGAAATGATTTGTTTTTATATTTCGTTGAAATTGGAAACTAACAAAGGAAAATTAACTGATTTCTACATTTGATTTATTTTATGTTAATTAACATAAATATGAAGGCACAAATACCACTCTGCGTTTTGTTCATGCATATAACATGAACACTAGTTTTCCAGGAATTTCATGTTTTCAAGGGTATAAAAGGCACATCCAAGGAAGACATCTTTCTTTCTTGGACAAAATTTTAAAGGGAATAGTTCCTTTTCTACAATTATTTTCTGCTGCTGAAACTTTGGCTTATACCCGTAAGTAAACCTGTTGAAATTAATTGAACTATTTGGCAAATTATTTGTGGTTTAAATTTTTTTTATATATTTTCTGTGTACAAAAAGTGAAGTGAGAAATTTCTAAAAAAAAAAAGGAAAAGAAAACCTTAAATTCTGTGGTGATCATTCAACCCTTGAAGGAAGATTTCAGTTTTGAGGGATATTTTCCATAGATATTCATTTTAACGAAAGATAAAGAAAAACTGCCGTTTATCTTCATAGATTTATTCTATTGGGCATAATCCATTCAAAGGGAAACTCTTCACGAGAACCCTCTAGGAGCAGAATTGTGGGCAAACCAGCAGCTATACATAAATCCTCCACGTAACAAGAAGAAAAAAAAAACTTGGTAAAAGAAATACACTAGTGACAGTGAACAATTTATTAGAGAAAAAAAAAAGAAAAATAAATTAATATCACAACGAAATTTGCGCGCCCGGCTAGCTCAGTCGGTAGAGCATGAGACTCTTAATCTCAGGTTCGTGGGTTCGGTTCCCGCCAGAGACTCTTGTCTGTTAGTTTGCACGTATATTGTTTTTCTATAATTTTTTTATATTAAATAATATTTAAATTAGTTTTACTTATTCTCACGAATGTTATCCAAGCAAAAATCACAATAACTCCTGAAAACTAAATAAATTTGATTAAAACTAGTGTCGAAAATATATAAAAAAAAAAAAAAAGTTATTAAAAGAAGAAAAAAAAAATGTAAATTGCATAAATATATAATCAAATGAAATAATTGTTAACAAATTCGGTCGTGAGAGGAGCAGCGGTATAAAAAATTAAAAACAAAAAAAAATGTTAAACGTTATCACCTAACAGTACAGTGTTGTGCAATTAAATAGGTTAATACAAAGAAAAAAAAAAAAACAAATAAAAGCAAATAAACCAAAACACAAAAAAAAAGAAAAAGCAATGTATACTACATCTAGAAATAAACCATAATACCCCGTAAAACCTTTAAAAACAAACAAAGAAAAATCACCTGTAATCCATACAATCCACCAAAATCCACCTTTACCTAATCACCTTACGCCCAGTTCCTGTTGAAAGATCTTTCATCGATAGAGCCATAACATATCCGTAAGTTTTGCATTATTTTTTTTTTATTTCCGGGATCTTGTTTTTTTTTAAAGTAGTGTTCAGCAAAATAAAATGTATTAGTTCTAAATACTAAACATTTCATTTCGCTGTTATTAACATTTTATATCATGTTAAATTTTTTTAATGTTACGTAAAACTCATATTTGATTAATTTTTTTTTATTCTCATCAAAATACAAAATAGAGTAAATATTTAAATCGGAAGTTTAAAAACAATCAATTTGAGTACCAATATGTTAAAAAAAATATTAACATTTGGATTATTTATTGAATAAAATGTAATTAATTATTTTAATCGACGTATTTTTTTTGTGTTTGTGGTATTTCTAAAAATAGCACACGCTTTAACGAATAAATGAATTCGCTGTAACTCGTTTAACATAGTTTCATACTTTACGTTCTTTTTAAAGAGGGTTGCGCTTTCATTTTTTTTTACTTTTAATTTTTTTACTTTTAATTAAAACAAATGAAGTTGCAACTTACTTTTTATTTAAGAAATTAGTAAATTTTAATAAATATTCGCGTTGACAATTCTTTTCCTTTTTGCCATTTGCACTCGTTGGTGTAAGTTCATAAATTTTTTGTATACTCGGGTTCGAATCCCATTCGGGGCAAACATTATTTTTTTGTTTTTATTTGTTTTTTTCTATTATTTTTTTTATATAATTAATATATTTGATATTTTATACACATATATTTGGCAGCCGAATTGGATGCAAAAATAATTTTTATTTTATTTCAGCAGTGTAATAATTGTGATTTTTGCTTGAGCTTTCTCATTTATTTCATATTTAATTCTTTTTATATTTGTTTTGTTTATTTGGAAACAAAATATGTTTAATTATAGTTCGTTTAAGTTAAAAGGCCTAAAAGATATATATTTATCTATAAAATAGATTTTAGATCTACATTAATAACTAGATGTTATCGATTTTTTTTCCTTTCTGATTTGAATAAAAATTTGTAACAATGAATTTCTAATTCATTTCTTTTGATTTCTTAAGGCTACTGGTTTGATCAGGTAAAGTTTGTTTGGGATCATGTAAAAGTTAAAGGGATAGAAGTTATATACATGATCATGGATGGGAGGGTTAATTTTAGTTGTGACGACATCAAACACAACCTCAGGATGAAAATATGTTCGGATAGATATTAGGTTTTAGCGTTCTGTCTTTCACATTTCCTTTTTTTTTTTTTTAAACATCCACATATAAGCATGCATTTTAAAATTATAATTCTGTAGACTTTCCGCTAATAACTATCGAGTTACGTAGCAACGAATCCACCCGACGAGATAGAAGCCGGATGTTAATCGCATGCTACAGCTACGAGGAACTCGTAAAACATTTTAAACTTAAAATTCTATCGTTACATGCTACAGGTAAATAATTTTTGGCGCCCAACGTGGGGCCCACACGTTAAATTTATTTTCGTTTAATAACATCTTTTGAAGTTGATTCAAAAATTAGAGGTGTGGCTCCTCTTCTTCTTCTTCTTTCCAATCTTTTTAGTATCTCTTGTTTTCCTAGTTCCATAAATAAATTCTTTTATCATGTTAGTGTAACTTGTTTGTTTGAGTTTATGTTAGGACTTTGACTGTTTTCCACACATAGCTGTCAACCGACATGTAATTCACACATACATATTAAGTTTTCTCGGTTTGGTCATGTAGTGAGTTAATCTTTCAGGAATTGCTGCAGTTTGGACAAGTTCTAGACTCAGACCGTTAGACTACCTCTCTGGATGATTTTATCCCTAACTACTTGTTTTTTTGGTTTGGAAATGGCTATTGGTTCAAAATTCCAATTAGTACCAACCTTAAACGTATGTTATGTCTATGTTCTTTCTATTACTAAGCCATAGTAATTTTTCACTTTTTTTTCCAAATTCTGAAACCAACTACTTCTGAATTTATTTTCGTTCTAATACAAAAACAAACCTGATCAACAGTATGCTGAGAAATCAGATAATATGTTAAAAATTTTTTCATTAGTTTCTAACATTCCACAATTTAAACATTATTTTGTACTTGAAACGTATACAAAGTGTTGCAAATTTATTTTAAATAATTTTTGCTTTGAATATTCTTACATATATGTAAGATAATAATTTGTTCGCTGATTCCTGAAGTTTTTTCGTTTTCTTTCTTATTATTTTTTTTTATATATCAAAGCTAAACACCATTTATTTTTTTAATTTCTTTTGAAGATACCTATGGGAATTAAGGTCTCCGATAGCACTGTTCGAATGTGTGCAGTGTGCTATAGTATTATATTGCCTCATCACGAAATTCTAATTTTATTCAGATGCAAACATGTTTTTCATCTAGATTGCATAGATGCCTATTATGATTTATACCGTCGCTGTCCGATATGTACAAGATACCAGAACCATTTATAAAATTTAAATTTTTCTGAATTTTGATTGACATACTAATATTTTGATTTTTGTTTAAATAAATTGAAATTTATTATATACATGTAAAGAAAAACGTTATCTTTTGCGAAGGAATATTCCATTTTAGGGAAAAGTTGTTGCATTCTTTTTAAAATATAGTTGGGAAAAAATAACAATTACAACAATAATAATAACAGTGTTGGAATTTCGATAAAAGAAAGTATTTTTGAATTTTAGTGGTATAATTTTTTATTTTTATTTTACTTTATTATTTACGATAGTATTCGCTTTTTATAATGGCTACTGGAGAAACCGAAGATCTGGTTAGTGTTGAACCAGGCATAAGTCTACCAAATTGTGTCATTTGTAATCACGTGGTTAGCGACAATATTTATTTATACAAACCACCCTGTGGTCACCCCCTACACAAATCTTGCTACCAGAAGAATGTTAAAACAAGACCTAACTGTCCCATATGTGGCAATAGATTATCAGTAGGAACTCCAAGTGGTAAAACTAATATACCTCCACCAATGATTACTAGATCTCAAACTCAAAGAGCAATTAATTTCGATGGTAGTAGATCAGATATACTATCTTCTCCTTTTCATAACAGTATGGATCCAAACCAACAGAACAAAATGACCAGATCTGGTAGTTCACCCCAGGATCAACGTGATCATATAAGAAATTTAGTAACTGCTGCTGTTGGAGCACAACAAGCCGAAATGCTAACTAGTTTGAGTCAAACTTTAACAAAGTTAATCGAGACCAATATTGAAGCAGGGTTTCGTAGAATGCAAATTAATTCCCAATCTACAACTAATCACAATAGAGGGTCAATGCCACGAGAACATCAATATCCGTCTGCTGTTAACCCTTCATTGTCTATAGGCCAACAAAGCCTTGATGGTTTACTAGGTTTACCGCCATCAAATATTAATGAAGAACAAGTTGATCGTATTGGTAATCATTCAAATCTCTCTTCAATCAGACCCGATAAGATAGGACATATTATCCATAATTGGAAAATCCGATTTTCAGGTGATTCCCATGGTATGTCGATAGATAATTTTCTTTATCGTGTGGAGGCTTTAACAAACCAAACCTTGAACGGAAATTTTGAAGTATTATGCGATCATATCTCCACATTATTCGATTCCAAAGCTAACGATTGGTTTTGGAGATACCATCACTCTGTACCCTCAATTAAATGGCCACAATTATGTATAGCGCTACGTAAGCAGTACAAAGACTCCAGGACTGATATTGATTTACGTGAAATGATTAGAGACCGCAAGCAAAAGTGCAATGAAAGTTTTGATACTTTTTATGAAGCCATTATAGACATCTCTGACAGATTAGCGGAGCCCTTAAGTGAAAATATACTTGTAGAGATATTGAGAAGAAATTTACTTCCCGAAATACAACACGAAATACTAAATTTGAAACTTAATTAAGTATCTGAACTACGAGATATCTGTCGTCGCAGGGAGTTCTTTTTGCAGGATGTTATTAAGAGACAAAACATACCAAAAACTGTACCTTTCGTAAGAAAACAAATTCACGAACTCGACCAAGATTATATCCCTCAAGAGCAAGACGTAGCTGCAATTTCGCTTATTTGTTGGAACTGTAGTAAAGCAGGTCATCGTTACCAAGATTGCTTGGAAGATAGGCAGGTCTTTTGTTATGGATGTGGCTTAGCCAATGTCTATAAACCAAAATGCTTGCAGTGTAATTCAAAAAACTCAAAGTCGAGTGCACAGAAAAGTGCACTCAGACAGAATCAATCGACCAATACAGATTAGATTCTAATTCAAAGCAGAATAATCTTTTCGATCCACCTGTTAGTCCACGCAATTTAGACGTAACTAATATACCATCTAATTCTTTTCTTGATAAACCAATTAGATTGCTGAAAGCGTCAGTTATTACCGACAAAGCTGTAGAATCTTCTACCATATTTTCCGACAAAACCCCATTAGATAAGGATAGATTTGTTTCATCTACACCACCTACATACCTCAAACCATTCCATGTTAGATTAGCTGAATATGAAGCCAAACGCGATGAAATATTTAACGAAACTAAAGTTAGTGTAAAACGAAGGCGTTCATCAGATCGCATAAGAAATTTTTGGAAACTAGTAAATCACACGCGGCGTGGTCTATTAAGCACCGTTTACGACAACCCTGATGACATTCGGCCTTATGCTGATGTTAAACTTTTTGGTAGAATTATTACCGGTTTGTTAGATACTGGAGCCTCGGTCAGTTGTTTAGGTGCTCAAGCGGCTAAAGAGTTTTTAAAAGAAAACAGGAATTTTAGGAAAATTAAATCTACTGTTAAGACTGCAGATGGAAGGAGGCAAAATGTTGTCGGAATGATAGAAACTGATATTTTGTTTCGTGTGGAAACAAAACAAATCAAATTGTATATTATACCAAACTTGTCACAAGATCTATACTTAGGTATCGATTTCTGGAGATTATTTAATCTTATACCATCAGGTCTAATGTCCGAACCCAAATCTAGCTATTCTCTTAATGCTATATCAGATACTTCGGAACAAAGACAGCTCACTTCAAAACAACAACAACAATTACAAATTGTAGTAAATTCTTTTCCATCGTTTGCAAAGGAAGGTTTAGGCAGAACTCATGTCATTACCCATGTTATCAACGTAGGAAATGCCCCTCCTATTAAACAGCGTCATTTCCCTGTTTCTCCTGCAATTGAGAAATTAATATATGCGGAAATAGACCGCATGCTAGAGATGGACGTGATAGAAGAGTCAGAAAGCGCGTGGTCTTCTCCCATAGTGTTAGTTCGCAAACCAGGTAAAGTTAGACTTTGCCTAGATAGTAGAAAAGTCAACTCCGTTACTATCAAGGATGCATATCCACTTCCCATTATAGATGGCATTCTGTCCAGGTTACCCAAAGCTGAATTCATTACGAGCCTTGATTTGAAGGACGCCTTTTGGCAAATACCTCTCGACAAGTCATCGAAAGATAAGACGGCATTTACTGTTCCTGGTCGCCCCTTGTACCATTATAAGGTCATGCCTTTTGGGCTTTGTAATGCGCCCCAGACAATGTCGAGGCTAATGGACAAGGTGGTACCAGCAGAATTGAGAACGGAGGTGTTCGTTTATCTGGATGATTTGTTAGTTGTCTCAGACACATTCGAGAGGCATTTGCAAGTGTTGCGAGAAGTGGCTCGACAATTTCGTGCCACTGGACTCACATTAAATGTAGAAAAATCGAAATTCTGTAGACGAGAGGTCCGTTATCTTGGCCACATAGTAGGGGATGGGGTAATTCGTACTGATCCTGATAAAATTTCGGCTATAGTAGATTTTCCACCACCAAGATCAGTTAAGCAGCTCAGACGATTTCTAGGGATATCCGGTTGGTACAGAAAGTTTATTAGGAACTACGCTACAGTCACGGCTCCTTTGACAGATTTGTTGAAGGGACATCGTAAATTTGTTTGGAGTGATATTGCTCAACAAGCTTTTAATGAGTTGAAGGCTATCTTGACAACCACCCCAGTATTACACAGTCCGGATTTTTCACAACCTTTTTACATACATTGTGATGCGAGTAATACTGGAATAGGAAGTGTGTTGGTTCAAAAAACTGCGGAGGGCGAAGAGGTTCCCATCGCCTTTATGTCGAAGAAACTTAACCAAGCCCAACGTAATTACTCAGTAACCGAACAAGAATGTTTGGCAGCAATGTTGAGCATCAAAAAGTTCAGAGCTTACATTGAAGGCCATGAGTTCACCGTCATCACCGATCATGCTTCGTTGAAGTGGCTCATGTCCCAAACGGATTTAAGCTCTCGGTTGGCAAGATGGGCTTTAAAGTTACAAGGCTTTAATTTTAAAATCGAACACCGTAAAGGCAGTCGTAATGTGGTTCCTGATACGCTTTCGAGAGCCAACACTGAAGATTTGTCGGGAATCCATAGTTTGGAACTGTCCGTTTTAGATGACACTGGTGTCTTTGTAGATTTAAATTCGACACACTTTCAAGGAACTGACTATACTGAACTTTTGGACCGAGTTAGAGAAAATATGTCTAAAACTCCAGACCTTAAGATCATAGACGGGTACTTGTACCGAAGAACGGAGCACTGTTTGGGAGAAAAAGTGCAGGACGATCTCGCGTGGAAGCTTTGGTTGCCCAAAGAGCTCATAAAAGACGTTCTTCACAAGGCTCACGATAGTCATTTGTCAGCACATGGAGGAATAAATAAAACTTTAGAGCGCATTCGTCGATTCTACTTTTGGCCAAATTTAGTAAATGATGTAAGAGAATATGTAAATTCATGCGAAATATGTAAGGGAACAAAACACCCAAATTTTGTAATGCGACCACCAATGGGTAAAACAGGAGAAACTTCTAGGTTCTTCCAAAAACTTTTTGTTGACTTCTTAGGCCCATATCCCCGCTCAAAATCCAATAATGTTGGCATATTCATAGTAGTTGATCATTTTTCGAAATTTTGTTTTTTGAAACCCGTAAAGAAATTCACAAGTGACGTAATAATAAAATACCTTGAAAAAGAACTTTGCCATACTTTTGGCACTCCTGAAATAATCGTATCAGATAATGGATCGCAGTTTAAATCTAAGCAATTTAACAAATTGCTTCAAAATTATGGCATTAACCATAGTTATACAGCTATGTATTCGCCCCAATCCAATGCATCTGAACGTGTCAATCGCTCAGTTCTCTCGGCGATCAGGGCGTACATCAAACATGACCAAAGTAATTGGGATGAGTATCTCAGCAGTATCTGTTGTGCATTACGTTCATCCGTACACTCTTCTATAGGTACCTCACCCTATTACATGGCTTTCGGTCAACATATGATAACAAATGGATCATCATATGCACTGCTACGTAAATTGGAAATGCTAGATGATAGATCCATACAGTTTAATCGTGAAGATTCATTTGATATTATTAGAGCCAGAGCATCTAAAAGTATGGCAAAGCAGCATGAACGCAATGAAATGTCGTACAACTTACGTTCCAGGGAAGTGAATTACGTCATTGGGTAGGAAGTTTTTAGGAGAAACTTTAAACAGAGTAATTTCGAAAAGGGATATAATTCCAAATTAGCTCCACAATTTGTTAAAGCAAGGATCCGTAAGAAAACAGGAATTTGCTATTACGAGCTGGAGGACCTTAATGGACGTTCGGTAGGAATATATCACGCAAAGGATATACGTCAGTAATTATTGTCATTTTCATAGCACTTACATTTCTTTCAGCTACAAGCGGTATCAGATTTGTTGTTTCTCAACCCCAAACCTGATTTTGGCAGGGGGGTAATGTAGTGGCGCTTGTAGCTAGATCATTTTTTTTAACAAATTTTTTTTCTCTACCCTTTAAATATTAATTAAATAGATTTTCCTCTCGTTGATACAACTTATTTTCTTATATTTCATACTTTTGATATGCGGATACTCGAAAGAGCAAAAGAAATGATTTGTTTTTATATTTCGTTGAAATTGGAAACTAACAAAGGAAAATTAACTGATTTCTACATTTGATTTATTTTATGTTAATTAACATAAATATGAAGGCACAAATACCACTCTGCGTTTTGTTCATGCATATAAGTTTATGATAATGCAGTGACGAGTATTTAGGGTGAAGTTAGAAGCTAACGAATTATGCTGAATTTATGTTGGTATGCATCCTAACACTAGTTTTCCAGGAATTTCATGTTTTCAAGGGTATAAAAGGCACATCCAAGGAAGACATCTTTCTTTCTTGGACAAAATTTTAAAGGGAATAGTTCCTTTTCTACAATTATTTTCTGCTGCTGAAACTTTGGCTTATACCCGTAAGTAAACCTGTTGAAATTAATTGAACTATTTGGCAAATTATTTGTGGTTTAAATTTTTTTTATATATTTTCTGTGTACAAAAAGTGAAGTGAGAAATTTCTAAAAAAAAAAGGAAAAGAAAACCTTAAATTCTGTGGTGATCATTCAACCCTTGAAGGAAGATTTCAGTTTTGAGGAATATTTTCCATAGATATTCATTTTAACGAAAGATAAAGAAAAACTGCCGTTTATCTTCATAGATTTATTCTATTGGGCATAATCCATTCAAAGGGAAACTCTTCACGAGAACCCTCTAGGAGCAGAATTGTGGGCAAACCAGCAGCTATACATAAATCCTCCACGTAACAAGAAGAAAAAAAAACTTGGTAAAAGAAATACACTAGTGACAGTGAACAATTTATTAGAGAAAAAAAAAAGAAAAATTCCAATTAAAAATAACCTAAAAGTGCAAAAAAAAAAAAGGAAAAAAAAACTACTATCACTCTAAAATATTGAACTATTTAAATCATAAACAACTAAAAATTATACATAAATTAATATCACAACGAAATTTGCGCGCCCGGCTAGCTCAGTCGGTAGAGCATGAGACTCTTAATCTCAGGTTCGTGGGTTCGGTTCCCGCCAGAGACTCTTGTCTGTTAGTTTGCACGTATATTGTTTTTCTATATTTTTTTTATATTAAATAATATTTAAATTAGTTTTACTTATTCTCACGAATGTTATCCAAGCAAAAATCACAATAACTCCTGAAAACTAAATAAATTTGATTAAAACTAGTGTCGAAAATATATAAAAAAAAAAAAAGTTATTAAAAGAAGAAAAAAAAAAATGTAAATTGCATAAATATATAATCAATGAAATAATTGTTAACAAATTCGGTCGTGAGAGGAGCAGCGGTATAAAAAATTAAAAACAAAAAAAAAATGTTAAACGTTATCACCTAACAGTACAGTGTTGTGCAATTAAATAGGTTAATACAAAGAAAAAAAAAAAACAAATAAAAGCAAATAAACCAAAACACAAAAAAAAAAAGAAAAAGCAATGTATACTACATCTAGAAATAAACCATAATACCCCGTAAAACCTTTAAAAACAAACAAAGAAAAATCACCTGTAATCCATACAATCCACCAAAATCCACCTTTACCTAATCACCTTACGCCCAGTTCCTGTTGAAAGATCTTTCATCGATGGAGCCATAACATATCCGTAAGTTTTGCATTATTTTTTTTTTTATTTCCGGGATCTTGTTTTTTTTTTAAAGTAGTGTTCAGCAAAATAAAATGTATTAGTTCTAAATACTAAACATTTCATTTCGCTGTTATTAACATTTTATATCATGTTAAATTTTTTTAATGTTACGTAAAACTCATATTTGATTAATTTTTTTTTATTCTCATCAAAATACAAAATAGAGTAAATATTTAAATCGGAAGTTTAAAAACAATCAATTTGAGTACCAATATGTTAAAAAAAATATTAACATTTGGATTATTTATTGAATAAAATGTAATTAATTATTTTAATCGACGTATTTTTTTTGTGTTTGTGGTATTTCTAAAAATAGCACACGCTTTAACGAATAAATGAATTCGCTGTAACTCGTTTAACATAGTTTCATACTTTACGTTCTTTTTAAAGAGGGTTGCGCTTTCATTTTTTTTTACTTTTAATTTTTTTACTTTTAATTAAAACAAATGAAGTTGCAACTTACTTTTTATTTAAGAAATTAGTAAATTTTAATAAATATTCGCGTTGACAATTCTTTTCCTTTTTGCCATTTGCACTCGTTGGTGTAAGTTCATAAATTTTTTGTATACTCGGGTTCGAATCCCATTCGGGGCAAACATTATTTTTTTGTTTTTATTTGTTTTTTTCTATTATTTTTTTTATATAATTAATATATTTGATATTTTATACACATATATTTGGCAGCCGAATTGGATGCAAAAATAATTTTTATTTTATTTCAGCAGTGTAATAATTGTGATTTTTGCTTGAGCTTTCTCATTTATTTCATATTTAATTCTTTTTATATTTGTTTTGTTTATTTGGAAACAAAATATGTTTAATTATAGTTCGTTTAAGTTAAAAGGCCTAAAAGATATATATTTATCTATAAAATAGATTTTAGATCTACATTAATAACTAGATGTTATCGATTTTTTTTCCTTTCTGATTTGAATAAAAATTTGTAACAATGAATTTCTAATTCATTTCTTTTGATTTCTTAAGGCTACTGGTTTGATCAGGTAAAGTTTGTTTGGGATCATGTAAAAGTTAAAGGGATAGAAGTTATATACATGATCATGGATGGGAGGGTTAATTTTAGTTGTGACGACATCAAACACAACCTCAGGATGAAAATATGTTCGGATAGATATTAGGTTTTAGCGTTCTGTCTTTCACATTTCCTTTTTTTTTTTTTTTAAACATCCACATATAAGCATGCATTTTAAAATTATAATTCTGTAGACTTTCCGCTAATAACTATCGAGTTACGTAGCAACGAATCCACCCATTAGCCGACGAGATAGAAGCCGGATGTTAATCGCATGCTACAGCTACGAGGAACTCGTAAAACATTTTAAACTTAAAATTCTATCGTTACATGCTACAATTTTTTTTTTTTTTGCTATTTATGAAATTGTGCAAAAAATAAAATTAAAAATTTTTCTTTTCAGTGTATTTCGATAAATATTGAAAATGCTGTAATAATTTTGCAATGAGCCAATAGCACCTTAGAAATTCTATAAAATCGCGTTGCTTTGGTTTTGATAAAGCGAAACCTCCATTTTTAAAATTTTTTTCAAATTTTCAACCTCCACAACTTTTACACGCATTCATAAAAATGATTAAAGTGTACACACTTTAGATGCATAAATATTTGTTAATAAACCCACAGTGGACGTTATCGAAAAAATATCGAAAAAATTTTTACTCAAAATTTTCAATATTTTTGGAAATTCCTCATATATATATATTCCAACGGTAGTCTAAAAGCTTTTTTGAATGTTATTATTTGCCACCTTTGGTATGAAGACCTCTACTAAACTTCCGGTACTTCCGGAGAATTGGTCTAATGATCCTCTAAAGTTGCGAAATAATATCCTTACTGTGTTATGCAGCGAAAGATATTATCCACTCCAAGTGATTTGAATTGAGATAAATTTGGCGCAAATTTTTAAGTGTGAAAAAAGTGACATTTTTTAACACTTTAAAATTCTAAGAGTTTTATTAATAATGGTACATTTTCTAAATAGTAAATATAAATTATTCGAATGTTCAATATTTATAGAAAAAATTTCTTTTATTTCGTTCGTACTCTTGTATTAGTCGCTAAAAACTACAAGACATTTTAAAATGTATAGCGTTCCATTCCAATAATGTTCATTCGAATAACTTGAAAAATTTGATTCGAATAATTCGAAAAATTTGATACGAAAGTGCTATTTTTCGAATAACGAATAATTCAAAAATTTTTATGAAAAATATTGGAACGAAATTAATAATTTTCTTTTTTTAACATTATACTTCTTTAAAATTATTTTCAATTATTTATATAAATATATAATATTCTTGTATTAAAAGATTTGTTAATTTGTTATATGTATAAAGAATAGTTATTAACTTTTATGAAATAATTCGATCACGAAAATATTCGAAAACCAAATAAAAATGCTTAAAGCTTAATATTAGTGTGTAGCAAAAATTTTTGTTAACGAAATTTAAGTTTCCGTAAGAAGAATAATTAGAGCCAAAAAGATTAACATTTCATGAAAACCTCTACTAATAAAGGAACTTTCACATTTGATGTTTACTTTATGTACTACATTTAAAAGCCTTGGGATATTTAATCAAGTCAATCATTTGACTGTCATTATCATAATGTTCCACTTTAAATTTGATTCCAAATGATCATATATTATTAATAACTCAGTTATTTCTCTATATAAATAATTTAAATTTAATATACGGATAAAAAAAATATAACGCCTTAATCACAAACCAAATTTTTTACGTATATCGAAAGGGGATAGTCGGATAAATGAGGACAAAGAAGATTTACGATAAATTCATATTTGATAAACATCAAAATAATTAAGCTGGCTTATAATTATAAGCTTTCCAATGATATATGGTTCGTAAAAATTGGTTAAAAAAGAAAAGGGATATAGACGATTTACTCTACATATAACGCATCCAATTGAAATAATTTGTATCGTTGAGAATTTTTCGAAAATATAATATTTTTTAATACATTTCAAAAGAAACCTTAAGAATTTTAGGATATAGTTAATTTAGTGGTAAATTGACACTTTTTTGTTGTCCACTGTTATTCTTTCTAATGCGGCCAACCCCTGTATGGCTGTTTATTCCGAATTATTATTAGATAAGATGCATACATGCTTTTTTACTTTAAATTAATTTACTTTAAATTAATTAAGAATAATTATATTTCTCCAAAAATTACGCGAAATAGATAAATGAGTTGTCCAACTTATTAGGAATTTCATATTAAAAATTGATCCAAATTACCAAAAAGCCACTATAAAATTAGTATTCCATCCTATACTAATTATATCATCATTAATATTACATAACCCTATTTTCAAAATGCTGAACTTTAAATATATGAAAAAATACTATTATTAAGCGGTTATTAGAAATGTTGTGGTAAGAAGTGTAGCAGCTAGTTGATTCAACCTGTAAAACCTATTGAAAAAAATATCTGGTCCATTAAAGTTTGTGATTAAAGTTTTCTGATGATAAAGTAACCAACTTTTCTGCAGTCCATAAATGCAGCAAAAAGATAACTTTATGACCAGTACTTTACACTATAAAATTAACAATAAACCAGAAATGCATAGCAGTATTTTTTTTAACAATGATTAATGAAAAATATTCAAGTTTGCGTCAATATAACTACAAAACTAGATGTCTTAATTGGAAAAAAATTTATGAATCATACTATCTGAAGTGTTGGCTTTTAAATGTAATAAACAATTATCAAAAATCAGATTATTATTTTATAATTTTTGAGCATAATTTACCAGCACAGTGGGACCAATCTCAAATTTTTTGGTAATAAATCTGTATCTCCTAAGCTACTGATCAGATCGAATTGAAATATATGGAAAAGTTCTAGAAGAGGACCTTATTTAAAAAAATATCCTGTAGCCACAGTAATAATACCAGATAAGCTACAGGATGTCAAAGTTAACCAAGTTTATAAAAGTTTAAAAAAATCGTAACATCTACAAATCAAATCCCATTTCAAAGATATTTATATTTATGTAAAGTACTAAGCGAGATAAAGAAAACTATGCTTACTCATCTAAGTTATCTCTTACAGATATGCCCTTGAATATTGAGTTTTTGATTTTTTTTTTTTTTTTGCCTCGATTTTATTTCATTTTTCGGGAATTAGTCCTCAGATATAAGGAAGAAATTTTTTTAAATAATTTGTAACTTCTAATATATTTGGAAATAATATACTAAAAAAATTTTAATTATTTCAATTGCTTTAACCATGAAAAATGTTAAAATTCAGTACTCTGAAATCGGTATGAAAAATGACAATTTTTTTATAAAAATATAGTACAATTCTTTCCCTTTTTTTTCCAAAAACTTTTTTAATAAATTTTTTTTCTTTACATACTTCAAAAAACAAGGCTTTGTAAATGGTTAATAAAGAAATTTAAAATTGATTTAGATTTGCAACCTATATCTAGCATTGGTTGAAAATTTAGAATTTTAGAAAAAATACCAAGTTTATCGATTAATAAAAAAATATTACGGGTATTTTTTTTTTTTAATTTATTGACTCTGTTTCATTAAAATATATATTTGGATTGATTTAGTACGAAACTGATTTCCACTCGGCCAAAAACAAATTTTGGATTGCAGATTTTATGAAAAATTAACTTTTCAAAAGACTTTTCTTTAATTACACAAAAGAGTATATAAACATTATATTATTATTATTATTTCTTATGTATTATATAAAATACAAAATCATTCAAATAGCTTTAACAACCAATTTTTTGCAACTTTTCAAAAATAAAAAAATATTTAATAAGTTTAATCGAATATTATGAATATTATCTCGTTACACAAACAACACGCACCATGGCAGCTTAAAAAAGTCTTTTGAAAAGTTGACTTTTCCATAAAATCTGCACTTCTGCATTCTTTTTTAGCCGGACGGAAAGCAGTTTAGTGCTAAATCGATCTAAATATATATTTTAATGAAACAGCGTCAGTAAATTAAAAAAAAACTAGCGTGACCAAGGATCAAAATTTTTTAAATTTAAAATGAAATTACTCGTAAGAAACTGTAAGAAAAATTATTATTATTTCTTTAAGGAAAATACCTACACAAACATATTGAAATTGGATTTACAGCAAAAATTCTTAAGCGGTCAACAACTTCTAATACCACAGTAATAAATTGAATAAATTAGATTACAATTCTAGCAAACAAAAAAAAAGCAAAATGACTTGATCCATAGATGCCATATTTAACAGCTTCTCTTCATTTATTTCTTAATCTCAAAGAACAAATTAACATTTTTAATATTTGTTTAGAAACTAAATTTTAAAAATTAAATTTGAATTAAATACGTGTGTTTGGTTTGGCGCCACATACTTAACAATGTTGTTGCGGTTATTGTGTGTGGCATGATTTCTTTGGAATTTAAACTGCGTGTCTTACATCTTTATTCAGTCATGATCAGTGTTGCCAGGAGGTGAGAAAAAAAGGGAAAATTGGGATTTAAAAAAAAAGTCAGAAAAGGATAAATGTCTCAAAAAATAAGGTCAGGAAAAAGCTAATATTTTTTATTTAAAAACTTATTTTTTTCTCAATAATTTTTAATATACTTTTTTTAGGATATTATAATAAATTTATAAATAAAACATAAAACCTCTGACCCAATGAAAAATGGCCCACAAAATGTCCATACAAATTTGGATTATATTTCATATGTAAAATGTCCCAATGTTTTGAATGGATTCGTCATTTTTAAATTTCAATTCATTCTTTATTAATAAATTTCAAATTTTTTGGTGATTTTTTCCCTTTTATAAGATTTTTTTTAATTATATTTATTTTTATATTATTTTAGTTTCTATGGTTAATGGTGTATTAAAAAATAATTTGAATAAATGGTTAATAATAAATAAATAATCTCGATTTTTATTTTGTTTTTTGCGAATGAATACACAATAATTCTTAAATAATTGATTCTGTAAAAAATTAGTAAAATCAAATAAGAAATGTTCTTCTAGAAAAAAAGCCAGAATCTAAAACCAAAATTTTGAGGCTAAAAGCGAAATGAAAAAATTAGATTTTGCCTTAAAAAGGCTAAACTGGTAACACTGGTCATTGTTTTTTTTTTTTCTTTTTTTGTTTTTCAATATAAACTCGTAAAAGCAGTTGTGTAAAAGGTTTTAATCAATTATTATTTTCCCAATTAGCTGCATATTTTTTACAATCAAAACCAAGTGAATAAACTGTTTTTAAAACTTTTGAAATTATTTAAATTAGACTAGATAATATCGTTACAAATTTATCAGATTGTTCAATAAATCCTAACGATTGAGAGTATACTTGTAATGGATTCTTGAAAAGGTACTAATCCCAAACAAAAAACAGTACGGTCTACTCCTAATATTCAGCTCCCATATAAATCTACAGCTGGGAAAGTTCCACTGAAAGCTAAAGTAAACAAAAAAAGCTAGTATAAAAATTTAAACTTTCCATGTTGAAAAATGGACATCGATACACACGTTTTTGTAGACTTTTCTCAGTTTCTTGGATGGACATTTTATAAAATGGATTGCCAAGAAAATGTTCGACTGAGCCTTTTAATATAAACAAAATAAACGCATATTAAGAGAACTTTCAAATGTTGAAGAATGGGCACCGAAACACAAGTTTTTGTAGACTTTTTACACTTTATAAAGCGCATTGCCGAGGATATGTCCAAGTGAATATTTTAACATAAATAAACGCATATCCAAGAGCGAGTTTAAGTGACATTCATGTCTGCGAAGAACTTTAATTTTAAATCATAGTTTTATAAATACACAGAAAAAAACGAAAATGGATTATAATTACAAAATTGTTTATATTATTTTTTTTTTTTTGCTCCAATCACCAAAATGATAATATTAATTAACTGAAAATAATTAGATTTTGGTTTAAATTTCAATTAATTTTTCAATTCAATTAATAAGAACTATGATTAACATTTTACCTATAATCAATTAAAATATTTATTGATCCAATGTAAAATTAATTATACTTATATTAGTTACTTTTTTATTTATTGCATGCTTACTAAAACTATTTACAAAAAATAAAAATTACAAAACATATTTACAAAAAATATAAAATACATACTCATTCTTGAAAAAAAAACTAATCAAAAATGCGGCCACATTGGTAGGACGCTCCTGCAAAGAGATTATTAATATTACATTAAAATCTAGAAGACGAAACACCAATAAGAAATTTTAACAACATGAACAAGTCGTCAAAAAATTAAATATTTCAGCTTATGTTAAGCTTATTTAATCCCAGAATCTTTCTATCATCCATTGAATCGTGTCTAGAAAAGAAATAATCATAATTTCAGTTAAAAGAATTTCTAAATTATCGGGTATACAATGGAAATCGGTTTCGAAAACGAATTGAAATCGAAAAAAATATTTTTTCGTTTTCTTTATTTATGAAAATTACAGAAAACTCACTTTTTATCAGATTTTATTATAAAATTTTAAGTGTTCCACGAAAATTATTTTCTTGGTTTTGAATAGTGATGTATCTTGTAAAGAAAAACTAAAGTATTGTCCTAAAATCCTTATAAAAGAATTCTTATATGAGAACTGTAAAGCACTAATTTTTTTTTTAACAATTTATAGTATGATTCATACTGCTATAAAATGGTTGTCATAGGTTGGTACAATTATGAGCATTAATGCCGTATCCGAAGCAACAATTTTATGGATATTAGGAGAAATAACTAACCGATTAACAATCAATTTCAATATAAAAATCGTATACTTGAAGGGGACTTCTGGAGGCTTTTTGTGCATCATAAACATCAACCTAAGCGCAATATTAGTATAGACATAATATAAAATTCTGAATTAATTTATTTTACTTTACCTGCAGAAGTCTCGTAAAGATATAGATATCCAACTAATTATTTTTTATTTTTTTATTTTTTCTTTTATATTTATTTAAAAAAATTATGTAATTTCTATTTTTTAATTATCAATATGAAAAACTGTTTTCAAACAGAATTTAAAATTATGTGCACAAAATAAAACAAACAAATATTTTTTTAATTAAATTTAACTTGAAAAGCAAATATAAATTTCAAATTTTTTCTGTGTAGTGCAAAATTAAATAATTGTACTAAATCAATGACTGGAGTAATGCTATACCCTTAAAGAGCGAATTGTACTGAAAAAAGTACAATTGTACTTAATTTATCATCCTTTTTAAGAAATATCTATATTTAAACAGTCTCCATGATTAGCAGAACTCTTCTTGAACTTTATTTTAGGACCTTCTCATTATGAATTTAATTAAAACAAAAATTTGATATTGAGTTATATCACTTAATAACTTTATATCAATTTGATATTGTTATCCGATTTACTTATCCTTTCAATAAATAATTTGTTTTTACGAAACAATTCCTTTTCAATCTTCTTACCTATTTAATCATCTGTCTATGCAATTTTTTTTTTTTACTTTAAAATTATAACTTATTTAATTCAATTTCATTGAATCGCTTGTGCTGCTATAAACCATTTATGTCATTTGTCATGCCATAAGCGTTGAAATCAGAAACTGATAACTATTGTACGAATATGAATTTCTGTACATTTTAAAGTTATTTCGAATATTATCAGCCAAAGTTATTTCGTAAGAAAAATATTTAGTTGGAATTTTGAAAGCGCACACATTTTGAAATAGAATATTAAGGTTATTGAGTTCTCACTGAAAGGTGTTTGAGAGATATTTAAATTATAATTATATATTATTAAGATGATAGAGTAATATTATAAAAATTAAGGAATATTTGAAAGAAATTTAATTAATATTTTAATATTGGATATACGTTTTCAATTAATATGAATTTTTGATTATTCGTACTATTTAATAATTAATATAATAAACAATTAAATTTATATTATTTTTACAACAACTGACAACAAAAAATAAAAATTAAAATATATATATATATATATATATATGGCTAATTGGATCTTCTTGGAATCTCTTTACATTTGCGAGGCAGATGCTACATACAATAAATAAAAATAAATAAAAATTTCTTCTTTAAGTACGCTTTTCTATGTTTGGTGTTAATGTTAATAATATCCCTCTTATTACAGATGTTCCCGCCAGCAATTAAAAACTATTTCAATATAAAAGGTAAGTATGCATTTTTACAGTTTTCCAAGGAACCAACATCATGTATTAATTTTTTTTATTGACGTCTTGTTTCTAGACTATAACTTTCCTTATATTAGAACGTCCGTTTAAAATTACCGGTTTGATGTGTTCTTACAGTGGAATAAGTATTATTGTATTTAATTCTAATTTAAATTCACATATACTGTAAAATATTACTATAAATGTGTGTAATTTTACAATGCAAATTTTGCATTTTTATAGTGGAGCAATTTTGTGTGTTTTCTTATTTATTTTTTGCAAAATATCTACGTTATGAGTATAATTTATTTAATCAAAAAACTAATTGAAATATATAGATAAAATTAAATATTTTATATTAATTGAAGACTGGAGCAAAATCAAGCAAAATTTGTATTAATATAAGAGATTTCGTAATTGAAATCCATTTTTTTTTTTTTTTTTTTTGTGTTTAAGAATTTTTTGAATCCAACTTTGTTAGCATAAGATTAAATACGTTGCTGTTGGAAATAAAAGCCTTCCAAATCATTCAAAAGAACCTGTAATGCTCTCTGGAGTATAATGAGACTAAAATTCAATCTGGATTATAATTTAGAAGCTTATAAACTTTTAATACATATAAAGGATTTTTGGATTGATGTCTGCATAATAGTAAGCGAGGTAAATATTAAAAAATATGTAATATATCTGTGTAGATATACCCATTAATTACCAACACAATGACTGGCTGCAAATATTTTTACTCGTAAATATCAGTTCAACAAAACAACATCAAATTATAACTTATTTACTACTACGCTACACTTACTTTGCCTTTTTTACACATTTTATTTTATTTAAATTTTTTTATTTTCCTCTATAGTTGCTGTTGTAGTTGTTTTCTGTTGCATAAGTGAAATGTCAATCAAAATGTCCAAATTGGTATGTTTTCAGAAGTGTTTTTACGCTTGTTAGACTGTCATTAAAAACAAAAGCAACAACAGCTTTATAAAAAAAAAAGAAACACAACTGCAACAAAAACTACAATACAAATTACAAAAACACAATACAGACAGACGGACAGGCAAATAACAATGAAATGAAAATTTACTAATTGCAATGTGTTAAACAGAAATAAAAAGTAACAACTAAACCGGGGAAAATATAAAAATATCTTAATGCCGATATTATTTCATAGTTACAGCAACAACAGATACGTTAATTGCAACAACTAAAAAACAAATTTCGCGAAAATAGTGGTAATACAATTCACTGCAACTGCAATAACAAAATATGCCTATAAGTTGTTTATCGAAATGTTTATCGCACAATGGGGCCAATCGAAAAAATTTTGGCCTTGGCTTTCACAAAAATTATTTTGTAGTCACCCTGTAAAAACACGAGATGCTACAGGGTGTCAAAGTTTACCACCTGGAGTTTTAATACGTATGGTCGCTATTTTCATGCATATATCGATTTTTTCATGTTTCATGTCACACGGTGTTATCCATATATAAAGATATGGAATATAAACTTCTTGTTTCCTCGATATGGAAGATTCTATTAGTCAACTGAACATTGCTCCTGCAGTTACTTCAGATGCTTTAAAATCTTAATATAAACACTCTGCTCATGGAAAAGACGGGTACATAATACTATTCACAAGTCGATATAGAATCCTTAAATTTGTCTCCTAAAAATTAATGAGGTGTCACTGAAATTATCCGACATAGCCAAATACCTTGGATTGATATTGGATAATAAATTAACTTGGAATCTGTACGCAATAACCTGGACCACAAAGGGGGACTAAATTGGGAAATAAAGATATAAAGGCAATTGAACTAAGTTGGAAAATAAGCAGTAAGAATGAAGCCTAGCTAGGAAACTGCCCAGTAAAAGGTTTGCTTACCTGATAAGCTAGCAGGTATAATTGGAAACAAAAATAAATTGCTTATTCTTTGTATAAATAACTAGTTATTTTTGTTCGATTTGTCTACAAATTCATATAGTTATTTTTTGACTCTAGGAAATAAAAATAAAAAAATAATAATAAAGGATAAAAAAATAATTTTCCGTCAGTGAGATTTGATCTTGGGCAGAAATTAACCATTCGTTTTTAATAAGTAACTTCTTACTCAGTATAACATCTCGCACTTAATTTTCTAAGTGACAAAAAAATTTTTTAGTATAAAATGTCTTTTTAGACATTTTGTTAAAAAAGAAACTAACAGCATCAGAATGAGGTTGAACCAACAAACTTCTAGATGTTAATCCAGAGCTCTAGCCAACTGATTCACTTAATTGCAATATTACTATGCTATAATACTATTGAGTACTTATTTATGTAATATTGAGTAGACAAATAATAATGACGTCTAATTACCAAGAAACTATTTTAATAAGTAGTTGCCATTACCGAGAACCAAAACGTTTTTGCTGGATGTTTCACCAAACCAATTCTGTTCCACGAATCGGATTTTTGATGATTTGCTTTGGACCAAATGAATCATTAAATCAAATACTAATAAGAGTGATTCCATGACAAAACGGACGGCAATCGGATTTGACATCTCCGATTTCAATGAAATTCTCTAAAGACATTGGCTATTGAAAGTGTTTCTCAAATCATAAACTTTTAAACTCATGGTCCTTTCCGGTACAAAAGGTGTACTTATTTAATTAATAATAACTTCTAAAATATAAATGCATGGTAGATCATTAGTTTTAGCTTCATATTAAAGACAAAAAACCACCTTTACAGCGATATGTACAAAGTTTATTTATATCAAAAATTCAAAGGTGAAAGTCGAACACGTATAAATCAAACCATGATATCGGTATTTTTGAAATTCTTAACAAAAAGTCAGATGTTATATCTAATCCGAACAACTGGAGTTAAGATTAATATTGTAGCGTAATTCAAACCGAAATTATGGTCATAATAACAGTCGAATAATGAGATATCGAATATGGAAATTGGTTGTTTATCTACTGATAGCTAAACGGAAGTTTTATACATACAAATGTCACATTGAAGAATGTTCAAGTATGCCGGTTGTGTATGGAGGAGACAACGAAATATCCATAGGTTATTTCATATGGGTTCCTGGACATGGGAGCATTTATGAGAACCTCTAATGCATCAAATTATATGCTGCATTAGCACATGTAGATGACATAGGTGTCTATAGAAACCTGATATAGTAGGATCAAACCAACTCATTCATTAAGGCCACCAAATGGCTATAGCGGCTGCCAATTAAATCTAACTTACTTCTTCGACCAATATTGGCTGACAAATGTTTATATACCATTCAGAACTAACCGTCCCTTAACATTCTAATGGTATGGTAGCCATGTTTCCGAATTTGGTTTAATTTATTTATAACACCAATAAAAATATTAGATGTGTTTTTATATTGTACCAAAA
Source organism: Protocalliphora azurea (assembly GCA_932274085.1). Lineage (NCBI taxonomy): Eukaryota > Metazoa > Arthropoda > Insecta > Diptera > Calliphoridae > Protocalliphora > Protocalliphora azurea. The sequence continues at coordinate 74,461,090 of OW026522.1, read as the reverse complement.
TTTTACTTCAATATCTCTACACGTTTAAGATTTTTTTTTTGGGTCCAAATATTAACATTATTTCTAAAATATATACTTAAAATTTAAATTTTATGTTTTTCAGGTCATGGTCTAAAGAAATTTTACCGTATTTAATTTTTTTCTACTGAATGTTATTCTACGCAATCATACGAGTTCAGAGATACCAAAAGTGCGAAAGTATCGTAAGAAACGATAGAACATGGAAAATCGGAATTAGTAAAAATATATTAAATACGGTAAAATTTCTTCAGATCATGACCTGAAAAACTTAAAATTTAAATTTTAAGTATATTTTTTAGAAATAATGTTAATATTTGTACCTAAATAGAATCTAAACGAGCAGAGATATTCAAATGAAATTTTGACATGATATAGACAGACTCATCTTAAAATCAAGGAGTTAAAAACACACCCACCGATTTGTACCAAAATATCTAAAATCCCAACCTGGAAAAACCTGTTTTAAAAATTAACTTTTTCTATTCAAATGGTCACACAGTTATAAGAGGCGTCCGTCAGAAAATACTCTTTTTTTTGTTTATCAACATATGGCAAATATTTAGCTAATGTAATTTTTGTTTGATTCCAGCTTTGCGTTTGGGAATTTTACAAGCAAATCCAAAAAAATTTTGGAAAATTGACAAAGTTTGGATAGGGCATGTGGGGAGACCATTACCCCAAACGGCTTCGGGGTTACTTTACACGCATCTATTAAGATTCCTTTTGAAAACATTAAAAAAGTTATATGGGCCGGAACAAAAAACTAATTTTATAAGTAAAAAATATTGTCTTGAAAAAAAAAAATCCAAAAAAAAATAATTTTTTTTTAAAGTTTCAAATTCAAATATTCAAATATTTATGTGATTCTTGCAGCAATATTATTTAGAATTTTGTAAAAAAAACAATAAACATTAAAAAAGTTCAGCCAATAAAGAGCTGCCAATTTAAAAAAGCCTAAAAATAAACGAAGCTAAAAAAGTGCAAAATTTATTTCTCTTAAACTAAAAGAGATAACCTACACATGTAAGCACAGTTTTTGTAGAGATTTACAAGGACTATTATAAATGAATTTTTGGCGATTTAAAAAATTGCATACCGCAGATGTCTAACTTTGGAGGTCTACCCACTCCTCCTCTGAATCGCTAGGAATCTTTGCTCCTTCAAATCAACGCGAAAACACCTTGTCTCCGGCAATTTGAAATTTTATTGAGATATTCCCAAAGGTTCATAAGTCACAGAAAAATACCACCATGCAGGGCATGTAGGAACACCTTCAGAACTTTTTAATACATGGAGAAAATAAAAGTGACCTTATAATTGTGCCACGAACGACGTTATAATCAAAAATATTTATATTTACAATTGTTGAAATTAAAGCTATTTAAGTAATCATTCTTTTTGCAATTGAAATTAAAGGAATCGTAGTCTCACATAATTATATATCAATCAAGATGACCAAATATTTAGGAACACCTTCAGAACTTTTTAATACATGGAGAAAATAAAAGTGACCTTATAATTGTGCCACGCACGACGTTATAATCAAAAATATTTATATTTACAATTTTTGAAATTAAAGCTATTTAAGTAATCATTCGTTTTGCAATTGAAATTAAAGGAATCGTAGTCTACACATAATTATATATCAATCAAGATGACAAAATATTTCCTACAAATGTTAAAGTTATTATTACAAATTTCTTTGTCACAAAAAAGCAAGACATTGAAAAAATAATAGTATTTTTTTAAATAGCTTGAAGTATTTGCTTCTTTGCATCATGTGCGCTAGCTATGCATGTGTGACATTGTTTGCATGCAAAGAATTCGCATGTAGTATTATACTATAGTACATACAAAAGTAGACAAGCAAAATGTTCTTTATTAAAGCAAACAGGTATACAAATATCTTGTATGTCTTAAATTTTTGGGCGACTGTACTCCCATGTTTTGTTAGCTCACCACTACACTACTTGAAGTATTTGCTCATACAGCTAACAACTTCAAACAGTATTTTAATGGTTACAAGTTCTTGTTTTGCAGTATTTGTTCCCTGCATACACACAACAGTAAAGCAATTGAAAAATACAAAATGTCTTGTAAATCATGTGTTGCAACTCTCTAGTTTTAAGCTTGTAAATAACTTTTTCATTGACTATAGTTTTCAAGATAAACCAATATATATACAAAATTGATGAGGATGCACCACATCGTGCAGCACACCATAAATAATATTTGTCTGATGTGCAAAAATATAGTAAAAATTATTATTTAAATTATCTACAAATCGTTCTAGAGATATATCGCAATATGCGATGCAACCTCATTAATTTTCTATATAACTGTTTATCTCGAACACTGAAATTAATTAAAAAAAGGTTATTTATTTTATAGGCATAGAACTCCAAGTTTACGTTTACCCAAATTGACTAAAAAATCCTGTGCCGAAAAACCAATGTTGCCCTAAGGAAGGGTCGAAGTGGTTTTAATATGGTATTCATACATAAGATACCAACAATTCTAGTAATCATGTAACATATATTTAAAGCATATTTTCTTTAAAAATTATTATTTCCAGGTAACACTTAGCATAAAAAGAATTCGGTGATTGCATGTTAATACCGGAAATTCTAATATTCCTAAAACGGCAGCGTTTTACTATCGCAAACCTGTAAATGAGTTAAGTGTAGGGTACACCTGGAAAAATTAAGATATAAAACATTAAGCGAACAAACTAAATAAATGCAACAACATAAACTCAGTCATTTACATGTCAAACTAACTGTCAGTACTAATAATACAACGTGTGTAATAATAAAAGAAATAACAATATTATTATCACTCTTTGCTGACATCTTCACCAAAACTAAAACCGAATGAATGTTCCAACAAGGTACAAACTAAATGAACAAATAAATGTATGAATGAATAAATGACAGAGTGAGTGAGTGGCAATGCAGCAGCAGCAATAGTAGACACTGGATGGTGTGGTGGAGTTGAAAGTAACCAAAATGGATAAGAAAAAATTAACCTGGCAGGCAGCTGCGCCAAGTCAAAGTCCTTGTTAAGCAGCTCTATTTTTTACCTTTGCTTTCCACTCCTCGTTATCACACAACACGTCACCATCACCGGCTGTAGTTGCCACGACTGAGCTGTGAAATTTTTACCATAAAGTTCGTTCAAACTCTGTTTAAAATATATGTATGTATGTGTGTATGTGAGTGAGTGAGTGTAACTTGCTACATTATTATTATTTTTGTGGTGTCTAACATTTACAGGCAGGCGGTAATTATTTAAAGCCGACCTCATGTCTGTCAGTACCAAATATGTTGCATGCATTCCGACTGATGTTTCTGTTTTATTTGTTTCTTACTTTAGTTCTTTGGCTTAATACATATTAAATACAAGTAACTGCATTTAACCCTAAAACAAAGTAAAATATAAAATAAAACAACTCTTATTTGGACAGGTAACATTATGTTGGTTAACATCTTAATCAGAATATTATTTTTTATTTCAGATAATTTGTACAAGGCTACATTTAAAGCTTGTTTGCAAGTATTATATTAAATAAGTTTTACTGTTAATTACTGCCTTTTTAATTATTCAACTTTGAGAACTACACTGCTGCAACCTTGTTAAGTTAATATTTATAATTAGGTTTTAGATATTTTTGAATGAAGTTGATTTGTAGTTACAATGTAAGTTACAATACAAAGAATGTTATTTGGTTTTAGTGAATGAAAAATTTTAATTACTGTATGCTGGGTCTTAAAAGCGTATGTTTGGAAAATAAATTAAAAAATAAAATAAGAAAACTCGTTGTATATTATAACTTTCTTTAAATCTCTTAATTTAGATATACATATAGTCACTTAAAATACAAAAGAACGTAACCAATGGAAAATCAAGTGTTGGTTTTTACTGACCCAAACTACATCTATTCAAAAAATTTCAGATTAAAAAATTTTACTTAATCGCTTAATTTTAAAGCAAAAAATTAAAAATTGTGATTATGGCTTTTTGCATGTTCTTGCTTCTGTTGTAAAAAATTAAAAAGTATATTTACACCCTTTTGCATTTTAGGTAACAATATGTATATTGAATAAAGTATTCACTCGATTAATGTTTTTTCGGTTAATCGATAAATAAAATAAAATAATTCTTCAATTAAATTAAAATCAATAAATTGTATCGATTAATCGAATAATTCGACTAAAAATATTTTACAAATTTTCTTTCTTAACTTACTTAATTTAAAGATGGTTTTTCAATCACAAAAATTAAATCAAATATATATGTACTTGGGTATCCACTCGAATAATATTTGTCCGATTAATCGACAAATTAAAATCAAATAATTGATCGATCTAATTAAAATCAAAAATTTCGTCTAAAATTTCACTCGAGTAAATTATACCGATTATTCGAAAAATTCGATTAAAAATTATTAATAGTTTTAAAGATGTTTTAATTTAGGTTTTTTTTTTTTTTTTTTTTGCTTGAATTTGCTTGAAAAAACTAAAATGTTTAGAATCTAAAAGTGACACCACAATTTAAAATTATATTTAAAAAATCCTATTTGGTAAAAAGAACCGAATATATGCCTAAATTATAACGCATAGTTAAAGGTCACAAAAATCAAATAAATATAAAAAACGTCATTTAAATTTTTTTATGAAAAATTCGAGATTTTAATTACTAAAATTTTAGCTAATATAAAATTTTTAAAAAATAGAATTTTAATCAATTTATAGAGTTATGAAATTTGTATATTACTGTCGCCCAAAAAACTCAATATTTTACATCAGTTTTCTATATCTTATTTTTTATTAACATATTTCTGAATAGATTTTAATGGTTTAAATTGCGTTATCATTTACTCTTAAGAATTTCAAATTAAATTGATTAAAAAAATTCATGATATATTAAATATCTGAAATTACTGATTTAGAATTTGAAGCTAGTTAGATAAAGGGAATCTGTACTAAAAATATATTAAAAATTATGAAAAAATACAACTTTTTTGAAATTGAAAATTTGAAAAATTCTGATTTGCAGTCTGAAATTTGCAAAATTCACAGAAACATTTTTAAATAAAGTTACTTTCATTAATTTAAGTTAAAAACATTTAAATATAAATTCCCAAATACATATTTCATTTTTTTTTTTTTTTATTAAATAAAATCATCAAGACTTGAATAAAATTATTTAAATATTTCGCTGTGCAGAAAACACAATTTATAAAATAAATATAAAAACCATACAAAATTATGTACAATCCTTTTGATTACTTCGGAACTAATTCAGATTTTTGAAAATAGATTAAAGCTGAAAATGGATGATCAATAAGTAAATAAAGTTTTAAAGCAGTGTTTCAAAATTTCTTTGGAATATTTCTAGTTTTTAATGTTTTTTAGCCACATAATAGGGACAGTACAATGATTTTTAAATGATGCAAATATGTGCTGTAGAATTTTTGAAATACACGTAAACATACCCCATATTCTAGAATCTATAATTTCTAATCGACTAGTCCGATTTACATACAAATCGTACACAATGCAATCGTAGCAAATAATTTTCACATTTAAAATATTCCAAAAATTATTATTTCTCAAATTTCAAAACACATAAAAATATTATTGTTATTTAAAAATTTCAAAAATAACTAGCATTTGCATATTTAATTAATTGGTAAATGGCAATTTTTAAGTAAATGTCAATTTTTCAAACCTTTTAATTTTGCTTTAAAATGTCAAAGGTAAAAATATGATATTTTCCCTAAAAATGATTTTAGCTCCATTATATTGTTTCTTATTCTTCCTTTTTCTATTTTAGGTAAACAATTATTTTTTTATTTTTCGAAAAATAATTTATATTTTTCCTCTTTTCATTTGTAAATTTGTTCTGTTCTGGAGGGTTTCCTTTCCGTGGATCCGGGCCGGCATATACTTACTTACTATACTTACATTTTTATCTAAAATTATTAAGAACTTTTAGGTATGTGATGAAAATCGATTCGTTCTCAAATAAAATCGAAAGTTTAAAACGAACGATTTGCATGGATATGTGATGAAAACCGTTAGAATTTAGTTTCAAAATTTTGTTCCCTTCTTCTCCGCTTCATGCCATAAGTATAACTTTTGAATTTTAAAAATTAATTTTTATTCGATTTCAAATTGATTTGACGGAAACTAGGTAAAAATACAATACAATAGTTAGATCAGTTTAAATATTTTTTATAGTTTTAAGAAGGTTTTAGAATAAACAAGGAAGGTTTTAAGTAGATTTTACAAATAATTTAGCCACGAATTAAATAATTTCCACTGGCGCTTGAAATAGTTACAGCCGTAAAATTCCTAGCTGATGGCAGTTTTCAACGTTCCTTCGGAAATGATGCCATTATATCAATCCACCGGACAACATTTTCGAAATCATTTTCTGATGATTTGATTTGAGTATTGGAAGAAGTGTTGTGCGAATATTGGATCAAGGTTGTACTTGATCCTTCAGAGATTCAAAAATCCAAACAGCACTTTTTTGACAAATTTAAATTCCGAGGGTGGTTAGTTGGTTCGAAGGCACCCACATACAAGATTAATTGTACTATAATAAAAAATTATATTATAGTATAAATGCCATGATAGTAAGTGGAAACATTTTTATTTATATACCTTTCATTCCTTAATGTAATGTTTGTAATTGAAATTGTATAAATCTACAATCTAGTATATCTCGATAACACCAATATGTGATGATATGAATATGTGATTACAAAATTAATGTAATAGCAGTTGATGCAATAAACCGGGCTCGAGTCATGTCTCCTTCGTATGGAAGTTAAGTACTGTTAGAGATTTTTATCAGTCAAATTATGAGAATGGAGATCGTGGCTCGTGTCTTTTAGCTGATTTCGGATATGCATTAGAGCCTTTTGTTCTAACACCGTATAGGGTACCAAATGCTGGTACAGCAGAACAAATTTAACAAGGCACACTCATCAGCTAAAAACATAATTGAAAGAACAATTGGAATAGTCAAAAGCCGACTTCGTTGTGTAGCTGATAATTTTCTCCTGCAGCGCTTCATTCTATAAATCAAACATAACTTAACTTATTTTATGGATACTTAATCACATAGTTATTATAATTATTTTTTAATATACTTCATTAACCACTGAAACTATTTATAAATCACCCAAAATTTGGAAATTATCTAAAAGGAATTATAATTCAAAAATGTCGAAAATTCACTTCCAAACATGATTTAATTTTTCATATGAATTGTGGCAGCTGTTCTGTGTTTTATTTATAAATTTATTACAATATCTTAAAAATATCTAAAACTAATGAGAACAAAAAATATAATCCTCGTATTCTTTTGAAATATGTATAGAAGAAAGTGTTTCTATTAACAAAACTTTGAAAAAAAAGTGAAAGAATTGTACTATATTTTTTTTAAAAAGAAATAGCCATTTTTCATATTAATTTCATAGAAAAGTTTGTTTTGGAACTGAAAAACCTACTTTTGTCCAGCTAAATTGGTCAAATCTTACACTGTGCCCCGTTCTTATTAGTCTTCGAAAAAGTTGTTGCCCAGTCATTTCTTATAAGTTACTTATCCTTAACGATTTACACATCAATATTGCGTGAAGAAAATAAATAATACATTCTACTCACCAATTGTCATGTTCAATACGAACGTGCCTTTGTTTGCCCAATACCCCTAAGGAGGATTTGGTGGAAACGTATCATGGTATCTCGACTATTTTGTGAAATAGATCTCATGGAACATGATTTAAGATGAAGAGATTTTTGTTGTTTGAAATTCCATCCTTCTCAAAGACTTTTGTTTAGGTTTCAAATGTTTATATAATACGTGTTCCATTCTGCCGGAATTTCTTCTTGTTTAACCTATTTACTGGTATAGAAAACACATTTCAATTCCAATACGGTTTGCAATATTTCGCCGATGTACATATGTATATGTATTTAGCATATTTCTAAATTCCTTATTGAGTATTCTATTATTGAGTACCACTTTGATTTTTGTCACGTTATCCCTAGGATTTTTGGTCCATTTAAGTATTTAGTTAAATAAGCAGATTTTCATCGGATAAGAAATATATGTTTTTATGAATTAATCTCAAAAAGATTTTATTCATAACAATATTTAATAGAATTTGCCTCGTTGTGAAGTGTGAAGTGGAGAAAGTACTTGTCTTTCTGCTCTTTATGGACTCAATAAATATACCGTCAGTGCAAATCACAGAGAACTGAATACCTATCTGAAAATAAAAGTAGTTTAAACAATCATGGCACTGTACCGTTTACCGTAACTGATAATGCTATCATCAGAATTTTAAAAACAGAATGGATTACTGATGCCACTACTCTAAGTTCCACATTAGATGGCACTCTTGTGGCATGCTTCGGCTTTTCAACATTCGACGAACTTAATTCTATTACAATATCGTTTCAGTGTGGTTCGTAATATTTATATTTCGAATAATATCTGAACGGTTAATTTACACTTACTAGACATCGTCAATTTTAAAACCAATTAAAAAATTCTAAATTCACAAGATCCCAAGACATTTCAGAATAAATTATAATTTTCTGCAAAACAATAATATAACAATATTTATGTTCAAATGCGAACTACACACCTATTATACTATTCTTATACATACCCATCATATTTTTATAACTGTGATCAAATGGCGCTCTACAACTAAAACCTTTCTTCTCTTTGTTTAAGCCGCTTTCCGTTTATCAAACTTGTTAATAATAATCGTGGTAATACAAAAAAAACGAGACACTCTTTAAATTTTAACCATATTTTATGACATTTTCACTGACACATGTCAGCAAGGTTTTTATTATATTTTTGATAGATAAACTGACAAATGTATAAACACTCATTTATTCACTCATCCCCTCACACACTTTTTTACACATACAGGCACTTTTATCCAAGTATATCCCAATGCACTTTAATGCATTTATTTATGCAAGCATTATTTTATTTGAGCATTTTAGATTTTTAATAGATACTGGTTCTCTTATAAACGGATGGATACCTTTGTTTATTTGTAGTGATCATGCCACTTAATAATTATACATTCTAGTACTCATACCACACTATTTTTGGTTTCATTTTATGGATTTTCTACGAAAAAACAATGAAAACCAGGCACGCGTTTTAAGTTTAAATGAAAATAAAAACAAAAATTACCGCTTACATAAAACATATGACATGCATTTGACATTAAATTTACAAAACAAAAAATAAAAATAAAAAAATATCAAAAAGATATCGTAAATTTTATAAAAAAACAAAAACATTTAGTTGAAGGACACAAATTCAATGAGAATTATGATGATGTGTTAATAGTAATTTCCTTTAAAGAACTTTATCTTTTAATCATGCGTTTTTTCTAAGCCGGGTATTTATTAATTGTAGCGAAACTTGTAATTTGGTTCTCTTTAAGTATATCTGGCTACAAATATCATTTTGTAATCTTGAGGCGTTGATCTTTATGTCCATCTTTTGGTAAATAATACAAGTAAAAATAAAAGGAAGGTTTTGTTAAACAAATTGTCATAATATTGTAAAAATTCGTCAAGTTCTATACAAAAATCAGCATAAAAGCCAAATGTGTTATCGTATATTTATTTTCTTCTTCAACTGAGGAGTCATAACATTTGTTATATAAATATTTGAATGATCATATATATTTTTCAACAAATACATACGTCAGTAAACCATTTGTCGATTTACTTAAGGAATACCCTATAAACATTTGGAAGATATCTTGCTGGAAGAAATTTAAGCAATATCTTCTTTTTATTATTTGAGCGGAAATCATCAAAGCAATATTTTTCTAATATTGCATTTTTATCATTTTAAAGAAAATTGGACAATAAGCAACAAAAAATATATAAAATTTAAAATTTTTTTATTATTTTTATACTCAAAATATCGCCCTTTTTTCAGTAAGGTGATTATCACCTCCGCAAAATATCATCTGGAATAAATTAATGCAATAGTTTTATTTTTCAGTCACAATTTTTTCAGTTGTCGAAATAAATAAAATCAGAAATGAAAAAATATTGAAAAAATTTGGTTGTCTTTTAGCAAAAGATGGATATTTTATGTGAGAGTTTCAGTTTTCGTGCTTTATGATGTTAAGATTTGTGTGCATGCATGCTTTACAAGATGTAAAAAATTTATTTATTATACGATTTCAAGCTTTATTTAGTGATAATTTTTCTATATACTTATTAAGCCTTCCAAAAGATTATCTGGCAGTATCTTCTCTTTTTCACCTAGATGATTACCTAGCAAAATTGCCTATTTTTCTTCCAGGCGTATGGATTTCTTATTGCTTAGATGTATTGCTCTCCCAATAGGGAACACTTCCGCAATACGAATATGATTATTACGGCACTAAAATTTTTATTCTAAGCAATACCAATTCGAATCACTTTCGTATTATTTTGCTTGTAGCGTATATTTTTTTTTTAATTATAGTAATATTTTGCATGCACAGAAAAAAAATAAAAATGGATTTTAATCACAAAATTCATATCAATCATATTTTTGTTTGATTTCGCTCCAATCATCAAATTAATATTAACTGAAATTAATTGATTTTTATTATAATTTTAATTATTGTTTTTTAATCAAATCAATTAATATTATGATAGAAATTTTACCTATAATTAACTAAAATATTTATTAATTTGATTCTAAAATTTTTCAAATCTGTGTTGCATTGCTGAAATGCTTCCCGTGGTAAACAAAAATAGAAATTTTTAACAAAATTATTTATTGCAAAATAACATAAATTTACATAATAGCAAAATTAGTGTACAATATTATAACTTCAATTAATATATTCCAATAATAAATGTATATATATTTACATAATTCTCGTGAAAATAAAAATAATCAGAACCTTCCTTTCGTCCAGATATATATGTATTTATATTCCTTCATATTTGGTGATTTACGCAGCTTCAGTACTAATTTGGTTACTTATATTTATCTCAATCTACGTCATGCCAGGTATATTTACAAAAACACCAAAATTATTAGAAATATTTACAGTCTTTTCAAACATTAAAACATTTTACTCACCAAACAATTACATATTTAATGAAAAAGTCTCAAAAAAGCGAAAACAATTCCAAAATGTAGACATAAGAAATAAATTTATATTTCCTTCTATTTCTTTCTTTATTTTATTTTATTTTATTTTATTTTATTTTATTTTAACTTTTTTTTGAGTTGTTGACTTGTCAAAAAATTAAAAAAAAAATTAATTAAATGATTTATTATTTTTGTTAGTGTTTAATAAAGAACTAAATAACAAATGAATTTTAATGTTCACAGAAAAAATTAAAAAAATGATTTTGGTTACCAAAATGATTCATTTAATCAAAAAATATTTAAATTTGCACCTCTCACCAAAATGATTATATCAATTGCTGATAATTGTATATACTGACAAACTACAATTTTTTTCCAATTAAGCACTTTTAAAATTTTTATTGAAAGAGTAATTTTAAAAAATATAAACTTTAAACAACATGGTAATTGAAACAATCAAAAAGTTAATTGAGAAAAAAGTCAATACTTTAATTGAATCAAGTAGATGATTGAATGAGTCAATATATTAATTGAAAAACATACAAAAATTTCAGTTTTTATACTATTTACGAGTATTTCATTTTTTTTTCTTTTTATTTTCTTTTAATTTCTTGAAATTTTCATTATTTTACATCTTTTTGGACATTTAATTGTTTAATTTTATCTTTTGGATGATCTTTTAGCAAAAGATGGATATTTTATGTGAGAGTTTCAGTTTTCGTGCTTTATGATGTTAAGATTTGTGTGCATGCATGCTTTACAAGATGTAAAAAATTTATTTATTATACGATTTCAAGATTTATTTAGTGATAATTTTTCTATATACTTATTAAGCCTTCCAAAAGATTATCTGGCAGTATCTTCTCTTTTTCACCTAGATGATTACCTAGCAAAATTGCCTATTTTTCTTCCAGGCGTATGGATTTCTTATTGCTTAGATGTATTGCTCTCCCAATAGGGAACACTTCCGCAATACGAATATGATTATTACGGCACTAAAATTTTTATTCTAAGCAATACGAATTCGAATCACTTTCGTATTATTTTGCTTGTAGCGTATATTTTTTTTTAATTATAGTAATATTTTGCATGCACAGAAAAAAAATAAAAATGGATTTTAATCACAAAATTCATATCAATCATATTTTTGTTTGATTTCGCTCCAATCATCAAATTAATATTAACTGAAATTAATTGATTTTTATTATAATTTTAATTATTGTTTTTTAATCAAATCAATTAATATTATGATAGAAATTTTACCTATAATTAACTAAAATATTTATTAATTTGATTCTAAAATTTTTCAAATCTGTGTTGCATTGCTGAAATGCTTCCCGTGGTAAACAAAAATAGAAATTTTTAACAAAATTATTTATTGCAAAATAACATAAATTTACATAATAGCAAAATTAGTGTACAATATTATAACTTCAATTAATATATTCCAATAATAAATGTATATATATTTACATAATTCTCGTGAAAATAAAAATAATCAGAACCTTCCTTTCGTCCAGATATATATGTATTTATATTCCTTCATATTTGGTGATTTACGCAGCTTCAGTACTAATTTGGTTACTTATATTTATCTCAATCTACGTCATGCCAGGTATATTTACAAAAACACCAAAATTATTAGAAATATTTACAGTCTTTTCAAACATTAAAACATTTTACTCACCAAACAATTACATATTTAAAAAAAGCGAAAACAATTCCAAAATGTAGACATAAGAAATAAATTTATATTTCCTTCTATTTCTTTCTTTATTTTATTTTATTTTATTTTATTTTATTTTAACTTTTTTTTGAGTTGTTGACTTGTCAAAAAATTAAAAAAAAAAATTAATTAAATGATTTATTATTTTTGTTAGTGTTTAATAAAGAACTAAATAACAAATGAATTTTAATGTTCACAGAAAAAATTAAAAAAATGATTTTGGTTACCAAAATGATTCATTTAATCAAAAAATATTTAAATTTGCACCTCTCACCAAAATGATTATATCAATTGCTGATAATTGTATATACTGACAAACTACAATTTTTTTCCAATTAAGCACTTTTAAAATTTTTATTGAAAGAGTAATTTTAAAAAATATAAACTTTAAACAACATGGTAATTGAAACAATCAAAAAGTTAATTGAGAAAAAAGTCAATACTTTAATTGAATCAAGTAGATGATTGAATGAGTCAATATATTAATTGAAAAACATACAAAAATTTCAGTTTTTATACTATTTACGAGTATTTCATTTTTTTTTTCTTTTTATTTTCTTTTAATTTCTTGAAATTTTCATTATTTTACATCTTTTTGGACATTTAATTGTTTAATTTTATCTTTTGGAATTTGTCTTTTCTAACCACAAATGTTTTTTTGTATTGAATTCTGCACCTTCTGATAACGATGGTATGTTATTGGGGATATATTATCCTAAATATGTGCCCTTCTTGTTTTAAATGAAAAACATTAATTCGTCAATTGTCTTTACGTAAATGGGAAACATTACAATATATTTCAAAACTTCTTGATGCAAAGACATGAAAATGAACACCATACAGTAAATATTGACGCCTAACATTTATAATTATTTAAAAGTTTGTACTTACTGGACAGCAGTATTTCATAAACAATATTAACAGAACTATTCACTCTGGGACTAAGTTTGTGAAAATTTACCAGGCATTAATTATAATCGTATGGTCAACTTCTACTTAATTACCGGAGGACTTTGCTGTCAGTAACAAAGTCTTACTTATTTATATTCTTCTTAATCATATCCATGGAGGAGACCATCACCAGAAAAGTTTTGGAAAATATATAAATTTTGTTGCCTCAAAAAAAATTTGTTTAATTACTGAAATAAACGTCATTTTTCTTTTTTTTTTTAGAAAACTTTTAAAATCAACTATAGAAATTATTAAAAAAATTAAACTTTAAATTAAATTTTAATACACAACAAAAAATTTGAGGCAAAAATTTTTTCTGTGTTGTATTGAATAATTTTTTCTATGTACTAAGAATAAATTTTATCGTTTTTTTTTATTGTAGTAAATTTATTATTTTAATTAAAATCAATACTCCAGTTTCTATGCACAGAAAAAAGTCATTAATCATCAAAATAATTATTTCAATTGAAACTTGTTTAAATTTACACCTCTCAGAAAAAAGATTATATAAATTACTAATTAAAAACAGAAAAAATTTTCCAATTAAAAAATTTATTAAATCAATCAAGTAGATGATTTAATGAATTAAAAATTTTAAAGAAAAAAGCCTAATTTGAATTTAATTTTATTATTTCTTTTATTTTATTTCTGCTTGAATATATAAATTTTGATGTAAAATGCAACAACCGTGTTAATTGAAAAATATAAGATAATCATTTTTTTGTGTGAGCAATAAGTCCGTGTATCAGAAAACTGTTTGCAATAAAAAAAAATATTTTTAATATCTTAACAATTGAGAAAGATTTTATTCTTTAAATTTTGTATATTGGGAGTAAAATTCATTCTTTATGCATGGTATCTAATGCAAACATTTCATCATTCGTTATATCTGTTTTGACTGTACAATCTTTAAATGTGTTTAACTTTTGGTTTAAAAACCCACCCAAAATCGGATGAATAAACTTTGAATACAGTGGTGGTCGAAACATTTGCAACGGCTAACTAATTATTATCAATCACAGTTTTTTTTTTTTTTTTTTGACCAAGAATATTTATAGATTTTGATAGTTTGAATTATGAGCTTATTATTGAATTTTTCGCTTATCCCCGTAGTACGACTTTGGATTTATCAGACCATAATACATTTTTTCATTGTTGTGATATCCAGTTCAAGTTGGCTAGAGCAAAATTAAGACATGCCTATCGATTTTCTTCTGACGCATAATAATACGAAGTTGAAGCACTGAATTAAAATTATTTTACATTTTAATAGTTTGAATTTCTTTACTACTAATGTAAATTTTTTTATTATTAATTACTACCGTTCTTTCTATTAATTCTTTAGTTTCATTGCTTCAATCAGAAAGGGGGCAAAAATAGTTGCAAATGTTTTAAATACTTCAATTTCAACCATCGTACTAAATAAACAATTATATTTTGTGACTAAAAGTTAAAGGAATTGTTCCTTTTTAGTTGAGAAACAAAATGAAGTTACTTAATAAACTTTTGATAAATATTTGGGGAACAAAAAACAGATGCAAAGTTATCGTTTCAGTTCCAAATATTTTACCTCTACTCTATATACATATACAAATTTCTCCTACTAAAACCTTTAAAAGTCCTTTGAAATATAACCACATCTTTGAGGACGACTCTTAAAACAGTAACGTTATCAACAACTTTACTAAATATTGACTTTTAAGTTGAAGCACAATCCGATATTTATTTTTTGCCATGAGAAAGATTTTTTCATTGCTGTTTTTGTTTGTATCCAATTTCCTAACTTATGCTTTGTGGTATCGTTTTTGTACGTCACACATACTATATGTTTAACAAGATACGAAGGTTGTACAAATTGGGTTCTCCAAAGTAATAAAAATACGAATTTTGAAAATGATCAAATATTGCGAATGTAGATGTAAAATAAAAAAACAAATTCCTAAATCTAGGTTTTATAAAACCAAATTATTTGTGACCATGTAAACAGGTTTTAAACTTATCTCACAGCCCTCTTTGCAAAATACCAATATTGGAATGAATGATTGGTTTTTCTGTTATTTTTTTTTTATATCCTTTATCAACAATAAATGTGGCAATAATGAGTGAAATTGTACCAACAGCAGCATCAAAGTCATCAACAGTAGTCGTACTAGCAATATGAACAAGGTTGTTGGTTTTTTTTTCTGCAGTTCTTGTTATTGTTGATGTAGTACGTGTTATACCCTAAGGATATCTTTGTGTTTTCCATGTTTTATATACACAACATTTCTTGTTGTTTCTCTTTTTTCTTTTTTGGTTTCAGATTTGTTTTAACTCCTGTTTATTCTAGCTCCCAGTAGTGCTT
Organism: Protocalliphora azurea; assembly: GCA_932274085.1. Taxonomy (NCBI): domain Eukaryota; kingdom Metazoa; phylum Arthropoda; class Insecta; order Diptera; family Calliphoridae; genus Protocalliphora; species Protocalliphora azurea. The sequence goes on along the minus strand of OW026522.1, from coordinate 74,444,891 downwards.
AAATATGCCGTCAATGTTGGTGTTTGGCAGAAAGATTTCAACCCTTAGATATAAAATAATATCCGACAGGTTGTCAATAGTCTTAATTACAAATCAAGCTTTGGTTTTAACATTGATATACATAAATGGGGAAAAGAAATGCGTACCCAAACATTGGCTTCGTTAAAGATTTATACTCAGTGACAAAAAAAGAGACAACGAAATTTTCACAGTTTCGATAGCCGATTGGGTAAGATTTCATCACCATCATTCTAAAATAGGAAAATAAGGCTCTAAAATTTCTCATTTCACAGCCTATTTTTATTTAACAAAACTGATGACACAATTGAAAAATCTTCTCGAGATGTTTAAATGAAAATACAAATAGCTAAGTAATTAATAACTTTTAACAAGAATCTTTACTAAAAAATTTGAAAGAATTGGAAAAATTTATCTACCAACGCGATGTTGAAATTTACAATTCGAAGTATCTGTCATAAAATGAGCATCAGTGTTTCCTCATTTTTCCTTTTCAGTCCATTCTTTCTTTTTCTTCTACCTCATTAAACCTAATTAGGACTTGACTTCGAAATGACTACCTGTGAACTATTCTAATGGTAAATTAAAGATTTTTCAATTATATTTCAAAAATGTCCAATTGTAAATCCAATTTCTAAAATATGATTGAAATATTCCGAAATAAATGGTGCAGTTATGTTTAATTGGATTTTTTTTTTCACCAAGTGTATGAAATGTAAAAGTTGAATCCTCATACTCTATACTTTCTAGACAATTTCCTCTATCATCTAATTATTGATGAATTTGTTATTTCTCTTTGTATATTTTTAAAAGGAAACATTTTAATACTGAGCAAAAATATCATAAAAAACAAAAGATATAAATCTTTCTTTATTTAAAATAATAAATCTGCTAATTTTCTTATCAACATGTTGTTTCTGTTGGTAAAAATACTTTGTTATTTCACATTTTGTTCATTATGATTTTGCATTTTATGCAAATTTATTTCTATTTTAGTTGTCCATCATTATTTGCCGGATGTCAGTCATTTTTAGTTGTTTGCTGTATTCTTCTTATTATTATTATTATTTTTTTTTTAATTTCCTTCCTTTTCTTGTATGTTGCACTAGTGTTTATTGTCGGCATATTTCTTTTGATTATTTTTTATCGCGGCTATTAGCGGTTTTTATATTTTATTGTTTGTTGCATGTAAAAGTTGTTATGACTTTAGTACAAAAATTTGTAATGTAGATTTTTTTCTAATGCAACTTAAAAAAACCTCGGTTTTATTATTAACGGTAGACAAATTTATAATTCATCCATATTTCTAATGTAGCACCTCATACACATTTCCTGCTCATGGTTGGTGTTTCTAAAAAAAAGTTTCCAAGGTAGAGATTTTCTGTTTGTTTTATTATTCAACATATTCTAATGCGTAGTATTAAGAATTGTTTGGCTTTAGGTGATTAGTTTGTTAAGAAAGATAATATTGCCTTGCAATGATTTTAATGATAATGATGATTCCAGTCTCGATAAGTTTTATCAATATGTAAACCTTTCGGAGTTAAAATTTATGCAAAGTTTTGGTTCTTTATATTTTTTTAAGCATTTAAAAATAAATATTTTAAAACAAACACTTCATTTTTTATTGTACTAAATATAATAAAATATTAAATATTATAAAATCTGTATTATGTGGTATGCTGATAACACTGGTCGGCAAGAAAACGTTTTTTTTTTTTTTGTCCTCCTTTAAACAAAAATGTATATCCTGAATACGAATCTGCTTTTAGTTTTTTTCTATTATGCCTTGATTTTTTAGGGGCATTTTACCAATATTTCATAAAAAGAATATTTTTCTCGTCACTAATTTCCGAATAACTCTGAAGATATTGAGCAGATAAAATATCTAAATTGGAAAAGCCGTTCTCGAGTTGTACAAGTGTGACCGCCTTAAAAGGGTGCCATATTAGTCATGCCCATAAAAAATCAAAACTCAAATTCCATCTAGTTCACCTACTTTTGCATACATAATAAAACAATATATATGAAATTTTAGGTATATGTAATTTTTTTCACTTAATTGTGAATAAAATAAAGATTTGTGCATCAATATTGACAGTACATTTTATTCGTAGTATTGTCAAATTTATGACAAAAAATAAAAAATATGAATATTTTTGCCGTTTTAATTTTTTAAAAGAACTATAAATATATTCGTGTAATCCCTTATTCAGGGGAAAATATTAGACATGCCCATCAAAAAAATAAATAAATAAAGATCTGATAGAAAAAAAACTTAAAGCAGATTCGTGTTTAGCACGTCAAATTCCATCTAGTACACCTATTCTCGTTTAAGAGAGGATTTTTCTGCCGACCAGTATAATTAGTTAATTTCTTTTTAAATATTTTTGTTATATTATGGAAAATAAATATATAAACAAAAATTTATCTTGCAAACATGCATTTATATAACTATCTAACCGTGATTGTTTTATTTATATATTTAAGATAAATTTCCTTTACAAATACACTTAAATATTTTAATTTCATAAGTACTTAAAATAATTCATATATCCAGTAGACCTGTCAATATTAATAAACCTGTCCAGACCTCATATATCATTTAGTAATTTAAGAAGTAAAACGGCTGATGCTACTAATATTATCAAAAAAAAAAGAATCACACACATAAGAATGCATGTATGTATGTATGTATGTATGTATGTATGTGTGTATGTATATGAAAAAATAGTTTTTATAAATATGTAAAGAGTGGTCCAACTATATGTAATATTTTTAAATAAAACTTAAATTTTTTTTGATATAAAATAAGCACTTATGCAAAATAAAAATTTTTCTTTATATCGCTACCTTTAATGCAACCAGCCCTATGTAACATTCAAAAACAAATAAAACTTAATAAAATGAATAATATTTGTTCTTAAAGTAAATATTTTATTAGTAATATTAAAAGATATGTTGTTAAAGTAATTTAAAAATAGAACTTTATTCATATAAATTTTTTATTTAGTTAGTTCTTTTTCATCACTTGTTGAATTTTCGAAATGTTAGATAGGGTCGGTTGCATTTTCGGTAACAATATCGATATAGGTTAATTGGAAAATTCAACCATGACCTGAAGAGAAAATCAAAATTAGGTTAATGTTAGAGACCAAAACAAGTGCACAAAGTAAAATATAATAAAAAAAAGCTTATTTGTCACAACCATTAGTGGAATAATATTCGTCATTAAATAAATTCTGGATTATCTATATAACAACTATGAGGAAGCGAAGTAATATCGACGGTATGTGTGATAAAATGACTTTAAAACTTTCATAGAAGATCGATTATTTTTGGAAAATGAAACATTCAAATCCATATTATCAATTTCACCCAACAAAAAGAAAACGGTACAATTATGCCAGAATTTTAAAATCCATGAATAATTTTTCACTGCTACTACATAGCGGATATTTTTCGATCATGCAATCAATTTAAACTGTTGTTAATTTCAAACTGAGTGGCGTTAATATATACCATTAATTCCTGAGTCAATTGGAACATTAAAATGAGTAGTCCGAAATATATTTGCAGTTTTATAATACACTTTTGTCAAATTTTCTACCTCTTACATTTTAATTTTCTTTTAATATATTAAAAAACAATCACTATACTATCTACTACTTTTAACATTTTTTTAGAAAAAGATCACTAGTTTTTCCATTACAAATTTTAATTTGTTCATAATATTTTGTTTTTTTAATTTTTTTTTTTTTATTTTTCAGTAATAGCTGTGTTCCAGTACTTGTCAAACTTGCAAGTTTTAGTCTAAATTTATAGGAAAGCATTCCCGTACTAAGAATTTGTGTGCAGCTTTACCGTTTGTCGACTTTAGTCGCCAATTGCCACTTTTTCAACCACCTGAGCACTTTTTTGGCCCCTTTTTTAAAATGGAACCAAATGGCGACTTTTTAAGACAATGTGCTAAATGACGAAAAACTAAGTTGTTTGGAATATCTCGACCCATTACATATTAATTACAATGAAAAAAATAATTATTTTGAGATTTTTTCATAATATAAAGATGTAAAAAGATGCCGATGAATTTATGAAGGAACTGAAAAACTAAAGCTAAAAAATAAGGTCTATGAAAAACTATTTAAAATATCAAATGCTGAATCTTTTTGGACCGGATTCGGAAAATTAAAAAATAGATTTGATGAATACTTATATCCTTATTTATATTTTTACTTTGTCTCATATCAGGGCCTCGGCGAAACGTTTTTTTTTTCGAAGTTATCACTAATTGGAAATAAATTGTCCAACAGGCTTAAGGTCAACACTTGTGAATGCTTTCAGTCCTTAATTTGTTAGACGGGAATTTATAAGACTGGTTTCTGAGTGAAGACCTCGTACAAAAGTACAGAAGTTTAATTAATAAAAAGAGAATTTTACGTTAACTGTTTTTATGAATAAATCTTTATTTTTGCAATAATAAAAATTATTATAAATAAATTATTTTGTTACTAATAAAATTGGTTTTAATAGTTTTTCTTAAAAACTATATTTTTTGGTTTTGTTTTTATCAAATAGACAAATTTTGAAGAGTTTTTTAGGTATTACAGCAGTTGACCCCTGACTCTGTAAATTTGATAAGTATTGGAACATAGTTAATATGTAAATATTCATCAGCGTAAAATTTATTCCAATTAATATTGTATAACTCAAAAGCAATGTTTTTGTAAAAATGCTCTCATAATAAAAATGATTTTTTCAGTTGCATTTTTAAGAATTTTCTACCCCTTTGATTTTAAATATTCTTCTTTAATATTGAAAACAAATATTTTTACTGCCACAGCACTTTAGTAATTATTCTGGGACAAGAAGATATTCAACATTTTTTATTTTACACAAATAACAAATTCAGAAGTTTGATGACTAAAATTAAATATAAAACATATTCGCAACAATAAAAAAAAACACAAATATTATAAATATTTTTATGAAAAAATCTGTTAGAATATTTTTTAAATATCTTTTTAAAAAATAGTGGACCATATCGTCCTATAACAATTTTTATTGCAATTTTTAGAAAACATAATAAATTTTATAATTCAAAACAAGATAAAAATTTAAATTATTAAGTTTAAAGACAAAATATTCATTAGAATCCGCTTGCAGCTTATAGAAATATTATTACACACTCTTTTGATTTTTTGGATTTTTCGAAAAATTAAAATCATGAATAAAAAGCAAGTTTTTCAAAATTAAAAAAAATAATTCAAATGGCTCCATCGGGTACGTGTATGCCGAATTAAAAAAAAAATATGTGTGAAGTTCAGTAGAAGTATTATTAATAAATCGTAGAAAATCGGATTGGAAAATGTTGCAAAATAATTTTGTATGCTCTCCTGATCAATTAGGATTTTGCATATAGCCCATTTTGAATATAAGCCCTCGATATAAGGAATTAAAAAATTTTTCAAAACTATTTGAAACCGATATTATATGTCTTATATTTCTAAAGTTTGTTTTAAAAACAGGAAACTGTTGACGCATTTTAATAGACCTAACAAAATAACTAAGAATTCCAAAATTTTAGATTTCTTACCTAAAATATCCGGGAAATACAGCTATTTAAACCTAAAAATATAAAAAAAATTAATTGAAACTTTCGAAGAGTTTATTTCAGTTTTACACTGACAATTTACATCTTTAGATTCAAATTATTAACCAGTCGAGAGGCAAAACTTAGGAAAAAGTGAAATTAAATTTATAGAACGAATTTTAAAAACGAAATGATCCTTTATATTTTGAGGTATATCTCTTTGATGTCAGGAAACCAGGCATGGGATACCATCATCACAAACTTTCATATAATTGGCGTACATGTTTGTAAGATGTATGTTTTTCGCTACTGATAAATACCACTTTTACAGAAATTGCCCAAAATATCGCGTAAACATAATTTATTAATAAATGACACTTTCGAGTCAAAGAGGAGTTTAAAATTTTTACTAAATTTTCAAAAATTGTTCATAGAAAAGTATCTGTAAAGAATCATCTTAATGTTTCAAATTGATAACGTGAAAAAACTTGCTGACAACTACCGCGAATTACAAATTACTTTAGCATTGATGTGATGTGAAAGCATTTTATTTATGCTTAATACTAAATTTCAAGCGGCATCAAAATATTTTAAAGACATAATTGTATAGACAAAAAAATGTTCTTAATCACAAAAATCAGCCCCACATATTTTTCATTATAATTCGAGTTTTAAAGTAATAGAAACTATTTTCGACATAAAACTTATGACTAAATAAGATACACGTTTAAAGTTTTTCAAACTAGTACTGATATTTAATTGGTTTTTGTAAAAAAATATCCTAAAATACGTCTTTTATTACCTACTATTTTGAGAGATTTTTAACCAATAAACATTTTTTACTAATTACGAAATTGTGCAAAAAATAAAATTAAAAATTTTTCTTTTCAGTGTACTTCGATAAATACTAAAGATACAGTAGTGGTTTTGACATGTGCTGATAGCACTTTAAAAGTAATTAATGCGAACACATAATATTGCTTAATAAAACCACATATCAACTATCGTGTCAGCAGAAAAATATTTTTAAAACTATTTTTAATGAAGTTTTTCAAAATTTTTGAAATTTCTCATATATTTTGTTACGTACTGAATGACAATACTTTGAGCGGGAAAATTGTCAAGTTAACATATAGAATATATTCAGAATGGTTGTTAAAAAAACACAATTTCGATCAGAAACGTTAAGTAATTCGATTCAGATTATAGGACATAATTTTGTACCAATTTCAAAGGAATTAAGCAGAATTTTTTTATAAAAATTATATGTCGCCAAAGAAAATAGTTCAAAAATGTGGCACTTTCGTTATTCCACTATATTGAATTAAAATGCAGATGGAAACATTACAGAAAAAATTTAAAAAGAAAATTTCGCATATAGTCTGAATTGATACCGATTCATTATCTCATCTAGTTGCCTTACAAATGTTCTTTCGGAATTAGGCTTTAGTATTAAAAAAAATCCATAAACATTATTCCGATTTTGAACATATTTTTTCAATGAACTAAAAGGAACTGAAATAGTATCTAAGCTATTGATTCTGCATTCATTTTTACTGTAGAATCAATTGTCAAAATTAAACGGTCTAAATTTGCACCTACATTCGTTCGACCCTATACGAGATTTTCTACATCTGTATTGATGTTTTGCTATGTATTTTAACTGTCAATAAAGTTTAGAGATTGTTGAAAGAGAGCAAAACTGATTTTTGATGGTAAAGTTTATATCAGAATTTTAGCAAATAATAAATAAACAAAAAAACATTTTATTATTTATTTTAGAAAATATATACACAAATGAAAGGACAGAGATTAGTCAATCTAGGGTATAATATTATCAAGGATTAATTCAAACATCCCCAATTCACAAAAAGAAAATGTTTTACTTTATTACATTGCTGGTTCGTTTTTCAAAGAAAAGTGTTACGTTAAATACAAACAGTAAAATAGGACGTTAAAAAATGCAAGCGACAAAGCTTCCTTATTTTGAATACGAATATTGCAAATTTAAACTTACTATACCGCCCAAATATATGAAATTTAGGTTCATTTTATAAGATAAATACTTGGACTATTTCAACTAATCTCATTCTTTACATCTATGACCAAATGTATTTTTAAAATATATATAAATGTAAATATGTACAAATATATATGTATGTCCTTTAATATATGTATAAACTTGTGTGTATATATTCTATTTGTATCTACCAATGCACAGTGGGGCAGAATCAAACCTTTTTTGATATAATCTGTAACTTCTAATCGCCTAGTTGTATTTACATAAAATTTCACACATGCACAGCAAAGGAGTGTATAATTCTAAAGTTTGAAAGGGGAACCTCACATACCCCTCCTATTTTGTATTTTATATAACTTTAGTCTATATGCTCTAAAATCCCAAAGTATGAATCTGCAAACAGAATGCATTTTCGGAATCTATAAGAGTTTTCAATCCTAATCTAATAAAGAATTTTGTTATTTAATTAGTTAAAGAATAAACGTATAAAATAGGTCAGAAATATATATATGAAAAAAACTCGACCAAGAACATACAAATTTGATGTAGTTAAAATTTCGAATGCAGATAACTCGAAAACTATAGGAGAAAAATATGTTTTTATAGGCCTTATCGAGGTCTTTAAGCAGATGTAAAAATATTTGAAATCGTATAAGAAACAAAAAATTGACAAACGTTTAAAAATTTTCTACGTCAGAGGTACCCCCCTTTGTGCCCCCATAGCTCCTCTTTGATTCATATACGAGATATCGCTTTCAAACTGCAAAATTATACACTCCTATGCTGCGCTGTAAAATTTTATGTAAAATCCAGCCGATTGAAAGTTACAGATTTATTTCCAAAAATTTTCGATACTGCTCCACTGTGCAATGTTAGCTTGTATAGTATTTAGTAAAAGAATAGAAAAAAAATACATTTTATCGATTCTCTAAAAAAAAAAGAACACACTCACATACAATAAAAAAAATAACCAACATAGATATTCTATAAAAAATGAAGGGACAAACCTCCCCAGTGTATTGAATTTGGATTGGACAGCAGTCAGGATGGAAACGTAAAACAAATAAGTAGAATCAAAAAAGCCCACAACATATTTACAGAGATTTCCATTGTTGTTTTCATTTCGATTGTATTTATTAAACACTTTAGAGAAGAAAACAATGTTATATTCGTAACTACAAACTAAAAAACAAAATGGCAATAAAGTTAAATAGAACAGAATAAAAAAATATAAAAAGGAATGAAAAATATTGATTGCAAACGAACTATAGGATTATAAGAGATTGAGATTTAAATGTAAATGTTACATTTATAACTAAATATTTAACAAATACTTACGTATCTAGTATTGATCGAAGTTCACTATTACCTTATTATAATTAACATTAGAAGCTTTTCATAGTCTGTATATTTATACTAAAATTTATCAGAGGTGTTCTACATTGAGCCCCAATATCTTTTTTGAGGGTGCTTCTCTGCTAAAAATGTGTAGTCTTTTAACTATGTATTTAAATCGATTCGGAACGATTAGAAATTTAAAATTTGTTTTGAAAAAATTTTGATATGTTGTGGGACTAGTTCCCACATTTTGTAATTTAATTCGCAAAATTCAAAGAATATGGTAGAAAACTACAAACCAAATTTTATAAATTTATGAGCTTTATAAACACGAAATCACATTTCTTAATGCAATTCTTTAGTATTTCGTTATTCATTAACAAACTCATCTAAAAATGTGCTACTAGTATATGAGTGTAAAAAATGTGTAAATTAATTTAAAAACCTTCTGTTTCAGTTCTTTAGTTAGAACCTCATGCACATTTTTAACACGGTTCTTTTTCACTGCCATTAGGTTAGTCATAAATCAATTAAATTCCTCATCATATCAAGATAAAAAACGTCATAAATATCCATAACACGTGCCTTCCTTCAATCATTAAATCAATAAAAACAGCCTTCGATTTTTTAACATTTCTACTAAAAGGAATAATTGTGTGAATTTATGTTGGTTAACCCAGTTTATTATGAAACAATCATTAAAATTGTTGATCTAATCAATAAAATATTTTCAATTAACCATTTTTAAACCAAAAGAAAACACATGTTGGCAACTAGTCTTTTTACTTAACTGCAAAACCCACAAAAAACTTTCTAGAGGCTTTTTTGAGGGTTCTTGAAAACAACTACAAAAACAAAAGTGTTAAGAAATGTCACCTGAGGCTATACGTATGGATGCGTTAATCCTTGTTTCTTGATTTCTTTTCCTACTCCTCTATATTGGATAACTTTTTTTCAATGGGATTTTTTTTTTCAACTAAGAGTCTTGTTTGTTTGGACGTATCATCCTCAGAAGATCACACATTGTTAGAATTGAATTCTCATGTAATTTGTTAAATTTTTTGTTGTTTTATTAATGTTTTTTTTTTTTAACTTTAAAGCACAACAGATGGTTAAATATTTTTGTACTTGAAAAAGAAAAGAATTTTTTTAAACTTCGTTTGTATTTCTTTTATGCACATAATTTCCAGGAACTTGAATGAAACAACAAAACTTATTTGTTTTCTGAAGGTGCGAAGGTGTTTCAAAGTAAAAAATTCGCGCACACACATACAGTTTTTTGAATCATAAAGTTTCCATGGCTTGGGCAAAACAACAATCATTATCCTAATTGGCGTAGCGATAAATCTTGAAGGTAACATACATACATACGTATATCAGTCTGTTTGTTTGTCTTAAATAGCACTAGTAGTGTTAAGGAATAGCGGATTTTTGTACAGTGAACGAAGTAAGAACAACGAACGGTAGGCAGTCATACCGGAATGCAGGTGATGTTTATAAGTTATTTATTACTTTTACAAGTGTTTCTTGCAAACTGAAACAACCAACCATACAACTATCCGACGTACTACATAACATTTTAACACAACTTAAAGTGAGGTCATGTGACTTGAAATTCTGTTAAATAAAAATAAAATCAATATTTCAACACTGCAAAGTTTGCAAAAATTTAAAAAAAAAATTGTTTACACTTTTTTTAAATTTATTTAATACAAATTAAGAAAGTAACTCGTATAAAGAATTTTTACCACCGGATGTCACAACTAAAATTAAATATATGTACTCACTTATCCTTACCGTACATTAAAGTAGAATAAACAAGGCTTATCTTGACAGGGATTTTTTTCTATATTTGTACGTAGGCAATTTTAATTTTTCTAAAAAAAATTTAAGCGTCGCTCCTAAGCTCCTAATTATAACAAAATTAACTTCAAAATATTATAGAGACATATTAACACTTGGAATATTCATTTAAATAATCCTTACATCTTTTTTCACCCGCGAAATATCAATTTTTTGTAATATTTTCACTATTTAAAGATGTAGTTGTATATAAGTATTTCGGGCATTTTTTAAACATATATTGGATTATAAGGTCTATTCTGATAATATTGAAAATTACAGATAATTAATCCTTTAAAAGCAAAAGCGTCAATTTTATACATTTGTTTCCCAAAAGGTTAAATGGGTAATTTTTGCAAATAAATTGTATGAAAATATTTGTTATACTTAAATGTCAATAAATTTATAAAAAATATAATAAATTCTTTTAAAACCACGGTAATAATCGAATATAAGAAAGTCTTTGAAGTTTAGTCGCTATTTTATACAAATTTATAGTTATTTGATAAATTTATGTTTCTTTTGACATTAATTTTCTTAAATAACCATTTATTTGCCATAAAAATTAACTTAACCTATATGGACCGGTGAACCTAAAATGTTGCTTTTGTTACTAGAGAATAAACGACCATTCCAGTGATTCTGTAAAATCTAAATTACAATGGAAAATGTCTCAAACTTTAATAAAATAGTATTAAAAAAATCGTAGAAACTTTTACTAAAATCTGTCATGAGAATCAAAACTAATTTTTAAAAAATTTTTGCTGATTACATATTAGTTCACGTGCGTCTATTACATATTATAATTAAAAAAAAGAAAAAGTTAAAAATTGTGTTCACTGTTTTTGGAGGTATTTTAAAAATGGTCCAGCTCATGGTGATTGTTTATAACATATCAATTTTGAATTTTACATACAAATCAATGCACTTTACTATGCAGTGAATCAGATTCAACATATTTTGGAAATAAATGTATAATTCACTTTCATTTCAAATCAGAAATGAAAGTAAATTAATTGATAAATAAAACCTCCAAAGAGTTTTGTAAAGTTAATTTTAATTTCTTTATTACGGCCACTTGAACTTCGGATTATGTTTTGGAACACTCAAGCAGCAACGGAAAACAATGTCTGTGGAAGAGGCACAACAAATTGCGGCTGGTAGAATTATGGATACGCTTGACCAAACAGTAATGGCAGCATTTCTAGTTATCAAGATCACCTCCATTTTGATTGCTATTCAGCGTTTTTAGTTAGATCAACGAATTGCCAACTGAACTGGCAGAGTACTGGTATTGTGTTGCTCATCAGAGAAAATTTCTTCCTACGTTAAATGATCCGTAGAATATATGTTAAATGAACTACAATGAAAGCTCCCATAGCCGGATAGTGATCGTCACGCTGATTTTGTATGGTAACGGGAGATATCCGCCTATGGGATGTAGTACTATATATATATATATTTACTAAGGGGGAATTCAGTAATATGTCTCTCTTTAGAAATTTAAGATTATTTGTTAATAAATTAACATATTTATTATTTTATATATACATATATTTTTTAATTTATTTGGATATTAGTTATAATAAACTATGATTTTATGATTATTTTTTTTTTTTTTTTTTTTTTTTTTTGTTGCAATTATGTTACCTTTGTTGGCGTGTTACTCCATTTATTGACGACAAAGTTAAGGAAATGGCAACATTAATGAGAGAAAATTGCTGTAGATAAAGTAGTTAGCGGGTTTGACTATTTAACTTGGGAAAATGAAGTGAAGAAGAATATGTTCTGATATCGATTCTTTAGGATGTCTTCAGGACATGGTTAACTGGGGTGGATATTTGTTTTTAGATATCAAGTTTTTATTTTTTTTTTCTTTTGTTTTTTAGTATGAAGATCTTTCAATCATAAATAACAGCCGAAGTTAAATTGAAAACTTGTTTTTTCTTAAAATCAACAAAAAGTTAAAAAAAGACAAACGAATAGTAAACTGAAGCAAATAGTTTTAATTCTCTACTGAAAGATTAATGCAAATACAGACAAAAATAAAAATAAGTTTCTTCAAATTCTACAATATTTGGTACATTTCCTTTTTGTTGATTTTTGAAAACAAGTATCCGTTTCCGGCCAAGAAAGCGTCCGCCTAGCGGAGATTAGTTTATTATATAAATGCCACCTAAAATATGAGACAAAAAATTTGTCCATCTCTCGGAGCTGGCTGTAAAAGCTGTCCGGTAAGGAAGTTTTACTGTATTTAAATGGGCCAAGAAAAACGGTCTATTAGTGAACCTCATAGATCAAATTGATATTTTTCACCAAGAAATATAATATTCAAATCTTTAGATTGCCTAAACTTGGCGTGATTTTATACTCGAAGGTATTGCTTTCTTTGGGAAAAGTAAGGATTTCAAACATCACGTTGTACTTTAAATGTACATTTCAGTCATATCACCAATTCTTACTTATGGGGTGCTGTCAATACAAAGACATATCTTTCATTCTTCAGCAATGTAAAAAGAATAACCTGTCTGGTGCGTAGAGTTCTACTCCACAAGCCGATCTCGAGACTATGCTTGATATCTACATAAAATATATCTCAACCAAGTTTTCTATTAAACTCAGAGAATTACGCGAACTCAAGATTTATCGTATTGAATATGCCAATATCCTAAAAATAATAAGCACGAGCGTGCTAAATGTTCAAAATGATTACATAATCCCTAGCATCAGTATTCCTGATAGCGATAGCTGAGTATCAAACTCTGCTATTCAAGAGGATGTAATCTCAATATTCACTAACGGGTCGTAAACTGACACTATATCCGGGTCGACTGCACCTCCAACATTACCAGATATATGTACCATATTTCAAGTGGAGATATATATTATCAAATTAGATCACATAAGATTGAGACCTTCAATATGTATGTGGTGAAATTGAGATATATAAATCAGTTCATCAATTTCTATCTAATCTAGTCCTAGGGTCTGGGTACGAAATGATGGACGAATACGACCGTGATGGGTCAGCTAAGTTGTTTCGGAAACATAGACGGGTATTCTTATATTGCTTGTCAAACTGTCGAATTTGTTGGAAAATTGGGCGTTCAATGAAAGGTCCTTTAGGTAGTCCCCAATAACCACTTGTAGAATATCAAAATGTTTTTGATACTCAGTTAATAGTAGGAGAACTAAAACCTTTCTGCCTTTAGTAAGGACATGATTTCACTTTTAAAGGGAATCTTTAAGGAGCACTATATGATAGGGCCAATTTTAGAACAGTTATATAGGGTCTTTCCCATAATAATTGCTGTAGGATTTGGAGTCGATAAACCATCTTCTGTACGATTGTCCAGCATTGCGAGGAATGCAGACTCAAGTATCATGGCGAACTTTTATTTCAGAATTTGTGCTATCTATTAATCTATGTTAAAAAAATTCATCTTTATCAATTAATAAAAAAAATTTTCACGCTAGTTTTTTTTTATTTTATTGACGCTGTTAAATTATAAAAAATATTCAGATTTTTTTAAGGAAATTTTTTTTAAGGAAATCCAATTTAATATTAGTTTTAGTATGGTATTGAGAAACATATTTTACATAACGAACATCCATTAATAAGTATACATATTTGAGTTGGAGAAGTCACCGATATGACGATTTATTTTAGATATTGGTACTAAAAGATGACGTTCATCATGGTCAATAAATCTTATTGTGTTACAAATCCGTTTTTGGGTATTGCAATACATCCTCTCATTCTCATTTAAAGAGCAGTAAATGATTATTGGACTCCTAAGCTCTAATTAACTAGACTTCCTTTCCATTCGCACTAAAGCTGACCAAAGATTTCAAAACAATTACCCTTTAGATATATAAAAATTCCGCTTTGCAGTTTTTCTCTTCTATATTTAAAATGATAAACAATCACAATTTGGTTTAAAGGCATATTCAGTCATTGAATATCATATTGAATATTGAATATCACTATAATCTTTTGATAACAGAAATAATTCTGTAACTTTAGAATTACTGGTTTCATTTGAATGAAATTTCACATGGCCAATCCTGAGGTGTATTCCAATTGATTTGGAGGAGCACAGATTTTTAGCAGGTCTGGGGTACAGGGGGTAAACCTCTAAAGCTGGTTACCCTGGTATGAAAACTTACACATGGATAGTTCTTATAATTCTTTACGAAAAATATGCTTACATCCTTTACTTTAAGAGATATTTAGACCGAAGTAAAATTTTTACGCATTTTTGGGAAATTTTCTTTTTTAACTTTTTTGATTTTGCGGGAACAATTTTAGTCCCAAAATTTTACTAAAATATTTCTATACAAAATTCTAAATAATTTTCGTGCAAGAATCTTATATGGTTCCCATAAAAACTATATTAGTTTCAAATAAAAAAAAATTAAAAAAAGAATGTGATTTTTCTCAAAATGGTGGTGAAAATTTTTCACTTTAAAATCCGTTATTTTCCTCTCAACCATAAATTTTTTATGTTTCTAAAAGAATGCTTAACGTAAATGCATGTAAAGCAAATCCGAGGGCATTTGGGGTAACAGTCTCCCCGCTAGCCCTATTAGAATTTCGTTAATTTAATCTTTTCTTTTTTATTTATTTGTGGAGCTTAAAAAAGTCAGAGCTGAAATTCAAAAAAATAAACATACCTACATGTGTTCGCTAAACACACAAAAAATATTTAGTAAGCCACGCCTCTGATAATGACAGGGTGACCATTTTGCTGAAAAAAGTCAATTTTTAAAAAAAGTTTTGCCCAAACGACAACTTTGGGTATTTTAGAATAAAAAAGTGGAAATTTGGTTATGTTCTTAATTAAAGACAACATTTTTATATTATATTAAAATTTCATTTTAACTTTTTTTGACACATTTTATGAACAAATATTATTACTATTTACTATTTATGTATTATTATTTTCTAAGTTATGGCCTCTCCAATGATACCAAATACTTCCATAAATAGTTTACATATTCGTTTCAAAACTAACTGAAACTTGACTCCCTTCAGCAAAATTTGCATATTTTCCTTCATTTCTATGATAAACGTGTGCTGTAGCATTATATAAGTGCACAGCTGTTTCAACATGATTTTTTCTTAATAAAAGTACAAGTTTTTAGCTGGTCTTAGGGCAGGAGCACTTCCGAAATTGGTCACCTCGGAAATTAGTAATTTATTAGCTTTAAATTTATATTGCTTAATAAAAAACATAAAAATTACATTTTATTATTATTAGTTTTCTTTCTTTCAACAAAATACTCATTTACATCGAATGTATGAAGAATCTGCTAAATATCATCGTTTTCGTACATTACATTATTGTTAGTATTCCACTTATTTCTTATCGATGTTAGAACAGGATCAGAAAACAATAAAAAGTAATTCAAAAGGTCCTGGTTTTAATATATTTTGGAACTTTTTCTTGTATTAAATAGTTGAATGTGTTTGAATTCAGAGTTTCTGGCCTTCTATGCCTCTTCTGTTAATTTACCCAGTAGTAGCATGTTTGATTCCAAAAACCAAATGGATGTTAGTTCCTTCTATCCATTTAATGATGGCAAAAGCTCTGCACTTATATGAAGTTTATATTAACTGCTCCCAGGCTGTTCAGTATTAGTAAAGACATTGCATGCTTTTCCATCAATCATTGTTAATTGAAGTTCAAAATATGCGCTGCTATAATAACCATATATTTCAATGCAAACCGAGCTTAAATTTTCAATTGATTGTTTGATTGTATCAACCCAGTTTTGTGCGCATTTTTTACTTTCTATCTTTCATCCTGGAGTTGGGTTTTTCCAAACATATTTAGTAATATTAGTTGACATAGATGGTTCATTCGAATCCTTTCTTAAGCGTAGTGGAACCAGCGAAGCCATAAAAATAATTTTGTAGTCTCTACAACTTTCCACGTGTGAAGCCTCTTTATATCCTGATAGCGCTGACAATCCATTACATCCCCTTTATCGAGTGAAGTCTTTCCCAATTTTATATATTTATTTTTGCTTAGCCTTAACTCCAGCATAAGCGCTATCACCTCATCTTCAGAAAACTCAAAAGCTGGTGAAAGTGTTTGAGTACTTTTTATCATCCGCTTAAGTCGAATTGGGGATGCATCAGTAAGGATATCCGCTATTTTTGCTAGTTCAGCTATTTGATTATTTCTTCGTAACACAACCTTAAATGAATCTTTAACTTCAGGCTCAGATTGCATGTACATGATGCTTTTCAACCAGGTGCCAACTGAAATTTCCGTATGCAATTATTTACTGTCTTCATTTTTGATAAATTAATTTTTATTTCGAATAATTTGAAAAAATTTTAAACTTTATCCAATTCTTCAATAAAATCTGTAAATGTAGTTACATATTCAGCTCTATTTCTTTTAGGCATTTCCCAAACAACGTAACACAAAGTACTTACACGTCAATGTTATCGTCATTCTGGTAAAAATGTTAATAATGTAAATAAAAAAAGAGTTTTATATACTGAAGAACGTTTTCTAGGTACTACAAAACTACGCAATATTTTTATAAAATTCCTCAGGTATATAACATGTTCTAAAAAAATATATCTAATTAATTGACCTACCAAATTTATCTGTTATAAGGAATATCAAGTAGCTGGATATACCTGATTGTTGCATTATACTACCGAAACTTTTAGGATATACTTCGTTTTTTCATTCTTTAATATTTTGAATATAATGACTTGAATATACTAAATTTTATTTGAAAATTAAAAAAACCTGTAACTTAATTCTTATTTTAATAATGGATACAAATTTCATTAATAATAATTTCATTACACAGATCTTTATTCAATTTTTAGTAAACAGTAATTATGTGAATTTATTTTTGGTAATAAATAAAGTCAAATAAGAAATAATTAAACGAAGTGACCAACTTCGGTAGTCCCCCCCCCCCTGCCCCGAGACTAGCTAGAAATTTGTGCTCCTCTGAAACAGATGGAAAATACCTCAGCAATAACTATGTGAGATTTCATTAAAATATATTTAACGGTTCAAAAGTTACACCAAATTATTCAAAAAAATTTTGAAACAGCTGTACACGTATGTATATAGAATGCTGCAGCACACATTTACCATAGAAATGAAGGAAGATATGCAAATTTTGCTAAAGGGGGTCAAGTTTCAGTTGGTTTTTAAACTATTTATACAAGTATATAACCTGAAAAATAATAATATATAAATAGTAAAGTATTAAAGATAAATTTCTTCATTAAATTTATCAAAAAACGTAAAATTTTTATGTTTGGTGTTATTTTGTAAAAAAAGAAAAATATTTAAACTTAAATAAAATCTGTATAAATAAAGCTTTCATTATTAAATTTCAGTACAATATAAAAAAATTTGTCCTTAAAATAAAAACATAAAGAAATCTCCACTTTTTATTCCGAAATAACCAAAAATGGTCACCCTGTCGTTATCAGAGGCGTAGCTTATTAAATCTTTTTCGGGTGTTTAGCGAACATATGTAGGTATGTAATTAAGTTCTTTTATTTTTTTAGTTTCAGCTTCCACATTTTTGAATTCGACAAATAAATAAAAAATTAAAATTAACGAAATTCCGATAGGGCTAGCAGGAAGACTATTACCTGAAATGCCCTCAGATTTCCTATACATGCATTTACATTAAGCATTCTTTTAGAAGCATAAAAAAATATATCATCCAGTGAAAAAAATAGATTTTAAATTGAAAAATATCACTACCACCTTTTTGAGAAAAAATCACAATTTTTCTTAAATCTTCTACTTCAAAATAATATATCTTTTTAACGGAACAACATAGGTATATGATGCTTGAACAATATTTATTTCAAATTTGATACAGAATATAGAGAATATTTTAGAAAAATTTTAGCACTCAAATTGAGACCGCCAAGTTAAAAAAAAAATAAAAAAAACTAAAAAAACATATCTAAAAATGGATAAAAATTTTACTTCGGTCTAAATATCTCTTAAAGTAAAAGAGATATACCACAGATGTAAGCACATTTTTTTGTAGAGAATTATAAAAACTATCTATGTGTATATTTCTATGTGTATATTATAAATGAAATTTTGGTAATTTTTAAACAATTTTCATACCCGAGGTGACCAACTTTAGATGTCTACCCCCTGTCCCCCAGACCCGCTAAGAACATGTGCTCCTCCAAATCAATTTCATTCAAATACATCCAGTAGTTCTAAAGTTACAGAATTATTTCCAAAAAATCGTTATGGGACAAATTCATCACTGTCACTCTCAAGTTTCAAAATTTTGAATATTTTCTATGCAATATAGTTTTTCATGTAACAATGTTTGTGTCACCATATGGGTGTGCTAGGTGAATTTGGGTTAAAGTGTATCCATAAAACAGCAATTTTTTCTACAGAATTTAAAGTCTTGACTTTAATAATTTTTCACGGCTAGACGAATAAATATAATTAAAAAAATTTCAAATCATTATTTTGGAATGTATTGGAAACTTTAGGATATTAAAAAAAAAATCACTCCAATATTATGGAAATTATTTGAGAAGATCCAATGAGTGTCAAGGCAAAAAATTTCCAAATTAAAGCGCAAATATATTTTTAACCATAAGAGATATCACAGGTAAGTAGGCACATTTTCCCCTTTTCACCTCATCAAATCTTCAGCAAAGTTCTTAACAAAGATTTTTAAATCATTGTTAAGAACTTGATTTGTAGAATTACGATTTTTTTAAACTTTTTTATACTCGAGGTGATCAGATGCAGGATACAAATCTATTAACAAATTTTTGCGATCTGACATCTTCTAAGCATTTATCTTAGAATATTAAGGGCATTTTCGTTCCCTCCGTAGTTCCAGAAAGATTATATTTGAATCACAACCAGTCACAGTCACTTTTCAGATGATTAAATATAAATCATCCTGTTTTAAATGCATCTATTTTATTTTTTGTATTTAAAACATTTTAATTATCTTTAAATTTAACATTAATGATAAGTTTTTAACTACAGTCCAAAGTCAACACATATGCATAAATTGCACCTCTATACATAAACACAATTCCAGCGGATGTTGCTACACAGACACATACAAACAATCGCGTATATATGTTAGTATGAAGAGTTTTATGACAATATTTTTTCCGTTTTGCAAGATTATTCCATATATATATAACTTAATATTGTTGTTTTCAATGTTTGTTGCATCCACACTTGTATTTTAGTTCCAGAAAATGGGCAAACATATGCGCAACATAAAATACATATGTAGTAATATAAAAGAAGACATACAGACAGACAGACAGATATTCATATGATTCTGTATTTATATAGAAAATAATACTTACATAATATACACAATATATACATTCATATATATATATATATATATATATATATATATATATACATTGTGCATTTCATACACATAGGAAAAATATCGGTTGAAAAATGTTTACCATTATCAAAATTTAATAATTAAATAGAATTTTACTTCATTTATTAATGATATATAAATGCAGTAGATTTTTTGCATATTTTACACATATTTACATATGTGTACATATATTTTCTGTATATGTAATAATATTTATATCTTCGCAATATTATATCACTTTCTATAGCAAACGATAATAACAATGTTAATGTTCATAAATGCATTTAAGTATGATATTTTTCGGTTGTTACAACCAACGTATTACAACGTATTTAAGTTTTCCTTATAATTTTTTTGTTGTAATGTTAAATAAATTAGGTTCAAATTAAAGGACAAAAAAATAGATGAAATTTTCATACATTCATCTATTTTTTTAATACTAATTGTTTTTCATAGCATCTTTTCAAATATCTTACAATAATTTTCTTTCTCTTCTAACTAAAAATATACCAATATTCTCATTTAAGGGCGAAAATTTATATGAGTAAGTTAATATTATTATATTTTTCTATATTATTATATTTTTTCAATCACATAAGTCAACAAATTAAAAAAAGTTAAATGGTGCCGAGAAACCGTTAGTGGTTCAGTAACATGCCGATACTGGTAATACTAAAAATGCGAAAAAAATTTTTCCTACGTGTAGTTTCGGATATAATGTCAATTTTTAATATTAGCTGTCCAACGTAGTTTTTTCGGCCCGGCTTGAAACCCTATCGGTAATTTTGTTTAATAAATTAATTTTAATAACATGTCGTCGATGCGAAGAAGTTGTCTCAATGATCCAAACGTGTTTTGTTACATTTGTGGTGACTATACCGTTAAAAAGTTTAAAAAACCTATAACGGATTTTATAAAAAGTGCTTATTTTTCTTATTTTAATTTGAAATTGAGTGAAAGAACAAAAAAATCACTTAGATGATTGCTACTTTTGCTGTATTAAATTACGTGGAATTAAGCTGAAAAAAAATATTTATCCAGTCGTAGAATCAGCCAGAAGACCTCTACCACATTCCCAGGAAGTACCTGTTCCATCATAAATCCACCTGTAATTCCAAAAGAAAAAATTACATTACCTCCCTTGCACATTAAACTAGGTCTTATGAAGCAATTTGTCAAAGCCTTGGATAAAAATGACCAGTTTTTCTCTTATATAACGACAAAATTTCCAGGACTAAGCTTAGAGAAGATAAAAGCAGGAGTGTTTGATGGTCCAAAAATAAAAATATTAATTAAAGATCCTAGTTTCCTAAATTCAATGAATGATTTGGAACGGTCTGCTTGGACTTCTTTTGTTGAAGTTATTAAGAACTTTCTTGGAAATTACAACTCAAGCAACTACCGCGAAAATGTTAACGACATGCTAGATAACTTTAGAAACTTGGGATGCAACATATCTATCAAATTGCACTACCTTCGTGGTCATCTCGACCGATTCACAGATAATCTTGGATCTTGTAGCGGTGAGCAAGGGGAGCGGTTTCATCAGGATCTGAAAACTATGGAAGAGAGGTACCAAGGCCGATGGGATCGGCATATGATGGCTGACTACTGTTGGGGAATGCAACGAGACCTTCCCATTGCATATCATTCACGAAAGTCACAAAAAAGAAAGTTTTTATGTAAATAATAACGCAAAAAAATCACTTTTTTCATATATATGCACAAAAGCGAAATACTAGAAAACTACACATAAGAATTCCAACTTTTTGTTATTTTCACATTTTACATTTAACGGATATGGTGGACGGACGAGGATTATTTAAATCGCAAAATTAATACTGCAAGAAAGATATTGTCTTAGATATTCTGAAGTGTGATAAATTACTTACCAACAACTTGGTACTCTTTGGAAAAAAGTTTTAACGTAAGATCTATCTTTACATTTCTATTTTTGGTGGATATAATGGAAGAGCGAAACATATTTTCTCCCAACTAATCTTTCGGTGGTCTTTAACAATCTCAAAAATTAATATTAAAAACGTTTGACATTGTCTACTCTATAAGAATTAATAATTTTTTTATGAAAATTTATGTAAATTAAGCTAGATTTACACGATTGAAATTTTCTTCAAAATTGCTCTTCAAAATGCTTTAAACTCGCGTAAACAGCAAAATTTCTTCAAAATTTATTGAACAAAACTTTTGAAGATTTTATAGATGACGCATCTGGCAATATTGATAACTATAAATAATTTGACAACATGTTCATTCTTTTGATTCAATACATATCAGCTGTTTTTATTTACATATGTTTGTTGCGGCATGTGGCAATCAGAGGTCCAAGCAGTTTCAGAATTCGGAAGATCAATGTTCACTTGCAAGTGCTGCTCTCTAAAATAGTACTCCTGCAAAGCGTAGAAAAGTGAAAGAAGTAAATGAAATCGATAGTAAGCATTCAGAAGTTTATGAAAAACTTGGCCAATTCCTATCTCAGAAAGTGTCACAAGGAAAAGAAGACATAAGTTGGCAGAAGGGCTATGGAGAGTTTGTTGGGCAGCAGCTTTCTGCATATTCAGATTCAAATGCTCGCAGGTGAGTTTGAAATGCATAGTACTCAAATAATATTTGATACGAACTTATATTTTCAGATTGAGAACTCAAATTAATAATGTCATCGACTCATTTGTTTTGAATTTTTTTATTTTTATTTTAATATTTTATATGTGAACAGAATGTGATTTCTTTTTAATATTTTAATTTTATTTTTTATATAGAAACAGAATGTGATTTTAAGTTGCCAAATAAATGAATTCAACTTTTTATTTCGATTTATTGGGTTTTTATTTTTAATAAATATGCTTGTATTGCCATGGAACTTCCGTGAATTCTTGTCGAATGAGCTTGATCGTTTCGTTTTGAAGACCTTAATTGCACAATGGTTCTATCGAAGACATAATATTCTCTGTCCGCACTTCTTCACGCCATCGTCCATCCGATATAGATCCATCCTCATTCACTTGGTCGTAGTCTCTTGTTTGTGCATAGGTACCACACTTGCGTTTGTTCACAAAAATTGTATAAAGCACATACTGCGAGAACAATTTTGACAACATTTGGTGGGGAAAGTTCCATTGGTTTTCTGACAACGCGAAATCGGGCTGATATTAATCCAAACTCGTTTTCCGAAGCACGCATAAATCTGGACAACCTGTAATTGAAAATTCTTTCCTTCGTGTTTTGATTCCGAAAACTACATGGTTTCATAATATTGGAATTTAAGGGAAACGCATCATCTGATACAATCACATATGGAATAGGTTTTTGTCTACAGGGCAGTGGTTTCGGTTGCGGCAAATTCAACGTGTTATTATATAACAAAATTGTAATTCGCGTCCACAAGCGTCATTTAAAACAATGCTGTTTTTCTTTTTATAATTGAAATATGCGCTTCCATAGTGTGCTGGTGCTATAATATCGATGTGTTTTCCATCTAATACCCCAATTGAATTGGGAAAATTCCACGTTTTATTTATACTTTGGGAAATACTCTTCCATTCTTCCTCTGTTGCTGGCATCTGTACCAACAGATATTATTTTTGATATGTTTTTTTTATTTAATAAATTAGGTTTTACCTTTAAAAATTCATCTTTTAATACTTTATATAATGCAGCATAGACTTCAGGCACAATATTGCATATCGATGATCTTGATATTTTAAACAAGAACATCAGACTTTCGTAACTGTCCCCAGTCGTTAAAAATCTCAAAGTAATTGCCAGGCGTTCTCCGGGGCATATAGATTCCCGCATATTAGTATTGGCTTTTTCTATTGATGGGGTATTTTTGTATAGGTCGGGATCGCTCCCTAAAAGAGACATACATACCATTACCTTCCAAAAGAAAAGGTTGAACCCAATATTCCTTTTGTTTTCTTCTTTTTCTTTTGCATTATTATCAGCCACTTCTTCCTCCAATATTAAAAATGTTGATGCTATGATGATTGTGTCGTCGTCCATACTTATTAGTTGTTTTTTTTATAATAATAAATTATTTTTTATAATAATAAATTATTTCACAAAAGAAGCAAAACAGTAAATCAAAGTCAATATTTTCAATATAAAAAGTTTACCAATAGTGTAAATTAGCTTCAACAAATTTTAATCAAATTTTTATCAAAAGATTTTGAAAAATATTGAAAGAATATTTTGATCAAAATAAATTTTCAAAATTTTGATAAGTCTTCAAAATAACTCCAATCGTGTAAATCTAGTTTTATAAAATATTAATTATAAAATAATTGTATGGTGAAAAATTTTAAATGAATATAAAATAAATTAAAAATATGGTTTTGACATTTTGTTCTCAGTATAAAAATTCTATTTTAGGAACCGAACTTTTAGACATTGACACAATTTAAGCAATACTGTTAGTTTTAGTCATTCTAACTGAAAATATTTTCAAAGCTAACAATGAATTGATATATGCAAATGAAATATTCAACAATCGTAACTGTTCATTGTGATAGTTGGTGCAATCGACCAAATTCGATTGACTGAAAATTCGGTTGTAACAACGAAACTGTATTCTCTGTGTATGTTTCGCACGTTGCTCGACATTGGAAAAACATGACAGTTATTACAACAAGAACACGAATGCAAGAACTTTGTAAAAAGGAGTCAATAAAAGCTAGCAATACATAAACATACATATAAACTTGTAAAATGTATATAAATGAGACCATGTATTGTATGCATTTTCGTTTCCGTTTTGTGTATTAAAAAAAAAAAATACGGCGTGTTAGAACAATACAAATGGCTTGGTTGTGCGTGTGTGCATGTGTAATTTTGTATATAGCGGAATATTACCGCCATGATTGTGTTTTCCGGTCTTGGTGTTACCAGAGTTGTAGTATTTTGAAAAAAGATAAATAGATGCTTTAAAAACAATATTCGTTATATAAGAAAATAGAATCTAAGTTGGAAAATAAGTTCTTAATGATATTTGCTTTACGTAGCTAAATTTTCTTTTATTATTTTTTATATGATGAACCAGCACTCAGGGAACAGACTTCCGAATTTACCCTACTCGTGCAATGCGTAGTGTTGGTAGTGGTAAACATGTGCATTGCGTAGATATATATGTACATATATTAGGGTTATAACTTTTTGCAATTTTAGCAAATATCAAAATTTACATGTCGTAGCCGTGTAGGCCATGGAAAAATATTAAGAAATTACATTTTTGCGGTCGTTCAAACAGTTTTCACACTTGACATTTTTGTAATCTTGAAGTAATGGATTATTTTATGTAATAAATGTGTGGTTTGGTGCAGCTTGCTTATATTGCCATCAAGGCAAATATTTTTTCTTTAAAAGGGACGATAATGTAAAAAAGTAGCTTTTTTGAAAATTTTAAATATTTTTTATATTAATTAAATTAAAGTCTTTAATTCATAAAATTGTATGTTTTGCCAAATGGTAATAGTTTCCATCAACGACCGTAACGATTATGGGCAATATAATAAAAATTACAATTTAATTATTGTTTTTCAATATTTATATTTTGGTATGATTTTTATTTTTTGGTCAAATTCTAATGATTATTTTTTTGGTTTTTTTCCATATATTCGTTTTTAATGTTTTGGATTTTTATTTTTTGCTTAAAATATAACAATTATTTTTTTAATTTTTTTCTTGTTTTAAAAATAAAGATTATTTTTGATTTTAATTTTTCGATTATAATTTAACTATTAATTTTTGAGCATTTTGAGAATTTTAAGCAAAAAATAAAAATCAAGAATAATCGGTATTTTTTTAATCACAAAATAGTTATTATATTCTGAGCAAGAATTAAAAAATTAAAAATAATTGCTGTTTATTAAGTTTTATTTGAGTAAAAATCAAAAAATAAAAGTTTTTTTTGATTATTTGGAAAGGACGTTAAAAAAAATATAATAATAAAAGTGTTCCACATAATGTTCCTAAAGTTTTTCATATTGATTTTTTTTTTTTGTCAAACAATTTATAGTAATCATTATCTGCAGTTTGAATACAAATTTTAAACTTTTTCTAATTCTCAAAAACAGCACAATATATGATAGATCTAAATTGATCTTTTAATTTTAGAGATATTATTAAACAACAAATTAATATATATTTTTAATATTTCATATAATATTAAAAACATTGCAATTTTTGCTCACAATCATAGTTTAAACACTAACATTTTATTTAAATACACAATTCCTGAAAGGTTTTAAAAATTGCAAAGTATTGAATTCCTCAGAAATATCTAGAGCCAACACTTTACTTTTGTCAAAATGGGGAGCAGAACGACACCATCTTTCTGAAAGTAACGGTACTTCTGTTTTCCGTAGAGCGACATCTACGATACCCACACTGTTGGTCACTTAGTAAATTGTTAAACTCCAAATATTCAATAGTGAATTAACATCTTATTCACCATACTCCTGTGACTTTGGAAAGTGCAGATCAATCCGATACTCTTTTCAGTTCGGGCACTAATTGATTGCTTTTTGACAAGTATAAATTACGTGCAAATAACTCAGATTTATCAACCGGGTCATTGAATATTTGATCACCCTGTAAAGAATTCAAATTGAGGAACTAACATTATCCTTAAACGAATGAGAGGAATATCGTACTGCTTTCGTGGCATTAAGAACTTTAGTATAAATACGCTGCTCGTAAAAAGCTTTTTCGCGCTTTTCGCAGTGAATTAGTATTAATATTTTGGATTTGTCACCAGATTTTAAATGCTTACCTCTTCGGATCTTCGTTTTATTAAATCAAAATTTATGTTTTATTTTAATCGGAATTTTCTTATGTGGAATGAACGACTTCATACCTCTTTATCATTTTAATTCGAAGGATTCAGATCATGTCCTTGAACAATTCAGTAACCCTTACATCTACACAACCATATAAAAATTAATTGTGTCTGCTTGTCTGCTTGTTCGTTTTGTTTGTACCTTATAGACAGCTAAACCGCTGGACCTATTTTCTTAACATTTTCACAGCATTATCCTGTGAATCCCGAAAGTAAAATAGGCTACTTAATTTTTCGATAGGATCAACGAAAATAGTATCTCCATACAAACAAAATATTAGTTACCGCATATTAATTATCTTAAAATTTTGTGGGAAAAGCTTTCTCATTAACACATAACTACGGAACTATTATAATAAAAGAGTTAAAATTTTATGGGGATAAGTTTTTTTAATTGAAACAAAAATAGAAAGAAATAGAATAATCTCAAAAAATATGAGGGTAGCGAAACGCACAAGCTAGTATATTATAAAAAAGAGATGTAACTTTGTTTTCTTGTGTATTAAACACGAATAAAAAGCCGAATCGATTTCCACAAAATTTAACAGACTTATAGTACCATTGCCGGACATCTCGAGTGAATGTCACGCCCATATTTTACGCCTACTTAATTTTTTTCAATTTTTTACATTATTAAAGAAATTATTTACATGAAATTTGACACACAGATAGTGCTTACACTGGAGAATGTTATAAGATATGTTAGATCTTGATTGGATGCCATGCCCAGATTTTACACCTACTTTTTTAAAACTACAAATGGCTGAACCAGTTTGTTCAAAATTTTACAGCATAATTCTGTGTCTCGAGATTCAAATGTGATATTTTATTTTTCGATCGGAACAGGGGGAGTTGTGCCCAAAACAAATATTCATTACGGCGTATCTAAGGAACTATTATAATGAGAGCCTTCGAACTTGGTGGGAGCCACCAGGTCCAGATCCAGCCCCTATATAAAGTAAACATTAGTTATCACATCAAAAGGGTTAGCGAAGCACACTGGGAAAAGCTAGTATGTTTATATAATGTTGAAACGTTGATTGAAAGAAGGGTAGAAAATATAATAAATAGCAACTTTTCTCAGGAGACATGCTGTCTGTTCAGAAGATAAAATTTTTCGATATATTATTGGATATTGTAAATAAAAAAAAAATATGAACAGAAAATCTTATTTAGTTTATTCAGAATAAAATGGTACAATCATTTGGGTTGCTTTATATGACATCTTAACATTGTGTGTTAAATATAACATCATCAAAAATCTGCCAATTTTGCTTGTTGAAGTACCCGTTCATCTAGAAATGAAGTGCACATCATATCATTTCAATACGAATATAATTAATATTTTGATCAACGAATAATCGACGATATTGCAACGTTAAATTTATCATTTGTCTTAAACAAAGGTAATCATTACTTAAATTAGAGTTTTTTATTAACTTTTTTCATTGCAATTTCATTTTATTCCAAATTATATTTGTATAAACGTTTAAATACTTCCGTATTCCCAAAGAAATCATTATGTTTATATAAATTTGCTATAAATCAAAGGCGGGATAAATTCAAAATTAAAAAATAAATAACAACAAAAAATAAGGAGAAAAAAACAATAATAAATACATTATCATGCAAATTTTATTTACAACTTTGTAATAGAAAAGCATACATCTTCTATTCGTTCCCGTACATATATCAAATTTTAAATCTTAATACAAATATTGTATGAATACTTATAAAAAAAAAAAAGAATAAATGTATTTTTTTTCCTTTTTCCTCCACTCTGTTGTTTGCAATTCTCTAAAATGTAAACTACAAATCATGAGCTTTACCACACACATACTATAGATTACAATGGAAACAAATGCATAAAAAAACGGAACGGTCCGCTTTTATGTATAAATGGTATAAAAAATGAAATGAAGAGACTGAAAAAATCACCATTAGAAGCTATTAAACACGTCTTAAAGAGACTATTAAGACTTTATAAATAAACCATTATGAAAAATAGTAGAAAATGAAAATAAATATAATCATGATATTCCTCATAGTCGAATTGTAAACACACTTTAGTAAGACTTCCTTTACAGAAGCTTTTAGATCTTCTTTCGAAATTTCCGAACTGATACAAATACTTACATATATATTTTTTTTAACAAGCATGATCAGATAGGAAATATAATTTAATTTAGTTCTAGACAGATCTAATTCTTATTTCTCGTATTCTGCCGGTTTCTATTTTATTTTCCACAAAAATTGGTTTTGTCTATTTCCGCCATAGTTACAAAGTAGCAGCTTTCAAATCAGCAAAATTATTTTGTTGAAAAAATAGTCTGCAACCTTTGCCTACATTTTCATATTAACTGATAAACTAAACATACTTACATACAACCACAATGCATAAAAAATGTCAAGGAACTTTACAATATACCATACAATATTTTTTATTTTAAACCACCTTATCCCGGTGCGCTTCGCAACCCTTTTTAATGTGATAATATTTACTAATATTTACTTTATATGGGACCACTACTCCCCCTCAACCTATCTGTCCTATTCAAAACTGCATATGACAAGTATTTCTACAACTTTTTAAGACTTTCATTAATTTACTCCTTTAGATATGCGAAAATTAATATTTGCTTTGTATGGGGGCTTCACCTCCCCATGCCCCTATCCGTACTATTTTCATGATAAAAGAGTATTTTCCCCAAAATTTTGGCATGTCTTTAGATATGCCATTGATAATATTTGTTCAAAATGAGGAGTACCACTCCCTATGCTCCGGTCGAAAAATAAAATATCATATTTAAATTAATTGGCTAAGCCATTTGAGAGTTTAAAAAGAGGGTGTAAAATGTGGGCGTGGCATCTGAACAAGATCCAACATAGCTTGTAACATTTTAAAATGCAAGCACTATCTGTATGTTAAATTTCAAGTAAATAATTTCATCAATAACGTGTAAAATTAAAAAAGAATTCCAAATGTGGTCGTAAGGTCAAATTTCGTGGAAATCAGTTCATAGGTTTAGACGTGATTAATCACAAATAAACAAACTTGCTCCTCATTTTTATAATATACTAACTCTTTCCGATGCTACACACAGAAAAAATATTATTTAAAAATTATTTTCAACTATTAATATTTTAGAGAGTAAGGTGTAATTCTACTGTTATAATTATATTACTACAATTTTAATTGCTTTTCTCTGTTTGGAGATATAAAAATATTATTCAAAAAGATTTTTATTTCCAACAACTGAATATAAGTACAATTGACCGAATTAGTAATTTTAATTATTTTTTTCAATAATTCGGAATAAACAATCAAATTAAAACCATCCCTAATAGCGGATGTAATGAAAATATTCGGTTATGATATAAATAAAGCCAATTCGATTATGTAAATCGAGTAAAAATGTATTGACATTTGTAAAAATATTTTTTGAAACAAATTTAATAAAATTACACAAAATTTGTTTAAGGAAATTTTTTAGAAAAAATAGTGAAATCAATATTTTAAAATTGAAGCGTTGGCCAAGGAATAATTAATGGTGAATTCTTTAAGCTTTTAAACTTGCTGGCAGTGTTGCCAGAAGGTGAGAAAAAAAGATGCTAAAATTAACTTTAAAAAAGGTCAGAAAAGGCTAAATACTCCAAAAAATAAGGCCAGAAAAATTTTACATTTTTTGTAATTCAAAAAAATAACTTTTTCTTGTTCTCATTAATTTTTCATATATATTTTTTTAAGATCCCAGCAAAAACTTTTTGGTTTTCGGTAATGGAAACCACTTATTAAAGTAATTTCTCATTATTATTTGCCTACTCTGCATTACATAAATAAGTACTCAATAGTATAATAGCACAGTAATATTGAAATCTCGTGGACGATTTGGCTAGACCGTTGGATTAGCAACCAGAGGGTTGTTAGTTCAACCCCATTCTGATGCTGTTAGTTTTTTATAACAAAATGTATAAAAAGATATTTTATACTAAAAAGTATTTATCACTTAGAAAATTAGGTGCGAGATGTTGTACTGAGTAAGACGTTAGTCATTAAAAACGAATGGTTAATTTGTGTCTAAGTAAATAATCTAAATTCTTTGTATGAATAAATACGCAAAAATGCTTAAAAGGATGATTCTGCAAAAATAAAATTAGTATTAACAAATAAGAAAGTATTTTCTTCGCTGCTGAAATACTAACATTTTAGCTTTTTTAAGGCAATTTTAAGAATCAAGAAAGGCTAGAAGCTAAAACGAAATTTTTGGGAGCTAAAAGCAAAATAAAAAGGCTAGATTTAGCCTTAAAAAGGCTTAACTGGCAATACTGCCTGCTGGATTGAAAAATAACTTTCGACTATCGGCACACAATCAATGTTGCTGCTAACCGGTGCTGCTTATTTCAAGAAAATCAAGAACAAACTTTCAACTTAATGACAGCAACATAAGTAATTGTGAATTCTTTAAGCTTTCAAATCTGCTGCACGAAAAAGTAAATTACTTTAGATGTACACATGAATTTCTAAAAAATAAATTTCCACTATATTTATGTGCTTGCAGATAAAAGTTTTCAACTACTTCTAAGATTCTAAAATCTTGCACATTCATTGGTCCTGATCATTTCAAGAAAATCAAAAGCAACATATGGATCATTCCAATTAAACACTGCATTAATTCGTCATGTATTATTCATATGTATGTGTTTAAAGTTTAAATGAGTTTTTATTTATTTTCTATTTATGTTTTCATATGTTCGTTATATCAAATAAAGATAAAAGATTCAAATAATATAAATATTAATTCACAACAGTTATTTCTGTTTCACTGAATTATTTTTAAATACAGTAATTGTAAACGAATTGTGTGTTGGTTGTTGGAACCAACAAAATTCAATTGGCTAAAACTTTGATAGTCACAACGAATCTGTTTTCTCTGTGTATATTTGGAAATTGATGATCAAGGTAAACTTTTGCTGTAACAGTATTTAAGTTATCCGATAATTAGTATTTTCTTTGTATGGGGGATACTAATGCCCTGGTCCTATGGTTTCCTTTTTCATTTCAATTATAAAGGATGATGAGAAAGTTATTTCCTCAAAATTGTAAGACTTTTGCGGTAATAGTTTTTAAGTTATGCGATAATAAATATTTTCTTTGTATGGGGGGTACCACTCGCCAAGATGATACTGTGAAAATTTCTATAATATCGGTTCACCGGTTTAGCTATCTATAAGGTATAAACAAACAAACACACACAATTCAATTATATATATATATATATATATATATATATATATATATATATAGATAAGGTAAGGGATACTTAAGGGTCGAAAAGGAATACAAAATAAAAAAATCTTATTTTTATTTCACAACAAAAAAAATATGTAGTGGAAAAAATCTAAAGCTGTTTATTTTCGTATGTGTTCATAATATTCATGTTCCAAAGAAATAAAAGGTGAAAGTACTGTTAAACATATGTTGGAGATATTTTTGCAGTTTAAATGACAAGACAAGAACCCAAACGAAATTTTTGTTTTTTGTTCTGCATTAGAGAGGGAAAGAGTGTGATAAAATTTACAACCATAAAAGGGATTTGTTTTGTATATTTTAAAGATTTTCATTAAAACATTAAAAACACCATAAATGTCATATTTAAAAACTTTAACGGTCAATAAATATGATTTTATGAGTTTAGACTAAATAAAGATGCATATGCAATGATTAACTTTGATTTGTGATAATATAGTTTTTTATTTAAAAATTTTTTAATGTTAAATACATAAATATTTATCTACTTTGATTCAAAATAATAAATTAAAACCCACTTGTAGTGATTATATACATATTACTAGTATTTTAATAGTTACAAAAATTACTTTAAATTTACAATTTTTTCCAATGTATTCCAACTACTCTATGGTTTCAGCATTTAGGTATCTAAATATTAAGAAAGCCAAGTTACGAAAATTAAATGTTATTCAAACTCAATTTATTTTTCGATATGAATATACCAATAGACAGTGCTGGTCTGAGCGTTTTAGAATAGTTTGTTAGAAATAATAATTTTGGGAAATATTTATTATGGTGCGAACATAATCGGAGCTAAATTTTTTTTAGATAGAAACGTTTGTTTTCATAATTGTGAAAAAATTATTTATTATTTTAAGTGAGCTCTTTGTGGTATTAAAATATAGTTACTACGAAGAGCAATATATAGACTTGGATAAACATAAATACTAGTCTTTAGGTAAATAAAGGCGATTATCGCAAATTTTATGGCATTTTTTTATGAAATAAAATGTAAACATTACAGAATTTTTTATAATATCAGTTCAAAAAAATATATATTTCTTTTAACATTAGGACCAAGCGAAGAGTCAATAAGCATTCTCCCGATCGAAAAAAAGTCCAAATTGCAATAAAATATCCACCGCTGTATTTTCCTAAGGTGTGCGTTTAAATAAAATGTAACACGTATATTTTTAAATAAAAGATGAACGGAAAAAGCTAGGAATAAAAGTAAATCAATTTATTGTAGCATTTTTTCTGCAGATTCTTTCGATGTATCATTTTATATGTAAATTTATTTTGTAACTAGATTTTTACCGTTTTTGGTATGTCTTCTGAAAAAAAAATAAATAAAATAATTTCACCAAATTTTGGCGCCATCTATTTATAAAAAATTTTAATTTATAATCGGATTTGATTTTGGGGTATTATTAAATATACTTCTGATTTCTTTCCAATTCCTATCTAATTGTCACAATTCTGATCTGTTAAAAAACTAATACTTTGTAATACAAAAATAACAATTCATGATAATTTTCTCGATTTTTTTATTATGATGAGAAATATCAACAATAACATTTAGAATATGTGAAAATATTACAATATTTTCAATATTGAAGAATTTTGATTATTCTGGACCTAAGAATTCTTCTTAACATTATTATTAAAAAAAATCGTCAACATAAAAAATTAGGTTTTTTATACGTTGATGAACATATTTTTTTATTTTTTTTATCTTGCATTTCCGCCTCAAGTTAAAAACATCTTGTTAAATTTTGAGAGGAAGTGTTAATTGAATTTTTATAATAAAAAGTGTAAAAAACTTTTCAATTTCATTTAATATTCTTTTTTGACAATTTTGCTCAAAAGAGAAGAAAGCATTGAGGCAATAGCCCTAAATTCAAGGTGCCAAAATCTTTAGACGGACCGAGCAGAAGTGCTACTATTTGAAGACGAAGAAGAAGCAATTGCTTTTAAAGAAAAGATTCCTCCTATAGTTGTGGATTCGACAAACAGTTTTTGGGTATGAAGATTTTATCCAGCTCGCTGTCTCTGTACAATGAAGCATTGAGTGTTCTAAAGGACAAAAAATTCCATTTTTATACGCAAGAGTTGAACTACGCAAAAAGCTTTAAATTGGTTTTATTTGGCCTACCAAAACTGGATACAAACACAATCGGTGAAGAATTTTTCAGCTCGCTCAATATAAAACGTGTAAGCGTAAAGGAGCTAGAAACAGAGAGATTTAGTGTAAATGAAGCGCTCTATCTTATCGAGTTTGATCGCCAACATATTTCAAAAAGAGAGGTTATGAAAATTAGATTTTTTGTAATATTTCTGTGTATTGGAAAAACAACCTTTAAAGGGTCCCACTCAATGCTCCAAGTATATTATGTATGCCTGCGACGGAAATCAAGATTATGCAGTTTTGATGCTGCCGCTACTTTGCAAAGATGGCAGAATAAGTACAATAAGCTACGAGTTTGAGATATGATTCTTTAACATACCATATAATTCAAGTTTTATTTACAATGTTCATGTTAAGCACTAGAATGTCAAAGGCATAACAATTGAGTCAGCAGCTGCCCAGCTGGAATATATTTTGCACGAAAGGAAAATCGATATTCTCCTTTTAAGTGAGACTCTTTTGAAACCGTACCAAAAATTTCAACTTGGTGGCTATAAAATTTAGAAAAAGGACCGATCTACTCATGCCAGAGGAATCCTAATTGCAATAAAGGGTAATATTAAGCATATGTTGCAAAATGAGTACTGCAGAGAGGATTTCAATACAAGTTATGATTAATAGAAGATTAGTATTATTTACTTCAGCTTATAACCTAATCCAGTTCACATTTCCAATTTCAGAACTGATTTGCATAAACTAACTTCATTTTCGAACGATTTTTTTATGTTTGGTGATCTGAATGCCCAACACTCACATTGGAATTGTGTGTCAAGTAATTCGACCGGTAAAGAGTTATACAGCCACTGCCTTCAATCCAGCTACTACATATACTACCCAAATGATTATTCTCGCTTTGGACCCTGTGCATCCATCTGCAATAGACATACTTTTAGAAAACTAATGTCTTCTTTTTTCAAACCTTGAGACACATCCAAATGTTTTACAATCGGACCATGTACCAATAACTTGTATCATTTCTGGTCATATTTAAAATATAATATATTCAGTTAACTTATATTATCGTGCAAATTAGTCAGCAAACAGAAAGTGGGTTGAAACCTGTTTCTACAGTTAATGAAGCTTTTCAGAAAATACATGTCTGTCTTGGCATCAAGAAATCTAATTAATCAATAAATGCAAACTTAAATTTCAAAGATGTAGGGATTTAAAATATAAAAATCAATTAAAATTAAATTTTAAGAAGTCAAAAGTTATAGCAATTCTTAAGCTAGGAAATGATCCTAAATTATCGTTTAGCTATAGACCAATCAGCAAATATTTGAAAAAATAATTAATAAGAGAATTTTAGATTTTTTAATCCAAAATAATATTATTAACCCTCAACAGTACATCAACTGAAAATAGTCGTTAATTTTATTGAAACAAACAAAAGAAATCGTAAGAGCTCTGTAGTTATTTTTCTTGACATTAAAAAGCCTTCGATTGAATATAGCATGAAGGCCTAGTTTTTAAACTAAATTCCTTCAATTATAGAACGTGCCTGCAAAAAATCAACGTTCATTTGTTATATCTATAGATAATACACTATCTAGTGATAGACAAATACCTGCGAGTCTGTCGCAAGAATCGGTATTATCACCCATTCCTTATTCAATATATATTTCCGATTTCATTGTTCGCAAGAATCAAGAAGTAGCTTTTTAAGCTGACGACGGTGATTTTAATGGCTGCGGTAAGGCATCAAACGTAATAATAAAAAAAAATGTTAAATGGTTTAAAATCTACCCATAAATACTTTGATAAATGGCAGACAGAAGTTAATGTTAGTAAAACACAAGCTATTATATTTCCATATAATAGATCACAGAAATGTATTTCTAAAAACATTATATTCTAGAGGAGTTTTTATTCCTCTGCAGGATAGTATCAAATATATAGGAATTATCTTAGATAAAAAACTATCATTTAAACAAAACATAAATTATATTTGTGATTAAGTGATCAAATGCGTCCGTGCATTTTACGTCTTACTCAAAGAAGAATTTAAAAACAAGATCCTTATTCACAAAATGTATATCCGGCCAATTATAACCTATGAATACCAAATCTGGCTAAAACTTACACAAGAAAATTACAGATAGTACAAAATAAAAATCTGAAAATAATTGATAACCTACACCTCAGATATTCATTAACTTTAACCATAAAATGTTTAATTCATTTGCAAGGGAACTGAATCTGTTATTTAATGAAAAATGCAGAACGTCTACATATGAAATAATAAGAAATTTGCTAAACAATCACTAAGATTCTTATTTACTTAGAGAATAAAAATTGATGGTTGTTTTTAAAATTTCTTATAAAGTTTTTTTTTTAATTTTCCTTAACACTCGTACTGTGATATTAGCAGTTTCCTTATTTAAAATAATTTTAAGTGTATTCTCATACCAACGTAATTAATTAATTATTTTATAAAGGTTTCAATAAAGTCCATAATAATAAAAACATTTTTTTTAATTTGCTTTATTAATGATTAAATTTTAAATTGTAGAGAAGTCAATAAAAATAAGTATCTATTAAGTCTGATGGTATTTGCATAAAATTGATGAATATGTAATTTTGTATGACCCTTGAAAAGTTATGTTGTAAACCCAGCGATGATATACGAAATTAAATTTTGAAGGAATTTATCAAAAATTTCTTTGGATACTTATAGCCATTTAAGGATTAATAAATAAGACCTTGGTTATGAAATTAAAAGTTTTTATAAAAATTGCAAAACGATTTTGTCCTTTTGTATAGTGTTTATTCGCCATTTCATAATAAAAGCGTACATAATTTACCTATTAGTTCCCATAAATCTTTTCTATAAATGAACCATTTCCATTGACAAATTAAGAAGATTTTTAATTTAATTGTTAATATCTATGTACTAACTAATTACTTTTTAAGAAAAATATATAAAATACTGAAAATTCTTCTGAATTTGTAACGAAAATAGTCAGCAGGGCTTTTTTGAACTAAAAATCATCAATGACTATAAGCCGTCAAATCTGGCAACAATGCAGTAGTTAATGCTGTTATCTCTGCATGCTAATTTGAGCATCCGAAATGGTAAATTAATTTGAGGACACACCTCCCATAGTATGTACACAATATTTATAGATGACGAAAACTAGAACAAAATACCAGTTATCGGTGTAAGTATTTCAACGCGGACGAAAGTCCATTAGTTGTAATAGGCAATATTTTTTTTTTTTTTTTTTTTTTTTGTTTTTGTCAAAACTCCTTCAAGATATAAGGAAAATCAACCCGAATCAATCACCAGTTCGATAACTCTAGCCTCCATACATTAACTAAAAATTCCAATTTTATTAGTTCACATTGGTTGGTTATCCGCTATCTGGTAAATCCTAATTGTTCAGGAGAGCATAAGAACTGTTTCTTTCACGAATTTTACAACGTTTTTCAATCCGATCTTCTACGATTTTTTAAAAGTACGTCTACTAAACCTCACACATAAAAATAAATCTTTTAAGTCGATTATTCGCGAATTTATGGTAGATATTCATTATTTAATATATTATAATTATGTGTAATAAAATATTCTGATGTTTATTGAAAATTAAAGGTGTAAGAGAAAAAAATTTTCGTATTTTACAAATTACAAATAATTTAAATTATAAATAAATATTGGAAAATATTTTTTTGTAAAAAGTTTATACTTATTAAAATTGTATTAAATTACTTATTAAGAACTTAACTGTGACAAAAACATTCAAAACGTTATTTATAGACCCAGACCTAGTAAGCTAGCAAGCATAATTGGAAGTAAATATAAATTGGATATTTTTTGCTGAAATAACTACTTATTTTTGTTCGAGATATCCACAATTTCATGTAGATATTTTTCACAAAAATATGTACCTTCGCGTATAAAAATGTCTTTTTAGACATTTTTTTTTTTTTTTTTTTAACTAACAACATCAGGCGGGTTGAATCGACAATCTCAAGCAAACTGATCCACGTGATTGCAGTATTACTGTGTTATTATACTGTCGAGTACTTATTTATGTTATATAGAGTAGACAAACAATAGTGACGCCTCAAATGAGTAGTTGCCATCATCGAAAATCAAGAAGTTTTTGCTGGGGAGTTTTAGCATTACAATCCTTTGAAAATTATATAAAAATATACAAATAGGCCGTTTTGTCTTAATAAAAATTATATCTCTAGTAGATAGCTCAAAAATAAAAATGAAAAACAAAAATATGTTAAAATTATTTTTTTCTTTTCAAAATTGATACCACTGACAAAGGACACAAAAACAAAGTGTTTGTTTTTTTAATATAAGCCCTCGATATATAAAAGTTATGTATCGAACTGGGACATTGGGGACATCTTTATCTTTTTCCTTTCTAAAATTTTTAAAAATTCTATAACAATAAAATAAATATTAGAAATTGTCTTTTTCGATTAAGTATGATTTTGGCTATGTACCGTACATATATTTTTTTACGAGGATTTACTGTTTAAATGCCAAAAACAAAATTAGCATTAAAATTAGTAAAAATATAAAATTTTCCTGAACATGTACATAAAACTTATTCAAGAAAAAATCGTTTATTTTTTTAAATATTAACAATTTAGATTATAATCCAATCAAAAGTTCATATTATTTTATAAATTTCTGGTCAAATAAATGCTGTTTTTAAAAAAGTTGCAAACAAACTGTATACAAAAAAATATCGTCTTTAAAATGAAAGTTCATAGAACGCATTTTTAATTTTATTGCTACTTCGTCTCATATAATCGCCCCTATGTTCAATATTTACAGTGATACCTTCGGAATGTCGGCGACAAAAAAACGAAATAAGCTCAAAGGCGATTGTAAATTAACGATGTAATTTTTGATAAGTTTTTAATAATACAGGTATACAAGGAATTTAATAAATATTAGGTTTTGGATTTAAGCAACCAAAAGTGATTTCTAAGGCAATTTAAGTCGCTGAATTCGTTATTTTTTTAGAAAATTTGTTTTAGTTTTCGATATATCAATAAAAATAATTTTTTACTATATTTTAAATTTGATAACCAAGTTATAAAAAAAAAATGTATAAATCGGGATTAAAGATCGGACATATTGAATCATTCGCATTTGTTTCAGATATCAGATTCCAACAGTAGGAACTCATCATGCCCTCGTCCCAAAATCTTCGATATTATTTTTACATTTTCACCAAATTTTATTGCATTTGCTATTCTTTCTTACAAAATTTTAAGTGAAAAATCGAATAATGAAAATTACTTTTTAAATATATTCGAGCTGCAATCTTGTGGGATTTTTTTAAAAAACTCACCATTATTTGCTTCAAATCGGGGGAATTTTCTGGCATTAGGTTTGATAAATATATATTTTTTTGATTTTTTGTCCTTTGCTGATAAGTGCTTTGAAAAAGTTCTTGATAAGGTAAGGTTCTGTGTAAAGATGTGGTTCGAAAGTATTCTGTGAACTTAGAAATGGTAAAAAGGAGACGTTTTGTTTTCCGCCACAAATCGTTGATGGGAGTAGTGCCTCATTTTTGGTCCGGTTTACAGTAATATCTGTTACAGTGTTCAGCATTTGCAACCATGATACAATCAACTCTACCAACTGTGTTAATAAATTCAAATCTTCAATAAAGTTATTAAATTCCGTTTGTGAAACATATAAACCAAGGTAATCAAAATACTCAACTCTGATCATTTAATATCAAGCTCATCATTCGGGCCCAAAAGTTGGCCCGAATTTGTAAACTTGTGTAATTTATTATTAACAAAAATATTTTATCATACCAGTAATACTAATTAAAGCTAAAAATTAAATAAAAAATAATTTTTAACCCCTCATTATCGTACACTATATATATTTCAAAAGCTATTGTATCCATTAATTTAACTGATAGAAAACAATATGTTACGTAATTGCATCACAAATAAAAATAATATCCACACATATATAATTAGATCCTTAATAGAGGCATAAAAAATATAAATGTATTAGGTATTGCAAACAGATTGATAAACAAAAGTTCGTATCTCATAAACCCATTAGCAGCATTATTAATATTATTTATTTTTTTGGCAGAATGTTCAACACAATGTTAACACATACTATTTTGTGTTTTCAGTTTTTGCTTTTAATTTTTTTTTTTCTGTTTTAATATGGCCTTAATTTATAAATAAAATAATAAATTTTATCAGTTAATTAATCCATTTATTTGTGAATATTTTTACTAATTCTGTTAAAATGCAAAATAAACAACTGATGAGACAAATATGTAGGTAAAAAATCTAATTTTAATCATATATATCAGTTGTGTACAATAAAGAATAATAAATAAGTATGAAAACTAACATTAATACTTTTTAAGCAAAAACCCATAAAACAATATGGACAAGACCCAATAACAGTTATAATAGTAAAAATAATATTTTAATATAATTTTATACGACTAGAACTATCAGACAAATTAAAGCTCTTAAAACCAAAAACAATATAAAGAATTGTTATCAAAATTAAATTTTTCCATATTAATTTAATGGAATTTATGACTTAAACACGCGTACCACCATGTTCAACTCATGTTTAGGACGATAACAGAAAAATATACGTATAAACAATATAAGCCAACGACAACATGAGTCCTATCAAAAATGAAAAGCTATAAAAGGGAAAAGAAATTTTCAACATATGCAAGTAGAAAACAATATAGAAAAAATAGTTAAATGCTAGACTAGAATTGGTTGGAGACGAATTTTATGATACTCTACATAATGATTACAGATTCCGTTTTATTAAAGCCCCAATATCTCGACAAGATCCAGGTAAAAAAGTGTGGTTAAAAGGGGAGACATAAAAGTCAATACTTATCTGAAAACTTAAGACAGTAGAAAATCCATAGAGTGTTCTAAATATCACGGGTGATCCTAATTCATTCTCAGCTATATCCCTTAGCGACAAATTTTCCTATTCACTGAAGTATTCAGAATGAGATAACGACTGATAATATAATGTTCCTATTTTATTCTTCTATTTGGAACTTCTTAAACGTAATAGTTGCATCATAAATATTAAATATATCTCTTTATATGGTAAAAATTGACCTAAGCAAATTCTACTTCCGACGACTACTTTCAAGCCGTCAGTTTTGGTACCATTTAATCCAAATACCGTAGCTCTACTGTAAATGATTCATTTTTGTATTATTCGTGCAAGTCAAAAATAGCCTCGATATTCACCTCTCCAATAGATCCAGTTTTTTTTTTCTTTTTTCTTAAATCCACCAAATCCCTCCATAGGCCATCCACATTCTATGCGGATAAATTTTAAAATTTAAAAAAAATTAAATTCATGCCGCTAAAATCTATTTCAAAAACTCATTAAAACATCCGTTTTACGTACTTTCAACTTCGTTGCAAATGTTAGCACAAATTTATATTGCTATACTAAATAACTATTCCTTAAAATTCTAAATGTGAAGGATACATGAAACGTTAAAAGTTTGCGTGACTTAAAGGAATTCGAATAACGAGAACAGCAAACCAAACCCTCTATTATCACCTGTTTACCACTTACAACTTTCTACATACACTATACAGGATCTTAATGGACAAAAGTATAAAAAAAACACTAAAAATAATAAAAATAAAAAAGGAAACCATAATTTCTTTAAAAACAATATTTTTCATGTTAAAACATTTAAAAAAAATTTACATACATCCAAACATACAACTAACAGAAAAAATAAACTGACATGTAAATTAAATACAAAGAAAATATCAAAGAATATTTACTTGTTAGTTGGAGTTATAAAAGGGTTGGTTTAATGTTGTTTTCTTTAAAGCCAAAGTAGACCATGTTTAATTTAAGGCGGAGTATTTTGTTAACTTGACTAAGAGGGTAATTTAACACGCACACATACCTTAATACACATTCATAATTAAACTTGTGATATAGTAACCGATAGATACGAGTACGATATGACATATTTACTTAGTAGGAGATACCATGATTACAAGTATAAAGTGGTTGAAATGTTGTCAGCCATTTTAGTTTAACTTTTAGTAACCATTATTGATAAGAACCATTAACTAGGGACTAACTGGCTAAAAAAAATAACTTAATAAATATATATTTTATATTGCAATGGAAATTATTGTTTAGAAGTTAGATGAACTAAAATGTTATCGCAAAAAACTTAACAACGTAAAAAAGATTGATGATTTAATTGTTGTTCTAATAAAAGTTAAACAAAATATAAGAGCTTATCGTCAATGCGTTACTTATTAATTTAACCATAAACAATTGGTTGTTAAAAGTATTTTTTATTATCGTACTAAAGTGTGATGAGAACATTTGAAAAAGGGAAAACACAAATATGACGTACAATGTCAAACATTAATGGGTGCCATAAATCATAACACGACTGCACACTATATTGAATAAAATGTTATGCTGACATGTTAAAAACATATAAAAGAGGTCTAATTGAACAGTAATTAAAACACTATACCAAACAGAGTTATTACAATGTATAATAAAAGTATAATATTTTAAATCAAAATTATAAATTTTACTATAAATTCCTTGACGACACTCATTGACAAATTGTCGAAAAAAGTACTATGATACTCCCAACTAGGGTTGCCAATATGGGCAGGATTGTCAGTTTTTTTAATGATTGTCCATTGTCAAGTTAAAATAAAATTTTTCAAACTATTTTTCAAATTAATTTTTGAAAAACAAATCAAAATCGATAAAGAAGCTGTAAAAATCAATATTATGCAAAGTGGCTACGAAAAACAACTAATTTGACGGTACATTAAAAATTGTATCAAATAAGTATTTTAATCCTCAGAATTAACTTTTGAACTTTTAAAATAAATAATTAAAATACATATGTGCTGAGGAGCCGCAGAACAAAAAATACTTTTTCATACTGTTTGGCCCATAATTTATACTAAGCATCATTTCCGTATAATTAAATACAATATTTATACCATTCCATTGCGGTATTGTGGTATTATGACAACAATATTATGTTTGCAGAAACAGTCGGAAACAAATTATATTTAACCCTAATAATAATTTGTTCATGATAATAATATTTATGTTTAAGATTTACTATATTATGGTTACCTCAATTAAATATTTTAATATGGTTGACTGAAACATATTTTTACCAAAACAAATCATGTGCTAGCCATACAAAAATATTATTATTTCTTTAACGTAGATCAGATGTTACGTTTAACTTTCTACATTATATCTAGAATTTCACAGTATTATTCGCGAAATAATTTTTTATGTCACTTGTTAAATGTTCATAAAGGCTTTGTCCCAATATTTCTTGAAACATCGTTTGCAACAAAAATATGTACATTCGTATTATATAAAAATATTGGTCTAATGCTGAACAGGTCGTCTTGTAAATATTTTCCTCTTATTTCTTGTGAAAGATACCAAACTTCATTTTAAGATGGTAGTAGAGCGTTATATTATTATTATTCTTATTATTATGTTATAAATTATTTTTCACTATTTTTTTAAAAATTTACACAATCAAATGAAAAGTTACGAAATTGACCACAGAAATTTTAAATCTTCTCACGTATATGAAATTTTATATACTTCTACATAAATTTACTTAATAACAAACAAAATTCTGGCTTAATTACTTTAACTATTTATGAAAAAAATGAGGTTTCCAAACAAACTTCTATTTTGCAA
This sequence comes from Protocalliphora azurea, assembly GCA_932274085.1. NCBI lineage: Eukaryota > Metazoa > Arthropoda > Insecta > Diptera > Calliphoridae > Protocalliphora > Protocalliphora azurea. Next base: position 74,400,617 of record OW026522.1, on the reverse strand, counting down.
TAATAATCCACCAATTATATAAAAAATCTCAACTTCCATATGTACGAATTTATGGAAGATAGCGTATGTTTTATGTCATTTAAGTGGTTTATTAGAAATTAGAAATTTTCAGAAACTCCTCCCACCTCTTCCTGCTCCTCCTACCATAATTATTGTTTTGTAAAATGTTAAAAAGTATTTCAAAAATATAAATATTAAACACATACACATAAATATTTTTTGTATATATTTTTTCATAAATACAAAATTTGACACTTGCCTGCAATTCATTATGGCGTTAATTCCGGCACGTGTCATCTTGATAAATTGTTTGGGCCAAATTTTATTTCTTTTTTTATTTTATTAAAAATTTAAAGAAAAGACATGTAATAAACAAGTTTGAATCGGAAACGGATGCTGCTCACACATATAGTGAGAACGTTGTTGAACAAATTTAAAAAAAAAATATTACAATAAACAGCCACCCTCCAACCCTCCACAATACGTTCAAATTTAATAATAAAAAATATTTTTAGTCGTATGAATAGAAATTAAGGAAAAAAGACCCTTACTGATCTTAAGGTAATGGATTTAATATACTCAGAAAAATTTTAAACATTTCCAAAACTTGTTCTGTGAAACAAGTTCTAAATTAATATTTCAAAATATGCTTTCCAAATTTTTAAAATTAAAATCTTTATAAATCAAATATTCCTTTTAAATTATATAAATAAAAACGATTTACCGCTACCTGTCTCTATGATGATAAAGGATTATAAGTATATACCTTCTTCCATTAATATCAATTATTTCTTTTTACAAATTAAAAAAAAAAAAACTTCAGTGATCAAAGTAAAATATCCTTACGAATTATTGTCAAATTTGAAATGTATTTTTTAAATTTAAAATGTTTTTATCTTAATTGTTTTTTAACATAAAAGTAGCCCACGCACAAACACACACAAACAAAAACATTCTTTGAAATAAGCCGCCATTGCATGTTCTAATAATGTCTAGTATAACTAACTAATAAACTTAGTAAAACGGTCGAAAAAAACCAAAAATAAAAAAAATAAATTTTTAATGCAGGACTAAAATGTAACAAGGATATAAACACATGTGTCTACATGCATTTATAATGTCCACTAATGAACAGCGGTTTCATACGTACACTCTGAGAAAAAAAAATAATAATTTCGAGAACACACATATCAAATGTCCATTACTGACGTGACAGTTTCACATTAGACATTCACATTTGGACAAAAACAGCAAAATATCAACTTTAAATATAAAAAGAGGACTTGCATCAAAAATAACCATTTAAAACTAAAACATGGAGTTGACCAATGTCCATCATATGTAGCTGATAAAAAAGGAAAACAGCGAAAAAGAATTAGACACAAAAAAATATGTTTAAATAATGAGCTAAGAATAAATTTAATAAAAAAGGAAAGAAAAACGGTTAAAATTGAAATGAAATCCTCCCGCAACACCCATTTTCCTTAAAACATTATAATACATTTTCCTTTAAATAAATATTTTAATTTTTAATAAAATAAACAGTTTAAAAGCACGCAATCCTTCAACTCATCTACATTTTAAATCTCATCTACATTTTAAATAAAATTGGCAAAAATTTCTTAAAATTCCCGTTCGTTCGTATATATGTATGTATGTATGTAGTATAATAAGGGTTGTTATCCCTTTCTCTTAAATTTTATCTCTTACTCTTTTATATTCAAATTTACCGTTATGATAATGATGTCGTCGTCTAACTGTTATTTGGTTGTCGTTCCTGTTGTCTTCTTGTTTAACTACATCTTCGTGTAAATGGCCATTATTTAAGCCATTTTCTATTAAGCAAAATGTCAAAATATCCTATTAAACAAGCCATTATGGTTGAGTGAAAATATTCAATCTTATGATTACGAGTATAACTTTTTATATTATTCCGTCTGTTTGTTTGATATTCAGGCGGTCATGACGTTTTGCCACAAAACTGTTTGCTTTTTCAATTTGATTATACTTGTAAAACTGAAATAAGGGCTAAAGTAATATCAATAAAGGGGAGAGTTTTATTTTTTTTTTTTTTTTCTTTCGCCAGTTAGACTCAGGTGTTTGTAGGAATTTTCGGTTTAAACAATTCTTGTTGATTTGTGTAACATCATGGTGTTTATATTGTCTGGATAATAGTATTTTGTACAAATGTATATAAAATGCTTGTTAATGGTTTATTAAAATTGTAATAAACATTCAGCTACAGATTTAACAAATCATCAGGATAAAATTGTCTATTATATTGAAATATTTTATAGCGATTTATTTGCAGCTGCCCTATCAAACATAATTTAGACATTTCTATAATTTTAATGTCGAAAAGAATTTGCAAGCAGAAAACTCATAAATAATGTTTGAATTTTTTGACAGCTGTAAATTAATCCGAGTCTACAATATGATGTAAGAAGTTTTATAAAAAAAATATGAAATCTTTTAACTTCGTAAGTATAATCTTAATTAGCAAAAGCCGATCTAGACTAATTTTTAAGTTAGCATTATGGAGTCGATGGATGTAAAGCTTAAGTACCAATAAAGTATATATATATTCTGGGTCCTAATGAAATTTTGAGCCGATCTAGCAAAGTCCGTCCGTTTGTCTGTCTGTTGAAATTAGGAAAAGGCTCGGTGCGAACCACCTAGGGGGACGAAATATGTCTCAAGTATTTGTATTATATAAGGTTTCTTTAGTATTGAAATTGGGCAAAATCGATATCTCTTAAACAAAAGCATGTCCGACAATTAAATTTTGTATAAATAGTTCAAAGATCAATGTAAACTCGGAAACCGCCCACTTTACCGCCCACCACCTATATAAGGTAAATCTTTAAATTAGGATGGCACAAAAAGTTGCAAGTGGTGGATGTAAGAGATTCGACCAAGCCGAATATAACATTCTCACTTCTTAACACCAACTTTCTTTTATTAAAACATATATAGCCGGAATATACATATATTAGGGTGTCTGTCTTTTTATGGAACTGTTCAGATTCTCGGTTTCACTCCCTAGATATTTAAGGATAGTCTAAAAGGAATACCAAGTTTTACACTAATTGGAAGATATTTAGAAGTGTCTCAAAGCGATAAAAATCTGCAAATAACTGATTTTTATGAACTTTGACCGTGATAATCTCGCATAGATCACACATGATTATTGGTCAATTTTGGCATGATGTATAAGACATCTAGATAAAACTATATGCTGAGTATCGTTTCTTTCCTTGAACTTTTGGTTGATTTCTTATTTTTCTTTTAACTTATTAATAATGATATATATATATATATATATATATATATATATATATATATATATATATATATATATATATATATATAAATTACCGCCTGATAATATCCACAATAGTAAATGGTACAAAAATAGAATTATCTATATATCGAGATATCATTGTGAATAATAAACCTACCTTTGAACTGAATGTCACCGAATGGATAAATAAACCAAAAAGGCCTGCAGTATTGTTAGTAAAATAAATTGGGATTTAGTTCATATAATTAATTTTTTGCTTCCTTTTTTCTGTATGGAATTACTGGAAATTAGAATAGCTTGATTATATGGGATAATGGTCCTACTCTCCAGTGAAATTAATCACAACTGTGTAGCTTCTCTGAATAAAATAAAAAATTATGCACAACATGTTGACCGGCCGTAAAGGTCACGTTATTTTATAGGGTCGAAACCCTTCTTCAGCATCCCTGATGTGTTTTGCTAATAAAAGAATCGAACAGTAGGTTGTGTCTGAATTTACTAGGCAATGAAAAATCACATTTAGACTCAGACAATCTAAGCGACGACTTTAAACGCTTTCCCCGAGTAAATCCCAACAGTTACTATTGGTGAACATCGTCCACATACACGAAAGCTTTGAACTTCAGGGAATCAATTTCCGTGATCAATGAATTAACTGCAATACTCCAAAATATTGGAGATAAAACTCTACTCCCATAGTGAGATTATAACCCTGTTGGTTAGAATTCTCCATATGAAGTTAATAATCTATTGATATATATCGAGAGCCTATATTTAAAATTCAGGGGAACAAAAAAACTATTTATTTCCCTTATTTTGCATGTATTCACAAATTCTTTGATTATATTTATTTAAAACCACGGCTAAATCTTACATATAATTTGCTTTTAATTACAATTTTGGCCATTTTAAAAAGATTTATTACTATTTACAATATTTATAATTTACCTACCATTTAATGTATAATTTTTAGAGTTTTTAAAAAAGTTAGTAATAAAAAAACGAACATAATTCAAATAGGTTACTTTATTTTGTGATCGGAGCATTTTGTGTTTATCGCTTAAATGAAGAACTAGTATTAGAGCAAAAGTTTCAAAATTCCTTATCAAGCATCATAACTAATAAGAAAATGAGGCGAGTAGCTCTATGGAAAGTGCTAACCTCCATACAAGATAAATCTTAATTTTCTCATATCTATAGAACTATTAAAGTGAAAATCTTGAGATTTTGTGAGAATAATTTTCTACAATTCTACAATTTATATGAAAATAGGCACAATAGCTTTACAAGTAATAAAGTTAATAAAATTGGAAAAATTTTGAATTTTCATTTGAAATTTATATCATAGATAAGTGTTGTTATAGCGAATATAATGGCATCAAAATCTTAGGATCATGAAATCGTAAGATAGAGAGTTTTAGATATAGGCCCTCGATATTATATCCTTCCAGAGTCAATTTGATAACTCCGGAGTCATATTGTTAAAGGCCCCCCCTTCTCAAGGAAAGCCACTATATGTATTCTATATGATCGAGAGCATTTTCTATATACCCTACATGTGAGTGTAGTGAAGTCTCAATAGATTTTCCTTTTATGTAGACATGGTGAGATACTGATAATAGGTTAGGATTGATCGTTCTACAAATACAAATCAATCAATTTTTCCAGTGTCTTCAAGAGTAATGATGACATGCTGATGTCTGAAATTCTTCAGTCTTGTGTGGGAGGCCTTGCCAAGTTAGGATTGATCGTTGTACAAATGCAAATCAATCAACTTTTCCAGTGTCTTCAAGAGGAAGGATGACATGCTGATGTCTGAAATTCTTTAGTCTTGTGTGGCAGGCCTTGCCAAGTTAGGATTGATCGTTATACAAATGCAAATCAATCAACCTTTCCAGTGTTTTCAAGAGGAAGGATGACATGCTGATGTCTGAAATTCTTCGATCTTGTGTGGGAGCCCTTACCACCTTTAGAAATAAAGACCACTGTGCATTAGATATGTACTTTTTACATTAAAATATTTCATCTGAATGTTTAAATTTATGTGAGCAGGACCATTTTCAAAACACCTCAAAAAATATCAATTTCTTTCAATAGCATTTTTAAAATTTTCGTTATAAGAAAATTGACTTAAAAATATAAAAGAAAAATGCTAACACCTGGAATATCCATTCAAAAAATTATTACATCTCTTTTTCATTCGCCGAGTATTAAGATTTTATTAACAATTTTTGTCATATTTGTCATATTTTGTTTATTCCAAAACGTAGTTTTTTATATTTTAGACATTTTTCAACATATATTGGGTACCATTGTAAAGGTCTATCCTGGTACTACTGAAGATTATAGGTAATTAACACTTTAATAGTAAAAGGGCCAATTTTATACATTTGGTTTTAAAAACGTCAAATCAGCAAATTTTGCAAATAAGTTGAATGGAAAGATTTATTATACTTAAAAATCAACGAATTTATGAAAAACTTAATAAACTATTTTAAAACTGCGGTATTAATCTAATAAAAACGAATCTTTAAAATTTAAGTGCTATTTTGTACGCGTTAATAGTTTTCATGATAAGTATATGATTCTGGTTACATTTGCTGCATCAACTTATCATTTATCTGTCATACAAATTAACTTAACATTTGTTACTAAAGGGTTAAATGATACTCGTAATATATATATGAATAGTATTGAATAAGACCCATCCAATAATGAAATAAAATCTAAATGCCCGAAATATTCAAACTAATAAAATAGTATTTTTTTACTAAAATCTTAAATCTTTAATAAAGAAAGATATACTCGGTCAACACCGACTATATGATACCCTACACCATTGCATACGAGCATAAAAATTTTGGGAAGGCGACTTATATTGCACCTGTGGCCAATTTTATTAAATGTAAAATAAAATACACAAATACAGAATAATGCGTTGATACTAACATCTCGATTTTATGCACTTTAGGGCGATTCCTAGAAGTGGGTTTATAAGAGAGCTATGGTAAATTATGAACCGATTCTCATAAAATTTGGCAAAGTTGTTTCAACTTACATAAAACTTATTTGTGTCGAATACTAACTTGATGCTAACATTCGTATTTATGCACGTTAAAGTGTTTTTCTGAAGAGGGGTTTATATGGAAGCTATGGTTAATTATAGACCGATCTTCATAAAATATGGCACAAAGATTGATACTTGTACAGAACTTCTTTACACTAAACTTCGTTAAAATATTCTTATTTTTAAAGCATTTTTGAGTGTTTAAACTCTATTCCGGAGGGATATTTGTATGGTGGAAAATTTCATTGAATTATATTTAAAATTGAGACCCGTACTTTGTGCACAAAATTTACATGGACAGCCAGCCAGGCAGACGGACATCGTTAGATCGATTTAAAAAATGTTTTTGAGTCAATTAGTATACTTTAAGGTGGGTGTTGAATAACTTTTTCTAAGCATTACATACATCAGCACAAACGCATAATACCCCAACCACCTTTGGTGGTGTAGAGTATAAAAATAGCCCAAAATGTATGAATCGTTATGTATCTATTATATGTTGCAATTTTTTATCAAGAGTTAAAAGCTGTATATACTGTTGATAGAAAACCAAATTTATTAGACGTATTTTAAAAATTTTTCAGCTCACGGTAGGGAAATAATTGAACCGAAATATTTTTGGGATTAGTTTAAAACATATCAATCTTTAATTTTTTGTCTCTATACAAATTTATACACTGCAGGCCCGGTGATTTGAAAGGAACAAGACCACTCATAGCCCACTTTAATTCATTTTCCCATAATAGAATTTGAACATTCCGTTAAAGAAGTTTTCATATATCTACAGAAAATTACTTTTTCTGTATATATATGCATTGTGGACAGCATCATCATTGGTCCGTACTTCTTCAAAAAAGTAATGGCATTGTTATATGTTAAACTAGAGCGCCACCGATCAATGATGACTAATTCCTTTTTGTCAAAATTGATTTCAACAGGACTGAGCAGCAATTCTATTATGGCAACAGATGTGCCTTTTAAACGATAACGTTGTAATATCTTTTAAACAAAAAATTTATTAATATCTCATCTGGAAGTGGTTTTATTATGAACATTATTCATTAAAAATGGTGTAACCGTCTTTTTTCTAATATTTAGTAACAGTAAAAATGAAGATTGCCATGAGAAATTAACATTTCAGCGCAACTAATAACTTTGGTTAGATCTCATGATCACAATGAAATCTGAAAACTTAAACAGCAATGATAAATATATTTAGTTACAATTATTGTAAGTTTGTAATAAATAACTTTTACATGATAAAATATTAATACGTATTTTTAAAAATACGTTGTATATCTTAATTTTATTTTCATATAATATAAAATAATTCAGTCATCTTTTTCATAAACATATTCTTTACAAAAAATTCAATTTTCCTTCCGCGGCATATTTGTCTTCATTGAAAACAAAATGATAACTTAATATCCGCCCGCAGCAATGGAAGGACAGACAGATATTAAGTCGCATTTGCAAATCAAAAACGTTATCTTTAATATGTATTTAATTATGGAATGAATGGTTGGATTGAATCGACTACCTTAACGGAGTGCATAGAGAATAGCCAGCCATAGTACATATTGATAATAGATACCAGGCATTCCTTTAGTGGTCATGCCTTTAGCATACTAATTATTTCAGAAATACAATAAATATTAAATCGTAAATAAATAAGCGCTTACATCAAACAAATCAATTTTATACTCTAATTTCAACACTATCGCTAAATAGAGAAAACTCAATCTAATAATAATAATATTTACTATATTTAGCTGCAGTAAAAAGCCACACACAAATTTCCATGAAGAAACTTCTTGGAGACCAATTAAAAGGCAACTACTTAATAGTAAAATGTTAGTGAAATGAACAAAGTCCAGGGAATGAGATTTTCTTAATTAGAGAAGTAAATGCAATTGACTGTAGTCGACTAAATGAGGTGCTAAAAAAGCTGTATAAAATTATTACAAATTCAACAATAGACTCTAGTTCAAAGCATGATAGGTCAGACAGCTGGCCAAAGAGAACAAATTCTCAAAATCTGAGTCTCCGTCTTTGATTCGTTTACTTTTCATTATTTCGAAGTAAAGGAAATTAAATTCATATTTACCAAATTAACTCTTAAGCTCACCCGAAAGTTTAGAAACTATACAAAATAAATTCGAAATAAGTTCTTCAAGTGATGGTTCCCTTTAACTTCCTATTCGAATTTTAACATAATTGTTAAACTAAAATGTGCAGAAGACATTTTTCAATATTATTTCCAAACTTATTTACTAATTTAATTTCAAATACTTTGCAGGTAGGGTATTCTAGAAATTAATAACTATGTTGCTAAGAATTTGTCCATTGATAAATGTTAACTTAAAGAATGGCACATTTTTTTCAGTAACAAATAATACCTTGGTAATAATGCCACACTAGATGTCTGAATAGAGAAATCCAATTGCAGTTAACCAAAGTCAACTTAGCGCTGACAAATGGTCATCCTTTTATGAAGACCAAAATATTACACACTCCTATCATTTCAATCTACACAGGTAAACAACAATTGCCATACAATACAATTGAACATAATAATGATGATCGTGAATACAATAATGAAGATAATAAATGGTAATAATATTGTATACATGTAACTAACAAACAAACAAACAAACTGAATGAATGAATGGAAAACGACAAATAAAAATGTGGACCCATAATTTTTCAACTTTATTTTAGACTTGGTCATTCATTCAAACCTAAAATTGAACTAAAAGATAGAAATGCACAACTCTCTAACATGGATCGTGCAATAATGCTTCGTTGTAGGTCTGTGCGAGCATAATTCATAGTGAAACTAAGACCCATGTACAAAGTACATTATCAGCTACTTTTTTCATTCAACTCAAGTGGTTGTAAATTTTTAATATATTTTTCTAAAGAATGACAACAAAAGGAATTTGTTTTATACTTATTTTAGTTTTGTTTTTTTTTTTTTTTTTTCTTAAGGCTTAAAGCCAAACACACTTCATTATAGTCATGAGCCTTAAACAAATTTACAAGTCGCGGCTGGAATTATGATTATCATATCATTTTATGCTAAACACCTCGTTTGATTAAATTTACGAATGGCGCATATGACACCACCATCAGAAACAGCAGCAGGAGAAAAAACCACAGCAGCAACAAAAAAAATTATAAATAAATAAATTTTAATAGCAAATGAAACTTTAGCAGCAAACTCTATCAATGGACTGACTATACAGAGTTGTTTCTTTCATTTGACGGCAAACAGCTGGATGGACGGACTCACTGATGTTTGGACAGAGGAGTATTTTAAAAAAGGGAACACGTACAAGAATTGAAAGTAAATATTAAAGAAAATTTAACACTTTATGTTAAAGAAAAATTCATGTTCAAATTTGTGTGTAAATTTCCTATTATTCCAACAAGTGTGGCGCACTTAAAGTTATTTAAATGCAGAAAAGGTTAATCTTAGGTACTCTTAAATAGAAATATTATATATTCGCAATTTTTAAAAATTAAAAACATAAGAATACAAGACTATTAGAATTTAACAACCTCCAAAGAATTTTCCGAACTAAGCTTGAAAAAAAAAATACACATTTCTCCATTGTCAATGATGTTTTTAAATATGGCTCAATATTTTATTAAATTGATTTTGTCAATTCCTATTAAAACATCAATAATTAATATATAATCTGGCCCCATTCATTCTAAGGGTTGTTCATTTATTCCCTGTAAAGAAATGCGACTGTATTGTCCATATCTATGGCATGACCAAAACACAGATCATGATCATTTTTTTTTTTTGCTGATTATAAAATTTTGTTGTAAGTAGTCAGTCGTCTGTCTGTTTGTAAATATAAGTCTGGTATTTATGTCCGTTAACAATACATAGACATAGAGTAGAGTTAAATTTGAATATTGGAATGCAAGTGTTCCTTTAGGGACCACCCAAGTCCAAGTGAAATGAATACGAATCGTTGCGTATAAACAACAAAAAACCTAAATATACAACAATATTATTTTGATTTTTGCATATTAATGATGACGTGTTTCATCACTACACTTGCCATTCACATAACAATATGAGGTTTTTTTCTGTTGCAGTTTCTTAGATCTCCATTTGAATTTCCGATTGGCTGTGTGTTTCAGATTTCTACAAAAATTAAACGCATGCGTCAATTGTTTATGATACGTTCAGTTTTATTGTTCGTTCATTAATAAATAGTATACTTTGGATGCCCTACATACTGAATATTAAAATTATAAATTTGTTATAATATGTACTTGTTGTATATGTTTTAATATAAATTAATCACAACTACCTTGGAAGTTCATCATTTTACTAATTCCTTGATAGAAAATTCTATTACATCAGTGATGTGATTTTCTTTCTAACAAACTACGAATTTTATGCATTATGTGGCTATAAATACTCCCTATGACAACAGAGTATTTCGGAATGACAAATCATATTTTTCTCCTTATACAATGATGGTCAAAACATTTTCAGCCTAAAACCAATATTTAGCAACTTTTTAAAGTTAGCGCCCATTTTTGACATATTTCATTTTAAGAGAATAAAGGAGGGGTTAGGAAAAGTAATTTAACTAGTGTTACCAATGATCAACTTTTCAAACCAAGATATAAAAACATTAAAAAGTCGGGCTTAAAATAATTTAATTTACGATTTGAGTATATATTCAATCGATTTAATGTTTTATATATATAAATTATGTCTACTTATTTATAATTTGTGGTACTTTCATAATTAAGTTTAAACACAAATATCGCGAATACTAGCGTTAACTTCGAAAAACAGTTGTCTCCATTGAATTCAGTGTACTCAAATCAATTTTACCAGTGTGATGAAAAATACTTTTATAAAAAAGAAAAACAAAATATTAAAGCAGGTGAAGATTCAAGTGGTCAAAACATTTGAAACTCTTGTAATGTTAAAGGATTATATCATTTCACTGATTTTCCAATTCAACGAAAAGTTTATCCCCACTCTGAAATGTTTTGCAATCATACTCATGTTCTCCATTGCTGATATTAGGAGATGGAAGTATCCGAGTTATTTTTTATACTCCAATCAATGTTTTACTATTCTCGCTGTATGTTTGGATCGTGTTATCGTGTTAGAATGACCACGAAAGCTGTATTTTCCAATCTGCGTAAAGAAGAATACCATTATATTTCCAACTCCCTGACTATTAAATCTTGAGTTTCAAATTTCCAGGACTTATTTTGTTCCCGGGAAATGAAGAAAATTTTGTTATTACCGGAAATCTCAATAAAATCTCAATAAAATAATATAACTGAAACAAAGCGACTTAAAATCAAAAACTTTATATTAATATTGAGTTGTAAATATATTTTTGGGTACTTTAAGGATACAAGTTAAAAATTTATAGACATTTAAGGAAATGAAACTTAATCAATAAAGACCTATAATTGGAATTTAAGAAAAAGTTTAATTAATGAACATTTTTAAAATTAACCAAATTACAAAATTGACATATTTATTATTATTATTTTAGGTACGCCTTTAAAAAGATCGCAATTTTATTGAATCAGAAATTCTAAAAGCACGCCTTTAAGAAATTGGTCTTAGAAAATTTCTCTAAATTAAACTTTCATTTCAATTGATTGTCTATAGAAAGACCATATCTATGGAGATTATCATATTTTAATAATTAAGGGAGATTAGGACATACTTTAATTTTACTTCAATAAAATACCAATCAATAATCCAATGGAATTGTTATATAGAATGGATTATTGTCTAACGTTTTGCGTAAAAATAATAAGAATTATTTATCTTTTGGTTTTTTGGTTTTTGAATAAAATGGGAAATGTTGGGATAAAGTGGAAAGTCTTGAAAATTACAAATTTAAAGATATTTAGTGTTTATTAAATATTTTTAAATGATTTTTGTGTTGATGAGGCCGCTTGAATACCAAAATTCAGGTAAATAATGAAAACAGATAAAACCAAATTTATAAAAATATGAAGTTTTCTCTCGTATTCAGAATAGTTTAATTCATAGATGTAATAAATTGCTATAATTTATATACACTTTAAATGTATTTTTACAGCGTCCACTATTTAAACGATTTTTAAATCCATATTTTCTTCCTTTAATACGCTAATATAGAGGTACATACTAGTTCTAGAAATTTTTGGCCCTATCGCTCTGAAGTTTTTTTATTTATTATATTCTATTGCTTTTACTAATCAAATTTTTTATCTGTTTTGTTAAATTTTCTTATATGAGACGTTCATTTTGAAATTGGCCTAAGTCCATCCACAAGAATTATTAAATCAGATATGAAAATATTGAAATTTTTATTTAATTATTTGATTCTTATTTAATTTTTTCTTTCACATTAAAACTTGTTAAGATTTCTGAATTAATAAAAAGGAAAACTTAAATTAAGAAAAACAATTACCTAAAAATTTAACTGTTTTTATGATTAGCTAGATTTTTTGATGAAGGGACATAGGCCACTTTCAAAATAAATGGTCCATATATGTTCAAATCTTTCAACAAAATTGGAAAAAAAAATTGGTGGAAAATATTTTTACTGCATTACCCCAATACCACAATTCTTATGTCAAGTAGAGATCTGAAAAAGTACATATATATATATATATGTTTTTGGAATAAAACTCTTTTGCAGTTTGAATATATACAACATAAAGTATTTCATTTTGTATTCATCAATTTAAAAATGCTCTTGACTTGGATATCTTCTACCGAAAAACATGCACTTAAAGCAATAAAATCAGAAATTTCATGGACGAAATATAATTTACAAATGTAATGCAGTAATGACAAACATTTACCAGTAACCTTTTTTAAAAAGTCAAATTTGCTTCATTACCTCATATACCATAATACCCCACTTTACCCAATTTAGCCCAAATAAAAACAAATGAAAAATATTGTAAGTTTATTTTTCTTTTAAGCCAATAATAAGTATTGGGATTATATACCTTGGAATAGTAATTTAAGTAATTTTTTAAATATTCGGAAATAAAAAATTTAATTTTCCATTCCTGTTTAAAGCCTTAAAAAGTTTATAAGAGACTGGGTTCTTAACAATTCACTCTCACAAATGCTGGAATTGTTATAAGTAGGGCATCTTACAAAAATTTTAAGATATTTATACCACTTCTGTTACTGAATTTGATGTGACATTCTGAAGCTAAACTTTTATAAATTTTGTAATTTGAAACGTATGCACCTCCAAAGGTTATTTCAATATCCCAAAATGTAAACAAATTACAGAGATGTACTTTCTTAGACCTGAGGTTGCTTTTGGGTTTATTTAACCATAAAAATTTTTTTTGTGGAGTCCTGTTCACATAAGGTCAACTGATATGTGTGTACATTGTACAGGGTAAGACAATTTGTTCAATACAATAAATTCCCGGTCGTCATATCAGCAGCCCTGGTTTTCTTTAAGAAATCTTCAGAAAACACCAATCGTTTTTCTAAGATCTTAATTAGATTTAGAAATGGAGCTATCTAATCACTTCATATATATCACTTCAATAGGTGACAGGGCAGTTGAGAAATCCTGTCGGTCTTAGAACGCTTTGTCCCTATCTGTTGGCTCTACATCTGCGTCTACTTCTCAGAACGTAACTAACAGGAGTTAAAAACTCGTCGTCAACCAATTCTGAGAGCGTTGGGCGCCTCGACCTCTTTCGCAGTCTGTTCGATTGGGTTGGATTAGCCTTGATTTAATTTTAAGCTAGCAGTTCAGAGAAAAGGAATTTTTTCGTTCTCTTATCACGAGGATTAAGGCAGCTTTCAAGGATACTTATGCTACTATGTATGTTTTGGTAAACGGCAAAACTACGCAACTTATGTAAAATCTAACACCTGAATCATAAAATATGATGCTGTGCGCGCTCTGACTACACAACACCGACATATGACATATCGTCAGGTCGAAAAATTCCTGAGCATTAATTCCAATAAAAGGTATTTAATATTGCATAAATGTTGGGGCGTCCAGAACAGTTTTTCTCTTTTAACATTATATAAGTTAAAAACCGTTTAAAAAAGATGAGCGTTGATTTTTGTAAGGATTCTTCGACTCCTTCGGCCTGTGTTCTTGTGTTCTTATGAGAATGTTGGAGATGACGAAATTTGGATCTATGCATATGACTCCGAAACAAATGTTCAGCCAAAAGTATTACTCCCTCAAAGTTTGACCAACCTTATTAAAATTGCACCCAGTCGAAGCATTTAAAGTTAAACGGTCAGCGCAAACATCGAATTATATGGTTATTAGCCATACAAACTTAATTTGTCATCTGATAATTTCATTGCATCACCCAATATCAAAATAAATTTCGTGGGCAACTTATTTCAACACTTGAAAAATCGGTTATTGTAACAAAGATAAAATAAATAAAAATAAATAAAGAGATAATTTCTATAGTCATGCCAGCTTAGCCAGGAAAATTCACAAATTTAGTGCCTGTTTCTCTATGTCGAATGAAAAATTCGTTTCGAAAACAACAATAAAATGGTAAATTTATTTGCTTTTTTTCATACATTTTGTCGAAATGAATTTTTCTTTCGACATAGAGAAACAGACAGTTATTTTTCTGGTAATGAGAAATTGTTGGAATAAAGGTTAGTAAGTCCCTTAACTTGAAAGATATTGGTAAAATAGAAATATAAAAGTTTAAAATCCTTAAGGATTTTTACGTTTATAACAATAAACTAAAGGTAACATTTTTTGGCAGGATCTCATTAAAAATGTATTTAACTTAGAAACTCTGGTAATTGGACACAAGATATCGTTGATAAAAAACCAGTTTTTATGTGAAACTCATATTTTGCAAATAAATTTGTAAAATGTGGTCGGCCGATTTAAATAAAATTTCACACACACTTGCTAATATTTTATATATTTTTTTTTTTTCTCAACCGATTTCCAAGATTAGTGCATTTTCTCTCATTGAGACTTGTAAATGTTATTTAAATTTTATAGATATCGAGTTATTCGTATCTGAAAATTAAAATTTCGAATTTTAACAAAACCAAATTATATAGAAAAAATCTCACGCCAATTATTATTTCGAGTTCAAAAATAAAACATTCTGAATTTTAAACCAGGAAAGTACCGTCACGTATAAATAGCGAAAATTATTTGCTACAATTATATAACTTTGTAGCTAAATCGTACTAGTAGATAAGAAATTATAGATATTAGAAAGTGTTCATTTGGCCTGCTCATAAAACAACTTGGACTTGAGTGGCCCATTTAAAAATCATTGTTCTATCGCTATAATGGTGCTTAAAAGCATTAAAACTAAAAATATTCCCAAGAAAATTTCAAAAATCTGGATTAGTACCAAAGTAACCAAAAGGATTAATACTTATGTATATAATTTTGTATGGCTTTCATACAAAATGAAAACATATGTTTCAATGTTTTAAAATCTATGAAAGTAACTTACTTTATTTAAAAAATTTTCTGTAAATTTTACAAATTTCAGACTGCAAATTAAAAATTTTTAAATTTTAAATTTTTCTATTTCTTTAATTTAGGTACATATTCCCTTTATCTAGCTTCAAATTAATTTATTAAATTAAATTAAATATATCATCATTTTTTTAATAATTTAATTTGAAATTCTTAAGAGGATAACACTAAAACAATAATAATAATAATAACTAGAGATCGGAATTTGCCGGACTTTTTCATTTCCCGGGATAACGGGAAAAATTTTTCGACTTCCCGGGATTCCCGAGATCCCGGATTAAAAATTAAAATTATCACTACTCTCATTACTCTCTTATTTTAAGATTGCAATTTTACTGAGAAAAGGAAATTTGATCAATTGCTTAATCTACTGATTAATGAACCCGAATGAATATTAACACAGTATAAAAGGGTTTTGTAGATATGGACACAATATTAAGAAAAATAATTTCTCTTATTTAAAAGATATGTAATATTAAACAATGATACAACATTGTTACATTTTTGCGACATAATAACATTGACCTAATTCTTTCTTATTTTCAATTTCTGTCGTATTGTCTATAAAAACAAAAAACAAAATAGTTTTATCCAAATTTTTGTGAAATTTGTTTAACAAAATTTTTAAAAAATGTAAATTGTTATTTTGAAACAGTTAAATACAATAAAAATTAACGTTTTAAAATAAAGCAGGATGAGGGGATTATATTGTCCTGCAGAAGTCAAAGCTTATTTATCAGTAATTATGATTTAAATTTGACTAAAAATAGTATTTTATTTCAACATTCATAAAAAAATTAAAAATTTGTCTGTACGAAAACCTTTAATCGTCTGGGAAATTTCCAATAACTTTAATATTTTATAAGAGACTTTAAACTTTTTTATTTCGTTTGATAGATAAATATGTCTATATTTCGGTTTCTGTACATTAAATTGGAAAAACCCAATAGCCAAATGATAATAGCCAAATTTAAAAAAAAAACTGTGAAAAAGTCGAAATTTTCCCAAATAAATGTATTCTATACAACACATGTTAGCGACATCCGATCACTCTAATATTTGCACATATTTTTTATTGAGCTCTCTAATGTACACACTTCATTGACAAGATTTCCTCTTCGCAGGACGATTTCACTTTTAACATATTTAAGTTCAGATTCAAATCTGGACAGAATATTAAGTGGAAGGCTTTTAAGTCCTCGTTCAAAACGAAAATATTTTTTTAATAGTCAGATAAATATAGCATTTAAATATAATGAACTCCAGGTTAGCAACAAGTCAATATCAAATCTATATTCTACATTCGATTTTCGAGAATATTAAATAGGAAAATTTAAGCTTGGGCAGTCCTTTTTCGATTTAAAAATTTTGTTGCAGAACAGTTGAAATCAACGGTTTTTATAATTCAATCTATTTTCAAAATACTATGATTTCCATTGCATTGAAATGGACTTTTAAATTGTATCTTTATCTTCTAAATCATCCAAAATAAACGTCAGACAAAAAGTTGAACTTAATTAATACAGGGAGAACACATATTAGAAAAATTACGGCGCTAAAAAACTACTCTTTGATGGGTATTTCAAAATGTTTAACGGGCATTATATTTAAAATAAAAAAATAATAAAAAGTCACATTTAAATTAAAAAGCATATCAAAATTTATAGCGCTTTACAAATTCATTCTTGCTTGTTTCTCTAAATTTCTCACTTTTTATATCCTATACCACCATAGATGGTTGGGGTATGATGCATTTGTGCTGATGCTTGTAACGGACCCCTACCTTAAAGTATACCGTTCGACTCAGAATCACTTTCTGAGTTCATTTAACGATGTCCGTTCGCTCCCATACAAATGTCTTCCCTGAATATGGTTTTAACGATCATAAATGCTTTAAATATATTAATATTTTAATTAAATTCGGTGTAGGGAAGTTTTGTATAAGTATTAATCTTTGTGCCAAATTTCATGAAGATTGGTCCATAATTGACCATAGCTCTCATATTAAACCCTCTTCCGAAAAACACTTTAACGTGCATAAATCACATACAAATGTTAGTATCATGTTTATATTCGAAGCAAATAAGTTTTATATAAATATAAATCACAGTAACAAATTTTATGAGGATCACTCCATAATTTATCATAGCTCCCATATAAGCCCACTTTCGAGAATCACCCCAAAGTGCATAAATTCATATAAATGTTAGTATTAACGTAATATTCTGTATTCGTATATTTCATTTTATACTTAGTAAAATGATCGGTCCACTATTGGCCACATGTCTAATATAAGACCCATCCAGGACATACACAATGGTGTAGGATATCACATGGTCGGGCTTGACCGACTATATCTTTCTTACTTGTTATTTTTACAATCGCCATTGAAAGAGTTTTGTTTAGGATGTTAAGTTTTCATTTTTTTCCCAAGTTTCATTTCTCACTTGTTTATTTGTCTTAATATGCAGTTATTTCGCTGTTTCGTGGTTGTTGTTATTGTCGAATATTATTATGAGCTTTTGTTTCCTTTTGTTGTTGCATGAAAATGCAACAACGATACGATCGATGTGGGTGGCATTAAAACTGTTTGTTTGGCGAATGTTTTGATTAAAAAGAGCATTTCTAATGGGTGGTCTATCATAATTTACTTGTTATATTTCTCATGTTTTTATTGTTGTTGGCATATTCATAGTGCTTTAATTATGATGATGATTATGAGATTATGATCATTATGATGTTTATTTTTATTAAGGAATAATTATATTTATTTTGATTGTGAGAAATTATTCTACTTTGTTATTTTGCTAAAATTAAAATTTCTGGGTCAAACTTTTTAATGTTTTCTACAAAAACACGTGGTAGTTTTGATATATGAGGAATTTCAAAACTTTTGAAATATTTTAGTAAAAATATTTTTCAAAAATGTTTTTCTAACACCAACGTCGGGCAAAAATTGTGTAGCTTTAAAGTTGAAGCTTTCAAAAAAAATCTTAAAAATGGAGGTATTGTTTTATCGCAATCAAAATAATGCAATTTCACTGAACTTCTAAAGTACTATCTTTAATATTTATCGCAATACACTACAAAGAAATATTTTTAATTTTATTTTTTGCACAGTTGCGTAAATAGCAAAAAGAGTTTTTTTGATTAAAAATTTCTAAAAGTAGTGAGTAATAATAGGCATAATTTGTGATATTTTGCTGAAAAAATCAAATGAATATCGGTACTAATTTGAAAAATATAGTCGTTTAAACCATCATAATATTATAATATTCCTTACAAAAAACGCGAATTCTGTTTTCTTAAAAAGTGAATTTTCGTAAACTTTTAATAATGTATCTTATTTAGTAATAAGTTTTACATCGAAAACAGTTTTTATTATTTTAAAACTCGAACTATAATATGAAATTTAAGAGGCTGATTTCTATGGTTAAAAACGTCTTTTTTAATTCAAAATATTTTGAAGCCCCCTGAATTTTAGTATAAAGCAAATAAAATGCTTTCATATCACATCAATATTCTTCGCAGTAGTTGTCAGCAAGCAAAATGTAGAATGCCGCTGTAGCCGGTATAAATGATGTTTCAAAAATTTTTTTCACATTATCAATATTAGTATATATTGATATATTATATTAATTAAAATACGGAACAAAATTAAAAATTTTGGTGAAAATTTTGAAAAGTGCATAGAATTTTTGCATCTTAAATCTTTTTTAGCATCCCTTTAATTCGGAAGTATTATTTATTAAAAATTTCTATTTTCGGGATACTTTCGGTAATTTCTGTAAAAGCGTTATTTGTCAGTACATACATTTCACAAACATATACAACAATTATATGGAAATATGTAATGATGATATCTCATGCCTGTTTTTCTGTAGAGAATCACTTCTTCTTTAAAATTCTGTTCCCTAAATTTAATTTCACTTGGGCACGCAAAATTGTTGGTTTAATTTTTTTATCATCGCATAACTTTTCACCAGTTAGTAAAACGGTTGCTTGTTATACAACATATGAACTTCCTAAGTGTTGTCTCTCGATTGGTTAATAGTTTGATTCTAAAAGATGTAAATTGTCAGTGCAAAATCAAAAATTTGAACTCAAATTTTTATATTTTTTAGGTTTAAATTTTTTGTATTTGAGAAATTCATCAAACAAACTTTAGAGATACAAAACACATAAAGGCGATTTCAAAGAGTTTCGAAAATTTTTGAAATTTCTCATATATAATTTCTGAGTATCATTTTCATAAAAGTTGCTAGAAAAGTGTGGTAAGATTACACAAATTTCATAAACAAATTATTTAAAACAAATTATATATTCACAAGAAGAATAATTAATTATTATATAACCAAAAAATTTATACATTTTTTAACAGTATTTTCCATTTTCATTTATATATCTTCTCTAATAATATAGATTTTTGAATGAAATTTGTTTTATAATTAAGAATAAAATCTTATTTTATTGGATAACAAGTCGGACCAAGTTCAAACTTATATTTCTCTCTAATCCTGTCTCACTCAACTTTCCTTTATGAAAAGGTAATTAATCTCTATTTCTTTTGTCGCAGAAAGATGAAAGAATAAAATATAATCTATATTATATAATGTATGTTTCAGAATTTAATAGCAACTTCAATATTTATTTAAAACGTATCCAGCAGTAACGACTTATGTCGACTTTATGACAAAATATTTTCATATAAATTAGGAAAAACTGTCGGTAAATATTTACAGTATTCAAATTAAAATACAAATATTTTCAAGATAAATACAGACATATATTTAAATTTTCTCTTCTCGCTTTTATACGTAAATGTGTGATTTAATAATGAACTTCTTTTTTGTCAATAATGAATATTGACATTTGCTAATGAATTTTAATTTTGAATGTGGTCACTATCGTAAGTAATTCATTCAAACAACCTGCTGTATAGCAAGACAAAAATGAAAACTATTGAGGTTAACCGCAATATCTTTACCAGAATTCATTTCATGCTACAAAATGAATGCAAAAAGCAATAAATTTACATAATAGTAAATTAATAGATAAAAGGGATGTGTCAAGTCTATAGATGCAAGTCAATTCAAATAATGGATATAAAATTCTACGAGTAAAAACTAAAATGTAAAAAAAAAAATAATTATTTAAAATTTTTAAATGTTTTATACTAGATTTCTTTAGCTTTACAACAATTTGAATGAATTTTTATATAAATGGAATTTAATTAAAAAGTTTAAAAACTGTTCAGCCCCCACTCATTCACACACCCACACATACACTCAGATTCATATGCAACATCCTTTTGCTTATAAGTACGTTAATACATATATCCCCTTAACCATAATAAGCTAATTAAACAATAGAATATTTTTTCTATATTTTACTCACGAGAAAAAATAATACATTTTAAAATGTACGAAGTCATACAGGAAATTTGAAAAACAACGGATACGACAAAAAAACAACAACAACTAAAAATTCCTTTCACTGCTGAAACAGGATTTCATGTAAGAATAATAAACTCATATGTTAATTCAAAAACATATACGATCATAATTTATAATCTCATTTTATTATACCGTCTTTGGTTGCTGCTTCATCATCTTCCTGCAAGCCTTGTTAACCCTTTCCCACGCCTGCTCGTATATAAAGTGTTATGCAGAATGCATACTTGGATTTTTAATAAAAAAACAAAAACAAATAATTACTTTAGCGAACAAAAAATATGAAAAAATATGTTAAATAAATATATTGTCATAATTCTCTAATGAAAATTAAAAAAGTTTTTCATTCCAACAAAAGATTTTTTTAACATTTTCCTTTTAATTTTTTTTTTTTTTTTGGTTCTCATGTGTGTGAAATGTGTAAATATTCGTTTAAGTTTTTGGTTGTATGAGGGAAATGATAAGGAGATTCTCAAACTTTTAATTTGATTTAAGAAAAGTTAAAATTTTTAGATTTAAATTTAAAATTTATTTATACCTATTATTTTGTAAAAGCCCCAGGACTATAAATATTTTTAGGAGAATTCCAATATTGATCTTATAATGAAAGACTAAAGGTAGAAATAATTCTTAGAATATTTTCCAATATCAAACTATATCTTAGTTTTGCTTATTGTATAAATATTTTTGGACATTTGAGGATTAAAACTTTTAAAAACACTAGTTTTTTTAATGCAAACTCTGCTTTCGTAATGATGAATTTAAACTCCTAGAAGCATTTGTGTTCTCTATTAATTCAAATTAAAACAAATTTTGCTATTCGTTGTTGCAGAAATCTCATATAATTCTTAAACATTTCAAGAACAGCATCAAAATTTTCAGTTAAACTCAAACAACAAAAATGACATCTTCATGTTCCTCCTGGGATGTCATCCAAACTTAAACAATACACAGTTGGAGTATCAGGAAAAACCTATGCATATTTGAAACGGACATACAGGCTGCCCAACGTCTTTCGCAGACACCGAGGAGATCCTGTCGCGTAAAAGAAGAGTAGACCTAAGTTTGAGATAGACCAATAGACTTACTGCCTACTTGGTTGACATAGCCGTTCCTAATTTATACACTCAACCAAAAAAAGAGTAGTCAGTTCTTATAAAAAGTAAAAATAAATTATATATGTACAAATAATTGGTATAAAATACTATAAAAAGGAATATTTTAATTAAACTTAGTTTAAACATCTAGAAAACTTACGTAGTGGAGGTTTTATTTATAAATGATTATATGACACTAGTACGATATTAATAAGGTAAAATAAACCAAATAAAATAAACCAAATAAATAAATAAGAAACTCTATTTTTTAATAATTAATAATATATTACTTTTAGATATGTTTTCTATTGGTTTCATATTTTGTAATAAAAGTTTACTTCCTGGATCCTTGATACGATCATCAAATATGGAGATGTTTTTTATTTTAGGAAAACGTTCCATAATTGGTATAGAAACAACAGACCGCACTTGGAAACAAGTGTTTGAATCGATATATGTCTGAGGAAATGAAAAATTTATTTTTATTAAAAATTTCATTTAACTAAGTAGACTATTTCCGTATCAATTAAAATTCTGACGACTTTTTGTACTATGACCATTTATTGAGAACATCAAATATGCATTTAGCGAATGCAATTTCTTTTAATCGATAATTTTTTGTTGACGACCAATGGCTTTAAATTTCACTCAATATTGTCTCCAAACTATTTTCAGCGTTTAGTTCTGGATGGTCTATAGCAACGTATAAAAAAATGTTGAAAGAAAATTAATAAGTACAGTGGCCAAAAAAACTATTCGACATTAGCACCCCTCATTTATTTTTTTTTTTTTTTTTTCTTTAATAATACAATTTTCTCAGAATATTTAAATAAAATAAACGGTTTAAAGTTTATTAGAATATAAAGATTTCTATTCTGCATAAATTTTAAAGTTAATATAAATAAAAGTTAATTTGAAAATCCGTTTATATAATGATATTAAAAAAGTATTCGACATAATACTTTATTCTTCGAAAAATCACAAAACAAAAATCATTCTTTTTAATAACATGTAGCTTTTTATTTTCACTTTATAACCTCTTTTAAGCGTTTTGATATAGTTTTGACAAGGATTTCATTATATTCAGGATCAATTTTGTTTTATTGCACTTACAATATCAATTTAGTATCATTTTTATTCGTGAAATTCAAACATTTATATTTTTTAAGTAAAAACTCTAAAAATATTCCTCTAGATTAATATTTGGTGATAATAATGGAGTTTTTTTTATTATTTCCGTGCAGTTATGGAGAAAGCTAAACTTTGTATTTGTGGTAGAATGCTTTGGGTAATTATTGGGGTATTCACTCGAATAACGTTTGTTCGATTAATCGACAAATTTAAATCAAATAATTGTTTGATTAAATTAAAATCAATAATTTCGAGTAAAAATTTATTCAAGTAATTATGCCGATCTATTGAATAATTAAAATTAAACAAATTTTATTCAGTGGAAATATTTCAATCACAAAAATTAAACCAAATATATAAACGTCATTTTAAAAAATTATAATGTAAAATTTAAATCGTGTGTAATTTATAATTTGGGACAATAAATTGGAAGATTTTGAACTTGATTTGGAAAAACATATTTTTGTTCTACGAATGACAGTGCAGTCGATTGTTGTAAGTATGGAGTTGATGTAACCAAATAGAGTCTCAGCCTGGTTTAGTGGATATAATGTTGATGGCTTGGATGAAACTTGTAAAATAGAAGGGCTTTGGACTTAAAATTAAGTTAAGCAGTAAACTTATACTTTATATGGAGAATCACTGAACTTCTGTATTCCGATGTTATTGTTTTTTTCTTTTTTTTTTTTTATTTCATAAATATGCCATCAGATTTTTATTTATTCGTTTTACGGACAATAATATTTGAACATTAACAAGTTTAGGTGAATCTAGAGAATTGTTTCTCTAAAAAAGAAAGCAAAAGAGAAAAATATATGAAAATTTTAATTACATATTATTTTTTGAAGGCTATTTCAGAAAGAGAATTTAACCCTTTATTTTAAATTAAGTAATTTCAAATAATATAGACATATTTTGATGTTTTCAATAATTTTTATATTTTATTAAAATTAATTGTTAAATTTGTTTATGTTGATTTATTTTTTAATAAATATTGAAAAAATAGAAAAAATATTAAGGTATAATTTATTCGAATAACTCTAGTAACTGAAAAACTTTACTGGATTAATCGAGTAAAGTTTCAAGTTATTTGATTAATTAATTGTAAAATGAAAAAGTTGAGTAGTAAAGTGAATACCCTAGTTATTATCCTGGTAAACATAAATCGGACGGAAATTCCTAATTTCTCAACACTTTCATGTATATTTTATTTTAAAATGTCTATATAACACCGATAATCCATTTCTTTTTATTTATTATTTTTTTTTATTTAAATTTTGAATTTCAAATTATTTTTTTTTTCTTTTTTATTAATAAATAAAATAAATTTTATAATTATAATAATAATAATAATAATAATAATAATAGAAATAACTGACTTATAATATTTACCTTGGAATACGTACCATAGTTTATGTTTAGGTTTCAATGAATGGATAAGACACCACGAATGCTGATGAAGTATGTAGCGGTACAGAAAATACGTATTTCATTCTGCTGGTGTATAATTATAGTCCTCAAATAGAGACAACAAGACAATTTACGATTGCAAAACTTGTTTAGATCAGATTTAAGTAATAGTAGGAAACCCTGTTGCTTATAATGTTAAAAGTAACAAGATTTGCTGAAAACATTATATATTTAAAAATTAGGCTTTTATTAAACATAAAAGTAAATAAATTAAATACTTACAAAGTATATACTTAATCTTAATCGTAATTTATTATTCGAATATTTTTAAATACTGATTTCTTAAGCACTAAATAAAACACACACTTTATTTACTGGTCGTTCAACTGATCTTCTTTAATAAGTATTTGCTATATTGAAGAAATTTGTTCAATTCTACATGTAAATTTTCAATTTGACTAAAATAAGTTAGTTAATTTTAAAATTTGAATTACAATTTTATTCAATTTTACTAAAATAAGGTAGTTAATTTTAAAAAAATGTATTCAATTTTATATGCCTTTAGTCAAATTTTTTATTAAACTTACCTGTTTTATTTAATTCTACTAAATTTCAGTTAAAGTAAATTTGTTTATCTATTAAAACATTTTATCAAATTTTTATAAATATCGTTTACATACTCGTACATGTATATTCAACAATATCTAGTAAAACTAAATCTATTTCTATATATATAAAAGGGTAACGTTACTAAGTGATTGACTGACTGACTGACTGACTGACTTACTTACAGATACTGATGAAATTTGGTCTCCCATCAAATAGATCCATTAAGGTGGAATTTTTGGAAATTCGAATGTTTAGGGTATAAAAAGAGGAAAAACTGGTAAATTCGGTAACTTTATATCAACTAAACTAATAGAGATACATAAAAAGTTTAATAGTTATCGTTATTCGTTTAAAAAATAATCAGACAGATGTCTGATACTTTTTGAAATTCAGCTCTTTTAGGTAGAAAACTGGTAAAAAAATGTTATTTGATACTTTTTTGGCACGATAATCACTTTTTAATGCAGTAAACGCGGCAATAAAAATTTACATTGCATTCGTAAATGACAAATATAAATTTGGTACTTTTTTCATAAAACATTTTTTTCTATTTATTGACACATACATTAATATACATACATATACATACATATTTTATAATGGAGCTCCACTATAATTTTGGAATTCATTGGAATACAATTTTGGCTACATTTATAGGGGAAAAAAGTACCAAAAATAGGGGTTTTATTCAAACCCTCTGAGACAATTTTAATAAAATTTAAAGAATTGGTTGGTTCATTTTTGTAAAACATAATTTTTTTTGTAATTCAAGACAGATTTATATCTTTTGAGAAATATCTGTGACATGCGAATTTAAACACAGAGGGCATTTTGAAAATTCATGTTGAACGAATCTGTTCCAGGGCTGAAAATGGAAATTGTCATTTTCTTCCTTACAATGGTACTTTTCTAAAGTTAAGTGGTACTTAATGGTTAGATTTTTTCCCTCTAATGGTACCAAAGGTGGAAGTCTCATAATACTTTTTTATATATTTCTGAGTTTGAATCCACAAAAAGCGGGACTTACTGGTATTTTTTTGCTCCTTTAATTGTACTTTCTGTATTTCGTATACTTTGAACTTAAAAGTATTTACATTAAAAGCATGGGTAAATGTAAGCAAATATGAAGGAACATTTTTGTATTTCTTCGTTCTTCTAATGGTAATTTTCGTATTTTCTATAATATTTTTCTATAATATTAAACCTAGAAGTATTAAATTCAAATTATATGTTCCAATGTGGGTAAGAATTAACTTTTTTGTTTTTGTTTGTTGAACTACTTTTTCGATTTCTTTTAATAATCAACCTAGAAGCATGTAATTAAGAATACAAGGTCCTTAGTGAATAGGAATTTACTTTGTGGTACTCTTTCGGTCTTCTAATAATACTTTTTTATATTTTTTTAATAATTAATCTAGAAACATAAATTAAAGATACATAGTCCTGAGTGAGAATCTACAAAAAGGGACTATGTGGTACTTTTTTTTCAAATGGTACTTTTTGAATTGTTTTTATTAATTGATCTAGAAACATGAAATTAAAGATACCTGCTCTCAAGTGCTTTCAAGGATCCACAAAATGGGATTTTGTAACCATTTTTGTTTTTAAAATGGTACTTTTTGTTTTTCTTTATAATAATTAACGTAGAAATATGAAATTAAAAATATAATCCGCAAGCTCTTTGTATGTTTTAAGCCTACAAATGTAGGGACAAAATAAGTCACATTATTCACTACAAAAAAAAAAATAATAGTAATAGATATAAATAATTTCGTACTTTTTGAAACTTCGAACATTTAGAATGTAATAAAAACTGTATTTTGGTAATTTATTGGTACCTTATGGTTCTTGTAAACTGAAAGACATAGAAATAAATTTTAAAGCGTATTACTTTCTCACCATAATTATATCAAACATGTTGTTGGTACTTTTTGAAAATCCTATTACTTAAGGGTTAAAAATTTTACTTTGTAGTACTCTTTAACTAAAATATTTAAAAACTTTATAGTTGCTAACGTCGATATATTAACCTACAAAATTTGTATGTATATCTCCGCCAAAATATCTTTACTTCGATAGTTTTTCGGTACTCTGTGTTATTTAATTAGGAACTCATAGATGGTTACGAAATGATACGATATCCCAATCCTTTGATGTTCCTTATTTAATTATAAACCTGGAGGCATGAAATTCAATTAATTAGGAAGTGTGATTGATATGTCTGTAACTAATTTTTGGAGTTATAGTTTAATTTTTATTTATTTCTTTTTTTTTAAGTTTGGCAGTACAATTTGTTTTTTTATAAATAAAGTTACCAAGTTTATATTTGGTCTAAATGTAATTGTATTTATTAAATAATCTCAACATAAATTGAATCTTAAAAAGAAGACGTGAAGAATTTAAGTAAAATTTTATTTCACACTTAAATTTTTAATTTATTCAATCATCTTCTTGATTGATATGATTAATTTTTTAATTGCCAAATTTTTCTGTTTTTAATTTTTTACAGTTTTTAGTAATTGATATAATCATGATGAAAGGTGCAAATTTCAAAAAGTTTTTAATTGAATGAATTATTTACTAATATATTTTGTGATTTGTGACTTTTTCTGTGTGTCTGTAGTCAGTTTAAATATTCTTAGTGATATTAAAAACATTTATTCAAATTAACCAAAATATATTAGTTGCTTTTAAAATTGAAAAAATACATAGTTAAATTAACAGATTATTTATTCAGATTAAGTTCTTTTAAGTATGTTAAATTGAGTAAAAGTCTATGTTGTTTTATTTACGAAGAGTTACTGCCAATTTAACAAAATTTTTGTTGATTTAACAGGTTTTTTAACGAAATTTTATTCCAATCAACATATTTTACAAAAAAAAAATATTTTTAACAACAATATTTTAGTAGATCTGAAGAGCATTTGATGGTTTCAAAAACAATCTGTTAATTTATATATATACATAAAGCTTGTAAATGTAAGTGTAATTGTAAAAAGTACCGTTTATGTACAGGTACTTATAGTACTTGTTTATGTTTTCCATAACTACGTCATCAATTTTGTTGTAATAGCTTAATTTTTCTTAAAATGAAAATTGAACAAAATTCATCCAAACGCGTAATTAAAATTTATAATCGAAACATATAAAATAATTTCTAGGGATGCAGGTGAGAATATAGTTTCTTCATAAATAATGCAAAGAGTTCACGATCATCAAAAGGAACTCTACACAGAAAAAGTCACCAATCACAAAAACAATTCACTCAATTATCAATTGTTTAAATTTGCACCTTTCACCAAAATGATTATATCAATTACTAATAACTGTAATATATTTAAAACAGAAAAAATTTTTCAATTGAAAAATTTATTAAAACAATTAAGTGGATGAGAATGAATTAAAAATTTAAATGAGAAAAATATTTTAATTGCGCTTTATTTTTTACTATTTTTTTATTTTCGATTAAATATATTAATTAAAATCTAATGTAAAATTGAAATTGGAAAATATAAGTTAATAATCTTTTCCGAGTAATAACCGAAGAAAAAATTGATTTACAGACTATAGGATAACAGAAAAAATAATACGCATCCGACTCAGTTATTAAATTGCTGAGTATTTTTTATCAGAAAAATTTAAAAAAGGTACCATGAAGACACAAAAAGTAAAAAAGAGTCCTAATAAGAACGCTACAAAAAAATGTGAAAGCAAAGGAGAGGACAAAAATTATTGAGATTAATTTTCTTCAAAAATATTAATGATTCTAAGAGACAATATAAAATAGCAGATAAATATCGTGTAAAAAATCAAAATTGTCAAACAAATTTTTGATCTGCATGCAGAGCAAAGTTATGTTCACAACATGGTTGCCGCAAAAACACTGTTTTGCCTGCAGTGTTATATTATTATCACAACTATCTTTACTGCTGAATAAATTTATTTGAACAACCATTTGGTCACTGCAATAACATATTTGTTATTAGTTTCATAATATCATGGCTAGCGCAGTATGTTTATCAATATGTTTTGTTAAGGAACATATCATTGTTTTGTTGAAATCCTAACTACAATAAAACAATTTTCATTGGACAAAAATATTATTATGGTTGTTATTATTGCTTAACAATATTATTTCCAGTTTTATCGACAACCATAAACATTTGTAATAATTTAATATGGCGCTGTTTTTACATCATGTTTTTACACTTTAATAATAATGTATAGAGTCGATCACTTGACGAAGTATAAAAATTAAATTGCAAACAAATAATAATGTTCATTAAAAAAATGTTTTGATAAAAAAGAACTAGAAACTGTTAGTAAGTGTTATTATCAAATTGTTTTAATAAATTGTTTAATATATTAACTTCATTATTTTTTCCAGCGACAACAACGCAAGATGAAAATCGGTTTCTGTTCCTATCTGTGGATATAAAATTTATCCCGTCTATTACAAAATTTACCCCGACTATTCCAAAATTTATCCCGACTTTCTTGGACAAGAAATGCGAACACTCTTACTCCGTCTTGTACCGTCGCAAGCACCGTAATTATATCGAGGAAAAAACCACCAAGAAGTGTACACCGCAGAACACAAAAGTTGCAATGTTCTATTGATGATGCTTCATTAGCCAAAATTATGTCTAAACGTAATGCAAAACCCGATCTTCGTCATGTCTAGTGCTTGTAAGATATCAAGTAAGCCAAGAAAGGAAAACGTGCCATCAAAAAAGGCCTCTCAACTCACATGACGTAAATCTAAAGCTGTCCCCAAGCAAAGAAAGCCAAGGTACCAAACAACTAAGGAATAATGATAGATAGTTTTTAAATAATAAAATGGTTGCAGCATAATCATATTTTTATGGCACCATATTATAGTTACATAAATAAACAAATAACAATTATATGATTATGTCACAACTATACCTTTATTGTGTTATAACTATATTATGTTTATTTACGTAACAACATTGTATTGCTACATGCAAACATAATATTATGTTCCAGCAATAATAAAATCTAACAATAATTTGACACTGTTCGATTATGGTTCCCCCAACCATATGTTTCTCTGCGTGTGGCAAACCATCTATGCTTGAACTTGTATCCCATCATTACAACATTTAAGTTGTTGTGTAATATCAAACAAATGGTGCTGCTATATACCAAGTAAGGCGACACTACTAAATTCTCCAAAACTTAGTCCATTTAAAATGTATTGGGTTATAGTAAAAAAGTAATTAAAAAACACTGAAAGCAGATTAAAAAATAAAATAGAGATTTAAAATAAGTGGAACCATTGCTATAAAGAAGCAACCAAAAACACTATCAAGCTTTTATTCAGGGTATTCCAGAAAATATTAAATATTTTATTATTGTATTGTATGCACTCATTTTTCCGTGCGCTGTCCTTATTTGAAATATTTATGGTTCAACATTAATAACAAACTTTTACAGCGAAAAATCACTCGAGAAATGACAGCGTACGTTAAGTCCTTCTTTGAGAACATCATAAATTAGTGTTAAAAATTCCAGTACATCCTCAAAATTTTGACCTATGCTCAAAATATTATTTTTATGTAAATTTTCTATATAAATATATCGCCAATTCTATTATTCTCTAATTTTTTTTTAATTCTCAATTTTGAACCTTTCTAAGAAGTAGAAGAATCAGTCTTTTCAACCGTATACATAAAGTGGGGAGCGCAAATGAGTACATGTTTGTGCTTTGTAATAAAGTAAATCCATTTTTTTAATTTATTCTATGTCTAATATTTAACAAAACAATTTATAAATCAAAACTAAAACCATCAAGTAAGTAAGAAAAAAACTTAAAAAACGAAAACAGCTCGCATGTACTGAATTTTGCACCATTCAAAAACTTTAAGGAATGATAGTATTTTTAATATCACGATGCTAAAATGAAAAAACACTTGGAATGTAACATAATATAGTTTGTAGTTATGGGTGAGTATATTATTATACCATTTTTGGAATTTTCGGTACACCCCTAAAATCGGTTGTTATATCCACAAAACCAATTTTCGGACATCACGGTTTTAAAAATTTGTATATCGAATATCAGTTAAACAATTAAAGTTTTTCAAACGGCAATAGAAAGAAAAAACCTTTTCTTTTTAAAAAGTATATACGCATTTGCATTCATAGCAAAACTGTGTAAGATATTAAAGACATTAAAGACACAAATTCAATTTTTTATTTTTTTATTCATATTTTTTTTTTTTTGAAATTACAGCCATTTTTGATCCGCACTCTATTAGAAAATATATTTTTTCATATTTTTTACCTAATACTATCTCTTTCTTACTTTTTTTATTTATAATAAAATAAAACAAGTAAAAAGATATAGTCGGTCAAGCCCGACCATATGATACCCCACACCATTGTGTATATCCATTAAAACTCGTGGTGGGGTCTTATATTAGACATGTGGACAATTGTGAACCGATACTTTTACTAAGTGTAAAATAAAATATGCGAATACAGAATATTACGTTAATACTAACATTTATGTGAATTTATGCACTTTAGGGTGATTCTCGAATATGGGCTTATATGGGAGCTATAGCAAATTATAGAGCGATCCACATGAAATTTGTTACTGTGATTTCTATTTATGTAAAACTTATTTGCTTCTAATATAAACTTGATACTAACATTTGTATGTGATTTATGCACGTTAAATTGATTTTCGGAAGGGGGTTTTATATGGGAACTAAGTTCAATTATGGACCGATCTTCATGAAATTTGGCACAAATATTGATACTAATACAAAACTTTCTTATACTAAATTTTGTTAAAACATTACTATATTCAATGCATTTACAATCGTTAAACCCTTATTCCGGGAGGACATTTGTATGGGTGCTTGGTGATGGGCGATTGGTATACTTTAAGGTGGTTGTTAGATGATTTTTTCTGTGCGTTACAAACATCAGCACAAACGCATAATACCCCACCCATCTATGGTGATGTAGGGTATAATGAGATATCGCTTGATAAAATCAGATGAGAATTGTAAAACATATGTTTTTTTTAATGTTATAAAACTTATAAAATCCTGTTATTTTACGTGTATTTTTACACAATAACAAGTACACAAAGTACAAACATGTACTAATTTATGCTCCCCACTGTATTTTATAATTTGGTCAAAAATAAAAGGCAAATTTTTTAACAATACTTAAAGAAATAGAATTAAAATAGTTTTTCTGGTTTAACGGCAACTTATGCAAAATTTTCTATAAAAGCCTATATTGTTGCAATCATTCAAGAATTTCTAAAGAAATTTTTTATAAATGTTAGAAAAATATTTTCTAAAATTTGATAATTAAAATAAAAGAATAAGATAATAAAAAATGATTTAAATTATTATTTTTATAATTGAATAATTTGCTCAAAAACTAAGTTTTGCAATATATTAAAATCTAATTTTACACAGAAAAAAAATACAAAGAATTCATATTCAATTATTTTATTAATTGAAATTCATCCTATTAAAAAAATTGTAAAAAAAATTAAAAAATTAAGTAAAACAATTGAATGGCTATAATTTGTTTAGTAAAAAATTTTAATAAATTTTAATTTTATGCACTTGAATAATAGATACAATTAAAAAGTCATTGGTATAATTTGTATCTTCTATGAGTCTTTTAATTGTTCATATTTTTTCTGTGTAAGAAGTTTTATCTCGTTTTATTCTATACAAAATAGCATTTAAAACTTGTTCAGAATTTTGAAAATTATTATATAGTATCCTTAAGAACATCTATAACACACGTTAGATAAATTTTTTGAAAAATAAAGTCTCATTTTTTCATGTTTTCTAAATATTTTGGGAATCTCAGTAGCCTTTGTATATATTATTCACTTATATTCTTGCGTCTGCAATGGCAGAGGTTGGTAACACTGGTTTTGGCTCCACCATTCAAATACGTATTTATCTACGAGTGTTTAAATATTATCATTTGAAATTCCAAATTTTTTTCAACATTCCTTTGTTTGAAGCACCTCCTTTTTTCACAAAAATATGAAATTTTTTATGTAAAATTTTTGTTCTTGTTTGTATTCATATTTATCATCTACAAACATGCGAATTTACTCCTTTTGAATATCACATATTCTATTCATATGTATGACTTGATGTCTGTCGGTATATCCGTCCGCCTGTTTGTCTATTTTGTCTATTTTGGTATTTTTATTTTTTATTTTTTATGGTTTGGTTGTTTTTCTGACAAAACAAATTTAAAAAATATATATAATAATTTATTCATTAGCTTATTACTAAGTAAATAAACAAATAAATAAAATCCTCGAGTATTGTAAATGACAACAAGAACAAACGAAAAGCTGTTGTATTGTTTGTTGCGGTTTTAATTAGTTAAAACAATTTTTAATGAATGTACAAAATATGATAAACATACGAAAATGTTTTAATACTCTCATTATGGTAAATACTCGTAGACACAGACATTCTTTATAAAATGCAGACAAAATATTTTTTTCTTTTATATAAAAAGATTTCGTGAGGAGTGGGGTTTACTAACATAATCAGACTTAATTAATAATAGAAATAGAATAGAGTAAAATTAACGAAATTTTGAATTCATATAATTTAAAAATGAGTTTATTTAATAGTTACATATAATCAAATTTGTAAAAAAAATACTTTCCTCTAAAGTAAAATTTCGCTCTGAATAATTTTGTGACAATATTTTATGTAGGATATTTATTAAAAACTTAAACATTCACATTTTCTGGACTTGAGTTTAAGTGAATTCATACAAAAATTTTTTATATAAACATAACTATTTAAGAATTACAAAATTTTATCAATATAAAACCTAAAACATACAAAAATTCCCTAATCCAACTTATACATTTCGGATTCATTCAAATAAGTTTAATTCTAAATATTTACATTTATTCAAATATTTTATATTATGCTATTCAATTAAAATGAATTTCAATCAAACCCTCCAAAAATTGTAGAGAGCATTAAACTATTAACCATTTCCATTTCTTTATTATACATTTCAAAACTATTGGCATATGTGTAACTAAATTATATGCCTGCTTTAAACTGATAAGTTTCAGTTTAAACATGCCACAAGACAGTTAGCAACTCCCCCCTTAATTTTGGATACCATGGCCAATATTGGTTGCAGCTCTGTGATAATTTTGAGGTTTTAAATTCAACAAGCAAAACATTGTTACATTATCGGAAAAACATGTAAAACAGCAGGACATTGATTTAAACATAATGAAAACAAGGATAACATAAGACTATTTATACATACATACATACATACATACTACAAGCTAACTACAATCATGTAATATATATGTTAAAGTATACATGATGGTATAATTTTAAGTACAGTTTTATAAAATTTACATAAGTTGAAGAAGCCAAAATCTTTTATTACTGGTTCCTTTTAGTTACATCCAAACTATTGAGCTTTAGTATTGCCTAATTTTATATCTAATAAATATCAACGATTTTCTTTCTTATTAAAATGTGTTACGAAATGGCTTCTCCTGCTTCACTTGATGGAACGCATTCGAGAGATACCATATCTTCAAATCGGTTGAGCAAATTACTGCCCTTCGCACCTATATAATCCTATTTTGATTAAAACATAGTGATTATCACCTATCGATTGCATTCTCCTTTGATGATAATAGCTGTACGGACCGTTGACGCCGACAGACCATAATCCATACGAAACAGTGATTTTCAGCGATTTTTTTTTTTTTTTTGCCATTTGGTGAGCTTGTAGTGATTGATGTCATCCCAAACACGTAATTTTGTTTGCTAATTTACCCATTCAGCCTAAAATGGATCTCGATATTTTAAAAGCTTGCACAAGGAGAGTCAGGTAAGACTCTTTTTTTAACAAAGATTAAAGTAAGTTGGGAACATATGCTGATGTTTAGTATTTATTTTCTCCAACGGAGCTTCCCATTCTCTGACATCCGCGATATTTTTGGAAAAAATGTAGTGTGGTAATTGAGATGGATCACAATGCAAGGCTTCTGTCCGTCTTATCTTCGCATATTGACTTCGTATATCTGACTACTATAGACGATATTCTATCAAGTGGGGATAAATTAAAGACTTTGGACTATGAGTCGAGCCAGGGCGGTTGAGCTTATCTTCTATATGGGAGATTTCTTGGTACACGAGCACTCGACCAGATCAGTGTCGGGCATAAGGAGCATAATGTAGAGTAACTCAGCGAGGTAGCAAAATTTTCAAAATGCTCCACACTGGACTGTATATGATTAAGACGGGATGAACATAAGAAAATTTAAGAACATATTGCCCAGGGGGAGGATTTTCAATTGATAGCAATATATCGGAAGATGAAATTGGCGAATATATGATTAATGAAAACGGCCATCAATTATTCGATTCCGAAAATACTTGTGAAGGATAGAAGAATACTGAGGCTTCCTCGGTATATTATCCATTTAATCGACCATAAGAAGAGACTTAGTCGAACTCAGGAAGGTTCAATATTCTTAGAACAAATTATACAGAGTGAAATTAACGTAAATGAACGGACATTTGGACAGAGTACTTAAGTAACATTTGAGAGAAAAATAGTGCATTCACGAATTTGAAATCGGCTACGGGATTGAATACTGCCCGAAAAAGCAAACCTACTTTCAGATCATATCTTCCGAATTCAAGTTCGAGTTCGGATACAATGGTGAGAGGGAAAACTTTACGGCTAACATTTGAGGAAAACTTTATGGCTAACGACGAGACAGTTTTCTGTGACAAATACTACAGGTCTTGAAGACAAGATCTAATAAAAATCTAGCCATATTGATGGTATGCCGGACTTCGTGCTATGAAAGGCTAATATTAGGGCTTGAGGTATGAACAATATATGAACGATAGTTGACTTTACTAAAGCTTTTGGCAAAAAAAGAATTATGTACAAAAAGATGAGCATGGTATTTGGAACTAATCTGCTATGGATGACTACAAATTTCTTCGCATTTGGTTCGGAATATATACTCTGGTTATCAGGATATATTACGAAGAAAACAGAGACTTGAGAAAAGTCTCCTACTTTATAGCCAATAGATTCGATTACTCATCGACTGCGCCTTTCCAACTTGGTTGGCTATCTCATCAAGTGATTGAAAATAAGGGTCCTGATTGCTTACCTGGGAATGACACCACAATTGCATATATTGAAATCATACGTAAATAATTATGTAGGTCTATTTAAAAGAATGATATATCCCTGATTCAGAATGCAGTAAGATTTTGAGAGGATGCACCTAGTTAGGAGGATTTGGAGGATTAGTAACCTGAAACAGTATAATTCTCTCTTTCTTCAATAGATTTGTTGATCTGACCTCCACTTTAACAGTGAAAAACTTCCATTTTATCATAGATATTATACTCCTCAATAAAGTGCCTCAAAAATAGTTACAAATATACCCTTCTAAAAATGAAGATTAGTAAGACATATATATATATATATATATATATATATATATAATATAATACGTATATTTCCAAAATCTTTTGATATATTGGGTTTTGATAGCAAAATGGTTAATTTTATACATATAGTTCCAAAAATGTCAAATCATCAAATTTTGCAAATAAATTGTATGGAATTTATGAAAAATATAATAAATTGTTTAAAATCCGTGGTAATAATAGAATTAAAGAAAGTCTTTGTAATTTAGTCGCTACTTTACACGAATTAATAACTATAATCTACACCATCATAAGTGAGGAGGGTATCATGCATTTTTGTTTATATTTGTAACACCCAAAAATATTGGTCTAAAATCCACCTTAATTTATACCTGTCAAACCTGTCCGTCTGTTAAACTACAGGTCGAAATTTTAAAAATAAATTAATAAAATTTGGTATACATGCTTTTTATGGTCCAAAGACGAAGCCCATTGAAATTGGTTATGATCGGTCCATTATTTCACCTAGCCTCCATACAAATGTTCTCCCTGAATAGGAGTTTAACGATCATAAATCCCTTTAATATAACTCTATTTTAATTAAATTGCTCTAATATAAATCTTATATCAGCATAAATATGTGTACTGAATTCCATGAAGATCGGTCCATAATCGGCCATAGCTCTCATGTAAATCCCTCCCCAAATTTTGATGCACATACACTATGGTGTAGGATATCACAAATAAAATATGTTCGGGCTTGACCGACTATATTTTTCTCATTTGTTTTATGATAAATTTACGCTTGTCATAAAAATTAACTCAACCAATTATGGACCTGTGATCACAAAATATTACTTTTGTTACTAAAGGGTTGATAGAATACATATACCTATAGTATTGAATAAAACCTTTCCAATGCAGCTCTAAAATTTCCGAATCATACAAACTGCAACAAAATACCTACTATTCATAGAAAATTTTACTAAAATCTTAATTTCATGAAAATGAAAACTAATTAAAAAAATTTCAAGGTGCAAAAATCGACGTGTCTATTACATGTTGTATTTTTTGATCAAAAGATAAAAACAGTGTAGACTGTTGATCGAAAACCATATTTTTTAAGATATTTTAAAAATGGTCCAGCTCTTGGGAGCGAAATATTTGAACCAAGATATTTTGGGGACTTCTTTATAACATATCAATCTTTAAATTTAGAGAACAAATTTCCAACAATTTTTATCCCCATCAAATCGGGGCACTTTACTGCTCAATAGCATAACTATTTTTTATTTTAACGAAAAACCGGTCTAATAACTAATTTTCACTATGATTATTTTAATGATTGACAATCACGAATCGTAATTTCGTGGTTGTTTTTGACGTTACTTATTTACACCATATTATTTTCTGCCTTCAATGAGTAATGATCATGATCCATATAATGTTGCCGTTTTTAAAAATATTAGAATATTTTTTTATTGAGAAACTTTTAATTATATTTTCTTTACAAAAATAAAGTATTTAAGTTTTTTTTTATTTTTTTTGTTAGTTTATTATAAAATTGGTAAATAATATAAAAATCAAATAAGTTGGATGTAGTTAATTATTTATTGAAATATTGTTAAAAGCAAATGGGTTAAAGTCCAAATTCAATACTTTTAAAATTAAATTTTTCTTCGTATATAAAAATAAATTACAATATTGTTACGTTTTTACCTTGTAAAAACGGTGGTTTATTTCCTTTAAATAACCCGTATACTTTAAATTGCAAATAAAAGCAGTTTAGTAGTTTAAAAGTTGTAACGACTCTTTATTTTATTTAAAAATGTACAACAATAACAGTTTAAATAGTCACTTGTGTTCTAATATACACTCATACTTAAATTACACACTTTAATAATGTACAAGAATATACAGCCAAGGCAGTTAATTTGTCTTTACATAAGGATGTTTCCAATTAGACTAACTTAATGGTGTTCTCACGGCCAATTTATATACACCGCACTACCATCTAGATGTTTCTCGAAAGCTCTTTTTCTACAATGTTCTCAACGGACAAACTACTATATTCGAATTCTAGAGCTTTCTATGTTAATGTTATCAGCTTCAACATTTAGTGTTGTCATACTTACAAATAATAGTGAAAGCTTTTCATTCAATGTTGTATGTTTAAAGCTATATTAATAATGTCTACAGATATGTTAACTGCTGTTAACATAAACAGAAAGGTCTAGAAGCATTGAGAAATGTTGAGAAGCATTATTTAATTTTAAAACAGCCGTTAAAACCTTTATATTTAAGTTTAGGTACAATTTCGTAACTCATTTAAATTGGTTTCGTGATTTGTGAGAATGCTAGCAAGCGCATTGTATAGCTAACACTCAATTGGTATGATTCAACAGTACTTTCGCATCAGGCAGTAGCAGTTTTATTTAAAAAAATATATATATTCAAATCAAACATGCGTTTTTAATAGCATTTTTTCAATCTCTTATAATTATTACAAATATTGACTGAAATATATTAGCGTCTAACCGTTGTTAAAAGTGATGAGAAAAGCAACTAAAAACTAAATATTTTAATAATGAAAATCGAATATCACTAATCAACTATAGATTAAACTGAAAGTCCCAGCTTTACAAGTAAAATAAAATAGGAAAAGAAAAGAAAAATTACATCAAGTCAAAAATAAATGTAAAGCCCATCATAGCATCTCTATCTGATATTTTCCAAATTTGCTGTATATTTCTGTCCAATGGTAAGTAAAATTATCACAAAACTAAATACATAGAAAATGTCTTAAAATAAACACAATTTTGTTATGACTCGGTTATAACTCCGTACTCTGTTAAATAAAAAAAAATTAAAATAAAAATGTTTATAAAAAAAATGGCTAATTCCCAAAAATTCCAGGAAATTCGGATAAGAATTTTAAATCCGACTGCATTTTTGCTCCTTGGCCCTCAAAGATTTCAAATATGTATGAATCCATTGTGTTTTCCACAACAATATTTTTTATATTTTCATATTAAAACATCTTTTTATGATAGTCACAACTCTTATGACAGTCTACATACCAGGTCTTAATTTTGAAAACTAGAAATTATGAAATTTTTCTTTATGAATAGAAATAGGCATGTAAATTTATAAGTACATATAATGAAAGTCATCGTAATGAAGAGTAAAAATCAGTTGATAATTTACGCATTTCATATTTCGTATAATTTTTATCGTTCTTAAAAACATGATCTTTTTTGGAGGTTAGCGATTATAAAATTTGAAAGAATAACAGAAAACGTAGAAGGATTTTCAGATGATTAAAGTGCTGGTAAGTGAAATTACCAGTCGGGCAATAATGGGTTAGAAATCACATTCACATTTTAAAGGTAGTTCAACTTTTTTTATCAGATTTATTTTAGAACATACTTTCAGGGGCCGAAATGGCATACGAACAGTATCCAAAAAAAATGTAATGTTTCAAAGATTCATTACTAATATGTTTTCATATGCATATTATACAGTTTGAATGTTTTTTAAGATCGTAACAAAAATTTTCTTCAACTTTTAAAATATTACTGCAAATAATAACTAGTAACAATTAATAACATCTTTCCATACAATAAACGAAATGCAACTTTAACTATTAGCAGCTGTGTATGTGTTGTAGTAACATATATTGAACATACCAATTTACAAATACCTATATAAGCACATACTCTCACATTCAAACAAACCTTGTGAAAATTGCAACAAAGCGTTTCAATTGTTAAACTATAGTTGTCAAACGCTTTAGGTGTCAATGTAGTTTGTGCAAGTTAAAATCAATTATAAACCCACACATGTATATAGTACACTACACACACACACATGTATGTATATTTCTATACTATATGTATTTGTAAAGTAAAGAGTTTCGGACTGTTATTGTTTGATTGTGGGTGTTTGACTGCCCACATACGAGAGTAATATTGTCAAATTCTTTGACCACAATTATGTGGTTTAGTGTTTGTTTGTAAACTGACTCCTGCTGATTATATGTATGTAAATATATATGTAAACGTTACACATATGTATGTGTATAAAAATATGTGTTAAATATCTGTTAGTTTATTGTGTAGACATGGCTTAAAACAAATGCATAACAACAACATAGTAATACATATAAAGGGTAATGCATTTGTGTAAACATGTTGTTGCTCATTATGTTTTTAACACATCCAAACTCACATACATTAACTGTTTAACACTTACTCAGCTAATACATCGATACACACAAAAACATAAACGCACATACATACATGTGTTAATATTGATATTAATGTATGTTGTGATTATGTCGCCTGTAGAGTTTTACTTTAAATTTGACACATGTTTTCATCGTTGTTTATTATATGTTTTTAACACATATACATACATGCTTATATATCCTCACAAATTATCGTTTGCATGTCGTCCTGACAATTAATCAGTAGATTATTATTACCATAGAGCAATGACAATATGGTCTTTGTAACTGTTCTGTTTTCCAATTAAATGGTAAATACATAGTTAGTTTGTTTATTTGAATGTATATGGAATTCAAGTCAAGAAACAATTAAAGCAAAATAATATTACTTAAGTGGGTGAATAAATTGCAATCTATTGTATTGTATAAAGTATACGCCACAGTTGCACAGCGCCATCTCGTAGACACTAGTGGTAAATATACTCTATGTAATTTTTAGCTAGTTCCACAACCATACACTATAATTATGCATTGCGTCGTTTACTGCAAACACCTCAATACATTCCTTCAAACATTACTTGTATAAGTTGTTTGCCGAACCTCGGGGTTCAAATTTATTTATTTATTTAATTTCAATGCGAACACCAATTATGTTAAAACTAAACAAGCAGAGTAACGAAAGTTGAAGTGAAAGCATAAACTGAGTCTCTTGCGGATATCGAAACTATAACTCAGGCTGATAGACTACCTCAGTGCCAACTAGTCTGTCTCGACACTGATTTATTTTGAATTTCGTGAAATTATCTAAAGTTTAATTACAAAATATTATTTTAAAAACATATCATTTAACTGCTTAATATTATCAAATGTAAGTGCATAAAAAAAAATAATTTTCATATCCAATGTATTGGTAATTACTTAATATTTTTTTAAAGATTTTGGAAACAAAAATAGCATAAATATTTATCTATTAAAAGATGCCCAAAAAATGTCGTATATCCATGTAAAAGCAATATGCCTAAAAGGATAAAAAATATTTTCTTTTCAATGATATGAGTCGTATATTTCAAAAGAGACCTAAGCCCATTCACAAAAATTGCTAATGTTAGGTATGAAAATATTTACATTTTTACGTAATTATTTGATTCTTACTACTGTATTTCCTTTTGTACCTATTAAAATTTGCTAAGATTTCAGAATGAATAAAGAACAAAACCTAAATTGGGATAAATTGTTACATAAAAATTAAACTATTTTTTGACTAACTCGATTTTTTCGATAATGGGACTTAGGCCCCTTTGAAAATAAACGTTACATATATGAATTATATTTAATTGAATTAAGTAAATTATAATTTATTGTGCACACACTTATTTTAAAAATCTGTTAACAATTTATAAGATATTTAATGTGCTTTCCATATTCAATAATAATTCAAGTATCTACTGAATCTTCATTATATGATAAATATAAAAGTTTAAATTCAACAACAAAAATAACAAACAATAAGAAAAGAAATATCCAGTGATAAGAAAGACGTTGTGCCATATTTTATTTAAATTAAACTGAACCTAAAAAGGGTTGCCATCTCAGAAATATTGTTTAATTTTGATAACTATGTTAGGGGAATAAATTTAAACTTAGTAGACCACGTCCTTTAATTAATAAGCAAGTCTGATAAGATTCTAAAAATCTTCAAAATTCTGATATTGCAAAAGACAAAAAAAATCTTATCCCAAAAAATTTCCACATCAACAAAAAATTACAATTCAAAAATTGCGGAAAAAATCGACAAACTGTAAAAAAACGCCAAATTAATAAAAAAAAAAAAATTAATAAATAAAAAACACCACATTTCAAAAATAATCACCAAATTACAAAAAGTGCCAATTCACAAAAATGTCACCAGATCGCAAAAAATCGACAAATTACGAAAAAAAATTCCCATATCACAAAGAAACGCGAAGAATCACGAATAAAGCGGTGTATCAAATGTTTTAAAAAATATTTCCCCATCACTTTCACGATAACACAAAAACGATGGCAATCACATTGATATCAAACAACAATTGAAATAGCAGACGTATACAATTAAGAATTTAGTTAGTAATCTTCAAGACGACAAAGTGAGTGCATTTTTTAGCGCACAACAAAGAAAACAATCCAATTTTTTCGTTCCTCTTCATTAGTAATTAAATGATTTTCAGCGAATAAAAAATACTAACAAGTATAATATAGCATTTTTGTTGTGATTACTATTATTTATACACGTGTACAAGTGTGTATTAGTGTAAGAAAATGCAAATTTGTATAACAAAAACCTGATAATTCATGAAGAACAATGGGAAAATAATAAAAAAGAAAGGAGAGAGTGAAAACAGCTGACTGTCAGAAAAAAACGTTACCACAGAACACAACAAACAAAAACATTTACACACTTGTTATACTTAATAAACACAAACTTTCATCGAATTTAACAAAAGAAAGCGTTATTAAAAAGTTATTTAAGAACTATAAAAGTGCTTTTAAGTTAAAAAGAAAGAAAATTGAAGAAGTTATAAAATGAATTCATTTTGATAGTTTTGTGATAAAGCAAATTAAAAAAAACAAGTTGTGTGTTTGCCGGTTGTTTGTTTACAAATCGATAAGAATAACTTGTTTTTATTGTTTTTGTTATCATTCTTTATTCGTACATATATACCTACATACATACATAATACATACTTAATTGCTCACACAATATGACTGACACTTGCTCTAATGGCGATTACACCGCCACCTGTGTGTCGAGCACGGTTGTAACAAAAAATCATCGCCTGTTTGACAGACTGCAAGAATTAAGGGAATTTTATATAAAGAAGTTTAGACAAGAACCACAATTTTT
This sequence comes from Protocalliphora azurea, assembly GCA_932274085.1. NCBI lineage: Eukaryota > Metazoa > Arthropoda > Insecta > Diptera > Calliphoridae > Protocalliphora > Protocalliphora azurea. The sequence goes on along the minus strand of OW026522.1, from coordinate 74,356,436 downwards.
TGTACGTGTACCGGGAAGGTAAGTGTTTTAGGAGTTAAACTCTCATGCATGCATGACATTTATTTATTAGATTTTATTTTTATTATTTATTCAATAATTCTACAAATTGAAAAAAGAAAAAAAGTTACTTTTTAATTAATTTAAGTATAACGGAACTTTTTCTTGTTTTTGAAGAAAAAATATTCGTAATATAAAAAGATTGAACACGAATCAACATAATAATAGAATTATATTCATAACATAAATTAAAAAGAATATTTATATATATATATATATATATATATATATATATATAAATATGTATATATACAAATCGATATATATATATATATATTTATATATATATATTCTTTATAAAAACAGCTTATATTCTAAACATAGGATTTGTTCAATTAGTCTGGCATTATATATGTATATAATTTTTTGAATTTTTTAATATTACAAATATTTTTTGGCGATTTGAAAATATCCGTTAATCTAAAAAACAGTTTTGGAAAAAGATTGATGCGCTCAGTGTTGATCTGGAGCAAGTGCGTAAACTAAATTTCGCACAAATGTTCAAGGATAAATATAAACTATGAAACAAAAAATGGGACTTTATAAATATTATTAATTTGACTAAAAGTAAATATTTGTTCGTCGAAAATTTTTGGATCACTGTAAAGCTAAATTCACGATTTTTGCAAAAATTTGTCCTTAACTAAAAATCTGACAAGTGTGAACATTGTGTGAACTCTAGATATAAAATATTTGCCACAATTTTGAGCGGATTTTTCTTTGATTTTGAAAAATGAATGTAAGATTAATAAGGGCCAAACAACAGCCGATTAGAAGAAAACTTATTAGTAAAAACTTCCATTGCTAAATCATGAGTTAAATATAGTGTTATAATAACACTACACTACTTACAGTTTAAAAACTTCATCATTTTAACACGATGTTGTCATTAAAGACAACTTGTTACCATATATAGGATCTTAAACAAGTAATTACTCTAATATAAATACATATTAATCTGCTCAATAGTTACGCAACTAGTTACACGTAATGCAAAGAAAAGTCAATCGTTGACGTAAAACAACTTCTAGGTAATGGAGAAAGAATGTCAATGTTAGCATAGCGTTGAAAAGCATGTTCGGTAACTATATATCATTACCAAGTTTTTGCTGGATTGTTGATTTTGTGTAAACAAACTTTAAATTGACAAAAAATAAATGTGATCAATTTGTATTTTTGTATCTATTAAAATACGAATATATTAATATTTTTTATTAATTAACAATAACAATACTTGTTATTTTTATTATTATATTCCGAAATTCTCTCTGAAATTTATCCTAAAACTACAAAAAAAAAATAAGTTTTTCCAATAAATTTATTTAATAATATAGGTCAAGACTAAGAGAGTATCGTGTAAAATATGTTGTAGATATTGTAGGTATAGTCATTCCAATCACCAGAAACATTTCGGTTTATCTCCATTACATCATACTTTCAACTTCTCGCAGGAGTTTTTAAGTTATACAATTTTCTAGGTAATAGGTAGAGCAAGTTGGTTAATCGTGTTTTATAGACAAGAAATAGAAGTGGGTGTGGAGCGGAAATTTGCATTTGATATAACTAACTCACAACCGTAAAAAAAAATAAAAATCCAAGAGTAAAAAAATGTATCGCAAATAAGGAACAAATTGTGCCTTATCGATGGACTAAAAAATACATAATAATCAAATAATAACAAAAAAAAACATGTAAAGAAAAGATTTTTTTGTCTACATCTACATATATAATATGAAAAAATCGCCCTATATATCTTTAAAAGAAAGGAGACTTTTGAAATATCTTTTAATATATTGAATTGAAAATTCTGTGAACCTTACCTGATTTAAGTTCTTAGTAAACGAATTCAAGAACCTAACTGTAGATCCCTCCGTTGTGGCATTTAAGTGTTTTTTGAAACGAATAACTTCCGCAAAATCTTATCATCCACGCCAGCTGTTGCAATTTACAATCTATGCTTTACATGTCAGTACATTCAAAAAGTTTGTAACAGTGAATTATCATTATTATTTTCTATCAGTTATGAAAAATATCTTTTATTTTATAAATTAATATCTATCGAAAACTTTTCACATAAAGCGCTTAAATAACAACACAGAAAAAGATTTCACCAAATTTTTTCATGCAAAATACAATATTTGTCCTAGATATTGTTAAATTATACACAGTGAAAATTTTGCATATTTTGAGACGATTCTATTTTGAAAGCTAAATAAAAATATTTACACATAAATTACCAGCGATAAATGGCTAAATATTTTAATTTTTCAAGTAAAATCTTAAGAAAAAGATTAATTAAAAATATGCACAATTTTGTAGATAAAAATCATTAAAAATTTTGAATTATGCTCAAACAGTCTTTTTTTGTAAGTTCCTGAATAAATTCTGTTATTGTTTTGTTAATTTCTTCTTTTTAAGGTTTTTTGGAAAGTAGAGGCAAATAATGAAAGAAAATTTTTAATCAACATTTAAAAAATGAAAATTTTCTAGTTCTATTGCAATTTATTATACATTTTTCTACAAAAGGCTATATAGCGATGTAATACTTTTAAATACTTTTTTCTAAGCATAACAAGATTTATTTTCTTTTGGACAATTGGACAAACATTTTAGAACTTATTCGATTTTATATGGAATGATTTACTTGAACTTTTTAGATGTTTTTATTTCTGCTCCAAGTATGTTTCAAATAAAGCATAAACTGATTTGTTTAAAAATATATTAAAAATATTTATTTATAGAATTTTTGCATTTTCGGCTTAAGTTCATTGAATAATTGTAGAGGAATACAGTGTAAAGGTTTTATTGGACACTCGGCAGAATTGAATGCATTTTCTGCTCCGCCACGACCTTCATCAGCACTCTTCAGTGTCCTAACGTGGTGTTCTCAAAATTTACAGGGTATTTAGATTTTTTGAAAATTTGTTAGTTTTTTCCTTACAATTTCTTACTTTTTACAAGAAATGAAAAGTAATGCAGCAAAGCTATTATTAACTGAAATCAAATTAAAATAAAGTATTTTATTTTTGTAAAAAAAATATCGATTTTCGGTACGGTTCCCTTTATTAGATTAGTTCCAAATTTTTGCATCAGTTTTTGATATTAAAAAATATTTAAGTAAAATTGATATTCTAAGTATCAAAACCTTTCGTGTTTTTCAGGTCATGTATTTTAATTAATTTCATTGAAATGCATTTATTAGTTTGAAATGCTTTAGGGGATAACAATTAAATAAAAGCACACCTTAAATTATTAAAGTCTATTCAATATTAATTGAAATTCACGAACAAAAATGTATTTCTAAAATTAAAAAGGAATATTGAACTAAAATATCAAGTTTTTTGGTGGCACAAAAAAGAAATAAAGTTATTTATAAAAATATTGTATAAAATTTGATCGCCACTTATCAACTTAAATTTTTAGCCATTAAAATCATATACATAACTTCGAATTTTTCGAAACAAAAAAATAGTTTTAGTTATTAAAAAATAATAATAAATCTGTTTAAACATTGTAAATATTGAGTTATAAACACTCGTTTTGTTTTCTCAATTTATGGATAAATGCAACAAAAACTTTTGGTAAACGAAAACTCACTAAAAACTTTTGCAAAATATACGCCTGAAAAGATTTCAATTTCAAATTTTATTCACTTTTTTGTATTTGCCAACAAAAATCTCGCAATTATCAAAAAACTTTAAAATTTTTTCAAAAATGGTTTTTTTACTTTTTTTTTTATATACTTTTCCAACCGATATCGGGGAGTAAAAATTTCTATTTAAAAAAATTAAAAACCTATTGAGTGATATAAAAAATATTAAAATTTGTTTATTCCAGCTTTTCGATTTGAGAAATGAATGCAAAAATTTGTTGAAAAAATAGGTCAAATTTGGGAAACGCTAGTTCCCTCAGGAATCTATTTTTTGAAATTTTTTTCCTACAGAATATTTTTTATTGAATTCTTTCGGAAAAATATAAATAAATGTATATAAATATAAAAACACTATTTTAAAATAAAAAAAAAATTTAAAAAATCAGGTGAAAGTTGGACCCGCTATAACGAAAAAACTTCACCGAGGCACGTTAAAAAGTAAAACATTTAATCTTTGAAGCCCAATATCTCGTAAAGTAAAATAGATAAGATATGCACGTGACGATGCTTTTTATAGATCTCGACCATTAGAATCCTTTCATGTAAAAATCATTTGCAATTTTTTACTTAATTAATTTAACTAAACCTAAACGTTATTAAATTTTCTCAGGTTTCGTCATTATATAAAAAATATTGTGTCTTGTTACTATAAATAATATGAAATAAGGACCTCAGTTTTTTTTATAATTTGTTTCCGAAATAACCACATTTTCTAAAATTAGTAATACAATCTTTCTTACTTTCAGAGTAAATATCATCGGTGAACATGTAGATTATTGCGGCTATCCAGTACTACCTATGGCAATAGATCAGTGCATCATTTTAGCAGTAGGATATGATGAAAATTCACACATTCTTCTGCTAAAAAATATAGAACAAACTAAATATGCTGATTATTCCTGTGAAGTTGACAATATAAAGTAAGTCAATTTAGCTAACATTAAAAAGCAAGTTCTAAAATTTCTATTCCTAACAACAATTTAGAATAAATATTCCTAAAACTGGTGGACCAGAGTGGTATAAATACTATTTATGTGGCATTAAGGGCGTTTACGAAACGCTGAATATTCCAAATAAACATTATGGCATGACTATAGCTCTGAGTGGTAATATACCACCAGGATCTGGAGTATCTAGCTCCAGTGCTTTGGTATGTTCTTCTGTGTTAGCCACAGCTGCAATTTACAAAATTAAACTAGATCGTAAACGTTTGGCATCGATTTCTGCTATATGCGAACGTTATATTGGTACCCAAGGTGGTGGTATGGATCAGGCTATTGCCTACCTTGCCAAAGAAGGATGTGCTCAATTTATAGAATTTCATCCAGAATTAAATGCCACGCCTTTGCAATTACCCACTGGTGCTTGTTTTGTGGTGGCGAATAGTCTGGCGGAAATAAATAAAGCTGCTACTTCCGATTTTAATGAGAGAGTTGTAGAGTGTCGTTTGGGTTGCCGTCTAATAGCATTTCATAAGAATTTCAAGAACTGGCGACAAATTTCAAGATTTGTGGACTTACAAGAAGCTTTAGAGTGCAGTTTGCAAGAAATGGAAAGTTATGCTCTAGAATATGTAAACAACGATGAGTACAAACGCTCCGAGTTACGCAATATATTTCAAATTGATGATGCAACATTCCAAAAAGAATTTCTAACTTGCAATACCCAACACATGCAAGAGTTTAAACTTAAACAAAGAACACTTCATGTAATACAAGGTAAATATTTAATGGACATTTTTTTTAAGAAACTTACATTTTAAATTATTTTTTAGAGTCTCTTCGGGTTCGCACTTTTCGTTCATTGTGCGAACAAGTGTCTTCCAATGGTATGCATTCCAATGGCAATATGGACTGCCAGAATGTTATAATAGCAAAACTATCCCAATTAATGAGACAATCGCATGAAAGTTTAAAGGTTCTGTATGAATGTTCACATCCTGATCTGGATAAGCTTGTAAAGATTTCAGATGAATGTGGTATTGGTGCTAGATTAACAGGTGCAGGGTAAGTATATATATTTTTGTAACCTTTTTATTAAATTAATGTAATTATTGCTTTTAGTTGGGGAGGTTGTATTGTGGCTTTATGTGATTCTATTGAAACTTCTCAAAAATATATTGCTACTTTAAAGGAGAAATACTTTGCTCTCTTGCCAAGCCACATATTAGAGAAACATGCTCATGATGATTTTGAAACGGTAGTCTTTGCAACTTATCCCCGAGATGGTGCTGAAATAGTTACTATGTTACAATATTAAAATTTGCCATAAATTGTAAATATCATTAATTAATTTAGTCATCAAATTAAAAATTATTAAAATCTAATTCAAATTGTAATAAAACGAAAATATATTTTTTTTAAATTAACGGCCTTTTATTTGTATGCACTGCTTTATCTACTATTATCGAATTTCAAATAAATATTACTTCATCATAATTCTCAGTTAGAATTTCTCAATGAGTTTCTCGCATTGGTTTGAGTTGGTATTAAGGTACACAAATTTTAAATATGTGGTACTTATTTTTTGGTACTTTTTGCGACTTAAAAACAAAATGAATATTACAAGAGCTATATTGCTAGGGTTAATTATTAAGTTTCCATGTTGGCAATATTAGTTTTTAACAAATTCATCAATGTTAATGAAGTACGACTTTTCGACTTTTTTCAGTTTTCAAATAATCTATTTTTCGACATTTTTTCCATTTTTTCGACTTGTTCCGACCTTTCGATTTTACACGATATTTTCGAGATTTTTCGCCTCTTTTAATTATTTTCTATTATTTGTCTTAAAAAAAACTTAAAAATTAACAGACAATATATTCAATAAAAGTGCTCATTACACACGATACTATTTCCATCAGTTGAAAGGTGTTGTTGAAATAAAAATTTTTATGAAACTATTACTAAAGTAAATTTTTTTTACTTCTTCCGACTTTTTTTATATGCAGTTATATATTGATTAATTATGAGTATGCCCATTTTTATTTTAATCAGAACAAGAATACTTATCGCATTTTCAGCTAGAATACTGGTCAGAATTCTACAAGAATGGAAAGAGGTGTCATAGAAAATTGAAATTTTTAACGAACTCATGTAACTTTTGTATTAAAATTTTAAAATACTCTATAATTAGCGCCATTTTGGAGCGAACAATTTTGAGTTCAGAAATTGTAGTTCTCCCTTTTTTTGTTTTTAAAATTTCCAAATAATTTTATTTAATCTTGTATTACAATTTAACAAAATTAATTGCGATAACATTAAGGACTCTTTGAAATTGAAGTAAAAATTGGAAATTTTTCAACTTAACTTTTTTTAAATTGTGACAAAGAAGGCTTTATGTATTTTTTATTCTTTTAAATAACTGTTAAAATATTGTATAATTTTTTACAACTATTTCAATTTTTTTTATCAAATTTAAGAAATTTTTTAGATTTCCACGGTTTTTAACATTTTTTTCTATATTAACATTTGCTTTAAATCTGACTTTTGAGCCATCTCGTAGTCTCAAAAATAGTTATAACCCAAAAATTATTATTTCAAAAATATATATTTCAGCACAATTAGAGACAAAATTTTTAATAGATTTTTGTCTACGGCACAATGCACTGCGCGACGAGTTTTCGCCTTAAGGCACTTTTTTATTAAATCTACGGGATTTTAATATTTGTACCTCAAGAACTACGAACGATTGATCTTAGTTCTAGCATATGATTTATTCATTCTATTTTTGGTTACGGATTCGAAAAATTCCCAAAGGGGACAACTAATTCGATCAAAATGGGGATCAGCGACTCATAAAATGTCTCTACATACAAGACTTCTCTCTTCAACATACATATTTAAAACATTTACTAATTAAAGCTAAATTCATAATACTATTTTTTTTCACATTCTTATAAAATGTTTAAAGACTTCTATTGATCAATTCAAGTGAAGGAAAGCAAACTAAATTGTAAAAAAATTTGAATTTTGGGAATATTTAATCGAGATGCAATCAAAAATAAAGTAAACTCTTAAAATAAATGCTTACAGTACGACCAAATAATGAAACGTTGCTACCAAATTGAATATTCGTTAGTGCAAAAATTGCTCACCGATTTTATGCTGACGCAATACGCGATCAAAGTTGATACTCCAACGTTTGATGGCTAAATGTAAGACGCACCGTTCGGTAATCAATTACCTTGTACATCAAAAGAACACAAGATCGGCCGAGAACAATACGCTACCCATAAAAGTGTTAAGGAGAAACCAAAACAGCCGAATCCTCGGCCCTCATAAGAGCAAATAGTTATACCTAATTTATTTTTAATTGAATTGAACGATGTAGGCGACATTCGGTTTCAGCAGCAGACTTTCAGACTGCCAACGCCACAATGAGCATTGTACATTCACGTTTTGAGGGTATTGTTATCTATCGCGGAAAAGAGATCATCTAGTTTTACTCCGCTTTTTTTAAACTCAGGTTTATGCCAATAAGCCATAATCGATCAATGCGCTCGGATCAAATATAACCAAGGATAATTATAAATCGTAACTACCCCTATTTTTACATTCAGTCCCATTGTGCGCTACTTACAGCTAACTTAGCTTTCTTGCAATTTAATTGATTAATTGGACCTTCAGTCAAAAAATTTTTTCTGTCTAAAGAAAATCTTTCTGAAAACTTTTAACAACGATATGGTACCAAATACAAATACTCTAAACCCAACACTAGCATACGGCACTTTTACAAAAATAACAACAAGACATTGCAGAAACAACAAACTAGTGTTGCCGTTTGTTTACATTTGTTACATTTTTCTTAACTTTTTAACACTCCATGTAACATGTATAATTTTTTGCTTTTGAACTAATTTTGGTAACTTTTTATCCCTTTGACAAAATTTAGTACTATGTATAAAAATTATAACATAGATATCATGATAGATCATGCAATTATATATCTATATTTAGAACAAGTAACAATTATAACACATCAGTTATGTTGAAGAAAACTAAATTTGAAATAGGATCTTTTCTTGCACGTCACAATCTTATGTTATTAGTGGTGAATGAAATTATTCCGATTTTTGTGATACATTTGCGGTTAATAAAATTACACAAAAAGTAATTATAGCATTCAGTTTAAAATACAAGAGAGTGCAAACATAGTTAAAATAAATAGTTACAATAGTAAACATTTTTAATACTATTTATCCAATTAAAAAGATATAAGTGTCAATGGAAAGCTTGTGAATTTATAAAGACATAAATAATTTTCTCTAAAAGTTTATTTAACCTATTTTTTTAATATTTCGTAATTTTTCCTGCATAATAACAAGTTTTTCGTAATAGCCGGCCTTCGGTTGGGTATAAAGGTTTTTAATGCTGTGGTATGTCCAAAAGTGGCTTCATCCCCATATAATAAAACTACAGATCGCAATTTTGAAAATAATTTAATGAGATTTTCAAGGACGAAGTCTATTGAAATTGGTTATGATTGGTCAATTATTTCACCTTGCCCCCATATAAAAATCTCGGAGTAGGGGTTTAATTATCATAACTTCTTTTGGCATATAGAAGTTTTATATAAACATAAATGTGTGTAACGAATTTCATGAAGACTGCTTCGTAACTGACCATAATTCCCATATAAACCATTCTTCAGAAAATCAGTATGGCATAAATCCCATACAATAATGATAGCATTAGGTTATCATGTGACATAAATCAGTATTACATAAATAAAACGCGAACAACGCGAACAAAAATAATTAGTTATTAATGCAAAAACTAACCAGTTTATATTTTTCTCCAATATTGCATGCTAAATTCTAGGAAAGCAAAGTTTTTACTGCATAAAAACTAAAATGTTTGTCAATAAAATATTTCGTGGAGTTTTCGTCATATAAAAAAGATCCAGGGGAATTGTTACATTTAAAAAAATAGTGTCTGTTATATAAATTGAAAGATAACATTTGATTTTGCGATAACATTTTTAAATCATAAAAGCAGTAAAACCCTTAATAGGCACGATATTTTGGTATTAAAAGATTTATTAAATAAATTTCTTAATTTAAAAGGATTTATTTGCGAGAAGATTTTGGCAGTATGCGCTCTTCGATAACATTAGGACGATTATCGTAAAAATGCTTTCGATTTGAATAATGCATAAGATGCTATTATTCAACTATATAAAAAGACAATGTGTGTTTGTATTTTGTGAACTAAACTTATAAAATATCATCGTAACTGTTTGATTGCTTATGACTTAAAAAAATAAAAAAAAATATCTTTTGTATTATTTTGGTATTCGTACTATTTTTTCAAATTCCGAAAATGTAACTTTTTAGGAAAAATTTGAACTTTTTTGACAAAAATCTGTAACTTTTTCCAAGCTAACCCTGGCAACACTGCAACAAACAGCGAAAAAAAACACACATAAAGAAACAACAAAAAATACATTTGCCACCAAAATGTGGAGTAATTGAAACAACTGCGAACAGTTGAAATTCAAAGCTAAGCGCATACGCACGGTTCGTGAGCAAAAGTAGAAGGAAGTGTTGAAAAAATTAACTAATTAAAAGTTAATAACGAAAGAATTAAACGAAAAGAAAAAGTTTGGCGCAAATTTTTGAAATTATTAAATTGTATGTGTATTTAAGTGTTGTTTTTGTCGTTCATTGTCGAGTTTATTTTGTATTTAGGTATAATTTCTAATAAAACCGCATTAAAAAATTTAAATTTCAAGCACGTTTAATTTGCCATTAATAAAAAAAAAATTCATAGAGAAATATATATTTTATTGTATTTGAAAAAATCTAAAGAAATTAATTGAAAACAAAAAGTTTTGATTTAATGAATAAATGCGGTCATTAGCCATAGACACCCAACAAACAAACGAACTCGAACCTTAAAACGAAATCTAGAAAAAAACGTCAATAAATGCGTATTTTGTACTACTTTTTATAAGTTGGGTTTTTTATTCTTTCTTATATGCATATGAAGAATATTTTATAATTAAAAAAATAAAAAAAGCAACAAATATTGAATAAAATTTCGAAACCAGCACCTTTTTAAACTAAAAAGTAACACAGTCAGTCAACTTATAAACCGGGTTGAAATTTAACCAAAATAACAAAAACAACAACTCATTCCTTTTTAAGAAAACCAGCAGTATTTTTTGTTGTTTTCTGGTGAATTTCAAGAAAGGTGTTACAAACACATACGAAAACTACCAACAAACTTTAAGGTTCATCTTCATCAGCGACAGTGACGTCATCTATATAAAATTGTTTCTTCTGGATACAAACAAAACACACAATTTTCATAGTTGTTGTTGTTTTCTAAAACGGTAAAGGTAACAAGCAATAAACCTATTAAACTATGATGCTACTCACAAATTCTATGCAGATCTGAAATTAATGAATTCAAAATTTAATAAATTTGTATTAAACTATTATATTAATAAAATTAAAACAGTAAATGCTGATTTTACAAACGTGTACAAAATTTTGCTTAATTTGGTATAAAAAAGTTTTTTGCTTAAAAAAAGATTTTTAAACAATTGTTTTCTTTTTGCAAACAAACAGGGTAACCGAAAATGTGTTTTTAAACAAATTAACAAATAATATTATCTTAAAATAAAATATTAGCATAGAAAACACAAATATACTTAAAAAAAAAGTAATAAAAGCACATTAACACTCGTATTTCGTATAAAACTAAAAGTATTATATACAAATGCAATTTTTTTTTTTTTTTTTTTGAACTAAACAAGTAAGAATGTTATATGTACAAAATCTCGTTGGCGTACATGCTTTTTATAAGAGATATCGTTGGAAAGCTATGACCGATACCCTGTGTTTCTAGTATTTGACCCATGACGAATTTTTCGCATTTCAATACAAAAAAAAATCTTTATAAGACAGATATTTGAGTAAAATTTCGTCCCCATAAGTGGTCTGCCCCGAGCCCTATCCTGTTTTCAACAGACGCACGGTCTTTGCTAGATCGAGGACCCAGAATATATATACTTTTTCGGGTCTTAGACGAATATTTCGACATGTTACACATAATGACATACCACCCATATAAAAATATGATTTTTAAACAAAAAATATTTTTCTTATAAAAGCATTCATTCATACATCTAGTAAAAACCTTACTATATAATTGGTCACAAATTTCCCAAGTTCGCAAAAATAATAAATAATAATTATAAAAAAAAATAATAATTAAAAAAGTAAAACTAATGTTTATATGTACATCGAATAGTCCTATGTTAATTGTTCTAAATTTGTTGGTCTTATAATAAAAAAAAACTTTATTAATCTTCATTTGTTTACTAATCTATTTCCAAACATCTGTATTAGTTCTTAAGTTATCAAATGGATTCATATGTACATTAATAAGGTTTTTATGCTAAAAAAAATGTTAGTGATTAAAAGCTAATAAAATAAAAAAATCATATCATATCATATCATATCATATCATGTCATATCACATCATATCATAACCTTCGAACTTTTAACAGACTAAGGCAGCATCCATTCAAATAATACTAAGGGTTGTTAACAAATTTATATTAAAATTTAAAAATGATTCGTTTCTATGAAAAAGGTCATTTTGTCTAAGCTTATACTTCAACTTCTGGAAAAAATTTTACAACAGCCCTAAATATTTTTGTTGATATGCTCTAAAAATAACAAAATATTTATTTGTTCTGAAATAGATAGATATGTTATTAATCTTCATTCAACGCACAGGAAAATCTTTTCCTTTCATATTTGCGGTTTTCTTTGATTATACAAACAGAAACTATTTATAAAGACAGAAACTATTTTTTAGCAGAATATTAGCAATCTGAATTAATATTCTAATTAAAAAAAAAAAAAAAAACACCAAATTTTTAACTTCACCATCTCTGATTTTGATGAAATTTAGTATAGACATTCACTACATAAATATAAAGTTCTGCAAATTTTAAAAATTCATTTTAGTTTAGATTTTATCACGGTTCAAAGTTCATTTTTTTCCGAAAATTTTAAGAAATATTTTTGTGAAAATTAATTCTGTATGAACGATTTTCTTCAAAAGAAATGGATAATAAGATCAATATTAGTCCTCGAATAAAGCATATTTAAAAGAAGCAAATAAATCTTAAATAAATTACACACGAACGGAACAGAGGTGTATTCAAGTTTAAAATTTTATTCCCGATTTCAAAAAAAAAGATCCATGGAAGCTATGGTCTGTTATGTTTCACGATCTTCGTGAAATTTTACATTTAGATTTATGGTATTATATTAAAAAATGATTTCAAAATCCATTTTCGGTAGGACATTTGTATGGGGGTTAGGTTAAATAATTTACCAATTTTAATAAATGTATCAAACAACAAAAAAAAACTGACAATATGAAGATAGCAAAAATATGCAAAAAAAAAAAAATAATAATAATAATAAAATTAAACTATAAAGTGTGCGTTAGAATAAAATGTAACACATATTTTTGTTTATAACTGTGTCTGATGATAACTTATTTTTCATTTTCTGATCAATATATCTTAAAAAATACTCCAGATCTTATAGTGATACGAATTTTCAAAATATTTTGTGTGCTTGCTTCACAATAAAATTTATTAAAACTCATCCAAACCATACATTGGAATAATTCATTAAATCGACTAATGAATTTACGATTTCATTACCATTAAATTAAACATGGTACTTATAACTTTTTCATTATCATTATTTTTAATAATGATATCTTTTCGTTAATAATTATTTTAACAAATAAATTCATTATCATTAAATAATGATCAAATTTTATAAATTCATTATCACCATTTAGCGGAATTTTTCGTACAATTCAAACTATTTTTTTAATTATATGTAATTTATACTAATTTACTCTTCTATTTAGTACATATATTTTTTCATAATTTTTAAAAATATTACATTTTATATTGCTCAAAACTAGCTGTGATTAAAACTTATATTTAAGTGATTTAAAAATCTTTATTAAAACGATATTAAATATTATACAAGTAATGCTTTTTTCAGTAATTATAATTAGTATTTGAGCATTTTTTTTTTGTAGTTTTATTACTATTAGTTAAAAAATGTCTTAAAAGAATCATTATCATTTAATGGTAATTAAATTTTTTACATTATTATTATTTTCAAATATTAATAATGAAAATTCAATGCTCAATGAAAAATTCCCATGTATGATCCAAAATTGGAAAATTCTCAGCAGACAATTAGTTTCTAGAATAGTAAGAAAGTTTAACAATAAACTTGAAATTGATCGGAAAGCTGGAACAGAAAAATATAAAAGACGACTAAACAAACACAAATCGTATGTAACATCGGTTACATCAAATTCGTATATTTATATCAAGGAGTGTCTACAAAGAAAGCTGCTTCCATTTATAAGAAAACATAGAATCTCAAAATTTATTTTGTTCTGATTTGCCATTTATGCTTTTACAATAAAAGTGTTTTAGAATGATACAGTAAAAATAATGTTAATTTTTTTCCGAAAAATTCCAACCCTCCAAACTGCCCAGAACTTCGTCCAATTGAAAGATGTTGGGCCCTTATCAAAACGGAATTAAGAAAGACTAATGTTGAGCCCAAAACATTGACAAATTTTAAACACAAGTGGACATTTAGTTCCAAAAAAGGCTATGAAAATTACCAAATTAACGAAAAATCGTCAATATGACTGACTGCATTAGTTAATTAAAAGGTGGTTACTTTGACAAATGTTTTGTTAAATTGAATAAAATGTATTTCAAATTAACTGAATTGTTTCTTCATATTGAAGAATTTTTATTCAATTTAACTACACTATTTTATTTAATTCTACTAAAGTTTAGTTGAATTGAATAAACAATTTATTAAAATTTAACTAATTGAAGAATGTTTATTCATTTAAACAATTGATTTTTATTCAATTTGACAAAATATTGTGAATTTTAAAATGCGTTCTAAACCAAGGTAAGAAAAAATACGTTTATATTTTATTGCAACTAATACAAAATATAGCTTTGTTTATATATATATATATTAATATATATAAAATATTAACTATCATCAAAGATAAAACAAATAAAATATTATTAAAACGTTTAATAATATTTATTCTATAAAAAATATGTTTAATATTAGAATGAGTTTATTGAAATATACATAAAACAATAAGCAATTCCTTTTGCACAAGAAATAAATATATTTAAACTAATATGTTTAAAAAAATAAATTAGTTAATTAGTTAAAAATATTTAAATAATTAGTAAAATGTATATTTTAATAAAACTTAGTTTAAACATCTAGTAAACTGATTATAAATTAATTTATTATTAGAGTATGATTTTTTAAAACAAAATAAAAATATGTATATATATTATAGACTTTCAACTGATCTTCTTAATTACGTGTTTATACTGCATAAATTTCTTAAATTCTACATGTCTTTCTTCAATTTGACCACAATAAATTAGTTAATTCTAATGAAATTTCTTCAGTTCTACAAGCTTTTAGTAAATTTGAAGATATTTAGTCAAACTGAAGAATTTTCTTCAATTTGACTAAAATAAATGTGTTAATTTTAACGAACTTTCTTCAATTATTTTGTAAGTTTGAAGATATTCAGTTAAATTGGATAAAATTCATCAATTTGACTAAAATAATCAAATTTCTTCAATTCTATATATCTTTAGTAAAAGTGAGAATATTTAATCAAATGAAAAATTTTATTCAATTTGATTACAAAAAATTAGTTAATTTTTACGAAATTTCTTCATTTCTTCATGTCTTTAGTGAAATTGATTTAGTTTACTCATACTGAAGAATTTTTATTCAAATTAACTACTCTATTTTATTTAATTCCACAAAATTTTGGTTAAAGTAGTTCATTTATGTATTAATAAATTATTTTATAATTTTTTTATATATGTGTGTTATACATATATATTCAAGGATTTCTAATAGATATATATATGTGCAAATTACTGATTTTGAAGAAATTTCTTCAATTTTACATGTCTTTAATCAGTTTTAACATATTTATTCAAATTGAAGAATTTTATTCAATTTTTGTTGATTTTACAGATTCTCCGTAATTTTTTTTAACGAAATTTTATTCAGATCAACATATTTTACAAAAAAAATTTGTAGAAAAATTTTTTTAATAGATTTGAAGAAAATTTGTTGATTGGAAGAAAAATTATATTGATTTGAAGAAAAAATTTTGTTACTTTATATATATATATATATATATATATATATATATATATATATATATATATATATATATATATATATTATATACATATTTTTTTTCGTTAAAATTCTAGGAACATTTTTCGTCAATATTACCTACGAAATTTGGTTTGAAAGAAAGACAAAATTATATCTAATCACAAATTTATCCTATATTTTTACACGTAGTAAAAAAAAGAAAAAAAAACCTTAAAATATATTGTTTCATTCATAAATAAAACTTATTCCAGTAAACTTTTGTATCAATATTTGTTTATTGGAACGCACACTTTACTTACCTACTAGCGATTGAAAGACGCGGGTTAAAAAAATTTGAAATTCTGTCTTAAGGGATAATTTAATTTAATAAAGCATGGTTTTTGAAAAAAAATTATACCTCTACTAAGTCAGGAAATAAATTAAATTTCCACATCACATTATACTCATATATATATGATGGAAAAAAAAGGCGGATACGTGAGGAGGAATTAGTATCTACAGAATATCTAACAATGAAAATCTTAACACTTGGTGGAAATTTTATTTTTTATCAAAGCTATCATGAATATCTTTTTTATTGTTACATATCAAGAGAACTATTTTAGTGATAGTCTTCTTTGGGAACTACATCAAATGGCTTAGTGTAATTAAAAATTATGTGACCACAATCTAATCATACAATAACGGAGTGATTTACTTGATGATCAAACTCCAGCAATCGTGGATAATGTGACTAAAAAATGTTTCTTCAAGTGTAGTAATTCCAATCCGAATCTTGAGTCCAGTATTTTAAATAGAGAATACACTTTTTATATTCACAATTGGATTTTCCCTAAAAAATTTGGAGGTCTTTTCCAACGAATATTTTGAGTGTTTCCGTCAATACAAATATAGAAAAACGGTATTAAGAAAGTGTTATTCCAAAATATTAGCTGACTATTGTTCGACTTAAAAACTATTACTGAAAATATGTCTTTCTTCATTAGATGCAATTTTGAGCCGTATTTCATATATTTATTATTTCGAATTCAATTCCCAAATTGGAGATTTTTTTTATTTTGCTTTTGAGGGGTCTGTGGGACTCCGTTGCAAGATTTTTTTTTTTTTATTAATAAAATTTATAGATTTGTTCCCAATACATCGTCATTTTTTGCAAATGGACACGATGTGACCATGAAAATATACTTTTTAAATTACTTAGTGTAGGTCGTGGGCCTGAGTAGCTCATTTTGCTATTTTTAGATTTTTCAATACACAATCAACATCTGATATTATCCACAAAAAACTTTTTTAAATTCTTAAAATGTAAAAAAAAATAATTTTTATTCCTTCTAAATTATATACATACAGATAAGCTAAAAGCTATGTGAATTAAAGCGGAGATTGTTAGAAAAATTATGTAAAATACGAGTATTTCTTTACAAAAAGTAGGATTAAACAAACAGGATTTAGTAAAGCTTAAAGTTCCTTTCGGAAAACGTAATATCTTTCTGCCAAATATGTGCATCGGTTCAGTAGTTTTCACGTAATGTCATCACCAATATGTATTATGACAAAAAAATCACAAAACTTTACGTACAAAAATGGACGAAAAAGGTGCGTGGCATTTAGTGAGAAGGACGTATTAGCATAAGTTATTTCCGTACTATACACTGCCTGCCACTTGAATAAGAAATCACATTTTTTTAACTTTAATTAAGTATATCTCCTAAACTAAAGTTCAGAAAAAAATAATTTTTTGCGCAATCAAAATTTCAAAGTGTTGGCTTTAGTTTCCTGAATAAATAAAAAATATACATATTTTGTTATACTAAAATTATGCATTTATTTAAAGACATGTATTTTTGTGGTACTTTTTCGTATGTCACTTGAATAAAGAATATTTTAAAACTAAGCAAATTGTAATTTATTTTTAAATTTTAGGTTATAAAAATGAAAGTTATTATCTTCTAGCATTCAATTAGTAATGAGTACTGCCACCATTTTTAGAAATAACCTTAAAAATCGACTTGTATAATGACTCTAAGTAATTTAGCGAAATTGAACTCCATGCTTCCGTTATTGCATCCTTTAAGGATTCTATCGTCTCAAATTGTTTTCCTCCTTCATAAACTTTTCTTGCAAGCTAACCCCAGACATTTTCCATTAGATTCACGTCTGGTGAATATGGGGGCCAATCCAAAAGTTGAATACCTTGTTGATGAATCCATTGTTTTACTGCTCTGGCGGTATGAATCGGAGCGTTGTCGTGTTGGTACTTCCAAGGTATGGGTCCAAAGAAATCATTAAATTTTGGAAATGCTTCCTTCAGAATGTTTTTGTAAGTCGTTGCAGTCATTTTGTTGGATACAAAAACCAATTCTATGGTACCATAATACGAAATGGCACCCCATACCATTATTCCGCCCTCTCGGCTGTGTCTGCGGCTCAAAAATAATTCCTCCTTATTTAGGTCATGGAAATAATAGTTATACCCATTGGGACCATCAATATTAAACTTTTTTTTCATCGGAAAATACAACTGTAAACCATTTGTTTTTTTGCAGTTTTCGTCGGGCTATGTATGGGCACGACTTTAAAATACGGTGACACACGAAATAGTACCACAGAAATACATGTCTTTAAATAAATGTGTAATTTTAGTATAACAAAATATGTATATTTTTTATTTCTTCAGGAAACTAAAGCCAACACTTTGAAATTTTGATTGCGCAAAAAATTATTTTTTTTGAACTTTAGTTTAGGAGATATACTTAATTAAAGTTAAAAAAAAATGTGATTCCTTATTCAAGTGGTAGGCAGTGTATATGTATATGAACCAGTTCAGTGATTGAGTAAAAAAATTAGAAAGTTAAGTATATATTAATTTCAAAAAAGGGAGCGTAAAATATAAAGCAAGCCATAATTTATTCCGAACTTTATTTGTACCAAATTTGATGTGCATCGATTCAGTGGTGGTTAATACAAAAAAAAAAATTGCAAAATTATGTTAATTAATTTTTACAAAAAATTGGATGTAAAAATGGGGCGTGGCATCCATTAAATAGGCCTTATAGGTCTTAGTTCTTTCTGCACTATATGTGTGCCAAATTTCATGTGAATCCCTTCAGAGGATGGAGAAAAATTAAGTCAAATAATTTGTTAGAAAAGGTAGGCGTAAAAAGATGCGTGGTAACCAATAAATAAATTCAGAACTGTAGATGTGCAAATTTTATGTAAGGTGATTCAGTGGTTCAGTCAAAAAATAGGCAAAATTAGGTAAATTAATTTGTTAAAAAATTGGGCGTAAAAAGTGCGTGGCATTAAAAAGTAGGTCTTGTCAGTCTGTTATTTGTGAGCTATATTTGTTCCAAACTCGATTCAGCAGATAAGTCAAAAATGAAATAAAATTAAGTAAAATATAATTATATATATATATATATATATATATATATATATATATATCTATATATATATATATATATATATATATATATATATATATATATATATATATATATATATATATATATATATATAGAGAGAGAGAGAGAGCGAGAACTTAGGTGTGTAAGCATGTTTTTCTTTATCTCACAAAATTCTTCGAAATCACCATAATTTGTAGTTACATGATCAAGATGGTAAATTTTGGTACTCATCACCTATCTCATCCCGTATTACAACAGGGTGATTACAACATAATTTTTCTGAAAGTCAAGATCCTTCTCCAAAACTTTCTCATATATCTCAAGAAAGTGATTCTGGGGAATTGGTATACTTAAAGGTATATGTACAATATTTTTTTCCGTGCACAAACACGGGATGTAGGATATAAATAGCCACGCATCAGTCTGATATACACTTTCTTTTCCCCTGGAATCTTAGATTGTGTGAGACTTATGTCTGTATGTTATGTACATATTTATACGAAGATCGTTGACCAAAACAAAAGAACAAAGAACTATTCAAGAGTCTCATTAGTTTTTGTTTAGATTTTTTGTGAAATTAACAGTTGTGATACAATAAAGTTTCATAATCTTTGTTATGAATTATAACACTTTCATTCCTTAGAAGATTTTTTTTACTAAATAGTTTAAATTATATACAATAGAAAACTATAATGCTTTAACAGATTTGTTAAATAATTTATATGCAAATACAGGCACCAATATTAATACCAAAATAGAATAAAATAAATAATAAAATAAAAACTAAACTAAAGAACTTCAATTATTTAAAGTAAGATATATATATATATATATATATATATATATATATATATATATATATATGTATGTATATAATACCCATGTATAGTATATAGTAACAGAAAAGCAACAAAAAAGCGTTTTGCAGGTTTGAAATGTATCGTTGACCTTTTCAAACTTAAACTCACTTTTAACTTGCTGGAAGTTGTTGCTATTGTTATTATTTTATATTAAAACAAACCCACAGACCTATACTTTCTTAGAGGGTTAAAAATTCTTAAAAACATTTAAAATTTCAAAAGTAAAACTGCTAAATAAAGTAGCACAGTTGAATGCCCAACAATATAAAGAAACATAAAAAACATTTTGAAATAAAAATGTATGTGATAATAATCTAGTTATAATCACCTTTTGTATTTCCAAATAAATTTCGTTACTCTAGTTATGACCATTTAAAGAATACAATTTATTTTATTACCATTATTTCCATTTAAACTTAATTAATACATATATAGTTACTCATAGTTGCAGCAGTAACTCGATTCACTGTGCTGTATTTTCAGTGTTTGTAAAATTACGTTGCCAACTGGGACAATGTCAAATGGTTGGCAAGAGTGATGGCAATTATAAATAGTTTTGATGTACGTAAATATTTTTATATCCACCATCAAAAAATATAGGGGTATGTTTGGTTTGTCATTCCGTGTGTAATATGTCGAAATAATAATCTAAGACCCCATAAAGTATATATATTCTGGGTCGTCGTGAAGATCTAAGACGATTTAGCAATGTCCGTCTGTGAGTCTGTTGAAAGAAGGATAGGGCTCGGAGTGTAAATTTTGCTCAAATATTTGCCTTATATAAGGTTTGTTTGGTATTAAAAATGAGCAAAATCGGTTCATAAAGTTATGGACCAAATAATACAAATGTTAGAAAAACAGGACGTCCATCGTAACTCCAAATCATACTTTTCCGCCAATATCTTTTCTAAAAAAGCATATACGCCAACTCGGAAACCAAAAATCCGCCCTAAAGTGAAATTATTAAGGGGGTACAAAAAATTGCAGATGGTGGGTATATAGATTCGTCCAAGCCGAATATAACATTTTAATTTTTTTAATATATGTGTCTATGTAAATCTTCATTTTTAAGTTGACGAAAGCATTAAAAAGCTTTTTTAATTTTTAGTTCCTTTTTAGAAATTTATTAAAATATTTTCAAATCTTTTGTTATCAGATTGCCCAATAAAACAAAAGTTATTTAATAATTTCGAAAACCATTTCTTTGATAAATTACATCATTGCCGAAAATATGATAAATAAAATTCTTAATGCATCCATAATTAACATTTATTTAAACACCCGCAAATCATTTTCAGGCATGTTAAACCACTGTACGTGATTTGAAAATCTTTTGTTAATGATTTTGTGTGGTTTATACTTCTTTTTGAAATTTTTATCTATATTCAATTGAAATGTTTTCATGTACTTTCATGTACAAGTATTGAATAAAAATTCCTGTTTATTTATTATTTTTTCTTAAATTTAAATTTCAAACTTTATGTGTGTTAGTTTATTTTTTATTTTTTTTTTTCAGAAAACAAAATATTATTTTATACATTGTGTACACTACAAATACTTTGTACTCGTATATGTACAAAATGTACAATGAATC
Source organism: Protocalliphora azurea (assembly GCA_932274085.1). Classification (NCBI taxonomy): domain Eukaryota; kingdom Metazoa; phylum Arthropoda; class Insecta; order Diptera; family Calliphoridae; genus Protocalliphora; species Protocalliphora azurea. The sequence continues at coordinate 74,334,610 of OW026522.1, read as the reverse complement.
TGTTTAATGTATGAATCACTTGATGTTTATTTCATTTAATTTTTTTCGATTTATTACTGAATTATTTTTTTAAAGGTCTTTGTAATCGCACTGTTTGACTTGATCATGGATCATAAGTAAATGTCGTCATCTTGTTTATTTATTATTTTCTTGTTATTGGTTTGGATAAAGTTGCTTTTAAATATTTGTAGTGGATTTAATAAAAAATTAAATACCACATACTACCATAGACTTAAAAGTAAGAAATAAATAATAATGACGTTGTGATCATGATAACAAAAAGAAAACCGGCTTTATTTAATGCAAGTGAGAGTTGGCGGTTTTTGTTGTCATAATTTGTATCTTTATTCATAAGGATTTTTAGTTATTTTTTACATTCGATATCCGTAATGGTCATAAGAGTAAGTGATAATCACTTTCAATTTCATTTATTAATTATTTAGTACATAAATGTGCAACGTATTGAGTAAAAATCACGTCTGAAATTTAATGAACATATTCGATAATGTCCCATTAATGAATGTGTTACATGATGCATTTTAGATACATTGTATGATTGTGACCAGCAAACATTATTTATAATTTAAATGGATTATTAAGGTAAAATATACCGTTCGACTCAGAATAACTTTCTGACTTTGTAAACAATGTACAGGTCGCAATTATGAGGATTACCGCATAAGTGACAATAGCTCACATTTAAGACCCAATCCCGGGAATCCTCTTAACATTGTTAATTGCATAATATGTATACACGTATGTCTTATAGAAATAATATAAATTATACTTATTACAATAATAGGTCCCCAATTGACCACAGGTCTCATATAAGAATAACACCGAAAATCATACAAACTGGTATACAGTATCATAAGATCGAACTTGACCGACTTTAGCTTTCTTACGTGTTTTCTTTTAAAATTGCAGTGATATTAAACTAATAATTTGAAAATTAAAGCAAACTTATAATTTTGCAGCCCATAGTTCGTAACCCCCTTTTTAATGTTCAGGCACTTTTTTTAATATTGACCTGAACTTATCTTTTACTCTTTTTCTATTACTACCATCTGAAAAAGTTGTAAAGGACGTGAGCAAAAACTTGATTTTGATGGTAGAATTAAAAAATTAAAACAAAAAATGTTTTTTTTTTTCGTAAAGTTGTATGTTTTCTGGGTTTAGTTTATATTTATAGTTCATCTATTTATTTTATCCGTCACTTGTTAATGTTTTTTTAAGTGTAACATGACCGTTGGCAAGTTTTGAATAATGATAGTTTGTGTGAATTTCCCTAGAGAAATTAATTAAATGTTTAATAATAGTCATTTACATATGCATACATACATATATTTTACGAGCATTTCTCATTTTATACATTACACCAGCAAAGTTGATTGGTTATTATAGAAACATTTATTCTGAAATTTTTAACAAAAGTTATAGAAAAAGATATAGAAAAGATTTTTGTCAAGTTTAATAAATAAAATAACAAAGTTATTCCTTACAAAGTCTCGAGATGAAAATTGTATCAGCTCCTCAAAGGTTACCTGGAAATCTCTAACAAATTTTTTGGAAATTCTCCGGAACCTAAAGCAGGAGTTTCTATAATAATTCACCTCGCGTAGCGTTTCAGGATTATTTAATTTTCCCGCCGACCTCCAGACATATTTTAATTCTTTAATAATACAAATGTGAAATGAGTAAGAAATGTTTGCGGGGTCGCCAAGAAAATATATCCTATATGCATTAATTTCCATGATTTTTAATGAAAAATTAATGTTTATTTCAAGATAAAGTTACAATGTATTTTATTCAAAGACTTGTCCATCTTTCACGTCTTTCTGGCACTTTACATACTCCATCCCAAATAATTTTTAACAGGTTGTGCAACATGTTTTGCAAAGATACGATAGGTCCAATTTTCAATGACCCTGTGGTCTATGATCAATTTTCGTTAAGTGCTTTGGTCGATTTCACCTTATACCCGGGAGTTGCAAAATGTCGAGAAATTAAAAACCCTTATTGGTATATAAAACATATTCAAGAGTAACATCAATATTTTTATATTAAAAAATTGTTCTATTTTTCAAGGCTTTTTCAAAATATTACTTGTTATTTTTAATTAATTAATTTTTAAATTAAAAAAAATCTTACTTTAAAATATAAGTTGTTGGTGTCAGATTAATTTTTATTTTAATATTTTTACAATTTCGCAGTTTATCAGACAGTCAATCTGATATAAAGTTTTGTATAAATATATTCAATATGGGTATCAAAAAAATTTTTTTTTTGTTGGAAAGAACTAACCGTTTAAATTAAAATATTTGCAAAAATTACAGAAATATTTATATAAAAACAGGGAATGTAAAAAATATAAGTAATATTTTTACAAAAAATGTGTTTTTGCTTGTACGATTTAATATTATTTGTTATATAGGCTAAATTATTTAAGTTGAATCTTTTAAAATTTCATAAATATTCTTTTAATTGGTGTTTTACTAATTTTATTTCCAGTGCATTAATTTGTCACATTTTTTAATCCTTTTTGTATTTTATACATTCACTGTTAATGTTATTTATTATTTTTAAAAGTATTTTTGAAATTTTCGCAAATATTTTAATTCAAACGTGCATATCTTCTCATCAAAGGAAGAACTTTGATACTCATATTGACAATGTTTTTATAAAACATTATATCAGATTGACCGTCAGATCGAAAGAATATTGAAATAAAAATTAATCATACTAACAACTTATATCTTAAAGCAAGTAAAAAACGAGAAAAAAAGATATAGTCGATCAAGACCGACTATATGACACCCTACAACATTGTGTTTGGTACATAGATTGATACTTATACAGAACTTCTTTGCACAGAATTTCATTAAAATATTCTTATTTTTAAAACATTTTTCAGTGTTAAACTTTATTCCGGGGGGACATTTGCATCGGGGTTTGGGGAAATAATGGACCGATCACAACCAATTTTAATAGGCTTTCATCACAAATTTCATTAAATTATCTTTAAAAATGCGATCCGTGTTTTGTGTACAAGGTTTACATGGATGGACATTCAGACAGACGGACGGACATCGTTAGATCGATTTAAAAAGTTATACTGAGTTTGATGTTTTTGGTGTTTGATAACTTTTTCTATGCATTACAAACATAAGCACAAATGCATGATACCCCAACCACTTATGTAGGGTGTAATTAAAAATTTTAACAAACAATATTGTAAAAGACGTTCAAAAATATAATATTTTGTGGAATATTTAAATATTGAAGTCACCTTTGAATATGTTTAATATACTCGTACCAATAGAAAAACTGTAGGAAAACTTATTTAACATTAGCTTTATGAATATTAAATAAAATATAACAAAACTTTTCCAAATTTTAAACAAATTTATGTTGATCATATTTTGTACGAAAAGGTTCAAAATTTCTCTTCTAAATACAATTCTAATATTTTGAATTTTAAATTTCGCAACTAATTTTTCACTATAATTCAAAGTTATTTATTTGACTTTCTTTGTTAATGAATGACATTACTGCTTAAATAGATTAGTTTCATTGATGTTAAGTTTTGCCCTGAAAGTATGGTCATTGTTCCTCTGGCAGTTTCTTTTTAAAAACACAGTTAAAGCTAAAATGATACAGTTTAAGCTTCTGAATTTATTTATTAACCTACATATTTATTTTAATTTTTGATAATTAAAAAAAACCCCACACCTTATTAAAAAAATTTAAGTTCTTTAGCCATTTCATTATCTATAAATGTGGGAATTCCTTTGTCAAAACAAGTAAATCTGTATTTATGTATGCGGGTTTCTTATCTTCACAACATTTTTTGTATCTTAAATATTAAAACTGGATTTTATTTGATTGTTGGAAAATTTGGGGAAAATGTGTGTATATAAGTATGTAAAAGAAGGTGAATCTTTAAAAGAAACTTTCTTTCATAACCGGATTTTTAAAATGTAAATCTTTTACTATTTTTTTTTTTTTCTTATTTTTAAATATGATTTTTTAGCTGAATTATGCGGGTTTAAAATAAATTGTAAACTAAATACTAGACCATGAAATGTATAAGATTTAAAAAAGTTTTGTTTTTGCTTGCTGCACCGGCTATTTTTGATAGATGATGCTAAAAAAATAATATATGTCTTTAAAAACATAAATGAGGTTTTTTGCTATTTTTTCCTCTTAATTGTTTTAAAATATTAAATTTTGTATATAATTAAAAAAGGCTTTTACTTGCTGCAATACTTTATTTAAGCTAAAACTTAAATATTGTTATTAATAAAAATATTTTTAATTATTTTTAAGTGTATTTGATGACAGTAAATAAATAAATAATAATAAATAATAATAATAATAATAATAATAATAATAATAAAAATAATAATAATAAAAATAATAATAAAAAAATAATAATAATAATAATAAAAATAATAATAAAAATAATAATAATAATAATAATAATAAAAATAATAATAATAATAAAAATAATAATAAAAATAATAATAAAAATAATAATAATTATAATAATAATATTAATAATAATAATAATAAAAATAATAATAAATAATAATAATAAATAATAAAAATAAAAATAATAATAATAATAATAAATAATAATAAAAATAATAATAAATAATTATAATAATAATAATAATAATAATAATAAAAATAATAATAATAATAATAATAATAAAAATAATAATAATAATAATAATAAAAGTAATAATAATAATAAAAATAATAATAATAATAATAAAAATAATAATAATAATAATAATAAAAATAATAATAATAATAAATAATAATTTTACCCTTTAAGTATATGTGGCAAAATAATAAAAACCGTTGCTAACAAGATAAGTTCATATTAAAACGAGGGCCTTTTTAAAAAAAGTCCATGAATAAATTTTTACTTTTTTTATTATGAATAAATGTTAAATTAAAGAGATAAGCGCAATATAGATTTTAATTACTTTTAAGACCTTTCTTAGGACAAAAGTCAAAGTCGACTGGCCGTTTTACTACCGATCGGCCCAATTTTTACACATATATTATTTTTTAGCCCCATCTACCAAAAAGCAGTAGAGCAAGCAGAATCAAAAATTTTGTATTCCTGGGTAGTCTACTAAATACGTTTAAAGTTACTCAACAATCTCTATTGAGTGTTACATTCTATAAACTACATATTCTACCTTTTATTATACTTTGTTTTCTTTGAAATATTAAATGTTGAACGATAAGATAAAACTCGAACACATTTAACCATTTAAGGAATGAGTAACATTTAAATCAATTCAATGCAAAGTGTCAGAGTTTTTCCGCTGAAAATAAATTAAATTATCACGTATGTACCTATATATATTAAAATTATAAATAAATAAATACTCGTATAATAAACTTTAAACCTTATCAAAATATTTTATCAATATTTTAAAGCTCAGTTAAGAATTGACATTTTTCTTTAAAAATTGTACGTTGCACAATGGGTTGCAATTGAAAATAAAATGTATAAAATTTAGTCAAAGTTAGTTAAATTTTCCTATAAAATGCTTGCAGAAATGACAAATCTATTTAAATGAAACTTTTTTTTTATTTTTCATTGAAAGCTTAGAAATTTTTAACACCAATCGACCTTTGACTTTTAATATTTCTTAATTCAAAATATTATCCTATATTAGAAATTAGAGTATTTCCAATAAATAATTTACCACATCTTTTATTACTATTTATTTTTATTAATAACTTATTTCTTAAAATGACGATATGGACTATAGACTGGAGATATAAATTGCGTGGGATATTGAGCATAAGGATTAAATGCTGGTATATGGGAAATACCGGACATAGCCAACATAGTTTGTGGTAATTGATTAATGGCAGCCAATTGAGGAATAGCATGTAAACTGCCAATAGCTTGTGGCACAGCAGAAATATGAGAAATTCCTTGCATACCGGATAAAGTTTGTGACATTTGAGGAATTTGTTGTGATGGCGCTGGAAAATTGTAATGCGAAACAGGATAATAACTAAAAGCTGGTTGTTGATAGACTGGAGCTGGATAAATACCAATAGGAATGGGATTTAACTGATTTTTTCTATTGGTTAAATCACCAGAAAATGTAGCTGGATCAGCCGTAGAAGATGTAGTTGTGGCTTCAGTAGTTGTCGTTGATGTAGTTATTGGCTCTGTGGATGTTGTCGTTGTAGTTTCAGGTGTTTTCGAATTCGTTGTTGTTTCTGTTGAACTCACCTCAACTGGATTGTCAGTTGTGGTTGTAGAAGTTTTCCATTTGCTTAGTAAATGTTGCAAAAACAATTTATCATCTACCACTGCTGCTTGGTCAATTAACTCATCTTCCAATTTAGATAAATCTATGCCATAATGATAATCATCTCCTTCTCCCAAAAGAACTTGGGGTCTAGCTGCCACCAGTGTTAGGCTCAAAAAAATACAAAATAATTTAGGAAATTTGTGCAGCATGTTGTTTAACGTTTCATTGACCAAAACTAACTCTCACATTTTAATACACTTTGAACCTTTTTATACAAAAACAGAACTAATCAAGTTTTTTAGTTTTTCTTTTTGTAGAGTTTTTAATTTGGAAATCTTAATAAAGATTTTTTAAAAATTTACATAATTTGGATAATGCAACTTAAGATGATTAGAAAGAATATGTATAATATTAGAGTTCTTTTATAATTTTCTAAATAATGGTTACGACCAATGGAGTGAGATTTTTTAACATATTAGAATTTACTAATATCGAGCACAAAAGCTGCCTTAGCAGTTGAATATAATACTTAATTTATAGTCTAACAAAATACAGTAACAACTTGATAATTCGTATAATTGATTTCACTCCCCAGTGTTTTTTTTTTTTTTTTTGTGTTTGAGTTTACGGAAATTTAAGTCTTTGAGACACTATCGAGTTATTATAACACAGAGTAACAATGGTTTTGAGACACAGTATTATTTGATCAATTAAGATAAACAAAAGCAAGATAAACTGTCATATAAAAAATCAATGATTTCGTTATATACAAATAGTTCTGATATATTACAAATAAAAAGAGATATATTTCATCAAAATCAGAACTTCACAATTAGATAAATGATCATTTAAAAATGATACAAAATGAGATAGAACTACATATTTATAAAAACATTGTCGAGAAAATCGTCCTTTTTTAAGAGATACAATTACTTAACGGTTAATATAATCGACAATTTATTTATGCATAAATTTTAATTCATTTTAAATACTCGTATATCTAACTTTATGATAAAAAAAGAAGGAGCACTTTTTTGTTTTTAAAAATTTTTTGAAGAACAAAAATATTTAATTTTTTTAAGATTTTTTTTTAAACTTTCAAATGTCTCCGGAATTATTGAGCAGATTAAAAAATAATGTATGTACAGTTGTAAAAAATATGTTTTCAAAGCTAAAAAATTTTAGGAATTTCAATTGAAATAACGAATAACAACAACAAAATCATTTATTTATTTATTTATTTATTTATTTTTTTTTATGTAACTGTTGTCCTGTATATTGGCTACAAAAAGGCACCGACACTTCGAAAAATAGATGCACACATAACAACAACAATGCTACAAAATAATTTTACTTTCTTTGAATGGTGTAAAAAAAATGTTTTCAAAAAAACCAAAAAAAAGATCCGTTAGTTTTTCGCACATTTATTGAATGTAAGTTCCTTTTACGCATGTTAATTATACTGGGTAGCATTTATTCATGAAATTACGTCTGTACAAGCAACAGGTGATCACGCATTTAAATGTACCCAATGCCAGGGAAACAACTTAACAAAAATATGTTTTAATTATTATAAAGGAAAATCTCACAAAGAAATTTCAGAAATGTTCTCCCTTAACCTAAGGACAGTATATACTGTTATTAACCGTGCAGAAAAAGAAGGCAGATTGGAAACAAAACCAACATCAGGCAGACCAAAAAAAGTTAATCGGCGCATTGAAAGTAAAATTTTGAAAATTATTGATGATAATCCAAATTCCAGCACTAGAGGAATTGCACTTGACATCAATCATGAATTTGATGGCCATAAATACTTTTCAATAGTCTGCTCTCCACGCTAAATATTGAAAAAAGATGTAAATTTGCCATTGAACATATTTCTTTTCCTCCAGAGTACTCGGATGATGTAATTTTTTGCGACGAGACGAAGGTGATGCCTTATTACCACGACGGACCTCAAAAAGTTTGGCGCAAGAACCTGACGGCTTTAGAAAATAAAAATATAATATAGTGTGTGGTTGCATTTCATCCAAGGGTGTTAGCGAACTAAGGATATTAGAAGATATAATGACGAAGGAAGTCTATCTGGATATTTTAAGAAACGAGTTGAGTGCCAGTGCTCGAAAATTTGGTTTTATTGACGCAAAGTTAAAATATAAGTTTAAGCATAAATCATATGATTGCAGATTCTGGTTACTATATAATTGCAGAAAAGTCATTGATACCCCAGCACAAAGCCCTGATCTAAACCCAATAGAAAATTTGTGGGTCCACCTAAAGAAAAGTCGGAAAAAGGTCCCTGAAAAACAAAGCACAATTAATAACATTTATAAAAGAAGAGTGAAAAAATACCCGATGATTACAATATACTAAAACTGATCCATTCAATATGTAGACTATTAGAAGCTAAAGGAAGACACACAAAGTACTAGCAGCAAAAAAAAATATTTTTTTTAAAGCATATAAAAAATTTTTTTTTTTTTTATTATATAATTTTGAAAACATTTATTTTACAGCGTACAAAGTGAAGTATTTTTTAGTTACGATTTTTTTTTCTTTTTTATTGGAATAATTTTTTTTTTTTTTTTGTTTTTTTTTTTTTTTTTTCTTTGTGAAATGTGTTTAGAAACATTTTCAATCACGTAAATTAAAAAAATATATTAAATGTTATATATTTTACTTAAAAATAAAAGTTTATTTTAAAGTTTTTAATTTTCTTTAGCGTTGAAAACATTTTTTACAAACTGTATGTAGGTTATTTGAATTACAATTTGTTGCTATTTTATTAAATCTGACTGATGATCCTCATAATATTTGGCACAGCGGTTTTTACTTATATAAAACTTATTTGTGTCAAATATTAACTTGATACTATAATTATTATGAAATTTGTTTCCGTTAAAATGATTTCCAGAAGATAGGTTTATATGGTAATTATGATCAATTATGAAACAATCTTCATAAAATTTGATACAAAGATTCGTACATTTATAAAACGTATACCTGCCTTAAAATATTGCTATATTTAAGACATTCCTATTCCGGGAGGACATTTGTATGACTAGGTGAAATAATGGACTAATCATAACTAATTTTAATAGGCTTCGTCGTTGGATCAAAAAAAAAACCTTGTGTACAAATTTTTATTGAATTATTTTCAACATTTCGAAAATTTACATGGATAGAGAGACGGACATTGTTAAATTGACTTAGAAAGTAATTCTAAATCGATTATGGTGGTATACATTTTGAGTTTTTATTTTAACGGTCTTTTTTCCGCTCCCAGGAAATTGGGATTGATTTTAAAATTTCCCGCGATTCCGAGAATTCTCGCCAAAAATAATTTTAAAAAATTTTAAATATTTATAAGATAATTCGGTTAAATGAAGGATAAAAAATGTTAAAATGAATTAAGCATTTTGAAAATTAAATGAAAACTTTTTATTACATAACAACTCATCCGAAACTCGAATCTTTACTTTGGCTTTCATATTATCTTCCCACGATATTTTTACGGAATTAAGCTTATTGTTAAGAAAGCCCCAACGAATTTTACAGATTTCTCAAACCCTATTATTTTCAGGTTTAAAAACCATTTGTGTGAAGATTTCAGACATGTTAAGAAGATTCCAATTACAATTTTCACATGTTTGCAAAATACATCTTCAAATCGTTTAATAAATATACTTTTCAAATGTTGAATTTTATTTCTTACTAGTCCTTTGCAACATATTATTTTTGAATACAATGAAAAACTATCAAATATATTTATATATTTCCCTAAAGATATTTAAAATAGTAACAAAATCAAATAAAATAAATAAAAACAAATGTAAAAATACATTATATACTAAAATAACAATATAGCGTTTAGAAAATATAAACATTTTGCATACACAAGAAATCCGGGATTGAAAATTTTTGGAATTCCTATCCCGTGATTTTTCATGAAAAACTCTATATACATTACATCAATATAATTAGAAATCCTTGATTAACTGACATATCCCGTGCAGTAGAAAAAATACTTATTATTTTATTATTGACATGTAAAACTTTGTGACAACTAAAAATATTTGAAAGGCCTTTATTGAGGCATTAATATTTATAAATGCCTTTTGTTTTTTAATAATAGCGACTTAAAGCAATTTTAGTTTATGGGTCTAGGTCATAGTTTAAACTAAAATAAGTATACACATTTTTATACTAAGTAAGTACTTAAGTGCTGTTTGTATGACAATGTACTTTTAAAACAAAGATGTTAACAAATAAATCAACCACAAGAGGTCGACCACCTTAAGATCAGCCAGGTTAAACGTGAACGTTGGCTAAACCTATTCACATTTTTTTTTTTTTTTTTTTTGGTTTTGTCTGGTTGTAAAGTTTTAAATAAAATCGACTTTATTACTAAGTATATACAGAGGGATAAACAATTTATCATACATATTGATTTAAAAATATCTCTCCATTTGTCCAAGGATATACACCTAAACATTGAAAAAAAAGTAAACATTACTCGAGAACTGAGACCGGTTATTAAATAAAACCCGTCAGCAAATTGGGATCCTTGAAAGCTTTATGATTCCAAGCCCTCTTTTTGAAAACAATTTTCTTTTTTTGAAAGTTTAAATAAAATTTAGCACATGTGTATGTATATCAAGTATTTGGAGAGAAAGCTATTGGCTGAAATAAATATAAGTTGAATTCCAATAGCCTAAGACAATTTACATAAAATTTTACGTGCATAAGGAATAGAAAATAATTTATTAGGGGTGTAACTTTTTTTAAAAGAAAAAACACAGGGTACCACGCCATATCTCATGTTATACTGACTAAACAACATTTTCAAAAGTTATTTTGATGAAAAAACCTTCCGCACCCAAAGCAATTTCTGAAACCATTTGACTTTTTTTATTAAATTATTATTTATTTTTTAATATTAAAAAAATTTTAAATTTTCGTATTGATAATAAAAATTGACACTTTACTAAATATTTTGCTCAGTTAACTTTTTATGAAAAAAATGATTTTATTGAAGAGAGTGCCAGTAGTGAGACGGAAACTTTTTTAAAGATCACGAAAATTTAATATCGCGTTTCTTAATATTTTTTCACGCAATATAACGCTATGCCTTGTTAATTTTGATATATATATATATATATATAAACAAGATTGTAAAAAAAGCATGTGGCATCCAGTGTAAATCTAGTATAATAATGATAGTAATCTATAAAACAACAAGAACATATAATAAAATTTGGATTAAATGATTTAAAACTTCAAGAGGCCTTTGGATTTTTACTTTTATTTTGCTTTGGGAGTTACTGAGTCAATTTTTTCTTGCACTATGAAATTTACATAAATTTTTTTAATAGAATTGATATTTTCAGTCTCATAAATCTCACTCTTTGTAAGAACTATTTATCGCCACCCTGTTTGCCCTTGTTTACATTTTACCATATTTTATTATATTAGCAATAGGTGGATTTATGAAACACTTAAAAGATACTTTGTTTCCTTTTAAAAATCACTTTTACTAATTGTTGTTTACTTCAGTAACAGGAACAAATATGCAAAGGAAAAACAATATTTATTTTCAGGATTTTGTTACTTTTTAATGTGCTCAAAGAAAAATAAACTCAAATTCTTAGTCTAACAATATTTGTATGTGTCCGTCTTTTGATCCATGTAAAAATACCAAGATGAAAGAAAATATGTATTAATTTTTACCACGTTTGACCTAGTGCCGTAGTTTAAGTTGCTTAATGCAGGTCTCGTAGTTGTTGTTTCTGTTTTATTTTATTGTTTCTTTAATTTGTGTTTTTATTGTTAGTGTATTAAGTCAATATGACAGCAGCGATCAGGAAGTGATTTAGACATATGACTAGTTTAGAAAGTGGTTGAACAAAGTGGCATGAAAGTCAGTTTATTCAGTCAGTTTGTCAAACATACTTGTTCAAAAAATCGAAAAAACATTGCGTGGTTGGTTTCTTGTTTAGTCATATTCAAATACAAATATTACTTGCTTACCTACATATATAGAGGTATATTCTGTTACTTGCCCATGTTCAATACTTTGTAAGTTCTTTGTTTTTTTTCTTTTTTTTTTTCTTTTTTTTTTTTTTGTATTTTCAACCAAAACTAAATTAAAAAGAAATAAAATCCATAAATAAATTTTTGCATGTTTGCAGTTGGAGTTTTTTTTTCATTTTATTGTGGTAAAAATATGTAAAGAACCGGAAAAGTAGATATTTAATATTTAATAAAGTCAAGTGATGAACAAACCTTGAAATATGACGATGACGTATTCCCTGGAAAATGCTTAAAATGATTTTTTAATAATTTCAAAAAATTTTATATAATTAAAAACGCCTTAAAATTGTATGTACTACTTCAGTACTGAATTTGCGGAATGGGATTTCTCATTCAATTTAGATAAACGTGATAATGGAGTCCATAAAGAGCATTCAAACTAAATTAAATATTTGACAAACAAGACGTAACCATTATTTCCAATTTTTACAATAAAGTGAAGGTATGGATAGTAGGGTGGTCAAAAGGCGTATAGCAAAAACGTAATCTACTAAGAATTCTAAGAAAACTTCCCCAAGAAACAATGCCCTAAATAGTTTGGATAACCAAAATCCCATAGTGAAAAATTTTAAAATATTTATGTATAAATACGCTCAAAATTGCGAATTTTTTGAGACCTAAACTTTTTTTGATTTTGCTAAGCCTTTCGCTTTTTTTCTCACCCTAATACATAGTCCTTCTAAATCTCTAAAAAAAATACGCTTACGTGTGTAGGATATTTCTTGTAATTTAGGACTTATTTTTTTTTTAGTTTTTTAAACTAGGCTACATTTAGAAAAAAAATTTTTTTAAAATATCCACTGGATTCTATACAATGTTCTTAATAAAATTGAAGCAAGAATCATAAAAATATTTCGTTCCGATTAAAATCTGAAGTTGAAACTTGAGAAAAATTTTTGATTTTTTTTTCCAAAAATATAAAATTTTTCCACTTTTAAATTAAATTTTCCAAATTTTTAGTTTTTCAGGTCAGAGTCTTTTGGATCATAAATTTGCTTTTTTTTTTGTTCCTCCGCTTTTGAGGTTTCAACTTTCAACATGATCAGTACAGCAATTTAAAAAATACAGTCTTAAGGAAGACATTGGGTTTAAGCTTAGGCTGTGTTAAAATGTATGCATTAGAAGTTGTTAGCAATGTTATACATTTCACACTTCTTAGAAATTACTTTTTACATAGCGAAATATTAAAGAAATATATATATTTTCTATAAACTTTTTTTTTTTTTTTTTTGTTACAAATTTAAAAATAGCAAACAGTAATAAAAATGTTAAATTACAAAAGAATAAAATGTATATTACAGTAAATATAATATATAATAATATATTCTTATCACAATTTGATATGAATAATAGCATTTTATAAAAGCAAAACTCCCTAACAATAAATTAAAAATATATGTATATGAATAACGGGAATTTACCCTTTTTTATAATAAAGTAAAGTCAAAATTAAAATTCTTCAAAGAACAGATTTTAATATAAAAAAATTACTTATTCTAAATAAAATAGCACAGTATTATAAAAAAATTGCCTCAATAATTCCAACGCAAAATGAAAGCGTACCAGTCGTGTAGGACTTCGGTTTTATGGCCTCTTGAAGTTCGAATTTTGGAGCCCTTTTTTAATATGATTGAAAATAAAAAAAAAAATTTAATTATTTAATCCAAATGTTATAATATGTTGTACTAGCATTATTATAATAGATTTTTGCTGGATACCACATCCTTCTTACGCCCACTTTTGTCATATTATTGTTTGATTTATTTAACTTAACCTTATGTTTAAACCGCTTCCCCAATTAAAATTAACTTGTCACATATGTATATGCTTGGAGGAAGTACTGGCTTGATGCCAGGACACTTTTTTTGTAAAAGAAAAGTGGCCGAAACTGTATGGGCACCCATACAGGTAAAATCAAGAAAGCAGCAAAATTGATTTTTACTAAAAGTGGGCTAAGAACTAGACATGGCATTCAACTGATATTTTAGCCAATAGTATTCTTCACAAAATACTTGATATATATGCAAAAATTCATTTGATCTTTCAAAAAAAGGAATTGCTTACAAAAAGTGGGCGTGGTATTTTTATTAATATAATAATATATATTTACTTTCGGAGCATGCACATATAAGCAAACTATCAATTAAATCGGTTGAATAATGTGACTACTCATTAAATAAAAAGGGAAGGTATTTAATAAAAATCTTACACAATATATAAGAGAAGCTTTGCATTCTATAAAATAATAAGTACTCGTAAATACATTTACAAAATCCTTAGAAGGTTTTATTAATCTGATGGTATAATTTCATTTCGCATTGGAATCATTGAGGAAATAAGATTTTGGGCTTTAAACAAAAACTTTAAAATTTTTAAATGTGTGACAAACACAATATTAAACTAATGTATATTCTTAGTACACATGTAGAGTAATAAGCATAAAAAAAAACATTTTATTTGATAACAGTTAAATAAATTGTTATATTTAGATATTACAAGATAAAGATTTTAAAGATAATTGTCATAATTTAATAATAAATAAATTTATGAAAATAAATTTAAAACTTTGGAAAGAAACAATGAATAATATATTTTTTATTTTTCCACACTAATCCCTTAATGAACTGAACTTAATATATAAATAGAAAAAAAAAAAACAAAACATTTTTTTAAGTCATCATATTAAAAAAGAAAAAATATTCTAAACAGTTTTTTGGTAAAAAAAATAAAAAAATATACAAAGTATTTTATTACTATATTTAGTATACCTTGAAAGGTAATTGAGTAAAATATACAAAGTATTTTATTGCTATATTTAGTATACCTTGAAAGGTAATTGAGTAATATGTACGTAAGTATTTTTTCAACAATAATAAAATAACTGGCCAAAAAAATTAAGTAAAAATATAATTGTAACAAATATTAATATTTTTTCTTTTTGGTTTTGAAATTTCGTAAATCGAAAAACATCTACAAAAAACACTAAGCAAAATAAAAAACAAGTAAGAAAGATAAAGTCTTAACCGTCCCGACCACAAGATACCCTACAACATTGTGTTATGTGTACCAAAATTCAGGGAGGTATATTATATTAGACCCGTGGCCAAATGTGGACCGTAATTAAGTGTAAAATAAAGCATACTAAAACAAACTATTACATTGCTATTAATATTTATATGAATTTATGCACTTTAGGGTGATTCCCGGAAGTGGGATTTATATGGGAACTATGTTTAATTATGGACCGATCCTCATAAGACTTGGCACTGTACCCAATTTCTGTAGGCTTCGTCCTTGTGCCAAAGTAATCTTTAAGATATACTTTTTTCACAAGGTTTACATGGACAGCCGCTAGCCAGCCAGACGGACATTGTTAAATCGATTCAGAAAGTGATTCTGAGTCGATTGGTATACTTAAAGGTTGGTCTACGACCAATATTTTTGTGTGTTACAAACATCAGCACAAACTCATAATACTCAAACCACCTATGATGGTGTAGGGTATAAATATTGTTAATAAATCAGGCTAACTAATACCAGCAATCAGCACATACATATTTCCATTCATTCATTCATTCATTCATTCAATATTATAATGATTGGGCAAATTGCATTAATAACACATAGACAAAAACGTACTGGTACGTATGTTTATAAACGTTTAATATTAATACAGGCATATTGTGTATGGAAAAAAGTAATTTGCGATGAATATTAATCATCACAATGATATTGAAATAAAATTCTTTTAAAATTCTGGTCAAATTAAGAATTACCGATACAAATTTTAAATTTTAGTTAATATTCGATGCAAATTTTTGTCTTTACAATGACATGATTACGAGCGCCCTATCAAGGATATTGGGACTAAGGCATAACGGAATAAAGATTCGAATACAACTTTTGTTTGCTCAGATTCAAAATCGTAAAAAAATCACATCACAGTTCGTATGAAGAACTTTGATGTTATATTACTTAAAGTAATTTTTGAACACAATTTCAGAATTAAATTTAATTTTTTTTTATTTGAGTTTACTTTGAAAGTGGCCTAAGTCCCTTCATCAAAAAAATCGAGTTAGTCATAAAAATAATTGAATTTTCACTTAATAGTTTTATCCTTATTTATATTTTCTTCTTTATTCATTAAAAAATCTTAACAAATTTTAATATGAAAAAATAAATAAATAAATAAGAATCAAACCATTACATAAAAGTTGAAATATTTTTAAATATAGCTTTGTGGACTATTTCAAAATAAACGGCTCATTTGACCAATTACGTTTTCCACCAACCAATACAAGAAGTACGTAAACCCGTGTTATACTAGTAATATTATTGTCTTCCAGTCATATTTGAATTTATTTTTGATGAAGTGTAAGTTAAATTTTGTTTATTAAAAAAAGAAGAGAAAAACAGAAATAGAAAAACAACTTAAAACAATAATAGTGGATAAATGACTTTAATGTACAAGACAACTGATTAAGACAACATAAAACTGTTTTTCTTTTTTAAGTAGTATTACAATATTTTTTTGTTATTGCTAATATTATTTTAGTTGTGTAAGCTTCTTTTAATAAAATTTAAGTTAAATTTTTGGATTTTTCTTTCAAAGCAACACAAACAAAGATACGTTTTCAAACGTGAGCATTTCTTTAAAAATTCAAAATGCATTTCCGAAGTAGATAATTTGTGCATTTCAAATCAAAGAATTTATTTGTATTGACTCATATTTTTCAGATTAAAGCATGTGAGTCGAATAAATAGCCGATTTAAATATTTATAGAATTATTTTCAGCTTAAAATGTTTTAAGAAGAACAAAAATAATTTGTTTTGTTTTTTTTAATTAATCATTCAATGTTTTTAGTTTATGTTTATTATATTTTTTAACATAAACTTCTAAATATTTAATTTATCACAAATGACTCATGGTCACAAAATTCTTCGCGGAAATCTAGAGTTAATGAACAAATAAACAAATGTTCTTGAATTGCTGCTTTATAGATATAAACAAAAAAGAGGATTTTTTTCTATTAGACGAATTTAATAGATCCTACTGATGAGATGCATATACGACTTTTTTAGTAGATATACATATTTCTTTTTTTATACGTTTTATTTACATATTGAATCTACCTTATTTTAGGCCTCACTAAACTAAAAATTAAACACTCTTTAATCACCTACGATATCATAGGACAATTCGTGGTCCTCCTAATAATGGATTCGAAGGTCGGCTCTATAAAGCCTTGTGTTTTCTTGGACTAGACAAAAAGTGTTGCGTGTGGGTTTGGGGTTAGTTTGTAGTTTCAGAATGTATTTGTCACTGAGTTTCTAAACTCGTATTTCACCAATGGCATTTCTAATTTTCTATGGATTTCATTCATTTCATTTCCTATGTACCATGGTGCACCCGTCATGATTCTAAGAATTTTTGATTGGGCCCTCTGTATAATATCGATACTCGTATTACTGGATGTCATATGGTTTAAAACGGTTTTAAACAGGATGTATTTATTGTAAAGACTTAGTGCTGATTGAATGTTAATTAAACAGGCTAGAAACTTTTAACTTCATATGAAGTCTCTTGGTTTCTATATGACGAACACTTATATATATATATATATATATATATATATATATATATATATATATATTTAATTATTTATTTCATGTAGTGTCAGGTGTCTCTCCCAATACAAATTCATTTGTTTGGGGATTGGGTTAAAGATTGTCCTTAAATCGTACACCAATTGTACCACTATCCGCAACCTGTGTCGTGTTTATGTCGTTTCGGCAGCATTCAGCTATGCTACTCACAGGCAAATAATAAAACGGACACCAAGATATATGATCTGCAATTGGGCGGAATATACATATGTGCCATGTTTAACTTTAATAGTTTTAGTAGTTTAGACATAAGGTCAAGTCAAATAAAGTAAACAAAATTATGACGAAAATGGTCGTAAAAATGGTGTGGCAAACAGCAAAACTTTAGAATAATAAAAATAAATAATATAAAATAACAAAGACACATAATTACATTTGGTTTAAATAATTTTAATTATTTTGTTCCAATTATATTGGAAAAAGGCTCCGAAAAATTCGAACTTCCAGAGTCCATAAAACCGAAATTCCAATTAACCCCGAAAAAACCCTTTTAGAGATTTGTTAGGCTACTATTACACTCTTATAATTGTTTCAATCTTACAATTGGAAATATGCTTATTATGATTTTTAACAGTTTGACTATTTGAATGTTCCATGGCTAAAGTAATATGAAGTAATGTTATTAACGCGTTTGTTTATATCTTTCTCATTCTGAAAATATGGATTTGTGTGGATGTGACTACTTTTGTATTTTCTATATTTTAACCAATTTGTAGGATAGTTTGGTATATTAAGTCCTTTCATAATATGTTACAATTATAGGAAAATGGTCGGAAGTTAAATCATATGAAATTTCTGTAGTTATTGAATTTCAGTTTATATTTTTAGATATAGTAAAATATATGAGATCAGGAATTTTTCTAAGATCAGCCGGCTAGTACGCCTTATATGGAATCACACCCAATTTGTAGTACTCTTAAATTGCTCAGTTCCTCACCAAGCGCACCAATTTTAAGTCCAGATTATAAACTACTCCTTTATAACTCAATTTTAAAACCAATATGGGGTTATGGGATTCAGTTATGGGGTATGACCTCAGCATCAAATATTGAAAAAATACAAAGACGCCAAAAACAAAATATTACGAATTATAACGGCAGCGCCCTGGTATATAAGAAATAGTAACATACATAAGGATCTAAATATTCCTTTGGCGAAACCTGTAATAAAAGAACACACAGAATCATATTTGAAAAATTGAAAATACACCCTAACCCACTAGTACGAAACATATTAAGAATTAATGGATACATCCGATTGAGAAGAAAGAACACATCAGACCTGAGCCGAAACTAAATAATATGAATTGAAAAAATTTATTTTGTCCGACAGTGGTTGGATGAAATAAGTATGAAGATTTAGATTTAAAATTTGATTACTTATTATTAGTTCATTCTCATTTTGTGAAGTTTCAATAAATAAAAAAAATAAATAAATAAAAATAAACATATTTTTTGTAGTACTTTTGAATTGTTCAGTTAAACACCAAGCGCAACAATCATTGTCCAAAGCTTTCTTTCGGATTAACGGATTTTTTTTTTTTTTTTTTTTTTGGAGATTATTTTATTCCGATTAATGATTCCGAAAAATTTAAATTTCAATTACCCTTTCATGAGTTCGGTGGAAAAATATGAACCGGAGTTACAATAAACATCGATTTTTCGAGTTTTTTTTATGAACCGATTTTGCACATATTTCTGACAAATTTGGTCGGCCCAAGCCTTATCGTGCTTCAAATAGGAACAGACAGATGTACGGACTTAAATTGACGCGTTTTTCAATCGGACCATTTGTGCAGTTTTAAATTTAAATTTGTGCAGTTTTAAATTTAAATGACAATTCAATGTGTTTTTAGGTTTCAACGAAACCAAAATGGATAAAACACCACGAATGCTGACGAAGTGTGTAGCGGCACAGAAAATACGTATTCCATTCTGCTGGTGTCTAATTATAGTCCACAAACTCTGCTTTGGTACTGCCAAACAGTGACAACAAGACAATTTATGATTGCAAACTTGTTTATGGTCCTTCGAACCAGATGTGACTACTATAACATAAACAAGTTTGCAAACGTAAATTGCCTTGTTGTCTTTGTTTGACAGTTCCAAAGCAGAGTTTGCGGACTATAATTAGACATCAGTAGAATGGAATACGTATTTTCTGTGCCGCTACACACTTCGTCAGCATTCGTGGTGTTTTATCCATTTTGGTTTTGTTGAAACCTAAACACATTGAATTGTCATTTAAATTTAAAACTGCACAAATTTAAAGTTAAAACTGCACAAATGGTCCGATTGAAAAAATGGTCCGAACAAAAAAAGCAAATATTAAGAATTTATAAAGTCATTCAGATAATTTTCTAAATCTAAAAATGAAATATTTTGATAAATTACACATTTTATGTGTAAAATACGTTATATAAAACGTAAAACATAAAAATTTCATATTGAAATAAAACAGAAACAGCAATTTTGAGAATGCTTTTTTAACCACTTTTGGAGCAAAAGTTTTTAAATGATTCATTTAAATTTTAGTCTATAATACTTTCAGTTTTAAATAAAATAAATAATATCATTTTAAACAATCACTTAGTAAAATTAAACATTTTGTTTTTGTTTTTTCCAGGTTTAATACCGATTCGACCAGTTTTTTTGTAGCAATCCAGTAGTCGCAAAGTAAGTATCTTTTAGAACATCTTAAATAAAAAAAAATAATAATCATAAATATTTAAGATATTAAGATAACTTTATTTAAAAATATCCGGATATCATTGTTTAACAAAATTATTCCTTAAATTATTATTTCCTTAAAAATAAAATAATTAAAAATTATATACAGACAATTTTTTAAGAAAAATTTAAAACACAATTTTGGAATACGTTTAATATTTTGTTAAATGGCTTTAAATTATGAAAAATTATCCAGTTCCTAAAAAATATGGAATATAATATTGAAAAATCAAAAGTTCTTTTGGCTTACTAAGACTATCTGCAACAGTAAATTTGAATTTGCAACAGCAAATTTGATTCGATAATTGTAGAACTATTCATTCAAAATTGTTAAACTAAATCTATGATTAGTTTATAAATAATTCTTTAAAAAAATATTATTACACACAAATTATTTTTTATTTAAATTCTTTATTCAATCTGATAATTTAAATTTACTTTTTATTACGATAAGTCCTATAATTATAAACTCGTCCATTTAGAGGCGTTTGATATTAATTTGGATAAATTGGATAATGCATGGGATAGTATAAGGGATATGGAATATAACCGTAAGGAACTTTAGGATAACAATTATTTTGGTGTGGAAGAGAGTTTCTTCTTAGATCTGTAGTAGGAAATATTGGTGAAAAATGTTATTGTTGTTGTACTACTAGTAGTAGCAGGAGTTGTGGTTGTTTCGAACAATTGTGTTATAGTAGTAGTAGGAGGATTTGTAGCAGTAGTGGTAATTGCAGGTGTTGTGATTTTTAATTTAGTTATTAAACCGTTTTTATTTTTATTATGTTGAATATTAGTGACAATATTATCCATTTCTTCCTTATTCAACAATACTGCCCCAAATGCTTGGCTAAGGCTTAAAAATGTGAAAAATATATAATAAATATGTAACAAAAATTGCAAAAATAAAATCTTTTAAGTTAGTTTACCCAAAAATATAAAACTGTATTTATAAAATTTCATCTTGGTAATATAACTTTTAAATTATCACTGAAAAATTTACAAATTTCGACCAAACTTACAGGCAATTTTCTAAATATGCGTTATGATCCAATAATTAGCTAACTATAATATTACAAATATGTAAATTAAAGTTAAATTTCATAGTTTTTCACTCGATGTCTTCGTATTATCTGAATGCGCTTTCCATATTTGAAAGTTTTTATTAGATTTTTTATAGCTTTAATTTTATAGGATGATGATTTTACCTCATTAACGAAACATAATCTAAAAAGTCCCAATTTGTCCCTTAATTCTGAAATCGTTTAAAAATATTTTTTAGTTTTTTTTTACATGATAAAATATTTAAACATAACTTAAATAAAAGTTTTACTATTGATTCTACAAAAAAAAATACAAGTTTATTAAAGTCGTTCCATTAAAGTTAAAAAAGCTGATAAAAATAAAGTAAACAATATAAATAAGTATTCAAAAGTGTAAAATCTAAAAAAAACTGTAAATCTATTAAATATACTATGTAAAATATGGGAGAAAACCAAAATTTTCGAACACACGACGAACCTCACCATCTTGTTACGTTAATGCAAAATTTGAAGTTCTTCAAAATTTTCAAATTTGTTGTAGTTTAGTTTTTATCGCAGTTCAAAGTTCACTTTTTTCAGAAATTTTTTCAAAATACATGAAATTGAAATCCATATACTCGTATCTTCGGATTTTTGTGTCCAATTTAAATAAAATTTAGCTCAAACTGATACTTAATAAATTTAGTTTTTAATTAGTTTTGCAAAAAAAACATTAAAAAAAAAAGATAATGAAATTCGTCTTTGTATGAAGTATATTTTAAAATTTTTTAAAGTTACCTTGATAAAATTTACTTCGAATTGATTAAGAAATTTTTAAAAAAGTCAGTTTTTCGCGAGGCACATTCATAGTTTCCAATGGAATACCGTGGTTTACTGCGTGAACTTAGTATTTTGTTTTTTTACATAATAAAATATTTATAATAGGATACGGATGGTGAAGTACAATGCCTTATATTTTACTTAACAAATGTTTGTAGAATATACAAAGGCATTACCGCTCTTGCTACATATATTATGATAATCTAAAGGAGGATGAACGAAAAATTAAAATTTTTGGAAAAGCAGCATTTTTTTTTAAATTTATGGTTCATGAAAATTATAATCAGCGTTGCCGTTGGTAAATTTATTTTAATGTTCGGAAGTTTGATTGGGTTGTTCCAAATATTCTGATTTTTTGGTAGAATAATGACTTTGTGCAAGTTATTAAAAACTCCTTCCAAAAAAATTAAAAATAATTGTTTTTTTTGTTTTTTTTTTTTTGCAGGAAACAAGGTTAATAATTTATAATAAAATTGCAATTTCATAATTTTTAAAATATTTTCAATATATATTCAATATTTTCTATATATATATATATATACTATTTTTAAGAGAACAACGTGAAAAGCGTTGAATAGAAATCATAAAAGGAACATCCTACTAACAGCAACTCCGTTTTAAAACCATTAATTCATTACTTATTTTCAATGACAACACAATGTTAAAATCATAACCTTTTCAATTGTTTTCCAGTTACTATTATTACTTTTTTTTTCTGGGACCTTATTCATTACTATTATTCAGAATAGAAAAAATTACTATTAGG
This sequence comes from Protocalliphora azurea, assembly GCA_932274085.1. Taxonomy (NCBI): domain Eukaryota; kingdom Metazoa; phylum Arthropoda; class Insecta; order Diptera; family Calliphoridae; genus Protocalliphora; species Protocalliphora azurea. The sequence continues at coordinate 74,311,196 of OW026522.1, read as the reverse complement.
AGTTCATGAAATAGTGCTAGACCTTTATAAAAATATTTTTTAAACTTTTGGTACTTCATCTAATTTTTTACAGCATAAATATTTAAATAAAAATAGTTTACCGAAAGTGTTAAAAACTGAAGTAATCTTTTTTAACTTTTTCAAAAGGTATTTTCGAAGTGGTGAAAAAGTAAATTTTATAAAAAGTATATACATTAATATTTTGCAAGGAATTATATCACCACAATCTACTTTCAAATAATTTTTTACAAAAAAGTTTATTTTAAAAGTTGGTACTAAAAAAGGCATCGTATGTAGTTTCTCTGGCTTTAGCAAAACAATATCAACAATTTATTGATGATTTATATATATTGATGATTTATATATATATATATTTATATTATTGATGATTTATATATATATATATATTGATGATTTATATAGTATTAAAGTTAATTTTCGTTATATTCAATTAAAATTACCATAAAAGACCTTTCAGCCCATCTAAAATATCCCAATAGTCTTATTAAATTTGTATTTTTAAATTCCAAATTATTATATCTATTTTTGTATTTTCAATCATCTAAATGAATATTTTTTATAGCCAGGAAAATAATAATTTCTAGTTTAAAATAAAGTCATCAATAACAAAAATTAAGGTTAACACACATACATATTTCGTTGTTTGATCGTTTACTTTCAACAAAGATTTTTCGCAGTGTAAAAATTAGCGTTCAATTTCGTTTTTTGCTGCTTCACACACTCAAGCACAAATGTAAAGTTATGTGTGTGCCCCTCACACAACACAAGTTCACCAATAATATTTTTATGAAGGAAGTACATATATAAACATAGCTTTGAAAGAAAAACTTCAAAAGCAGTGAATAATAATCATAAAAAACATCCTACCAATAACAACCATAAACAACAATCTTTAGCACTTTTTCAGCACTAGGTAATTTCTTTCAAATGACAACACTATTTCAACATTATTAAATTCTCAGATATTTTTCAGTTCAGTTTTTTACTGAATAGCATTTTATGTATATAGGCTGGTAAACAAACTCTTTGAAATTCCTTAACACTTTTTTCTGAACCACCCTTTAACTTTTCCATTCAATTAATGATAAAAAAATAGATATCGATTTTAAATCATTAAAACTCTTTGAGATGAATAAGAAACTCACCATTTTAAGAGCGCGAGGAAGAAATACTTAAGGTAAAAAATTCTCTTTGAAAATTTTAATCATTTCCGGCGATGGAAAATGAAAATATTTTTGGGTATGAAAATTAATTTCAAATAGTACTTTTTTCATCCTCAGAATGCTAAAAAGCCCAAAGAGTGTAATTTGCATCAATTGATATACAGTGCATAAAAACTTGTAGTTTTTAGTAGCAATTGCATATATAAGAGTTTACAATTTTATAAATTAAACCTAAACATTGTATAATTTTCCCTATAACCTTATTTGATTTGTCCTAGTTACGTGTCTAATCTTTTGGGAACTCGATATTTAAGCCCCAACATTTAGTCAAAGTAGTGTTCTGAATACCAATTTTAATGTATAAACCAAAGGTGTTAAAAAAAACATAGATTTATATTCGAAAATTATTTATCTCCAAAATATATTTTCATTTAAAAATTATATTTTTTTTTTTACTTTTTTTATTCGAATTATGGAATATCCATGTAATCGTTTGACAGTATCAAATGGTATGAGAGAGTACTTCGGTAATTTTGAATTGTAAATAGTATCAAAAAGGTACCATAGTATCAACTTTTCCATCCCTGATTATTTCATACGAGGAGTACACATGCAAAAACACTAATAAATTGTGAAGAAGTTGTTGTTATTGTTGTCGTAAAAGTACTTATAAAAACATTAACAACAACATTGGTATAAATAAATTATTTAGCACATTGATAACGAAGAAATACAACAAATAAATTTAACTATGATGCAAGTAAGTATGTTTGTGTCATAAAAACAAATAATAAAAGAACCTGATAATGGCATGAATATAAAATAAAAATTCATTCTAAAAAATATACTCTATATTTAAATACAAATCACATTTGTAAAATACCAAAATAGTTCTAAGCGAAACGTCATATTAAATATAACGTCATATTTCGAATCACCGTTTTCGGGAACAGTGGTGCAAAAAACTATTTAATTGTGAACTTGATATTTAAAATGAAATGAGAAATAATTAGTTGAAGATTTAATTAAATCTTCAACTAATTATTTCTTTTTTTATTGTTATTATTTTTTTTTTTTTTAAATGCATACTTCTCTCCTGTTAATAATTTATGACTGAAAACCCTCAACACATAAATAGCAATAAAAAATTCTCCTCTTCTCGGGAATCTATTGAATACAAACAAACAATATTGTTGATGATGATAAGATATTGAGCAAAATAATAAAAACACCATTTAATAAAAGTACTTGCTTGGTATACTTGTAGTTAGTTAGTACAATTATTATTAAGGTACTAATAATAAGAGTTAGTTGTGTGCGTATTAACTTCTTTTAAACAATTAGTATATATCAAAAAAAGTGATTGTGTGTATTATCTAATCGGTCTTTCCAGTTATAGCGCCAATGAAAGAACAAATTGCCAAGATAACTTTAGCAAAAACTTATTAACAAAAAATCGTTTATATATTCGGTTTAATAAAATAGTTCGATCCGTTCATACGTTTAGTGTCTATAAACGTGCGGATTTAAAATATTTAAACGCGCACCTAATCAATTATTACGGCTTAAAGAGTCTAAATATTTTAAAAATCAAAACAAAATAAGGATTCAGAATGCCAAGGTGATGTTTGAATTAAATAAAAAAGAATAAATAAATAAAATATTAAAAAAAACAAGAAAAATACTAATAATGTCATTAACATAAAAATATGTATATATTTTCCATTCTTAATAAACTTTATTGTGTCTAAATGTGCTAACTATAGAAATAAAAGTAGAATATTTTTAAGCGTATTATTTTATTTTATTTTATTTTATCTTACTTTTTTCTTAAAACCTTTTGAATGATTTTATGCAATTTTCTATTAATATTTATTTTCACAAATTATGTAATCCTTAAATATGTGAACTTTCCATTGAATTTATTAAAAAGTTATCATAATTTAAAAAATAGATAACACCTTTGATTGCTGACATAAATCAAATTATTAAGTTTTATTTTAATAAAAACTTTCAGCTGAATGATAAGATTAGCATTTTGGGAATTTCTAATCAAAATTCAATGTAAATAGATAGAATATTTAATTTAATTTAATTATTGATACTTGCGAATGACCATATGATAGATTTCCTTTACCTTCAAATGGTATATGACCTTTGGAGTTATCAAATAATATGATTATTATTATTATTTTTAATATTATGTAAACAACTTATTAAAGAGCTCAAAATAGTCCATTAATTACAAATATCATTTTTAATGTGAATTTTCAAGGCAATGAATAAATTCACGACAATGAAATAAATATTTCGTACGTTCCGACCAAAACGATCTATGTGTTTCTATTTGAAAAATACTGTTGCGATCTGAAGGTCTGCTGAGTATACTGAATATATAAAGCTTATAATATAAGCAATACAATACATACCAACACAGATATTTCCAATATATAAGTAGTAATGCAAAAATACGCTGTAGTTTCAGTATTTTTTTTTTTTTTTTTTTTTTTTTTTTTGCATTACAAAGTTCAATTAAAACTTGTCAAACCCAATCAGAATTTGAAATCATTCTGTGTAACCGAAAATCTGCTTCTCGAAGGAAAAATTTCTCTTTTTATGTATTTTAATTTAAATATTTGATTTGTAACGCAATCGAAGAATGAAGGTAATTTACATAATATTTCCCTAACATATTTATTAAAATTGAAGCAATGAAGGTTCTTTTGCTTCAGTTGTATATATGTATTTTGATTTGTTTATCTTAGCCCAATTTCATTTAACTTTTCGATTAACAACAAATTCTGTTTCTTCGCAAAATTTAAAGACAAGAAAAACATGTGTCCCATTATCTTGTGACCTTGGTTCTTAATTAAGTAGAGCAGAGATAAATTTTTCATTAATTTTAAAGTTTTGACGCACCTAAATGTTTGTAGCTATTCTCGCGAAAAAATTTGTTCTCATTTAATGTATTTTATGATTCTAGAATCACTTTCAGAATTAATCAAAATTTTAGTATAATATATCAATATGATGGCTTATTAAAAATTTATTTGCCTCCATTTAAATTGTAAAAATCTGTATCTGAGATACAGATTTCAGTTTTGCTTAAACATAAACATTCAAAACATTTTTGATTTAAAGATTAACTAGGTACACAAGTAAACTTTTTAATTTTTTTGTCGAATATGTTTTTTGTGGGCTATGGTGAACAATAATCTGCTTTAAGTTGTTTTTTTTTTTAGGTCTTGAAATTTTTTATGGGCATGTCTGAAAGTTTCCCCTTTTTAGGCGGTCACATTAGTATAACTTACGAAAGGTTTGTCCAATTTATAAAGTGATGCGGACTAAGATTATAATTTAACATTTTTTTATCCGCAAAATGATTTCGAAGTTTTTGGGTTATTAGCGGCTAAGACAATACGTTTTTCATGCAAAAACATTACACTACCTACCCAGGGTTGGGGAATGCCATTTACATTTTGAATTAAATCATTCACTGTACATGTAATTGTAATTGCATTTTTTCAATTACAATTAAATAATTGTAATTGAACATGTAATTACAAATAATAGTACTTCATTACATTTAAAATCTTTTAAAGGTAATAATATCGAAATGTTATTAAAAATTCAATATAAGATTTGAAGTAATTTTACATATTTTTAACGTCATACAATCGTACTTATTCATTGGGAATATAATTTTTAAATGAAATTTATAATTGCAATTGTATATATAATATATTACAAAATTTAATCATTACCCCACAAGCCTGCCACTACCGATGACATCATTACTCCCCAAATCATAAAACTCCCTAAACCATGTATAACCGTAAGTACCGTATTTTCAGATCTAACGAATGTGTTTTGTTTTTCCCCAAACTTTGGACCGACTATTATTTTTGAAAATATTATACTTACTTTCATCTATGAATAAGGCTCTTTTTCAAAAATCCATCTCTTTATACACTTGATCTTTTGCAAATTTCAAACAAAGTTTATAATTTTCTTTAGAAATAAATCAGATATGTGATGAAAACTGATCGTTTTCAAATCGAAAGGTTGTGACGAATTTCGATCGATTTCAATAATAATTTTTGCAACAATACAAAAATTATTTCTTTTAGAATATACAGCCCATATGAAAAATAAACAAATAATTTGAGAGAAATATAAAAAATTATGTAATAACATCTAATAGAAAATGATTTAAATCCAATTTTTATTAAAATAAAAACGACAAAATACTACTATTCTGCTTTTAAATCCGTTAGCAGGCGCGGCTCTTTGTGTTGTTTTTGTGTGGAAATTTTCGCCTGAGCATTGTGCGATCTGAACGGCAAAATTTTGCGCCATTGAGTATGTGTTTAAAAATTTCTGGTCTAGAAAGTACTCTTCGTCTGTCAATTCTTGGCTTACTTTCTGTTGAATTTATGTTTTTATAGTTCCTTTCTACAACTATTTTTTTAAATTCTCCCATAAGGTTTATTACAAGATTTGACTCAAAATGGAATTTATTGTCTATTTACCATTTTTAGGCCAATGACTTAAAAAAAAAAAAAAAAAAAAAAATGCCCTAAACATCGACATAACAAATTTGCTCATTTTTATTATGTCCAACATCTTCATGAACATAACATTATAAACTGTATGTAGATTTAGGTCCTTTAATGTAGTACAGTATGCATAATTTTCCTTTCACATTTTAGTAGAATTTAAGATAGTATAAAAATAGTTATAAATGGTTCATATACATACATGTTTTTGAAATTTTTTGTTATTCAAACTCAAGTCGGTCAACTTTAGTCCACTATAGTTTGAAAGGAAACAATATTCTGAAAGCTTAATTCCTCCTTTACTAAAGTAAAAGATACAAATAAATTACCATTTATTTTGCGATAGGCCCCACTGTGTACAGTTTTATTAACTAAACATAATCATAATCTTAATTTTAATAAAATTTCATATATGGTGGGTCGTTCTCAGGTTGTAATGTCGTAAGGGTGTAGTGAAGCAATACTGAAAAAGAAATTTTGATGATTTTCAAAACTAGTAACAATTAGAAATTAAAAAAAAAAAATCTCAAAAATTAATTTAAAATGAATTGAAAAAATAAGAAAACAGAAAATAGTAAAATAAATTTTAGTGTCATTAAAAAATAAATTGTTCGTTTAATTTCCCTTATAGAATTTCTTTTATCTAAGGATATGTATGATTACAGTTAGTGAAATAGATAATATTTACGGTTTTTAGCTTTGTAGAATATCATCAGTAATTAAGTTTCTTTATCAGCTTCTATTTATATACCCTACCCTACACAATAAAAAATTCCGGGAGATATAGTGTTTATGCTGATGTTTATAAGAATTACCTTTAAATATACCAATCGGCTAGAATCATCAGCTAACTGAATCGATTCAACTTTGTCCGCTTGCATGTATGTCCGTCCATGTAAATGCATTTTGGTACAAAGACCTTGCATAATCCAAGGACGAAGCCTATTGTTTGAAACCAGTACATTATTTCCACAAATGTCCTTCGAGAATAGGTTTAAAAAAAGTAGGTATAAATTTCTCAAATGTGACAGAATTCAGAACAAATATAGTATTTAATAACCTATATAAACACCAAATTATTTTTTTTAAGATTGGTCTATAATTACCTATGAACTTAAATGTGCATAAATTCCGCAAAAATATCAATTTGTAGACAAATGTAGATGAATTGTGTAAATCTTATTTAAATATAAATCAATGTACCAAATATCAAAAGTATCAATGCATAATTGACCACGGCTCCTATAAATAGGCCATTCGGAAATCACTTAAAGGTGCATAAATTTGTATCACAACACAATTTGATACACGTAAGTTTTATAAAAGCGTTAATCATAAATCCAAAATGTGGAAGACTTCATCAAAATTGATCACAGGTACCAAAAAAAAAAAAAACGCTGAAAAAATTAAACATATTTTCTAGTTAATATTTTTCGTTATTCAATAGAAATTTGTAAATAGAACTTTTATACTAGTTTTGCTCGTACAAACTATTCAAGTGAAAAACATTTTTCTTTTTATTATTTTGATGTGCACAGAAACGGTTTTCTAGCAAAAAACTTTCAAAAATAGTAAAGCTGGTAAAAATATCATGCTAACGAACAGACCTATTAATGTATAATACATGTCCCTAAGTTATTTTAATAGACAAACGTATATCGTTATTTCAAATCACCCTCCTATAAGAATACAAAAAATTCTTATATATACACTTGATACCTTTCGCCATGGGTATAAAACCAAAACAGAAAAAAATATTTCATCAATTATCGACTATTACTATTATTACTAAAGATACTTCCTAACTTGGTTCCTATTCCCATTAAGGATAAAAATATATATAATTCAGTCGAAACCAAATTGAAACCCTTTTAATCAAACAAAAAGAAACAATCATGAAATAAAATATTAGTACTTGAAAACTAGTAGCATAAATAATTTGATCATTTTTAATTTATAAAATTTAACTGTATTAAATTTATTATGTCTACAAAACAAAAACCACTAAGGAAATTAATCCAATAAATACATTAAAATTAAGTTTAATTACAAAATAAAATTATTAAATTAATAATCAAATTGTTTTTTTTATAGACCTTCAAAACTAGCCATGGAACGTGGTCTTCATGATCGCGATCGTGTGGGTGTACAAGATTTTGTATTACTCGAAGACTATGAGAGCGAAGAAGCCTTCATTGATAATTTGCGTAAAAGATTTCAAGAAAATTATATATATGTAAGAAATCAAATACATTTAATTAAATAAATTGTAATAGATTATATTAAATATTTTTGTGTAATATTATTTCAGACATATATTGGTCAGGTTTTGATATCGGTGAATCCTTATATGCAATTGCCCATCTATTCAGAGGCTCATATTAAAGAATATAGAAATAAGCATTTTTATGAAATTCCACCTCATATGTAAGTATTATAAAAAGATTTTATTTAATTTGATATACATATGCAGTACAAATGTATAATATTTTTACATTCTTACCTTTTAAAAACTATGATTTATTTCCTTTTAAATAAACCGGTACTTTGATTGCAAATAAAAGCAGTTCAGTAGTTTAAAAGTTGTAACGACTCTTTATTTTATTTAAAATGTATAACAACAACAGTTTAAATAGTCACTTGTGTTCTAATATACACTCATACTTAAATTACACACTTTAATAATGTACAAGAATATACAGCCAAGGCAGTTAATTTGTCTTTACTTAAGGATGTTTCCAATTAGACTAACTTAATGGTGTTCTCACGGCCAATTTATATACACCGCACTACCATCTAGATGTTTCTCGAAAGCTCTTTTTCTACAATGTTCTCAACGGACAAACTACTATATTCGAATTCTAGAGCTTTCGATGTTAATGTTAGTAACTTAAACATTTAGTGTTGACATACCTAAAAACAATGGTGGAAACTTTTCATTCAATGTCGTATGTTTACAGCCATGGTAATAATTTCTATATATATGTTAACTGCTGTTAACATAAACAGAAAGGTCGAGAAGCATTATTTAATTTTAAACCAGACGTTAAAACCGTTATATTTGAATTCAAGTACAATTTCGTAACAATATATATTTTGAAATATCCTACGCCAAGAATACACTGCCTGCCATTTGAACAAGGAATCACATTTTTTTAACTTTAATTAAGTATATCTTCTAAACTAAAGTTCAGAAAAAAATATTTTTTTTGCGCAACAAAATTTCAAAGTGTTGGCATTAGTTTCCTGAAGAAATAAAAAATATACATTTATTTAAAGACATGTATTTCTGTGGTACTATTTCGTGTGTCACTTGAATAAGGAATTTTTTTAATATTAATCAGGAAGGCTATGATTTGAATTTCTTTCAATATAAACGGCTTGAAAATTTTTAATTTGATAGTTTTTATTCAAAATGGGACTTGGTAAGGCTCTTAATAACTCTGAAAAAGAAAAAAATTTTGATTTTGAAATCTCAGGGTAAGAATCCGGTCCAAATAGCCAAAAACATTAATAGAGGAAAGACAGTTGTGTACAATTATTTAAATAACGTGGAAAGATATGGAAAATAATGAAAGGGCGAAAGAAAATGGCAACAAATTGAAAAGAAAGACCAAAAATTCTTAGAATTGCATCAAATTCTGCCATGTCGGTATCAAAAATACGTGAAAAAAGTGGAGTCGGTGCCAGTCTAAGAACAGTGCACCGTATTTTAAAGTCATGCCCATACATAGTCCGAGAAAAACTGAAAAAAAGCACCACTTAATGAAAAACGCAAATCACAACGTCTACAGTTTGCCAAAAATACAAAGACATGGTCCGACAAATGGTTCAAAGTTGTATTTTCCTATGAAAAAAGTTTAATATTGATGGTCCCGACGGGTATAACTATTACTTCCATGACCTAAATAAGGATGAATTATTTTTGAGCCGCAGACACAGCCGAGAGGGCGGAATAATGGTATGGGGTGCCATTTCGTATTATGGTACCATAGAATTAGTTTTTGTATCCAACAAAATGACTGCAACGACTTACAAAAACATTCTGAAGCAAGCCTTTCCAAAATTTAATGATTTCTTTAGACCCATAGCTTAGACCTACCAACACGACAACGCTCCGATTCATACAGCCAGAGCAATAAAACAATGGATTAATCAACAAGTGTTCAACTTTTGAATTGGCCCCCATATTCACCAGACCTAAATCTAATGGAAAATGTCTGGGGTTGGCTTGCAAGAAAAGTTTATGAAGGAGGAAAACAATTTGAGACGATAGAATCCTTAAAGGATGCAATAACGGAAGCATGGAGTTCAATTTCTCTAAATTACTTATAGTCATTATACAAGTTGATGCCAAATCGCATTTTTCAGGTTATTTCTAAAAATGGTAGCAATGAGTACTGCTACTAATTGAATGCTAGAAAATAATAACTTTCATTTTTATAACCTAAAATTTAAAAATAAATTACAGTTTGCTTAGTTTTAAAATATTCCTTATTCAAGTGACGTACGTAAAAGTACCACAAAAATACATGTCTTTAAATAAATGCATAATTTTAGTATAACAAAATATGTATATATTTTATTTCTTCAGGACACTAAAGCCAACACTTTGAAATTTGGTTGCGCAAAAACTTATTTATCTCTGAACTTTAGTTTAAGAGATATACTTAATTAAAGTTAAAAAAATGTGATTCCTTATTCAAGTGGCAGGCAGTGTATGTATCATAAAAGATCAGAAAACGTCTGGAGTAAATATATATTTTTTATAATTTTCTCTAATACAATGAATTTAAAAAAAAAAAATAATAAATCGGGCAATAATAAGTGTAATTATAATAATAATTCCCTATTTTCCCCTTAATTATTTCTATATTTCCTGTAATTTTTTTTTTTTTTTACTTTTAATAAAATTGCAATATGGGACTGACATAATTTCAGCTAAAAATTTTTACTTAAAACATGTAATTGTCTTATGAGTTTAATAATAAAAAACATAAATAAAAACATGAATAGTTTTTTAATTATTCCTTTCCGTTTTATAAAAGCTAAATAAATAGTACCTTAAGCATTTCAACTTTTATGAAGGGTATATTAAACATCTCATCGATGCCTTTGTAATCGTATGTATGTCAGTGTTACATATACCACTTCTGAGGTTCTTTAAAATTATTCCATTATTTAATTGTATTCTTTCGATAATATTTACAGTTTTGCAGTTACTGATAATGCTTTTCGTTCATTGATTGAGGAAAATAAAGGCCAATGTGTTCTAATCTCTGGTAAGTTTAAATGTTCATATAAATGCTGTATGTACATAAAATATAAGTAAATATTATCAAGTGTTTAGAATTATTTACAATTATATATTTAATTTGAAGATAAAAAATGTTTAATTAGCAACTAAATTCACATGTACCCTTATTTAGTTAGTTAGAGAAGAGCTATTAAATTTTAAAAATATTTGTATTATTTTTCAAATGATTGTTATAATAGTTACCAATCATTTATTGGGTTGCGAGTGTTAAAATAATATGGTTCATATGATTTGGATTGAAAATCAATACATTTAAAATTAAACCTACATAGGGAAAAATGTATTATTTCTATGACTAGTTCCAGAATGCATGAAAATAGCCTGAACTTATTTTCACCCCCAGAATTAGTTTTGTAAAAGTGTTATCTAGCAAGTACCTAGCAAAAAATTCGCCTACTAAATAACATGTTTTGTAAGCGAAAACAAAATGAAAAACAGCTTCCCCATTTGGTTCTATAACTGATACATTTTGTTCGCAATGTTCAGAATTTCATCAGTTTTTATTTGGGTACCAAAACAGTTGTTTTGGATGCTGATTATTTTATTACGCGCAAGAAAAAATATTTGACTCGGTTGAGATCTAAACCTACGCATGTAGGGGTAAAAGGGGTCGGAAATGCCACTTAATTCAGGGAAAGGTGATATCAACATTTTAATGATCAAGATTTATTTTTTATTTGTTATTAGGAAAAAATTTTATTTTTAGAATTTTAGGTTTTTTTGCGAAATATACATTGGGATTAAATGGGTCGAAAATGGACGCTTAATTCAGGGAAAGTTGATATCAATATTTTAATGATCACGACTTATTTTTTTATTTATTAGTTAGTAAAAAAAAGCATTTTAAGAATTCTAAGATTGTTTTGGGCAGAATGGTAATGTCCATACGTCCGTCTATACATTGGGATTAAATGTATCAAAAACTGCGCTTACTTACAGGAAAAAATGATATCAGTATCCCAGCAAAAATTATTTGCCTCAGTTGGGAGTTGAACCCTCTTTGAGTTTTAATACTGATTTTTTTATCTGGACGATCTAAACAACTGACTACCTAAAACCTACTTATATAAGTACTCATAAGTAAAGTGGCGAATAAGGATACATTATAATGCATATAGGAAGTTATTTCTTTTGATATTGGAAACTAAGTTTTTGCTAGATATTTTAGTGATCTCGTTTGATTTTTATATTTATTAGTAAGTAAAAAATGAATTTTTAGAACTCCGTCCGTCTGTTGGTTGATTTCAATTATTTTTATTAATGAACTTATTTCTTTTAATTAATTACGTAATGAGAATTGGTACATGTGATAACTTTTATCTAGGAATATCATTCAAAACGATTAATTATTTTATTAAGTTTTAATACAAATGGACTCCCTATATTCAAATAAAACTCTGAAAAACTCTTAACGAAATGTTGGTACTTCATGAAAAAATTAAACAATAAAAAATAAGTTTTTTAAATTAATTTTAATATTTTTATATAAAAAATATAATACTAACAAATTTTTATCCATTATAACTTCGTTCACTGATATCGTCAACATCTGAACTATCAATATAGCTGTTATCGTCTTCTTCGTCTTCTGTAAGAATAAGAAGAAAATATAGGTGTGAATTTCTTCAAATGAAAGAATTTTAAAATTGTATATTTTAAACATTTTTTTTTATTTATTAAATACAACTATCTAAAGAATGAAAAAAACACTTTTGGAATTTACATACATTGAGGGTTGGAGGTTTCCAGAAACAACATCCTGTACCATTTTAAGTTACTCTCCATGAAACTTGAAAATTAGTGTATTTTAGGACAATTTTCAAAAAAATAACAAAAATACTAGGACAAAATATTTTTTTCAAATACTTGAAGAAAAGTACATTTATGTACCTGAAGTTGATGGTTATATTTTAAATTTTTGATTCAAAAGACGTTTTATTTAAAAAAGATATACCGAAAGTTGGTGAAAATTGAATTTTTTTATATTTTCCCAAAATATAAAAAAAATTTGTACACAAAAACAACGCAGCCTATACTAATGATTTTTTTGCTATTGACACATAATTTTATCTATTTTTATTCGGTATACAATTTTATTAAAAAAGATAATTTTAAAAATTAAATTAATCGCCACTTTTGATATATTTTACCCCAGCGTGCCACGTCATGTTAGTCAGTCTGCCGTCTAACTCGCTACACCACAACCGACTTGTATTTTTATGTGTTAAAAAGTAGTTTTCATCTAGGGATATAAATCAACATTACTTATTAACAAATTAGAGCGCTATATTCGGCTGTGTCGAATCTTTTATACCCTGCACTAATGTTGCCAGTTTAGCTTTTTAAGGCTAAATCTAGTCTTTTTATTTTACTTTTAGCCTCAGAACTTTCGATTTAGCTTCTAGCTTTTTTCTAGCTTTTTTTTATTCTTAAAATTGTCATAAAAAAGCTAAAATCTTGGCATGTATTTCAATAACAAAGAAAATAATTTCTTATTTTATTTTTCATTTAAGCGTTTTGTGTATTTATTTGCACAAAAAATCGCTTCATTATCCAAATTCAAAATAATTTAACTAATATTATGGACCTAATAAATCTATTATTATAATTATTTTCTAATATATTTCATTGGAAACTATTTACGAATACAATATTAAAAAATAAATATAATATTAAAAAACTCTTATAAAAGCGAAAATTTAGTCAACAATTTGGAAATGCTCAATCAAAAAGGAATTATAGTTGAAAAATTATGAAAAATCACTTCAAAACAATGGGCTATTTTGTGTATAGAAAATTTTTGGACATTTTTCAATGGGTCGTCTGTGTTTTATTTGTAAATTTTTTTATAATATTTGAAATATATCAAAAGCTTATGAGAACAGGAAAAAATAAGTTTTTACCGAAAAATAAAAAATTTACGCCTTAAAGTATGTTTTCATATTTTCCCATTTATACTTACAGCCCGTCTAGATGTAACATAATATGTAAGATTTTTGTGTCAGAGAGTGTCAAATTCGCTCTCTGAGAGAATTATTTCACGTGTAGATTCAGATATTAATATTATAAGATGTATTATGAGAGTGTTTGTGATGAGATTTCTCTACACAACCATCTTATAAGATGAACTGTGAAAAAAATACACATACACGAAAGTTTGCTTGTGTGTGTGCATGTGTATTTTAGAAATTATTGAAAAACAATGTTATTTTGTAAAATTGTTTCCTTTTAGTGTTTGTTTTACATGTTAAAAATCATTTTTATAATTTGTGTTAAAAAAGTGCGAATTCCTAAATAAAAAGGACATGTTTACTCTGTAACTGATTGAAAATAATAATATCTTATAGGATTTATTAGAATACGTGTACCCCTTATTTAAAATTTAACATAATATAAACAAAATTTTTACTCTCCTCTTCCTGCGTTATCTCACATATTATATCAGCGTTAATCTCAGTTGTAGACCTGGGGTAAAAAACGTCCAAACATACATAAAAATTATTGTGTGTATCAGTGTTGCCAGGGATAGCTTAGAAAAAGTTAAAGGTTTTTGTCAAAAAAGTTTTTTGACAAAATTTTTCCTAAAAAGTTACATTTTCGGAATTTAAAAAATAAATAGGCAACGGGTATTTATTTTTTATTTTAAAATTTGGAAGAAAATACTGCAAAAATTTGGGTATAAATCAAGATCACCAGCAAGCATACTTGATTTTTAAATAATGTTGGTAATGATTCAGTAGTACTCTTAGTCGTTATTAAATTAATGTAAAAATTGTTGCTCGCTCATAGTTTACGAGTTATTGGCTTCTAAAGTTTTGATATGTTTTCTGAATATCTTTATTAATATACAAAAAGTACGTAATGATATATAACATGGCCATATTCAATAAATCTTTAAGTGGAAAAAATGGCATTTTTAGTGATATTACCAACACTTACAAAATTTTTTGATTTAAACAAGAAAAGGTTATTCAGCGAAGTGTTCGATATAAATAGTGTGGAAAGTCCATGAGGACGGCCGAATTCCGGCAACATAGAGAAACTTTTATTAACGTTTAAAAAAAGATTTTAATTTCAACAGTTCTGGAATTTTGATTTGTTCCAAAATTTGCTTTAGAAGGTTCATATTTTTTCTTATCCTACCGGTTACGATGATCTGTCTTGTTGTCGAGAAGAACATGCTGCCAAAATTTTCCCGTGAATAATATTATTTAAATTAGGAAATTAATTTAATAAATCAGACCAAAATATCAGGCATTGTAAGACTTTTATGGTTTAAAAATATTATTTTTAAAATGTAATATTTTAGTTTATATAACAAAAACACTATTTTCTTAAATGTGATAATTTATTTGGATATTTCCTTATATGACGAAAACTTCGCGAAATTTTTATTTGCACAAATTTAGTTTTTAACCAATTCAAGAGCATATTACTTAAAGATTTTACACTGAGTCTTTCTCAAAGAAACGAAAAAAAATACTCCTTTATGTGTTGAATTCTAATACAATTTTTAATGAAAACATAGCTAAAGTTACTTTTGTGTAATTTTGTAGACCGAGAATGTATCAAAAAAAACGAAATATGTAATTTCATCTGCCACGAAAATAAGAAAAGAAAAGAACATTTTTCAAATTTAGTTCTCTTCAACAGAAGTGATATGCTAGGAGGTAAATTTTTTGAGAAAGCCACAAAAAACTTTCAAATTTTGGTAAATATTTACATGATCTTTCTACGTCAATGATATAATTTTTATATATATCACACTTAATTTTATTGAAGGGATCAAAAGTTACGAAAATGCGGTTAAAAATAAAAAATTATACACGTTACGTGGAGCGTTGAAGTTACGAAAATATAACAAATATAACTAAATGGCAACGCTGGTGTTGCCATTTAGTTACAATCAACAACTGATGCTCACTTATACAAAAACAACAACACTAATAGTCATTATAATACTACCAGCGTTGTCAGAAACTTTGTCCAAAAAATCATAATTTGAACAATAAAAAATCATAATTTTGCTATAAAAGTCATCAAAGTATTATTTATTATTATTTAACTCCCCACTATTCGAAAACAATTTTTTACATCTCTATGATTATTTAATAAATATATCCATACAATGTATAAATTATACATGTTCGAGGTATTTTGTAGTGATCGATTAATCTTTTGGGAACTCTCCATTTCATTGATTTCAGAACCTCACAAAAATATAAATTAATATTGGACAATACAAGAGTAACAAAAAACAATGTGTGAGATCATAGCCTTTGGATTACAGATTATGATCATCCAAATTTGAAACGCTTACTTAATACGTGCTCCTTTATGGGCATTAAATTATTTTCTATCGGAAATTCGCAGAATTCGATGATGTGCCAGAACTTACGAAAGTATTATTGCTACTGGAGAAACCAGTGTGATCAAAACGGTGGTTTCCCGTTAGATCTGGCGGTATTTTGTTGTCCCTGACGGGTACTTTCCGAAAAAACCCAGTAAGTGGATTATCTGGCAGTTACATTTATCTGGAGTTTTCTAGCGGCATTTTATTTATTGTAAAAACTAAGATTTATTGTTGTTTCGAAAATTTGTTTTTCTAATTTTTTGAAATTTCTTTCTGTTATTTCTATGCATTGAAAAATATTTAAAAATTTTTTAATGCATGAGTTTTAAAAAGATTTTGAAATAGGTTTTTTAAATATTTCTTATGATATGAAAAAAGCAAAACTTCTTTCTTAAAATAAAATTGAGTTTTAACAAAAATAATATTTTAAATTTCTTTCGAGGTTAGGCTGAATGAATTGTTACGTTTTTACCTTTGTTTATTTCCTTTAAATAAACTTGTACTTTGATTGCAAATAACAGCAGTTTAGTAGTTTAAAAATTGTAACGACTCTTTATTTATTTAAAAATGTACAACAATAACAGTTTAAATAGTCACTTGCGTTCTAATATAAACACACACTTTATACAACACACTTTAGTAATGTACAAGATTATACAGCCAAGGCAGTTAATTTGTCTTTACTTAACGACGCTTCCAATTAGACTGCCGGAATGGTGTTCTCACGGCCAATTTATATACACTGTATTACCTACTAGATGCTTCTTGAAAGCTCTATTTCTTTCTACAATTTTCTTAACGGACAAACTACAGTTTTTGATGTTAATGTTAGCAGCTTAAACATTTAGTGTTGTCATACTTAAAAACAATGGTGAAAGCTTTTTATTCAATGTTGTACGTTTAGAACTATGTTAATAATTTTTACAGCTATGTTAACTGCTGTTAACATAAACGGAAATGTCTGGAAGCATTGAGAAAGATTTAGACCGGCCGTTAAAACCGTTATATTTGAATTCAAGTACAATTTCGTAACAGTATTTAAAGTACAATTTCGAGTGACTTGCTCAAAGAATCGAAATATACCCTTTGGGTACGCAATTTTTAAAGAATTTACCTACAAATGTTCTATATGTTTATGTATATGTTGAACATTTTTTAAATCAGCCAAATAGTAAAATCTGAACAAAAAATAGATTGCAAATTTTAAAGTTCCATGGAACCTCTAAAATGCTTAAAAAAACAATTTAATAGTTCCTTTAAGTGTAAGCGATTTCTAACGGTTTTTCAAATACAATCTGGTGGGACATGGTCTCGAAGTTTTGCCAACACTGACAAATACACAAATATTAGACCTAAGACGAAAATGGGCCGTTTACTACACTTTTAGGAATACTGGAGGAAAGTTAAATGAAATAAACAGTAGAAGAAACAATATATTTATGTACATGATTTCTATATAAATATAGAGGTTATATAAAGGAGTTTTGTCGTATACTTTTTTCATATAAACTTTAAATAAAAAAGTATCATATATATTTTCAAATCATCATTCTGGCAGCGCTGAATATTGCAATTATTAAATATTCGAAAGAATTAATTCTTTAATTCACTTTTTAAAATAGAATTAAATAATATAGAATTATTAATTTCTTCCAATAAATTCATTACAGTTTATTCTGTAGCTTAATTCATAAAGCTTATTCTTTTGGAATGCTTAATTCCTTTGATTTGATTCAATTTTGTTTAAATTCAAGTTATTACAAATTGAATTAACAATTTTTTTCAACCATTCAATTTGTATTAGATTGAATTAAAACAACTTGTGGTAGTAAACAATTATGTACATACTAACATGTTTCGTGGCGAGTGTTACATTTAATCTCAGATTTTTAGTATTTTTATTATTTCTGTATGAAACGTTTACAAAACTTCATCTGTTATATGCGCTTAGGTAATTCTGAATCTATAGGATTTATTCCTAGATCTCACAGAGATCGTATTCCGAGTACTATTTGTCATTAAAACTGTGAAGTGCAGCTTCTTTACAAAGTATACTTAGATACAATCTTCTTGATTTTGTGTGGAGTTTACCTGGGCAGGAACTTGTTAATTTTGTACGTAGTTTAGCTAAATACCACTGATTTACAACTCATTTAATACTTATTTTCAAAAAATAAATAAATAAATAAAAATAAATATTTTTATTTTTTTTTAATTATACTTTGAAACCAAAATTGTAGGTATTTTAATATTTCTCTACTTTTTGGTCACTTTATGCGAGCCTCTCCATGAAGATGCAATTCGATGTCATTTATTTATAAATGAGCTATTCCGCTTCGTTTGTGACGTATCCCATTAATGTGCCCTTGTGAATAACAGAGATTGGTCACTAAAATTCTTGAAAGAGTATGCGTAAATTTTTCAAAAAGTTCAGTTTTTCCCCTGCACATTCTCAGGACTACTTTCAGAAAATAGCTTTCTAGCGTGAATTGATTTTTTTTTCGCTTTAACATCGTATGATGGAAGGGGCCCATTAAAATATTTAATTGCAAAAATTGAGAGGACACTTTTACGTAGATGTATTGGTGAGTTTTTACTCTTCATGAGAGCAAATTTATACGTTGGCACTGTCACAAATTTTTCTCGTGTTTTGCGAATACATGCAATTCTTTTAGTTAAAAAATAAATTTTTATTATAAAAAAACTATATTTTTAAAATTATCCTTGGATATGATAATCATTGTTTTAAAAGAATGGCAAAAAATTCACATTTGTCCATACACGGGAAATGTTAAATATTTTGAGTATAATAATTTTTAAGAACAACGCGCTTTACCTTTGTTGAAAGCTAACAAGCGACTGAATGAAATTTTTGTTGCTCAAACGTTGTTTGTTATGAACTTTATTTTATGTACGTGTAAATAATAGCCGATCATCTTCATAATCTGAACAATATGAATGCGTAGCACTGATCTAAACGCATTTTGCTTGTGCACATACAAGGCCTAGTGTGAAAACTATTAAAATTTAACTCAAAAGCAAACTTTTGTCGAGATTTATCCTAAAATCAAAGGCGCCTTAAAAAAATACAAAATTTGTAGAATTTATGGACAAAAATGCATTTTGGTAATCTCAAAAATGATGACGTTTAAAATCTTCTTTAAAATAAGTTATTTAGTAATCTGAAAATTTTCTGGTTATTTTTCTATAGTTTAATCCGTAAAATAGGTTTAAAAATAGAAAAATTCCGCGTAGAACTTAAAAAGGTTACTGAACGTTCGTCAAATAATATCATAAAAAAAATCTTAGAGCAAAAATTATAACAGGAGGTTTTTAGGTTCTCTCCAAATCAAATTTAGAATGCCAAAAAGCCAGGACGACCAAATGCCAGAAAAGATAAAATAACACATATTAGTTAAATAAAAATATATCGTATTTTAGTTATTTAAAAATGCTTGAAAATATTTTAAATATGTAAAAATTAAGTGTTTACATGATTTAAAACGCTGTAACTTTTTAACCCTCAAAGATATTAACTTAATTTT
Organism: Protocalliphora azurea; assembly: GCA_932274085.1. Lineage (NCBI taxonomy): Eukaryota > Metazoa > Arthropoda > Insecta > Diptera > Calliphoridae > Protocalliphora > Protocalliphora azurea. The sequence continues at coordinate 74,291,238 of OW026522.1, read as the reverse complement.
TTTCGGTATTAAATTAAAAATCTTGAAATTAACGAAATATGGGAGTTTTTTTTAATTTGAAACAGGTATAGTTTTTATTGCTTTAAAAAATGTGTCTGTGTAACTCAGACAGTAATGATAATATTTTACATATGGTGATAGTTCTTCGTAAGATTTATGGGTGCAATTACTATGTAAAGAAGTAAAATTTTGGTGCTCGTCGCGAAAGTGACTGATGAATTGCTTTTTGTTCGTTCAAAGCGCCAAGAAAAAGATGTAAGTCGAATTTTAAAAGTTTTGTGTTTTTCATAAAATCTTTAAAATAAATAAATTTCTAATGTACATAGTTAATTAATCAATTAGTCAGACTGTCTTTTCTCTGATCATCTATGATTCACTTTTATATCCGCTAATGCAATTTGATCTCTAATGTGATCAAATCAGATTGTGTAATGATTGATAACTATAATGTGTAATACAGGAATCCCAGGATGTGCTGGAAACTGGAAATTCGCTGTTTCTAATGCAGTACCATTTTTACATTTATAAATTTTACAAATGTATAATTATATTATTATAAAATGTATATTGTAAAATTCTAATCTTTATGATTTTGAAATAATTAACTTTTACGTAAAAAAATTTAAAAATTAAACAAGAAATAGGGAATACCTACATATATATATATAATTGAGTTTCAACATGTAAGAAAGGTCTATGGAATTTTTTCTTCAATTTTAGTAAATATTCTAATTTAAAGAATCTATGCATTTATAAAATATCTTTCCTTCAATCTTAATTTTTGAAAAGCATCACTGTTAAACCTTAAAGATATTTTCGAGGATTATTATTAAAATCATAATACAAAAATTTTAAAAATTCTCTTTGAAATACAAATTATTTTTTCAATATTTCAGGTGAAAGTGGTTCGGGTAAAACGGAAGCTTCCAAAAAGGTTTTACAATACATTGCTGCCTGTTCGGGTCATCAATCGACCATTGAAGGTGTTAAGGACAAGCTGTTGAAGAGTAATCCAGTGTTGGAAGCTTTTGGCAATGCCAAAACCAATCGTAATGAAAATTCTTCACGTTTTGGAAAATATATGGATATACAATTTGATTTCACCGGCACACCAATTGGTGGTAACATTCTAAATTATTTATTAGAAAAATCAAGAGTGGTTAATCAAAATAGTGGTGAAAGAAATTTCCACATCTTTTATCAATTATTGGCTGGTGCCAGTGAAGAACAATTGAAGGAATTAGTGTTGACTAGATCTTTGAACAATTACGCCTATTTAAATGATGGGGTAAGAACTTCTATTTAATCAGTCTTTAAGAAAATCTATTTAATTTTTTTATTTATTCTTATACTCCTTTCAGGATAATGGTCTAGTTAAAACCATTGATGATGCCGACAACTTTAAGCAAGTTCAACAGGCCATGACGGTCATTGATTTTTCGGTCCATGAACAAAAAGAAGTCTTTAATATTATTGCCAGTGTGTTGCATTTGGGTAATGTACAATTTGAGGAAGAGGAAGGCATAGCCAAGATTAAGAGCCCAGATGTAGTGAAAACGGTAGCTAAACTCTTGGGAGTTCATTTGCAAGAATTAAACGATGCTTTGACTCATCGCACTATTGATGCCAGAGGTGATGTTGTCACTTCACCCTTAAGCAAAGAAATGGCTATTTATGCTCGTGACGCTTTAGCGAAAGCAGTCTATGATCGCTTGTTCTCCTGGTTAGTTACACGCCTTAATATTTCGCTACAGGCTAAAGACTTGAGCACTGCTCGCAATAATGTTATGGGTATTTTGGATATTTATGGTTTTGAAATTTTCAAAACTAATAGTTTCGAACAATTCTGTATTAACTTTTGCAATGAAAAGTTGCAACAATTATTTATTGAATTGACTTTGAAATCGGAACAAGATGAATATAGACGCGAAGGTATTGAGTGGGTCCCAGTCGATTATTTCGATAATAAGGTTATATGCAACTTGATTGAGGAAAAACATAAGGGTATTATATCCATATTGGATGAAGAATGCTTGCGACCAGGCGATCCCACCGATATGACATTCTTATCTAAATTGACCGATCGTTTGGGAGATCATCCTCACTATTTGTGCCATGAAAAAGCTCCCATACAAGTACAAAAAACCATGGGTCGTGATGAATTTCGTCTAGTACATTATGCTGGCGATGTGACTTATAATGTCAACAGTTTCTTGGACAAGAACAATGACTTGTTGTTCCGTGATTTAAAGGAGACGATGAGCAAGGCCGTTAATAATGTTGTGCGTGTTTGTTTCCCCGAGTCTGAATATTTGAACAAGAAGAGACCCGATACTGCTGTTACACAATTCAAAACTTCTCTTAACAATTTAATGGACATTCTGATGTGCAAGGAGCCTTCCTATATACGCTGCATCAAACCCAATGATCTCCAATCTCCTGGTATATTCAACGATGATTTGGTTTTGCATCAAGTTAAATATTTGGGTCTTATGGAAAATTTACGTGTACGTAGAGCTGGTTTCGCCTATAGAAGAACTTATGACATGTTCCTTAATCGTTACAAATGTTTGAGCAAACAAACTTGGCCCAGTTACAATGGACCTGCCAAGGAAGGTGTTAAACTTTTAGTTAAAGAACTCAACTATGGAACGGAAGACTATCGTTTGGGTGAAACTAAGTTATTCATACGTTTCCCCAAGACTTTGTTCGATACAGAAGATGCCTTCCAAGAAAAGAAACACGATATTGCTGCCATTTTACAAGCTCGCTGGAAGGGACGAGTACAGCGCAGAAAATACTTGAAATTACGTGAGCAAGTTGTCATTCTTCAATCATTCTGTCGACGTTATTTAGCCCAACAAGCTGCCAAGAAACGTCGTGAGGCAGCCGATAAGATACGTGCCTTTATCAAAGGTTTTATTACACGCAATGATCCACCAAATGGTTATAACGAAAAATTCATTGCCAATACCAAACGTATGTGGCTCTTGCGATTATCTAAAGAATTACCAACAAAAGTTCTAGATATGAGATGGCATTCAGCTCCTAGCCATTGTCAAGAGGCATCCACCTATTTGCATCGTCTACACAGATTACACCTGGCACGTAAATACCGTTTATCACTATCGGAGGAAAAAAAGAGACAATTTGAATTGAAGGTTTTGGCTGAAAAGGTGTTTAAAGGTAACTAAAAGAAATAATAAAGTGAGAGGAATATGATTTTGAATTTCATTTCCAAATGTTTTATAATTTATCTCTTGTTTTAGATAAAAAGAGTAGCTATCCCCCAAGTGTACCCCAATGGTTTAAGACCGATCGTATACCCTCTGAACATAATACCGCCATCAACAACTTCATTGGTAACAATTTCAATGGTGAAACACTTAAATATTCATCGTCCTGCATTAAATACGATCGTCATGGTTATAAGTCCCGTGATCGCTTCATACTCCTAAGCAATAAAGCAATTTATGTATTAGATGGCAAGACGTATAAACAGAAACATCGTTTACCCCTTGAAAAGTTAGACTTTGACTTAACTAACCATAGTGATGACTTAATGGTTATACGTATTCCCCTCGACTTGAAGAAAGACAAAGGTGATCTTATCCTGCTCATTCCATATATTATTGAATTCTGCACCTTCATCATTGATACTGTGGGTACGGCTGATGTGCTTAAAATTGTAGAAAGAGATTCGTAAGTTTTAGGACGCAAAAATCTGCTTTATAACAAACAAATTTATGAAAATAACATTTTTCTTTGTTATAGTTTGGAGCATAATATGGTTAAAGGTAAATCTGGTGTTATTGATATTCAAACTGGTGGTGGTGAACCAGGTGTAGTACGCGATAAAAGTGGGCACCTTGTTATTGTAAGAAGTGAATTATAATATGTTATATTTTTAATATTTAAATTTAAATATTTTTTCATAATATTTCAGATTGCTGGCCAATAATGATAAGAAACGTATTAAAGATTTTACCTAAATTTGTAACCATTGCTTTAAATATAATTCTTTGTTACGTTCTATTATTATATAACTTTAAAATAAACGATTTTATGTAAATTACTGATAAATTAATGGCGTGTTTAACTATTTTTATATTACCCAGGGTATGTATATTTGATATCAAAAGGAAGTTTTGAGAAATCAAACCCCTCAAATGTCAAACTTTATTGTCTTGGTCTGAGCAAATCAAATCACACATTCTATCTTTAATATGAATTTATTGTTACGAAAAAACTATTTTAGAAATATCTAGTTTGCAATTTATTCGAATTTCCTATTTTGTAACGTATTAGAAGTTTCTAGTTTGTAATGTCCGTATATTAAAATTTGGTAACAGCCTCTTAATTGTGATTCGTCTTAATTATCTAAGAAATCAATCATTTTACTGGTTACAATAAATCAATAGAAACTTTTTATTATTTTCTTTTCGTCTTCTTCCCACTTACCATAGAATCAGTAAAGTGACAATTGCCTTCATGCTCATTAGTGACAGATGGGAGTGCGACAAGTAGCTGTATAAAAACATTTTTCTTTGTTATAGTTTGGAGCATAATATGGTTAAAGGTAAATCTGGTGTTATTGATATTCTAACTGGTGGTGGTGAACCAGGTGTAGTACGCGATAAAAGTGAGCACCTTGTTATTGTAAGAAGTGAATTATAATATGTTATATTTTTAATATTTAAATTTAAATATTTTTTCATAATATTTCAGATTGCTGGCCAATAATGATAAGAAACGTATTAAAGATTTTATCTAAATTTGTAACCATTGCTTTAAATATAATTTTTTGTTACGTTCTATTATTATATAACTTTAAAATAAACGAATTGCTGATAAATTAATGGCGTGTTTAACTATTTTTATATTACCCAGGGTATGTATATTTGATATCAAAAGGAAGTTTTGAGAAATCAAACCCCTCAAAAATCAAATCACACATTCTCTCTTTAATATGAATTTATTGTTACGAAAAAACTATTTTAGAAATATCTAGTTTGCAATTTATTCGAATTTCCTATTTTGTAACGTATTAGAAGTTTCTAGTTTGTAATGTCCGTATATTAAAATTTGGTAAAAGCCTCTTAATTGTGATTCGTCTTAATTATTTAAGAAATCAATCATTTTACTGGTTACAATAAATCAATAGAAACTTTTTGTTATTTTCTTTTCGTCTTCTTCCCACTTGACATAGGATCACTAAAGTGTCAATTGCCTTCATGCTCATTAGTGACTGATGGGAGTGCGACAAGTAGCTGTATAAAAATGATCCTTACTGTGTAAAAGGGGGTTAATTGTTTTATACAAGCTGTATAAGTTATTGATTAAGTATTGGTGAGAAACTTGCATTATATGGGCTGTTGTAAGTTATTATTAGCAAGCTCTTATATAGTTCTTGATGTTATTAGAAGATTGTATAGAACTTAATCACTAGTATATAAACAGGTATAGTTTGTAAATTTAGTATATACATATTCAAATAACATACATATTCTCTAATTATCTTTCTCTAATTCTTTTATATCTATATCGACAGGTTTTTACATTTTATTCAAGCTTGATGATAGAAAATTTATATATCCTAACGAAATTTTCAATCATTTTCAACAGAAAATTTGTTTTTCTTTTCGTTCGAAATATTCTCGAATAATTTCTGTTCGAATGACAACCCTATTAGGTATATACAAAATACAACAAACAAAATTATTTAAAAAATACAAGTTTTTGCATTTTTATACCCTATAACACCATAGGTGGGGAAGATTTTATTCGTTTTTGTGATGTTTGTCGCACCCAAACATATTTTTCTAAGACCCACCTTAATGTATACCAATCAGCTTAGAATAACTTTCTGAATCGATTTTACTATGTCCGTCCGTCAGTCTGCTCCTCCATGTAAACCTTATAATCAAACTACAGGTCGCAATTTTGGAAATAATTAAATGAAATGTGGCGCACATCTGTTTTATGGTCCAAGGACAACGCCTATTGAAATTGCTTAGGATGGGTCCATTATTTCACCTAGCCCCCATGCAATTGTCCTCTCGACATAGGTGTTTAAAGATCATAAATCCCTTAAATATAAAAATATTTTAATGAAATTTGGCATATATATGGTTTATATAAACAGAGAGATGTGTGCCAAATTTTGTGGCTCCCATATAAACCCCTCTTTAGAAAATCTCATAAAAATGATAATATCAGGTGAATATATGACACAAATCAATGTTATATAAATATAAACCGCAGTGCCAAACTTTATAGGTATCGGTCCATAACTGACCATAGCTCCCATATAAGGTTCACTTCTCCTTAAAGTGCATAAATAACATAATATAATGCAAAATACACTACGCTTAAAGCAAGTATCGGTCCACAGTTGGTCACAGGTCCTATATAAAATGCCTTATATGTAGATTAGGTTGGGTCGAAAAAAGCTGTGCCAGGGGGTGACTGGCATAAATTTTTTTTCTTTTTTTGTATAGAGACCGATCTCGCTATAATGTACATTTAAGTTCCACGTTAACCAACTAAAACAAATGAATTTAGACCTCTAAAACGTTGCTACAGACTCCTAGGTTTTCGCGGACTCATAATTGTGAACCCAAGATTTAGGGTATCATATGGGGGCTTGGCCGACTAAAGCTTTCTATTTATTATTCGAACAATAAATATATTTTATTTTTTATTTGTTTGAATAATCGAAGAATATTTATTCGATCACACGAAAAATAAAAGAAATTATGAAATTTTATTCAATCAATTTCAACATGGAATAATTGACAACTCTAATGCATACACACAATCATTTTTTTATGAATGTTTGGACGTTTTTTAGTTGGAAATAGAAGCCTTGCAATGACTCAGTGCCGTTCTTTATTTGTATAAGCAAACATATGTATATAAATTTAGTAGTCATCATAAGCTATCAGTGTTGTTGTCTTGTTTTAAGAAAGCAACGCATGCTATGATAGTTTAATTTTGTGCTTACATTTTTTAGTTTGTAAAAAAATGTACATTATTTTTTTAAGTACGAATGTGAAAATACTTTTTAAGGAGTAAATTTTATTATTTGTCGATAAGGTGGTAAAGGGTATAAAAGGTTCGGAACAGCCAAATATAGCACTCTAATTAATAATAATTAATATGCATTTACTTATGTAAGTGCATACAACCAATTGAATAGGGAAAAATATTTTATTTTTTTGCACTTTTAATTGTGATGAAATTTAAAACCGATGACAGATATATAGCGTTTAAGTGTTTTTGGTATATTCATCTATATTTATGTGGTTATTTTTGTTTTTGTAAAGTGGAAAAATAAACTTGAGATTTGTTTTTCTTCATATGGAAAAATAACCTTGTGTAAGATTTTTGATATTGATTTTGATAGGTATAGTCATGATCAATTTTGAATATTCTAATAACAAATTAAGAGGGAGTATTTTTTATTCACATTAAACATTTTTATATCTGGAATGCTTTTAAAATTAGTGTATAACTCAATATATATATATATGGATCCTATATTAAGATTTTCTTAATTTGAAATTTTAAAGAGAAATACTCAAATTATTCAATCTTCAATGGAGTAAAACAAATAAGGTTCGTTTTTATTTATTTATTTTTTTATAATTTGTGATTTTATAAAATACTTGTAATATGTGATATAAACATTGAAGAGAATTTCTTTCTACGTTTTTACCTTTTAAAAACTGTGGTTTATTTTCTTTTAAATAAACCGGACTAAAAATTTATATACTGAGAGATTAACGAATTGACAAAATTAATTAAAAAATTTAGAAATATTTTTTATATAGAACGAGAAAATTTAACAGCAGCGATTAAATATAGGCATAAGATACCCACAATTAACGAAATTCATATATTTTCCAGAACTTATAGATTTCCGGAAATCCACAAAGAAGAAGTGGAAAAGCAAATAAAGGAAATTTTAGAGTCAGGAATTATTTCTAAATCATGTAGTCCATCTAATGCCCCAATTTGGGTTATTCCTAAAAAAATTTACAATTCTGGGTAGGAAAAATGGAGGGTAGTTGAAGATTATAGGAAACTGAATGACATGACTATAGAGGACAAATTTCTTATACCAAGAATGGAGAATCTTTTTTCAAAGTTAGGAAACTCGCAGTACTTTAGTACTATAGATTTAGCTAAAGGCTTTCATCAGATTCCCAGATTACCTGAAGATAGACATAAGACAACATTTTCAACTTTGACTGGGCACTATGAATTCAATAGAATGCCCTTTGGTCTGTAGAATGCCCCAGCATCATTTCATAGAATGATGAATGAAGTATTACAGGACTTTATTAGCAATATTTGCGTAGTTTATTTAGACGATATATTGGTATTTTTAACCTCTCTTCAAGAGCATATATTGTCCTTATCAAAAAATTTTCAAAGATTAAAAGACTATAATATAAAAGTCCAAGTGAACAAATGCAATTTTTTCAGACGTGAATCGGAATATCTGAGCCATATTATAACACCAGATCGTATTAAGACAAATCTTGGTAAGGTTCCTGTTATACAGAAAATTTCAGTACCAAAGTCTATTAAGGAAATAAGGTCTTTCCTGGGCTTAACTATAAAAGACTATAGGCAAATTGTACTACCAATGATTTCATATTTAAAGAAACGTTCACATATAAATTTGATTCATATAATAAATTAAAGACAATTGTATGTACTGCCCCAATTTTGGCATATCCAAAATTTAACAGATTGTTTGTTTTAGCTACAGATGCCAGCAACGAAGCTTTAAGCACAGTTTTATCGCAAAATAGACACCCAATCACAATTTCGTCCAGAATTTTAAACCAACATGAACGTAATTATAGTGCAATTGAGAAGGAACTATTGGCGATTGTGTGGGCAGTTAAATATTTAGGTCGAAAATTTAAAATACAAACTGATCATAGACAACTTGCATGGCTAAATTCCTTAAAGGAACCTAATATGAAATTACAGCTGTGAAGAATGCAATTAAAAAAATATTACTTTGATATTGAATATATTAAGGGAAGAACAAATCAAGTGGAACCCTTTCTTAGTCGTTTAGATGTCAATAATTTGAAAGAGGATAAAGATAAAAAGTTTACTCAGACAAAGCTACAATTCATAGTCGAGTAGAAAATTTAAATGATCATATTTTGTTATCAGATTCCCCAATTTTTAATTTTTAAGAATCAGCTTGTAGTGAAATTAGGAAACAAATATAAATATGAGAAACAAGTAGTATATGAGAAGAAATTTAGGCACGTAATAACACTAAAAGAGTACTTTGAAGAGAAAGTATTAGATTTTTTAAAACAATTATTTCCAATAAAGGGAACTATAGCAATTTTCTGTAAAAATTTTTATATATATAAAAAACTGCAACAAACAATAATACTGTTACGTTTTTACCTTTTAAAAACGGACATTTATTTCCTTTAAATAAACTTGTACTTTGATTGCAAATAACAGCAGTTTAGTAGTTTAAAAATTGTAACTACTCTTTATTTTATTTAAAAATGTACAACAATACAGTTTAAATATTCACTTTGTGTTCTAATATAAACACACACTTAAATTACACGCTTTATACAGCACACTTTAATAATGTACATTATACAGCCAAGGCAGTTAATGTCTTTACTTAACGACGCTTCCAATTAGACTGACTCAATGGTGTTCTCACGGCCAATTTATATACACCGTATTACCTACTAGATGTTTCTTGAAAGCTCTATTTCTTTCTACAATGTTCTTAACGAACAAACTAGAGCTTTTGATGATAATGCCAGCAGCATAAACACTTAGTGCTGCCACACTTAAAAACAATGGTGAAAGCTTTTTATTCAATGTTGTATGTTTAGAACTATGTTAATAATTAGATATGTTAACTGCTGTTAACATAAACGGAAATGCCTAGAAGAATTGAGAAAGATTTAAATCAGCCGTTAAAACCGTTATATTTAAATTCAAGTACAATTTCGTAACACTGCCCCCCGCTTAAGCCTGTTCGTCCCGAATAGGCACGAATTCACTTTTCCCATAGGCAGCTAGTCGTTCTAGATGTACAACCTTCATTTTAGATCTCGGGCTCTTTTCTTTCTGTATTCTGTACACCACGTCGTTTAATTTCTCAATCACTTTGTATGGTCCATCCCAATGGGTTTGTAGTTTGGGAGACAGTCCTTTCTTACGTTGTGGGTTATACAACAGTACAAGCTGGCCTTCGTTAAATCCTTCAGAATTCGCTGCTCGATCGTATCTGGCTTTCATTTTATCGCTGGTCATTTTTATTCGTCTGCGTACGAATTCATGTAGTTTGTTCAGGTCATCTTGCTCTTGGGAAGTGTTTTCCTTATTTGTTGATGAGGGCTTAATACCGAATTCTAAATCACCAGGCAACTTGAGTTCTGTCCCGAAGACAATTTTTGCAGGTGTTCGAGAGGTTGAGTCATGAACAGCTGATCTGTATGCCAATAGAAATTTCGGTATGTGTTCATCCCAGTCCTTCTGATATGCACTGACCACTTTTCTTAAATATTCCTCCAGAGTGCGATTGAATCTTTCGACCATGCCATCAGATTGAGGATGCAGTGGCGTTGTTCTGGTTTTTCTTATTCCATATAAATCGCACATTTCCTTGAATACGGCAGATTCAAAATTTCTACCCTGATCAGAATGCAACTCCAGTGGAACACCATAGCGGCACACCCAGTTGTTCACAAATACACTTATAACCGTTTTAGCTTCTTGATCAGGTATGGCATATACCTCTGGCCATTTGCTGAAATAATCCATAACCACTAGAACGTAACGATTTCCGGAAAAGAGCCTGCTACATCCATTGCAATCCGCTCGAATGGCGCGCCTGAGTTATACTGCTGAAGTTGTCCACGACTTCTTCTTGCTGGGCCCTTCGCTGCTATGCATTGTGAACAATTGGCTACCCAATCGGCTACTGCTTGCTGACAACCCACCCAATAAAAACGTTGTTTTAACTTTTCTAAGGTTTTTGTCACACCAAGATGGCCACCACTGGGACCGTCATGGAACTCTTTCATTACTTCGTTTATTTTAGAGGATGGTACTACAATTAGATTTGTCACTATTTTACCGTCAGCACTTTCCCATATGCGGTATAAGCAGCCATTTAACAACTGTAGACTATTCCATAGGGCCCAATATGATTTCATTAATGGACTTTCGGCGGATATTTCATTGCGGGCTGGCCTTCTACCTTCTTCTTTTGCCGATATTATTTTTGCCAGTATGGGGTCATTTCTTTGCGCTACAGACCAATCTTCACTGGACTCTATATGCATTAGTCGAACATCAATGATACATTCCTTTTCCTCGATTTTTGTACAATGCTTACATCCCACGTTGCAGGGCCGTCTTGACAGCGCGTTCGCATTGCCGTGTTTCAAACCCTTCCGGTGCTCGATGCTAAAATCATAGCTCTGAAGCCGCTCTATCCAACGAGCCAGTTGTCCTTCAGGTTGTTTAAATTGCAACAACCACCTGAGGGCAGAATGATTGGTTCTCAGTCGGAAGTGTTGGCCATACAGATATTTGTGTTAATGCTTCACACACTCTAATACTGCCAAAAGTTCTCGTCGCGTTACGCAGTAGTTTCTTTCAGGCTTCGAAAGCGTTCGGCTGAAGTATCCAATGACCCTTTCAGTGCCACCGACTACTTGTGAAAGTACACCGCCTATTCCGTATCCGCTCGCATCGCTATCTACAACAAATGTTTCTCCAGGTATAGGATATAACAAAATTGGTGCGGTACATAATAGATCCTTGAGCTTCTGGAATGCTAGTTCTTGTGCTTCACACCATTGGAATGATTGTGACTTCTTGGTCAGCTCATGTAAGCTTGCGGCTACATTGGCGAAATTCGGGACAAATCGTCTGTAGTATGTGCAAAGGCCAAGAAAACTACGCAATTCGTGGAGATTTCTCGGACGTGGCCAGTTCTTTACAGCAATTATCTTATCCTCATCTGTTGATACTCCGTCTGCTGTTACGCGATGTCCCAAATATTTGACTTCTTTCTGGAACAACGCACACTTCTTTACACTGAGTTTGAGTCCAGCCGCTGATATTCGTTTAAGGACTTCTTCAAGGTTATGCAGATGTTCATCAAAAGTCTTACCCATGACAATTATGTCATCGAGGTACACCAAGCATGTCTTCCCGTAAAGTCCTTTCAATACCTGTTCCATTAAACGCTCGAATGTGGCTGGAGCATTGCAGAGTCCAAATGGCATCACATTAAACTGCCATAACCCATCACTCGCGCTAAAGGCGGTTTTTTCCTTGTCTTTTTCTGAAATCTCTACCTACCAATAACCACTTTGCAAGTCCAATGTGGAGAACCATTGTGTTCCAGTTAGTGTATCCAGGGTGTCGTCAATTCTTGGTAGCGGGTAAGTAGTAGGGAAATGGGAAGGCAATAGTTGTTTTTGTTTTTAATGAGGAGGAAGAGGAATTTTGAAGAGCAAATTGTTTGTATGAAATTGAAAACCAATGAATTTGTTTTTGTAATTTTTTCTTGTGAGTGCATTAATAGGAGGAAAAATTGTTTTGCATTTTATGAAATTGAAAACCAATGTATGTATGTATATATGTATGTATTTATGTAATTATGTTAAAAGTAAATACAAACAATTTAACAGGGGAGAAAATTTTTATTTATATATTTATTTATTTATTTATTTATTTTTTTTTTGCACTTTTAATTGTGATGAAATTAAAAACTGATGACTTGTATAAATAGCGTTTGAGTATTTTTGGTTTATTTATCTACATATTTTTATATGGTTATTTTTGTTTTTGTAAAGTGGAAACTTGAGAATTGTTTTGTTTATATGGAAAAAAATAACTTTGTGTAAGGTTCTTTGACATTAATGAAGATATATTTTATGTTGTTGAGTATGGTCATGATTAATATTAAATATTCTAATAACAAATTAAGGGGAGTATTTTTTATTCACATTAAACATTTTTCATATCTAGAATATGTTTAAAATTAGTTTAAGGCTCAATATTTATGTATTTATAATGTTTTCTCAATTTGAAATGATTAATTTTGAATATTCTAATAACAAACTATGGGAGTATATTTTATTTACATAATTAGTTTATAACTCAATATTTCTATATGAAAGCTAAATTAATATTTTCTCTATTTGAAATATTAAAGAGAAATACTCAAAGTATTCAATTTACTTATTTAAATATAAAGGAGTATTTTTTAAATTTGTATAAAAAGAGGAATCAAATCATATTTATTACCATTTGATCTGAGGAATACTTCAAAGTATAGTTAGCAGAATGGTAAGTTATCACTATTGTAAAATGCATTTAACTTTTCATGTATTTATAACTTTTTTTTTTTTTTAGATGTATGAACAAATTATTAAATTGGCTCTTGGTATTAAGGCAGAGTATACAAAAATTGATGATATTCCCTTACATCAACCATTCAAAATTTTAAAATTTGAGTGGAAAGAAACACAATATGGATCAAAAGTTATCACATATTTAAATAACAATAAATGGTTTTATCTTCCGCGACGATTCGTGAAATTTTTAAACAAGGAGGATCCCTATTTAACGCAATTGAATGATAAAAACTGGACTATTATTTACAAAGGTCGTCAATCTTCAAATGGGCTTGCAATATTTGAACTTAGTTATAGCTAAAATTTTATAAATAAAACAATTTTTTTATTTTTTTATTTTTATTTTTATTTATTTAATAAAAATATATTAAACTTATATAGTGCTTATTATTATTTTATTTATATAATACTTAAAAATTATTATATATCTAAATTTAGAAGAAGATCATCGTCTTCGTCCATTATTTTTTTATACTCTTCTGGAACTGAGTATGGTCTGACATCAAGTTGAAGTTTCCCATCTTCCTCCATTAGTTTTAGTTCCTTATACTCCGGAACTAAATTCAATGTTGCGCCCCCTGAAGTATCTGCAGGCTCCAAATAATTTGAAAAGTCTTTGGCCTTGTTTTTATGAAAATTATGACATTTCATAAAATGCCTTTTTTTATTCCACTTTGTGGAAAAGCTCACATTAATGCAAAATTCACATGTGAGGTTCTGTCTGTCCATGTTTGAAGTAATTTTTAATTAAAAATTATTTTATTAATACACCTATGCATTAAGAATTATTCTTTAAATTTAATAATTGCTGGTGAATCAAAAGTGTTTAACGAAGCAAAATACTTTTCCGTTAAAAAAATTAAAACATTTTTGGTAGGAATATGCATACATAAGTGTGTATCTGTATGCGTAAGTGTATAAAAATGTCAAACCTTTAATCAATATTTAAATATATGTTATTTTTCATTAGTCTGTTGACATAATTAAAAGTGATTAGACATAAATTTTAAACAATATGCCTTCTTATAAATGTAAATATTGCAAATCAATTTTTGTGGAAAAAGAAATGCTTGAAGGACATGAGATCCTTCATTGTTCGGAATGCTGGAAATGGTTTTCAAAGGAAAAACATCTAAAGGAGCATGAAAGGACTCATGCCAGCACATCCCATGTCAGTGGTAGAAGTGAGCCTTCTACTTCTAATAAATTTAGTTGTGTTAAGAGCGCTTTCAAAGAAAGAATTCTTACATACCTATACAGAAACCAAAAAGAGGAAATTCTGCATCCTCAAGAGTTTTTAGAAGATGTAAACCGTGATATTTTTGAAATTTTGGAGAACGCTATAAATAAAAACATGACATTGAAATACAATTTAGAAGTGGAGTGCGAATATATTAAAATTGTAGAAGATGAAATAATGCTAACCACCATAACGCATAGAACAAAAATGTCACTTTTAACCATAAGTGATAGTATTGAAGAATCTTTGAAAGCACAATACACGTATATATGTAAAAAGATGTCAGAATTCCAGGAGAGGGATAGTGAATAGTCCCTAATACGAATGAAGCACTTGGAAATAAATATAAATAAGGCTTCATTCATTAGAGGCTCCAAATATATACCACTACCACATTGGATAAAGAAAAAAGATGCCTGTTTCAACTATCCAAATGATGATGAATATTGTTTTAAGTGGTGTATCATCGCTTCATTTTTATATAATGAAGCAAATGGATTTGTAAATTGCAATGGATTTGGAAATATTCAAATAAATGAGGATAAAATATGTGTGGAAAATGAAGTGCTAAATTTTGAAAAACTTCAATTTCCAATGAAGTTAAAAGATATAAAGATATTTGAAAGCAAGAATGAACATGTTAGCATAAATGTATTTGGCTGTGAAGGTAATACTATAGTTGGACCGTATTACCTCACATCTGCAGTAAAGAATCACCACATAAATCTTCTTCTTCTTATGGACGAAGAATGGTGTCACTACGTTTACATTAAAGATATCGGAAGGTAATTTAAATAAAAATTAACTACATATTTTATAAATTAAATTATTATTATTCAAATATTTCAGATTAGTAAGATCAAGTTTAACTTCCCACCATGGACGGGTTTTCATTTGCAACGCGTGTCTGCAGTACTCTCCAAATGAGAGGATAATGGAAGATCATTATCTTAACTGTAAAAGAGTAGTACCGAAAATGCCAGAAGGTGATAATAACATTTTATATTTTAAAAATTATCAGAAGGAGTTAGATGTACCGTTCGTTATATATGCTGATTTTGAGACGTATTTGGAGAAAATTGATAACGAGCAAGTAAATATACAAAAACATATAGCTTGTGCTTTTAGTTATTATATTAAGTGTAGTTTTAATTATAATTTAGATAAGTTTAATATTTATTTTGGTAATGATGCTCCTACAATATTCATAGAAAATTTAATTAATGACGCAAAAGAAATTTACGGAAACTATTTAAATAAGGACGTACCAATGACAGCACTCTCCAATGATGAAACAATTTTGTATAACCTCTCAACAATTTGTCACATATGTAAGCAAATTTTAGGAGCGGACAAAGTACGGGATCATTGTCATTTAACTGGCAAATTTAGAGGAGCAGCCCATAGCTCATGTAATATTAATTATAAAATAGCCAAATTCATACCAGTATTCTTTCATAATTTTTCCTCCTATGATTGTCACTTATTTATGAAAGAACTTTCACAATTTGAGGGAGATATAAAGGTAATTCCTCTCAATAAAGAACTATATATATCGTTATCAAAGTTTATAACAGTTGAAGAAAATCAGGGATTTGAAATTCGGTTTTTAGACTCTTTTCGTTTTATGGCCTCCAGCTTAGAATCTCTAGCCAAAAATTTAAATGACAGTGATTTTCAAATTCTAAATAAAATTTATAATCAAAAACAACAATTTGATTTACTCAGAAGAAAAGGAGTATTTCCTTATTCTTATATTGATTCGATGGAGCGCTTTAATGAAACTAATCTTCCTGCTAAAGAAAAATTTTATAATATTTTAAATAATTCGCATTTTTCTGATGAAGCTTATGATCATGCTAAATCGGTTTGGACAACTTTTAAATGTAATAACTTGTTAGATTACACTAAATTATATTTAAAAACAGATGTTCTCCTCTTAACAGATATTTTTCAAAATTTTAGAAGTATCTGTAAAAGTATATACAAACTTGACCCATGCCAATATTATACTGCTCCAGGTTTATCGTGGGATGCGATGTTAAGAACAACTAACATAAGGTTAGAACTTTTAAGTGACGTCAATATGTATAATTTTATACAAGACGGTATTAGAGGAGGACTAGTACAGTGTTCAAAGAGATATTCTAGAGCAAATAATAAATATTTAGAAGACTTTGATAGTAGTAAGCCTTCAGAATATTTAATGTATATAGATGCTAACAATTTGTATGGTTGGGCCATGTCAGAATATCTCCCATATGGAGAATTCGAGTGGATTTATGATAATGCGGCTTTAGAAGATATTGATGTAACTACAATATCGGATACATCTGATATTGGATATTTTTTGGAGGTAGATTTAGAATATCCACACTATTTACATGAATTTCATAATGACTTACCCTTTTGCCCAGAAAATAAATTTGTTGGTAAATCTAAATGTAGGAAGCTGATTGCAGACCTAACACCAAAAACAAAATATCAGATCCATTATAGAGTTCTTAAACAATGTTTAAAGAATGGACTGATATTAAAAAAAAATACACAGAGCATTAAAATTTCGACAATCTCCATGGTTAAAAACATATATAGATTTGAATACATACCACAGAACAAGAGCAAAAAATGCTTTTGAAAAAGATTTTTTTAAATTATTAAATAATTCTGTATATGGAAAAACTATGGAAAATGTTCATAAACGCAAAGATGTAAAAATTGTTACAGATTGGGAAACAACAAGGTGTTATCATTTAGGAGCTAGAGAATTAATTTCAAAGCCTAATTTTTCGAGTATAACTCAATTTTCAGAAAACATGTTTGCAGTTCAGTTAAAGGTTATGCAAGTAACTTATAACAAACCAATTTATTTAGGCTTTGCTGTGCTGGAACTCTCAAAATGGAAAATGTATGATTTTCATTATCAATACATGAAACCAAAATTTCAGTCTAATTTAACATTGAATTATATGGATACAGACTCATTCATATACACTATAAAAACAGATGATTTTTATAGTGATATTCGTGTAGATATTGCCTCAAGGTTTGATACATCAGAGTATCATCCCAATAACATATTTAAACTCCCAATATTAAATAAGAAAGTTCTAGGCATGATGAAAGATGAGAATAGCGGGAAAATTATGAAAGAATTTGTGGGACTTCGATCAAAAATGTATTCATTCAAAATGGTTGACATGGAGGAAGTAAAGAAATCTAAAGGAGTTAAAAAATCATGTATACAAAATTTATCAATAATAGACTACAAAAGGTCATTATTTGAAAGAAAAATAATTTCTGACACAATGCATACATTTAGATCGAAGTTTCACCAGTTGTATACACAAAAATTACATAAAGTTGTTTTGAGTTATGCGGATGATAAAAGAATTATTGCTTCTGACCAAATAAATACTTATGCGCGAGGACATTTTAGACTTTAAAGTGACTTTGATAACTTTTTTACAGAGATAGATGACGATATTTTCTTGAATATTGATAGTGAGTATATAGAATTTTTAAAAGATTCATCAGATGATGAATATTTAATGAATGTAGATGTTTAAGTTGTACATTTAATAATTTAAATACTTTCATATTTTTTTAATTTTATTTATAGTTTACATAAGTAGAACTTCAAATGTATATATTTCTATTGAATAGAGTTAACTCCTTAAGATATTATAAAAAATATATATTTTTTTTTAATGAAAATGACACTGATATTTATGTTATCACAATGAAACAATAATAAATATATGTCTTTTATTATATAATAAATGTGTTTTATTTTTAAATATTTTTCCATTGTACATTTTCTATTTCGCTATCTAACTTTTTACGATTTCTAGTTAGTCGAGGAGAATATTGATATGGTAAAGTTGATTGCTTCAAATTTTTGTGATTTTCATCCTTTGACAATATTCTTATTTTTGGTGTTCCATTATTTGAAAAATGTTTAAGTCGTTTAGCTGCTGAAGAGGCAGAAGTAGGATTAAGTTTTTGTAATGTTGTATCCATATCAATTTCATCATAATTTTCATTAGTATAAATTTCCTCAGGTAAATTTATATTAGATTGTGTTCCAACACTACTTGAGTCTGGTTGCATTGTTTGAGTTTCAATATGTTTCTTATATATTTTCCTAGTTTGTGTTTCATTATCACGTAGGCTACTCAATTTAGAACTGTTAGTTTGATGAGAAGATGATATTTGGCTTCCAATTAAATATTTGGCAAATTCTTGTTTAATATAGTACTATTTATTAATATCTTTTAGTGTGTGTGAACTATATATTGGTATTAGTTTTCGATGTAGAAAATTGGAATCAGAATATTTAATTTTAAATTTATCGTAAGTTGATGGATTAAGAACTATTAATTTGGATAAATTATTTGACATTTTCTAAAATTTTTCCAATAACTCCACTTAAAACGGATGAAATAATAATTGGTAGAAATCCTCCTTTTTGAATTAGATGTTTCCTCTTTTGTTTCATTGAGGTTTCTGGTGAACAAACTTTTCTAATTGTATTTTTATATAGTTTTATTTTGTCAAAAACTGCTTTATTGATTTTATGGTTCTCATTAATTATATTAAAAAGTATTTCATTTATTGTTTTAATAACAAC
The DNA here is from genome assembly GCA_932274085.1 of Protocalliphora azurea. Classification (NCBI taxonomy): domain Eukaryota; kingdom Metazoa; phylum Arthropoda; class Insecta; order Diptera; family Calliphoridae; genus Protocalliphora; species Protocalliphora azurea. Next base: position 74,271,920 of record OW026522.1, on the reverse strand, counting down.
ATCATCAACATGTTTCAGTATTGCATTTCGTAATTTAGGATCTGCTTTCTTAAGAACGTAAAGAATATGTTTGTTCTCCTTCAACAGTTTTAGGTTCGAGGTCATTGTTTATATTTGCAAATATTAAATAGTGATTTTTATTGAAAATATCCGTTCTAAATCTTAATGCGTTGTGTATTTGTTGAGTGAGATCAATTAATAAATAACCATGAGCCTGCTGCGTACAGTTATTATATACATCAACCAGAGCTTTTGAGTTTTCTGGGTATACTTGGCGAGCTAAATATTGAAATTGTAACTTATCCCTAGGATTTTTAAACATAACTATATATTTAGAGTTTAAAGAAATATCTCTGGAATAAGCACCTTTATGAAAAATGTTTTGTGTTACTAAAATCACAGCTAAATTTCTATGATGAGATCCCCTAGTAAAAAGTTCACACACTTTTTTATTAGATGATTCAAGCATTAAATCATCCAATATTATTAAAACCGATTCATTTTCTGCAGTAGCAAAATCCTCTGGAATACCATGTATAAACTCTATATTGTTAATTCTCGGAAGAGAATTTTTTTCTGCAAAACCCCAAATAACACGACCTATGTTTTTAGATATTAAATGTTGATTTTTTATCAAATTCATAATAAATGTGGATTTCCCACAACCAGAGGGACCACAAATCATCATAGTGAATGGATATATAAACTGTTGAAACATGTTTACACTTTAGTACACGACATTTAAATGAAGTGAAGCATTAACATTCTATAAATATAAATATGAGTAAAAGAATTCTTGTTGATGAACTACATCGTCAAGCGAGAAAGAGCTTTCAGCGCCGACGATTTATTCAAAAGGGTATTTTAGATACATGGCCGATTGACTTAGTGGAAATGATACCGTATGCAAAATTTAATAGAGGTTTTAAATATATGCTTACTGTAATTGATGTATTTTCAAAGTACGCATACGCATTACTACTAAAAACTAAAACAGGAATAGAAATTTCGAAAGTATTAAAACGTATTATAAAATTAAACAAAGGAAAATCTCCCAAAAATATCCATTCTGATCAAGGGAAAGAATTTTATAATATCTATTTTAAAACTCTTATGAAAGAATATGAAATTAACCATTACAACACTTTTTCAAGTATGAAGGCATCAATAGTTGAACGTTTTAATAGAACTTTAAAAAATAAAATGTGGAAACAATTTAGTATGCAGGGAAATTATAAATGGATAGATATATTAAATAAATTGTTGAAAGAATATAATTCTTCATATCATCGTTCTATAAAAACAGCACCCAATTCTGTTAATAAGAAAAATGAACAGAAACTTCTTAATACTGTATACAGTAATTTGAAGGTTTTCAAAGGAGGAAAATATAAATTAAATGATTTAGTTCGCATTAGTAAATATAAAAATCAATTTGAGAAAGGATATACACCAAATTGGTCTACAGAGGTTTTTAAGATAAACAAAATTTACGTAACCAATCCTATAACATATCAACTTGTAGATTATAATGCAAATATAATTAAAAGTGGATTTTATGAAGAAGAATTGTTAAAAACAAAAGCCCCAAAAATTTTTTTGGTAGAAAAAATGTTAAAGCGAAAACGAGAAAAACTATTGGTAAAATGGCTTGGTTTCGGAAAAACAAAAGACCCAAAAATTTTTTTGGTAGAAAAAATTTTAAAGCGAAAACGAGAAAAACTATTGGTAAAATGGCTTGGTTTCGGAAAAGAATATAATTCATGGATTCATCAGAACGATATTAGTAAATAATATATGTATAACAAACCACATACTATATTAATCATTCTTTTTAAAGATGGCTTCAAGTATACAAGAAGAAAATATTTATGTTACTTTATTAAGTAATAATTCAATGGATATTTATAAAAACACTCCAAACATATTTATGTTACTTTATTAAGTAATAATTCAATGGATATTTATAAAAATACTCCAAACACTTTTACAAATTTGCTAACACAATCTCTAAATTTGGATGATCACTGGGTAGTTGGATTATCAGATATTTCATTTTAATTACTGGAAAGAAATAATCAAAATATTGTTAAACGTAGAAAACGAAATACAATTTCAAATGTCGACACACAAGCTATAGTACATGGAAAAACAAAAATATTGAAGCATAGTGCAAATAATGAATATGAAGACATTAAGTTAAAATTTCACGAACTCTTAGAAAGCTCTAATGATTTTATGATAACAAACCCCAGTCTGAATAATAAAACAAAACTTTTGAATAAATTAAATGATACTCCAAAAAATAATGTATCCACAGAAAGAAAAGATTTAAGTGATAAAAAATCAGATCCTTTAAATAAGTTAAAGAATGATACCTCATAATTAAATTTAGCAACAGAAATGAAAGACAACGAATTTGATTCTTATACTAGTATAGATGAATTAGAAAACGTTGAAAAGGTTTCCATTTTAACATCAACAAACCACATTCTGCACAAATCTTTAACCAAATTTTCAGATAATATGACAAATTATTTTACTAAAGTCTTTTCACTAGATATAAATGAAATTGTATTTATTTACACTGATATAATTAAACCACGACATGTTGGTAATAAAAAAACTAAATTTTTGAAAATATTTTCAATATCCACATTGAAAAATTGTATTAATTTTAATAGAATTGAATATTTTCCTATTGAATCTTATAATATTAATAATATATCTATAATGATTCGAAATGATGAAGGAGGAATAATAAGTTTGAATGAATTCATACCAGTTTATTGTACTCTACACTTTAAAAAATATATAAAATAAATGTTTAGTAAAATTTTAAATCATTTTTGTAATAACCACGGATGTGATGTATACAAATTATTATAATAATCAGTCTGGAAATAATGTTCAAAATATTGGTGAAATATATCATACACCAAGGTTTGTGTAATATGGACGTGGTATTGGATCACTGTTCTCATTTTTGTTTTCACAAATGAAACCATTCTTGAAAACAGGATTAAATTACTTAAAAAATAAGTCATTAGACATTGGAAAAGAAATTTTGAAGGAAATCGGAACAAAACCTGTGAAAGATATTCTATTTAATCAAGGGAGAAAAATTATGAATAATATCAAAGAAGCTACTATTGAAAAAAAAAACAATGCAGAAAGGTAAAGGGAAGCATATAAAACTTAAACGCTTAAAACAAAAACCGCATTATAAATCCAAACGTTGTAGAGGAAAAAACTTTAACGATATTTTTGGAAATTTAAAATGTCGGGATTTATAGAATGTATGAAAAGTGAATTGGATTTATTTGAATCTCCCCCAATTCAAACTAGTGTAATTAAAACAGAAGAAATATGTTATAATCCAATTGCTTCATTGGATAACTCTAGTACAATTGAATTTGTATCATTGGGGAATGGTGAAACATATAGAGATCTTAATAGTATTTATCTTAGACTAGTGCTTGAATTCAAAGGACCTGGAGGCGTTGTTAATAACTTGTTGCATTCCATATTTAGGAATTGTACAGTTCATTTCAATAATAAAAGTGTATCTCAACCTGACAACAACTATCACTATAGAGCATATATGGAAACATTACTCAATTATGGAAATGATGCTAGATCTACCCATCTTGAATCGTGTGGTTGGGCTACTGATGTGAATAAAATTAATTCATTAATCGATAAAGAAAATCCCGGTTTAGATAAAAGAAAAAAATTATTTAAGGATGGGAAAAAGGTGGAGCTTTTCGGAAAACTTCATGTAGATGTATTTAATCAACAAAAGTACTTGCTTAATAATGTTGATCTTAAGGTCACATTAAATTTGGAGAAACCAGAATTTTATATTTTAGAAAGTGGGGATAAAAATGAATCTTATCTAAGAATACATGAAGCTAATTTATATATAAATCATCTTACTATCAATAGTAGTATATTAATGGCACATCATAATGTATTACAAAGCAAAAATGCAATTTATCCATATAAGAGAGTAGAAATTAAGACCTTCACTATACATCCAGGAAACCATTCATTATCTCTAGATAATGTTATACTTGGACAATTACCAAATTTCTTAATTTTTGGAATGGTGTCGAACAAAGCTTATGCTGGAGATAGAAAAGAAAATCCATACAACTTTCAACATTTTAATTTACAAAGATTTAATTTGGTTGTTAATGGAGTACAATTTCCAGCACAGCCAATAGAATTTAACTACAACAATGGAGGAATATTAAGCACTCGTGGTTATCAAACCCTATTTAAAGGTACCGGAATCCATCATTTTGATAAAGGTCATCAAATTACAAAGGAACTTTTTGATAGCGGATTTTTTTTACTAGCTTTTGATTTAACACCAGATCACAATAATAATTCTAATTGTGGAAATTTAATAAATCAAGGAACTATTCGAATAGAAGGACGTTTCGGGAAACCCATAACGGAGGCAATTACCTGCTTAGTATATTGTGAATTTGACAGTATAATAGAAATTGATAAGTCTCGCACTATAATTCAAACGCTGTGAACTCAATAAATATTATAAATACTTTAAATTCAAATAATTGTACAAAATATAAATTTAAAGGAGTTTTTGCGAGTAATAAATTACCCAAGACACCTGTTACAAAACCATCATTTTACATAGCCAACACTGATCCATCTTATAAGCCTGGACGGCATTGGGTAGCTTTTTATTTCCCTGAAAATAAACCAGCAGAATTTTTTTGCTCTGCAGGTCAACCTCCAATAAAACCATTTATTTCATTTCTAAACCGAAATTCTAAAACATTTGTCTACAATAAAATGCGAATTCAAAGTGAATCATCAATGTTTTGTGGTGTTTATTGTTGCATTTTTATTTATTTAAGATGTAAAAATTTTACTTTTAATAAAATTTTAAATATTTTTAATTATTTTAATTTACATGAAAATGATATGTTAGTTTTAAGTTTATTTAAATACTTTTATTTGTTTTTATAGAAAATAAAAATAAATAAATAAATAAATAAGAAAAATATATATTATTTTGTTTTTATTCCAAGTTCTTTTTCCACATTTAGTAAAACTTCCAGGAGAATTTTATCACGACCATCATGCAATGCGAGGAATAGTGGAATGTCTATAGGCGGCAGTATTAAGATTTCTTGAATTTCAATTTGACCCTTGTTTGAAATATAATTTGATTCAATTTTAGTGTTGTTGGATGTATTCATTATTCTGAATATGTTGTTCTTGATAGATAGTCTATTATTTACTAAAATTATTTCTAAAATTCAAAATTCATAAGACCCTTACCAAGTTCAAAATTGCAAGAAGTTATTGTAAAAAAAAAAAACAAAAATTTTTTTAAAGTTGTATTATTTTGTATTTATTATTATTTTTTTAAATTAACATATTTGAAATTAAAAATATTTTCCCTATTTACTTATTTTAGACGTTTAGATAATAAATAATATCTTTTTATAAAATCCTCTATTTTGTTTATAAGTTGTATATGCTTTCTACAGTTACAAGTATCAGGACCAACGTTTGCTTTATCATCCGACCATGAACAGTTTTTGAAGTGTAATCCATATTTAGATGATATAGGTTCTTCATTATAATTCCCAGTTTTATTAATAAGTGTCAAATACTCTTCCTATGTTTTTTGATGTTCAACAAAAATTAAACCATCAAAATTTTGAAGAAATTTTTGAATTTTTATATGTAACATGTTTATTATAAATCTTTCTTTTTACAATTAGTTAGTTTTTAAAAATCATGATACTTATATACTAATTAACAAATTTTCTTTATTAAGAATTTCTTGGAATTTTACTATTTTCCCAACTGAAATATGGTTGAGAATTTGGGATGAAAAACTCTCCCACTTCGTCTTCTCCAGCGGAGTTTTCGCTGACTACCTCTTCCAATTCCAAAACATATAAACCATTATCCAACTTCCTCCTTAAAGTAAACTGTTCATTATTAACTCCATCTATTACTTTATCTTCCAAATTATTATATCGTTTGGGAAGATATAACATTCCCTCTTCAAGCTCTGCCATCACCACATTTCCATATTTATTCTTATAGCGGAACATACTTAATACCTTATATGGCTTTGATGGTAGTAAATCCTTTGCTGCTAGATATGGTCTTGTTTTTAATTTATTGAAAGCCGCAACAATATCAGCATTTGTAATCTTATTTGATTCCATTTTTGTTCCGCCTATTAAAAAGTTTATTAACTGATTGAAATAATTTTACTTTAGACAATTATATTTATATCTAATATAATTTATCTCCAAAGAAGAGTAATTTGGGTATATCTCTTAATATTTCAAATTGAGAAAATATTATAAATACATAAATATTGAGCCATAAATAAATTTTAAACATATTCTTGATATGAAAAAATGTTTAATATGAATAAAAAATACTCCCCTTAATTTGTTATTAGAATATTTAATATTAATCATGACCATACTCAACAACATAAAATATATCTTCATTAATGTCAAAGAACCTTACACAAAGTTATTTTTTTCCATATAAACAAAACAATTCTCAAGTTTCCACTTTACAAAAACAAAAATAACCATATAAAAATATGTAGATAAATAAACCAAAAATACTCAAACGCTATTTATACAAGTCATCAGTTTTTAATTTCATCACAATTAAAAGTGCAAAAAAAAAAATAAATAAAAATTGTCTCCCCTGTTAAATTGTTTGTATGTACTTTTAAATTAATTACATAAATACATACATACATATATACATACATACATTGGTTTTCAATTTCATAAAATGCAAAACAATTTTTCCTCCTATTAATGCACTCACAAGAAAAAATTACAAAAACAAATTCATTGGTTTTCAATTTCATACAAACAATTTCCTCTTCAAAATTCCTCTTACTCCTCATTAAAAACAAAAACAACTATTGTCTTCCCATTTCCCTACTACTCGGGTAACGAATAGTAGGGAAATGGAAATGGGACGACTTGGTGACGTCATTCAGTTTTCTATAATCGACGCAAAATCTAGTGCTGCCGTCTTTCTTCTTAACTAAAACAACAGGCGAGCTCCAAGGACTTGAAGATAGTTCGATTATACCGTTCCGCTCCATTTCATTGACCAACTCCTTCACTTCACTTCGTTTTGCTAAAGGAACACTTCTGGGCGCCTGCTTTATTGGCCTCGCTTCGCCAGTATTTATTTGATGCTTTACAATTGCCGTTCTACCATGGCCTTGACTTTTTAAGGCGAAGACGGAGCTATATTTCTTCAGAATCTGTTTGGTCTTATTTCTGTCTGGCGGCGTTAATCCTTCTACCGTTGATGTACCCCGAAGCAGTAAGATTGCTATTTTTCTGTTGCATTGCGGATATGGAGATGGTGGGGCCCTCAGATGTGGGAGCTAGCTCTTGTCCCATAGTGCTAGCTCGTTTTAATTTTAAAGGTGATTCTTGTGATGATTGATGATTCGACTGCTGGTTACTTCTTTGAGGCCAGGCAGATCTGGTTCGTTTTTTTGGTACTTTGCAGTTTCGCTGAATATGACCAGATTTACCGCAGTTATAACATTTTACTCTGACTTTACTTTGTTTCTCAATAAGCGTCTTCAAAACCTTTTTTTAATTCGTCGATTATATTTCTCTGATTGTCAGCTACAACTTCGACTTTTCGCACCTTGCATATTTGTGGTTTTGAAATTATTTTCGGCGTCTCTTGTGCCAGTGCGAATGAGACGGTTTCAGTAAATGATGGTTTAGGTGTGGCACAAACTGCGTGTTTTATTTCAGGATCGCGAATGCCATTAACAAATGCCTCTATCTTGAAATGGTCCAAAAACGGGCTGTTTTCCCCTGGATAAGTAAGCTGCAGCAAACGTTCGATTTCAAACGCAAAGTCTTGTAGTGTCTCATTGGGCTTCTGCACTCTACCACGCAATTCCATTCGGTATAATTCCTTTTTATGTTCACCAGCGTACTTACGTTGTAGCGCCTCCATTATGTCATCATAACTATTTTTCTTACATGCTGGCACGCTTTCAAGCACTACTGCTGCGTTTCCTTTAAAGGCCAATATCAACTCTATAGCTTTTTTTCGTCGTTCCGCGTGTTTCTAATGGCAAATGTATCAAACTAGAACTTGAACACTCTAAATGGTGTGGTGCCATCAAAACTAGGGGCCTTTATTCTACTAGAGGATTCTGGAATAATTCGCACCTGTCCGTCTTGGCATTGAAGATTATTCATCTTTACTTCTAGATCATGTAGTTTTTTATCAACATCTTTGGATTGTATATCTAGGCAGCTCTCTAAGTCGGACAGCTTTTTATCAACTTTATCAACGACTTTGGCTTGTATATCTAGACAGCTCTCTAAGTCGGACACCTTTGTCTCAATGCCATCCACTCTGCTGTTTATAACTTCCGAAATTTGCTGAAGTTTCTCGTCTGTCGCTCTAGCAGTTTCTTTAACTTCAGCAAGAAGTTTCTCGTTATTTACTTTAGAAGTTTCTTGAACTTCAGTAAGAAGTTTCTCGTTATTAGCTTTAGAAGTTTCTTGAAATTTCATTTCCATTACTTTATTTTCTTCTTTGACTTCAGCAAGAAGTTTCTCGTTATTTACTTTAGAAGTTTCTTGAACTTCAGTAAGAAGTTTCTCGTTATTAGCTTTAGAAGTTTCTTGAAATTTCATTTCCATTACTTTATTTTCTTCTTTGACTTCAGCAAGAAGTTTCTCGTTATTTACTTTAGAAGTTTCTTGAACTTCAGCAAGAAGTTTCTCGTTATTAGCTTTAGAAGTTTCTTGAAATTTCATTTCCATTACTTTATTTTCTTCTTTGACTTCAGCAAGAAGTTTCTCGTTATTTACTTTAGAAGTTTCTTGAAATTTCATTTCCATTATTTTATTTTCTTCTCTGACTTCTTTAAACTGCTCCATCAAAGCAGCAAACATTGTGAATAAATCCATGCTTGTTATTGCACGGGTAGAAACTTCCATTTCTACTGTATACTCGAATTCGTAAGTTCCGATGTCAATATTACGCCGCTTGAATTCACCTATTAGCCTCTTTTGTAATTCTGCTTTATTGCCAGCTTTAGGTAACTCCAACTTATTCAATTCTCTCTTGAGTTGCTCCACTTTCAGCTCTTCAAACTTCATGACTGCTTATTATTTAGCAATCCCACTTCTGACACCAATTGTTACGTTTTTACCTTTTAAAAACGGTCGTTTATTTCCTTTAAATAAACTTGTACTTTGATTGCAAATAACAGCAGTTTAGTAGTTTAAAAATTGTAACGCCTCTTTATTTTATTTAAAAATGTACAACAATACAGTTTAAATATTCACTTTGTGTTCTAATATAAACACACACTTAAATTACACGCTTTATACAGCACACTTTAATAATGTACATTATACAGCCAAGGCAGTTAATGTCTTTACTTAACGACGCTTCCAATTAGACTGACTCAATGGTGTTCTCACGGCCAATTTATATACACCGTATTACCTACTAGATGTTTCTTGAAAGCTCTATTTCTTTCTACAATGTTCTTAACGGACAAACTAGAGCTTTTGATAATAATGCCAGCAGCATAAACACTTAGTGCTGCCAAACTAGATTTTGATGATAATGCCAGCAGCATAAACACTTAGTGCTGCCAAACTAACTTTTGATGATAATGCCAGCAGCATAAACACTTAGTGCTGCCACACTTAAAAACAATGGTGAAAGCTTTTTATTCAATGTTGTATGTTTAGAACTATGTTAATAATTAGATATGTTAACTGCTGTTAACATAAACGGAAATGCCTAGAAGAATTGAGAAAGATTTAAACCAGCCGTTAAAACCGTTATATTTGAATTCAAGTACAATTTCGTAACAATACATTACTTTTCAAATTCGTCGGAAATGAAGTTTTTACAAAGCTCTAAAAAGGTGAAATATATTTTTGAGAAAGAAAACTTGCTAGAAATTTTAGGAAAGTATCATAACGATAAATATCATAGAGGCTTATTTAAAATTGAAGGATGAAACATATTGCCCTAGTAGAGAAATACATAAATTCATCAATAATTGTACTTTTTATAATATGCGTAATATGTGTTACAGAAACACCAATCTAATCAAATGAAATAATTCATATAGATGTTCAGTTTCTGAATAAACAAACTGCGTTTTTAACCTGTATTGATATACTCTCAAAACACGTCTCAATACATCATTTGACTGATAAAAATTCAGTCGCAATTATAGAAAAACTTAGAGAAAGATTCGCGGTTCTGGAAAACCAACTAAAATTATAGCAGACAACGAATTTAATACAGCATTTATTAGAGATTACCTAAACTCAGAGGAAATTGATTATCATTTTACATCCCCAAACACACATAATGGAAGCGCAGATATTGAAAGGTTTCACTTAACACTTAATAAACATATTAGGCTGAAGCCCTTGTTTATAAATCTGTTCAAATATATAATGATTAAATACACTTAACAATTTCATATAAACCTAATGATCTTCTTCATAATAAGGTCGAAAAATATATTTGGGAAACGTTGCATAATAAAATACATTCTGATAAAATTGATAGAATTGGAAAATTTAATGAGAATAGAGAAGATTGCCATGAATTTAAGGAAAAAAGTTAATGAAAAATCTTGGATTTCAAAACTTAAAATAGGAGCCTAAATATATTATCAAATAAGTAAGGGAGAAAAATAATACTAATTTTGTTGATGAAAAAGGATGTAAAAGAGATAGGCAAATAGTAAAAAGAATTTTTAAATACCAAAGCGATATGCCACAAGAAGTTCTATTTGATAGAAAAATTACTGAAAGACTTTATACAAAAACTAAATAGAAATACATATGTATATTCATATAACAAAAATAAAATATGCAGACGAAAATTGTAAAATAAAAGAAAAATTGTTATTAAAAGGTATTTAATTAAGAAACTAGAAAATTGCTGTTAATTATTTATTAAAATATTTATAAAATACATTTTTGATTTAAAATAATATACACTTACTTATTCTAATATTTGAAATTAAAACTATATGGGTATATTTTCACATTCCGGTAGTAATATGTGTTCAAAGGGTGGGAGAGTTCTATGAATGGCCTTAATAAATTAAATATATTGTTACGAAATTGTACTTGAATTCAAATATAACGGTTTTAACGGCTAATTTAAATCTTTCTCAATGCTTCTAGACATTTCCGTTTATGTTAACAGTAGTTAACATATCTGTACAAATTATTAACATTGAATAAAAAGCTTTCACCATTGTTTTTAAGTATGGCAACACTAAATGTTTAAGCTGCTAACATTAACATCAAAAGCTGTAGTTTGTCCGTTAAGAACATTGTAGAAAGAAATAGAGCTTTCAAGAAGCATCTAGTAGGTAATACAGTGTATATAAATTGGCCGTGAGAACACCATTGAGTCAGTCTAATAGGAAGCGTCGTTAAGTAAAGACAAATTATCTGCCTTGGCTGTATAATCTTGTACATTATTAAAGTGTGTTGTATAAAGTGTGTGATTTAAGTGTGTGTTTATATTAGAATAAATATATTGTTACGAAATTGTACTTGAATTCAAATATAACGGTTTTAACGACTAGTTTAAATCTTTCTCAATGCTTCTAGACATTTCCGTTTATGTTAACAGCGTCGTTAAGTAAAGACAAATTAACTGCTGTATAATCTTGTACATTATTAAAGTGTGTTGTATAAAGTGTGTGATTTAAGTGTGTGTTTATATTAGAACGCAAGTGACTATTTAAACTGTTATTGTTGTACATTTTTAAATAAAATAAAGAGTCGTTACAACTTTTAAACTACTAAACTGCTGTTATTTGCAATCAAAGTACAGGTTTATTTAAAGGAAATAAACAACCGTTTTTAAAAGGTAAAAACATAACAATATTTTCTTTCAATTTATATATTGTTATCTTATTTTTTTTTAATAAATATTTCCATTTACTCTTTAATTATCCAATTATCAAATATTTTTTTTAATCACATAATTTATCAATTTCTTTAAATTATAGTAAACTAGTTATTTTTATTCAATCTATACTAAACAATATCTCATAATAAAATGTAGAAGTTAGTTCTTAAGCAACAGTAGAAATGTTTAGTTCAATTATTTAAAATTAATATAAAAAAATAATTAGTTTTAATAAAATTATTATAGTTCAAGAACTATTACAGCGAAAGTCTTAAAAGTTTTGTGGAAATAATTTTCTTATCAAGTTTCATAATTGAAATGAAAATAGGGCGGGTAGATCTAGGGGGAGTGATAGCTTCCTTACAAAATTATTCTTAATTATTGCACATCTATAGAAATGTAGAAGTGAAAGTATTTTTTAGGCATAGCGTAGGAGTCCTAATTGCAATTAAAGGTAATATTATGTTTGTTACCAAAAATAAAAAAAGCACTGCTTAAAGTATTTCAATACAAGTTATTATTAATAGAAGACCAGTTATATTTACTTCAGCGTAAAATCCACTTATTACTACTAATTTTTAAAGCTAATTTCGATAAATTAAATTAATTTTCTAACGACTATTTCAGAAACTGGGTGGTGTCAGAACATTTACCAACCTGTTACTAATTTAGGTAATCTAGATTTTTATTTTAACAAATTGATATCTATAGTTAAAGAAGCGTTTAATAAAATACCTGTCGGTCATATAAATTCTTGGCAACGAGAAATCTCTTATATTAGTAAAATATTAATTAGTCAGAGAAATAAAAACAAACGTAAATTTCAAGGATGTAGGGATCTTAATTATAAAAATCAGTTGAAAAGTATTATGAAGCTATTAAACAAAACTAAATAATTTCCACCTTAATAAAGACCGAAATGAATCCTGGTCAAAATTTATTTCAAATTTGCCCTCGGGCTCTAATTTTATGGCCCTCGGGCTGTAAACGGTGAAGTTTAAAAACTGGCGCTGAAGAGGCTAACTCAATAACAGACGTATTAGGTAATTCACACACCATTAATTTAAATATTTATGCACCTATAGACACAGCTGTAACTAGATTTATTCATGATCTCAACGATAAAATTCTTAACAGATCGAATATGGAACTTACCAACTTAGCTGAAGTTAAATCATTTGTACTTTTATTGAAGAACAATAAAAGCCCTGGGTTAGTTGACATTACTAGCATTTTCCTTAAAAACAATTACTTTTTTGAAATCTTAAGTACACTTTTCAATTCTTTCCTACAATTTTTAAAAAGGCAAAAGTAATCCAAATTTCAAAGCCAGGAAAGGATCCTAAACTATCTTCCAGTTATAGACCAATCAGCATACTAAGCCTATTGGATACAGTTTTTCAAAAATAATAAATAAGAGAATTTTAGATTTTTCTAGTCAAAATAATAAGCCCTTTTCGTGTAACCTCTTCTAGTTCATGCAGTGTGTGGCTCCCAAACCACTTCAACCTTCCGCGCTGAAGTTCCACACAATGACAGACTATGTGCTCCACTCTCTCTAGCTCGTCATCGCACATCCTACAAAAGTCTGATGTGCCAATGTCCCATTTACTCATCATACTTCCTATTGAGAAGTGACTCTCAGTGTTTCGAATCTGCCAGTTTAAGGCTACGCCATAGATATCCTGCAGTTCGTTCTATTCGTATTAACCAGAGTCCAATTCCTTATGGCCCTAAAATAAGTCACAATTGGAGTCCACAAAACTCCACAAAAGACCTATCTAGCTCCGAGCCCCTTAGATCCAGCTTATCTACTTCATTGCCGAGAATGCCGCAGTGCCCAGTAACCCAACAGATTATTATCATGTAGACATCCATTAGTCTTCTCAATTCCTTTTTACACTCAAGTACCACACTGGACCTAACATAATGACTTGTCAGTATCAATAATGCTGCTCGACTGTCAACATAGATAGAAATCTCAGAATTGCGTTCGGCATTTTCCTCCAGCAATCCTAAGGCTTTATAGATGCCCAGACACCAGTTCACATGAGCCATCTGTAAAGACAACACAGTCTCCACGTCAATCATAGCCCCGACATAATCCGCAGGCTCGCCCAAGGATAGTGTCCGGCCATTGAATTGAACTTCGTCGAGTATGCTTGCGTGCCCCGCCCTGCAGTTCCATAATAATCCCAATTCCTTCAATCTAAATAGGCAACGAACAGCCATACCTCTCACAAACGCTGAGCGTCGCTGATGACCTGAGTCCCCATGTTGCTGCTAAGATGCAGATCAATCAGTCTTTCTATTGTCTTCAGTAAGAAAGACGATAGGTTGATTGGTCTGTAAGTCTTGGGTTTCTTTCCCGCTTTGTGTATGAAAATGACCCTTACCTCTCTGCACCCCCGGGTAATATATCTCAAACTAGACACTCCCTAAATATATCCACAAAAATTCCATCCGGATTCGGTGATTTGTATGGCACAAATGTATTCATCGTCTATGTAACATTGTCTCTAGTAATCATCTCCCTAATTGTGTCATTATCACACCTATACCAACCGGTTCCGTGTAGGCTATCACTGACTCTACCTGATCACACCTCAGACTCTATGTCGCTACAGCCTGGGAAATGCGTCTCCATAATTAAACTGAGGGACTCTGAGCTAGACTCTGTCCAAGAGGTGCGACAGAGTCCTTGGATAATACACGCCTAAGTCTGAACAACCCGTTCACAAGGTCTACGGACTTACAGAAATTTACCCATGATGTCCGTTTCGCCCTCCTTATGTCTCTCTTATACTTAGCGAAGCTATCCCTATAGCTGTTCCAATCACTATCGTCCCTCGTTATTTTGGGTCTATTAAACAGTTTCCCAGCTGTAGACCGCTGGTCTCTTAGTTCCCTGGTCCACCATCTCGGCTGTTTACAACTGAGCTTAAAACTATTCTTGACAACATTCGTGAAATTATTCACTGCTGTCTTGATACCCTCAACTGAATTTCTCCAGTCCCCAGTATCCCTCAATTCCCTACACACTAACTCACCAAATCTGTCTTCCTGGAGTTCCTATAGGGCCTTCCCCTTGATCCCGCAAAGTCGAGATTGAAGAATATCTTGCTATGATCCGAAGAGGAATAATCCATGACTACCCTCTAGACCCTAACGAAATCAACCACCGGTTCGCAAGTGTTATATCTACAACACTCCCTCTATTGAAGATGTGAAGATTATGGCTGGTTATAAAATCAAAAAATAACTCACCTCTCTTGTTGATGTCCCTGCTTCCCCACTGATAACGTATAGCATGTATACAGTGATGGAAATTAATTTGCATCACTGTTAGCCTCTTTGGATTTACCAGACTTAGAGTATCTGAATCTGATAACCCCAAACCCGAAATTGACAACTCCTCTTAATGGCTCCAGCTTTTTAAGAGACTCCTGATCCCCTGAGAATCTGAAGTGTCTGCCTTGGTTCTCCTTACAGATAAAGGTGTTGACAAGCTTCATTCTGATTTTTGAATACTGTCAGAAAAGTTCCGACCATGGGAACCATGCTGTCACTATTAAACGTAGGGGCTATTCAGACGCTAATATCACTTTGAGTTTTGCCTCTGGACAGCCTTCTTGGGCATAGAAGTTTGTTGGTCGTCCCCAAACCGGGCTACAGATCATACTCCAGAAACATCTGGAGTATGATCTCTACAAACTCATCTAATCTTTCAGGATAACACATTCCCATGTAGATGTTAGTTGTTGTAATACTTTTAAGTAAATCGTAATAACAATGTAATTAATTAATTATTTTATGAAAGTTTCAATAAAAAAAAACATTATTTTTAACAGTGAAAATATTGATGTAAAAATTTTTGAGTGCAATTGAATAGTTTGGAAGTTATAGGCTTTTGAAACATATTTTCGTAAGAAACTCATATGGAAAATTCGTTTGTTCTTAAAAATAGAATAAAAAGGAAAAATTATTTTAGCGAAACCATTTTGGACATACCACAGAGTTAAAATGTCTTTCGCCCGGCCTAATGACAATTATTAGGAAAAAGAAGTTTTCGTAAAGAAAAAAAAACTTTTATAGAAAATTAACGAAACAAAAAAATATCATCATGGTTTCGACAATCTGTATTAAAAAATTGAATTTATTTATTGTTTTCAGTACAAAATTTCGGAACGAAAGTTCCGTTTATAAAATGAGACCATTATTTATAGAAACCTGATTTATATGCTTAATATAATACTCATGGTAATAGTTTTACTATCTACTGTAATTTAAACAAAAGCGATTACAGCGGCAACGCTAATTTTGTTTAGCAAGTTAGATGGCAACCTCTGTTTTAGCAATAGGTCTGATAAAAATGTATTAAAAAATTTGCGACGAAAAATAATAATCTACGTGTACAACGTTAAATATCCAGAATATCTTTAATTAATTTTCTTTCCAACAAAATGTCATCAACGAAGAACAAACAACAAAATTCTGCTAAAAATCCAACACAAAAATTCAATGAAACTCATGCAAGAAACATAGAAATCGCCAAAAAGCTGGTTGGAAATTATGTTTCATCTTCGGAAGATGAGGATGAATTGGATGAAAAAATTATTTTAAGTAAATATTAAGGAAAATAAAAGGGTGTAAATAAAGTTTTCTATTACTTTTTCCAGAATCCTTATACCAGCATTACAATACCCGCAAGGAAGATGAACATCTATTGTCTAAAACAGCCGGCTTTTTAGAGAATGTTTTGCAAACCGGAGCTGCTACTTGTCTAATCTGTATTGGAAGTATAAAACGGTCAAATGCAATATGGTCTTGCAAATATTGCTATTGTTTCTTTCATTTAAACTGTATACGAAGATGGGCTAATGACAGTATGGCTCAGGCAAAGGCTCAAACACAAAACGAACAGGGCTATTATAATCATATGGGAGAATATATACCACCCAAAAAACCTAAAGCGCTGCACTGGTGTTGTCCACAATGTAGAAGAGAATTCCAACCTGATGAACGGCCAATGGAATATGAATGCTTTTGTGGCAAAGACATAAATCCACCCTCACAACCATGGTTAGTTCCACATTCGTGCGGTGAAATATGTGGCAAAGCTTTACAACCTAATTGTGGTCACAAATGTACGTTACTATGTCATCCCGGACCATGTCCACCTTGTGATCAATATGCTGTTACTTCGTGTAATTGTGGAAAATCTCCACCGAAATCGGTACGTTGCGCCGAAAAGTTATGGGAGTGCCAGCAGAAATGTGAATTGCTGCTACCATGCAAAGAACATATATGCAAGAAGCTATGTCACAAGCCCGGCCACTGTCCACCATGCCAACAAACTAGTATGCAACCTTGTGAATGCGGTCGAGAGACTTTAAAACGCCAATGTTGTGAACTAAAATGGCATTGCAAGAAACGATGCGGAAGAACTTATTCTTGTGATTTACACAGTTGTGAAAAAGTTTGTCATTCAGGTGACTGTGGAGATTGTCCTTTAAGTTTACCACGTTCCTGTCCATGTGGTAAAACTGTACGTAAAAAAATTTATTGATATACTAAGGAAAAAATTACAATTTTTGTTTACAGAAAAAAGTAGGTCCTTGTTCGGAGATTATAGATACTTGTGGCGATACCTGTCAGAAGGTATTAGCTTGTGGTATACACACTTGTACGCAACGCTGTCATAAGGGAAATTGTAATTTGGTAAGTTTATTCAAATTTCATAAATTCTTTTAATCAGCAGTGGGATTTTGAGATATATTAAAATTAAGAACCGTTGTTTGAACTTGAAATAATTGGTAATATGAGGATAATTTAAATTTATCATCATAAAGATTTTTACAAATCTGGGGTAGAAATAATCATTGAAAACTATATATATATATATATATATATATATATATATATATATATATATATATATATATATATTTATATATATATATATATATATATATATATATATATATATATATATATATTTTAAGCACATTTCGCTCATTTACTTCAAGAACGCCATAAATCAAAAAATGAGATTTTTGAGTTAATGATGCAGAAATATACGTTATATAAAACTTTATCTTTTATAAAAATATCGTGTTCATATCTTTAAGAATCAACGTTTGAGATGAGCATATACAATTAATTTGCCTGTTAAGGTAATGCTAATTTGATAAGAAAATTTTATTCGTGAATGCGGAGTTTATGAAGGAGACAAAATATTAGAAAATATTTGTTTTTCATTTGTATCTGTTTGTATGTATACATATTTAACTAGCATTTAACCTGTTACTGCGTTAGAGGACTTGTGGGGCACCTACAAAAGTGGTTTAAAACACAATGGTCTGGGGAATTCGTAATAATTTAAACATTTTTTTTAACAGATTTTTTCTTTTTATATCTTGTTTAATAGATAATTATGTGTATATTGAGATTTTTTTTAACACTTTGTTACATGGAAATGTTTTAAATAGCAAAATTTTTCTAAAAACTAAAAAAGACATGTTTTCCCTATATAAACGCACCACACAAACTCCAGGTCCGATGCGGCACGGGTTAACGAAATCTGATTTCCAGGGGAATTACTTTCAAAATTTTGGTTTATATATACTTGGAA
This sequence comes from Protocalliphora azurea, assembly GCA_932274085.1. Taxonomy (NCBI): domain Eukaryota; kingdom Metazoa; phylum Arthropoda; class Insecta; order Diptera; family Calliphoridae; genus Protocalliphora; species Protocalliphora azurea. Next base: position 74,253,298 of record OW026522.1, on the reverse strand, counting down.
TGTAAAATAGTGTATATATATATATATATATATATATATATATATATATATATATATATATATATATATATAAACTATATATATATAAACTACACTATGATACATTCCAACTGTTTTTCACTGTTGTTTGTTTAACCCCAGTAAAAAATGTTAAGTTTTTAAATGCACTAACATTAAATTTTGCAAAGAAAGTACTCTAATGTTCCTCGAAATAAGCCTTACTTCGATGTAATGGGGTAAGCGAATAATATGTGTATGTAGAAGTAAAAAAAAAAAACATTTATTTGTCTATAGATTTTTACGGCATGTACGTCGAGTTGAATACAATTTCATAAATTTAAAATCCAGAGCAGATATCACCATCAATTAACATAAATGACACATTCAACATAGTCCTGCGGCTTTTTAATGTAGGTAGTTTTATAAGAGCAAGAGTAAGACGTCAGATTAAGTAGGTTAAATTGTAGCCTACGAAGACAAAACTGCAGGATTTGTTTTTGCACAAATTCAATTGCATTGGAGTGAATTTCATAAATAGGGTCCCATATTACAAATCCACATTCAAAAATTGGGCGTACAAGTGATGTGTATAGAATTTTCGCAATATATGGGTCATTTAACTCTTTTGCCCAACATTTTACATATCCAAGTGAACCAACCCCCTAGCTTTATTTTTTATAGATGTCATATGTGAGACAAAATTTAATTCAGTCAAAGAGTATAACTAAATCCTGGAAATTTTGAACTATTTCAATTTGGTAGTCACCAAGAAAATAATTCACGGGGTATTTCTTACAAATCTCATTATCTTAAATTTCTTCAAATTATTCCCATTTGGTTGATATTACACCATTCATATAAAGAATCCAAATAATTTTGAAGAAGCTTCCAATCTAAAATTGCAGCTTAAAAAACCCTTAACATCGTCTGCATACATTAAAATGTTTAATAACTTTATTACGGTAGGCAAGTCGTTAATGAATAGTGAGAACAGCAGCGGCCTGAGGACACCAAAAAATACTTCATTCCTTTAGAAAGCATGTTTCTAAAGCGAAAAAGCGTTCTGTCAGATAAATATGAATATAACAAGTTAATGCTTAAATTAGTAAATCCAATCAATTTTAGTTTTTTTATGAGAAGTAAATGATTTATTTTATCAAACGCTTTACTGAAGTCAGTATAGATAATATTAGTTTGTTTCCTTAAACATGGAACATCCTTTCTGAAAACCATGTTGGTACGGGGATAATAGGTACGAAACTTGATAACACCAGTACTCAGTTTGAAATATACCTGTAATTTTCGATTTAAGCTTTATTGCCGGACTTGAATAAAGATATAATATTTGATTCCTTACAGATATTCGGTATATATCCATATCCATTGGCTAGAGCTTCAGCACAATTTATTAAGATACAATTTGGGATTCTATCAGGACCGAAATTATAAGAGAACTTAAGTTTCTTTAGGCCATTTGAAATAGTGCACAAATCAAGATATAGTTACGATATTGATATACCTTCGACCAACTTATATGGATATTTTACAGTATCATCATATGGTAAACTTGAGTATGTAGCTGATAAAATATCAGCAAGCATATTACTTATCATTTGATGCAGTTTGTTGATAAGTCATTGTCGAATGATAATTAGTCGTTTTTTTCTCCGAATTGATAAATTTATAGAATGATCTAGGATTCTGATTCAAGATAATTTGAATTCTATTTAGGTAACGTGTGCAGTAAAATTTATTTAATCTAGTGTAGTCGGCATGGCATAAAGAATATTTTAGGTAGTCAACAGAAGATCCAAAAAGTTTAAATTTATTGTAGATTTTTTATTTAAAGACATAGCCAAATTTTTATTATTCCAATTTGGCATAGATAGTGGTTTAAATACTTGTTTCGAAATACACAAATCCATAAAGAAAACATTTTATTATAGAAAACGTCAAAAATCTGTAGCAGCGAAACCGACGAACTTGATGCATGTGATAAAATATCATGCCAGTTTGTATTTTTAACAAGTTGATTTAACATATCGTCAATACATTGACGAAAAGTCATGTGTTTTTTTACATTTTAGAACAATAAAAAACCCGTTTTATTTCGTCAATTCGCAACTTTTTTCATTTTTTAATTTTTGTATTTTTCGTTGTAAAATTTATGCTTTGAAAAAATATATATCTTTTGGCACTCGCGAACGGTTTCATTAGATAAAAACGTGTACATCCACTCGGATACCTAGGTACATTGTGAGTCCCTTCGGAAGATTGACAGGATAGAGGAAGGAAGAAAAGAGATAGATGATGAGAAAAGTAAGACCAAAAGAAGAGAGATAGGTATAAATAAGTGTGTCCCACCACGTTTGCTCGAAGTCAACGACAGTTCCTTAGCCTGCCTATTCCTAAGACGAATCCTGTCAAGTTTCCTAGATTTATCCCGGAAACAATCTCTAATCCGTCGATGAAACGACTGCCTAACCATTTCTGCTTACTTTGTTGTAGACGCGAACAGTGACACATGTGTTCCACTGTTCTCATCATCCTCACACATTTTACAAAGACCTGAAGAACTTACATCCCAATTGCATGTCATTTTCTCTATTTCCTTGAATCCATACCTTGATTACTCTGAAGTAAAATCCTAACGGTGGTTTCACACTACTTTCACTTTCAGCTCTAACAAAAGCTAATTCGTCAGCTATTTCATTACTCGTATATCGCAGTGACCCGGTACCCAACAGAGTCTTATCCGATATTATCTCATTAATTCCCTAAGAGCCTTCTGCAGCCTCTAACTAGCCAAGACTTGACAACGCAAATGGCAAAAGGAGTTAAAAAAATCTACACATACGATTTCTGTATAGAAAACTTTAAATTATTTTTTTTTATTTTTTTGTTCTTACAAAAGTCATATGTGAAGTAAAAACAAAATGATTTTTTTTTTCTCAAGAAAATATAAACATAGGACTTTTTGTAACTTCGAAACCTGTTGAGATAATAGTAAAAACTTTGGTGGGTGAACGTATGACTAATAATGATACAAGTGCGATAATAAAAAAAATCAAAAAATTACACATAATTGTAACTGACTCTTCGTCAGCGCACCGACGATATAATAGTTAGATTGTTTAAACGAAAGTACTTTTCTACACTAGTAGACGTTGACGAAATATGACTTGATGGTATAAATATAGTCTATTCAATTGTAGACGTCTGCACTCTGAAGGAGTAATAGAGGTGGATTGTTTCTTTAACATTTACAAAAATTAAATCCAGTATTTTAGGGTAACTATTTATGATACGATTTATTTGAAAAAGGCTTAAATCGTATAAGATGTTACAGAAGTCTTTCCATTATTTTTTAGGTTACTTTGAACATATATTTATCATCAGGCAAATACTTCCAAGTTATAGATGGCATATTCATTCACCCCTACTTAATTTTCATTAGTAAAGCGATAAACAGATCTAACAACTTCAGCATGTTAAATATAAACAGAATGTCGAAAAGAAGGAGGGATGTAAGAGCACGTTACGATTACCTTCTTATGTTGAAGTTTATTCATCACGGAAATAAATTCAATATCAAGCGATGAGTCAATCTCTAGGACTTCAGAAAATAAGTTACAGAATACTGCTAAGCACTTCATCGCCATATATAAAATAAAATGTTATTTTTAAAACCGGTCTACTCGACATCCAAAAAATTAACATTTTTCAAAAACCTACAGTACTAAAACCGATTTTAAAACCGGTTGGAAAACCGCGTCGATAACCCTATTAAACACATGACCATGTACCTTTAATTTCATGTTTCTAGGTTCAATATTACAGAAAATTCAAAAAGTATAATTAGAAGAGTGAAAAAGTACCACAAACTCCCCTCTTGTTGATTCTTACTAACTTATATTTAATTTCTTGTTTGATATAGAAAATGTGGAAAAACGAAAAAGTGCCTCAAAGTCCTCCTTGTGAATTCTCACCTACATAGGATAATGTTAACTTCTTGTTTCTACGTTCAATATTGCAGAAAATTCAAAAAGTACCATTAGAAGAATGAAAAATACCCAACGTTCCTTCATATTTATTCTCATTCACTTAGGGTCGCGTAAGTTTAATTTCACGTTTCTAAGTTCATGGTATACAAGTATTATTTATGGGACAAGTACCAGTAAGTCCCGCTTTTGTGGATTCTAACTCAAAAATATATTTAACAAAATACCATCATACTTTCTTCTTTAGTGCCACTAGAGGGAAAAAACTGATTATTAAGCACCACTTTCCTTCATTCCTAATTCACTCAGAACCAAATTTGCTAACTTTTACACCGCTAAGTTTATTGATTGAAAACATTAGGAAAATACAATGATGAATCAGTCAGTCGGTAAAGTTACTCTTTTGTATTTATTTAATAATAATTTCCTTTTTTTAGTGTTTGATCATAACCAAAAAGAAATGTCGCTGTGGGATGCACGAAAAGGAATTGCCATGTTCCAAGGAATTCACATGTGAAACAAAGTGTAAACAAATTCGAGATTGTGGCAAGCATCCTTGTAATCGTAAGGTAAAATAAGTATATAAAAAAAATCTCTAATTAAAAATTTAGAACTATATAAAAATAAAATTTGTTTAGTGCTGCGATCGAAACTGTCCACCTTGTGATAAAGTATGTGGTAAACCTTTATCCTGTGGTAAACATAAATGTCAATCAATTTGCCACAAAGGACCGTGTTATCCGTGTCAGCAAAAATCTCAAATCAACTGTCGCTGTGGTAAAACTAAAAGAAGCGTACCTTGCGGCCGAGAGCGAACAGCACGTGTGGTTTGTTTGGAATCATGTCGGTGAGTTTTATCAATGTTTGAAAAGCTAAAACCTTTACTAAATTATTTTGCAATTTTAGCATACCTTCAAAATGTCATCACGAAAATAAACATCGTTGCCACAAAAATGAATGTCCACCTTGTAGCCAACCCTGTGGTTTACCAAATGACACTACTAAGTGTGACCACAAGTGTACGGCAAAATGTCATGCATCAGTTAAAGTAGCTAAGAAATCAAATCCAGATACTACAAGTATATGGGAGCCTACTAAACAGGTATTCGCAATAGCAACGAAACTTTTGTAAAAGAAATTAATTAATGTTGAAAATAGTTTGAATTTAAGCAAATGCCTCATCCGCGTTGTGAACAAAAAGTTAGCGTAACTTGTATAGGCGGCCATGAAGTAGCCGATTGGCCTTGTTGGAATTCAAAACCTACATCCTGTCAGCGTTTGTGTAACCGTTCATTACGCTGTGGTAATCACAAGTGTTCTCTAGTCTGCCATGCAGTGCCAGATATAACAAACATGGAGGTAACAAATATATTTGAAAAAATGTTCTGCTACGAATCGAATTACAAAGTTTGTTCTTTTTAGCAACAACCTGGTTGTGCGCCTTGCGAAGAAGGTTGTCATATTCGTCGACCCGAAGGATGTACTCATAACTGCCCTAGACCCTGTCACCAACCACCCTGTTATCTTTGTAATGTTGCTATTAAAACTAAATGTCATTGTGGTCTAATGCCCGTTGTTTATAAATGCAGCGATTATTTCAATACAGAAGGCAGTGAAGGTGAAATATTGGAAAGACAAGAAAATTTAAAGAGCTGTGGAAATAGATGTTTAAAGAATGTAAGTTTTACACAACACATAATAATGTTTCTAAAGGATATAAATGTACGCTTTGTATTTTTAGTACCCTTGTGGTCATCGCTGCACCGCAAAATGTCATTCTGGTCCATGTCCATATCCCGAGTCCTGCCGCAAAAAAATACGCATCTATTGTGATTGTAAACGTTTAAAGTCAGAAATTTCCTGTGACAAACATCGTTCTGGGATGCAAAAATTGCATTGTGATGAAAATTGCGTTGAAATGCAAAAAATTTTAGAAGAAGCTAGGCAAAAGGAAGAAGAATTACGCCGCAAAGAAGAAGAAGAACGCAACCGTGTGGAAGTAGAACAATTTGAAAAAAAATTTAGCAAGCGCAAACCCAAAGAACGTAAAACGTTAGAAGTGAAACAAAAGAATCCCATTAATTGGAAGATTTTGGGAGTGTATGCGGGTATTATGGGAGCTGTATTGTTAGCGGTTGCCTTAGCTTTTTACGAAGATCATTAATAAAATATAAAGTGAAAACAAAAGTGGGCAATATTTATTAATACAACTAATTTTAATAAAAATAATTATATAATTAATAGGCAAACACATTTTCTGTTTAACGCTCATGCTATGCAGGCGATTTTAATAAAAATTTACCATTAGAAAGGTATTTTCTCATATATTACGTTTATATGCACCTCTTAAGCTTCAGTTGGTAGATTCGTAACGTGCTTTGGTGTGTCAGCTGACTCAATCTGTTACATATACAACGTAAATATCGATTTTAATTAGATTATTACGTACTCTCACGTAAGTGTCTGCGTTACGAATTTACTGAAGCTTACTCCGAATTAAAAATTTGCGATATGAAAATTTTGCTGTATAAACTCTGGTCTAGAACTAAGATTAACGATGATATAATATGCGTCGTCAGAGGAGAGTAACCTTGTTTATATTATGTTAAATTTTAAATAAGGGGTACCCGTATTATAATAAATCCTATAAGACATTATTTTCAATCAGTCACATAGTAGACATGTCCATTTTATTTGAAAAATTCGCACTTTTTATCACAATTTTAAAGTTCAATTTACCCTTTTTTCCACCTTCTGCCAACATTGTTGTTACTTTATACAATACTAAATATGGCGATCCGAATATAAGCTCCTTGAGCTCATTCGTCGTTCACTTTTTGGAAGATCTGAAAAAGTCATGATTTTAACATTGTGTTGTCATTGAAAGGAAGTACCTAGTGCTGAAAAAGAGCTACAGAAGTTCTTTTTTTAAGAGATGGTTATCATTGGTAGGAGTTTCTTCTTTTATGCATCTTGTTCATTGCTTTTGAAGTACTTCTGTTAAATATATATCCGTAAATTTTTTTAATAAATATGTGGTTTTAGCTATGTTAATAGGTGGGGTTGATTTGCAAATATCTTTAGACAAATCGCAACATTACTTAGCGCTTTTTAAAAAAAACTTTTGTACAAAAAATTTCTAAAATTGTAACCAATATACAAAATGTATAGAGGATCGGTTCATATTTGACGTATCAAACTGTTATATGTAACAGTATAATATAAATTTGGGTTCTCTAAATCGACTTTCGAATAATCGACTTTTTGTTGACTTTTTGGTTTTTAAATTATCAAGAAGTAGACTTTCTTGTCGTCGAAAAAATTCGGAAAAAGTCGAAAAAAAGTGGAAGAAATTTAGTTTATTGGAAGGGAATGGTTTCTTAGCAGTTTTCATTTCAACAACATCACCTAATTTTTGGAAATAATATCGTAAAAACATATTTTTGTGTATAACCAGCTCTTTCATTGTATAGATTGTCAACATATCTGACTGCGTTGTAAATATTTTATATTTTTTAAGTTTTTATAATACAAGTAATAAAAATATTATAAAATTCAAAACTCGAAAAATCGGCTATTTAAAAATGGAAAAATCGAAAAATCGATTATTTAAAAATTAGAAAAAATTCGAAAGCAAAGTTTTTTTCTGACTATATAATCCTAGTATTATTTATTTATTAATAGATATAAAATAGTTTTTGTACATTTTTTATATTAACAATATTTTATATTAATTTATCTATATTTGTCATAACATTATTGTTGTGTGCCAGATTGGCATAAGAAATCAAGTACATATTTAATTCATTTTAGTAATGTTTAAAATTATATCAATTTAATAGAAAATTATCACATTTAATGATAATATTCGTTAGTAATTAGCTTACGATATTTAGAAGGAATAGTTTTTCTGTAGTACCTTCTTAAATCAAAACACACATCCGCCACTTGCCTGAGATTAACGCTGATATAATATGTGAGATAACGTCAACAGAAGAGAGTAGCCATTTTGTTTATATTATGTTAAATTTTAAATAAATAGTACACGTATTCTAATTAATCCTATAAGATATCATTATTTTCAATCTGTCACAGAGTAAATTTTTTAGTAATTTCTAAAATACACAAACAAACTTTCGTATATGTGTATTTTTTGACAGTTCAACTAATAAGATAGTTGTGAGAAGAATTTGATATATATTTTTCCCCGACATATATATATATATATAAATATATTAGTCGATTTTCGCGACTAATTAAAAATTAGGCCTGTAGAGAAAATTAAATTATCACGATAACAGAACCTAAAATTTTATTGAAAAATGTTATGTAGTTTTTAAAATTCCGTACCAATTTGAGCTTGAAAGATCTTCGTTTTCTTCCTGAATTATATTTTGTAAAATATTGATACGTTTTTACCTTTTAAAAACGGTCGTTTATTTCCTTTAAATAAACCTGTACTTTGGTTGCAAATAACAGCAGTTTAGTAGTTTAAAAGTTGTAACGACTCTTTATTTTATTTAAAAATGTACAACAATAACAGTTTAAATAGTCACTTGCGTTCTAATATAAACACACTTTAATAATGTACAAGATTATACAGCCAAGGCAGTTATTTTGTCTTTACTTAACGACGCTTCCAATTATACTGACTCAATGGTGTTCTCACGGCCAATTTATATACACTGTATTACCTACTAGATGCTTCTTGAAAGCTCTATTTCTTTTTACAACGTTCTTAACGGACAAACTTGAGCTTTCGATGTTAATGTTAGCAGCTTAAACATGTTGCTATACTTACAAACAATGGTGAAAGCTTTTTATTCAATGTTGTATCTTCACAACTATGTTAATAATTTTTACAGACGTGTTAACTGCTGTTAACATAAACGGAAATGTCTAGAAGCATTGAGAAAGATTCAAACCAGCCGTTAAAACCGTTATATTTGAATTCAAGTACAATTTCGTAACTCTGCCCCCCGCTTAAGCCTGTTCGTCCCGAATAGGCACGAATTCACTTTTCCCATAGGCAGCTAGTCGTTCTAGATGTACGACCTTCATTTTAGATCTAGGGCTCTTTTCTTTCTGTATTCTGTACACCACGTAGTTTAATTTCTTAATCACTTTGTATGGTCCATCCCAATGGGTTTATAGTTTGAGAGACAGTCCTTTCTTATGTTGTGGGTTATACAACAGTACAAGCTGGCCTTCGTTAAATTCTTCATAATTCGCTGCTCGATCGTAGCTGGCTTTCATTTTATCGCTGGTCATTTCTATTCGTCTGCGTACGAATTCATGTAGTTCGTTCAGGTCATCTTGCTCTTGGGAAGTGTTTGTTGCGGGCGGGCAAAATTCAGGCTAGAATTTTATTTCTTTCACTGTAGCATTAAGTGTTTGTCATATTGTTTGTTCTCTATGTAGAGTTGTTTGTTGGAATAAGTCGTTCTTATTTTCATGTTGCCTCTATTCTGTTTTGTTTTATGAAAGTTGCTTATTTTTTTTATGTATTATATTTTGTCTTGTTTGTTATCTTTTTTAATTTTGTTATTGTTTTAGATTTCTTATTTTCCACTTTTTGTTTGTTCTGCGTTTGGATGTACATATGTATGCTGGAATGTCCCATTCTTCTTATCCTTGTGTTGTCCGCTTAAAAAAAAAATATATCAATTAACATATCTATATAATTATATACAAAGAATTACCTTTTTACATGTATTTTATTGTCCAATGTGTCTGGAAATAGAAATAAAACAAGAAATTAATTAATTGTACTTACCTCTGTTGTGTAGTCATATTGGATGTCTGCCTGTATGTAGTAATGTAGTAAAACAGTGTTGTGTTATGTACTTGATATACGTCAAGTTGGCAACGTACAATAGTGTTTTTTTGTATACAGTGTTGTATTTTCATTCATAAATACAAAATATTAAAATTGTGAAAATTTAAAAAAAGGAATATAAAACTAATTATGAATGAAAATACAATACGTGTGAAAAATTTTGAGAGCCTGGTATCGGCAAAATTGAAGATAGGTACATTTATAGGTGGAATTAATTTTAATTTTAAGCAGCTAAAAACGAAGCGAGTAGGTAATAAATAAATTATTCGGGAAAATATAAATAATATATAATATAATTAGTAATTAGCAAGTTTATTTGTTTTCGGCACATGTAAAATTTATATAAAAACTTAAATTATAAATATAATTTATATCATCTGGCATCTCTGCCTCAAGATAAAAACATCGTGTTAATTTTTGCTTGAAAAATTAATTGAATTTTTAAATTAAAAAGTTTTAAAAAAAACTATTTAAATTTGCTTTAACTTTCTTTTGTTTGGCAATGTTTGCTCAGAAAAGAAGAAAGCATTGGGGCAATAGTCCTAAATTCAAGGTGCCAAAAACTACAGACGGTCCTAGCACTAGTGCCAACAGGTTTCAGCTTCTGTCTGAAGACGAAAAAGAAGAAGCAGTTGCTGTCAAAGAAAAGATTCCACCAATAATTGTGGACTCTACCCACAGTTTTTCAACTGTGATCGGATTAATTGGGGAAAAATATACCTACAAACGGATGTCTATTGGTACAAAAATTGTATCAAACTCATTATCGCTGTACAATGAAGCTTTGAGTGTTCTCAAAGACAAAAAATTCCAGTATTATACGCATGAATTGAGGGATGCAAAAACTTTTAAATTGGTTTTATTTGGCCTGCCACAACTGGACACAAAGATAATTGGCGAAGAATTTGTAAGCTCACTCAACATAAACCCGGTAAGCATTAAGGAACTAGCAACAAAAAGATCTACTGTAGATGACGCCCTCTATCTCATTGAGTTTGATCGTCAACATGTTTCAAAAAGAGAGGTTATGAAAATAAGATATTTTTGTAATATATCTGTATATTGGAAAAAATCTCTAAAGGGCAATGAAGGTCCCACACAATGCTCCAAGTGCGCTATGTATGGACATGGTGCTAAAAATTGTAACCGTATCGTAGTGTGTTCAGCCTGCGCCGGAAACCATGAGTATGCAGTTTGTTCACTCAATAAAGGTAATAGTGATGGTAGTATAATTTATAAGTGCCACAACTGCATAAAGAAGAACTTAAAAAGTGTTAACCATAGAGCTGATGACCCAAAGTGCCCAAGTCGTCAAGAATATTTAGAAATCCGTCATCGAGTAACATCTAAATCTAGGGCGACCAGCAGAAGAACTAACGTAACATATTTTAAAGAAGGCGATCATGATTTTCCTCAATTGCCAAGGCAAGAACCCCATAATAACTCACGAAATTCCCGCGATTTTGGCAATTTGTATTCCGAGGTAGCTAAAGGCAAGAGCTACGACAATAATAATAATGACGACATTTCCAATGAAAGACTTCTGGAAATATTTTTTGATGCTGTCGATGCTTTGCAAAGATGTCAAAATAAGTACGACAAGCTACGAGTTTTGGGTATGATGCTTAAACATGCCATATAATTCAACCGGTAGACACAATGTTCACGTTATGCATTGGAATGCCCAAGGCATAACAACTGAGTCAGCAGCTGTCCAGCTGGAATACTTTTTACACAAAAGGAAAATCGATATTCTCCTTTTAAATGAGACTTTTTTGAAACCGTACCACAAATTTCAACTTGGTGGTTATAAAATTTATAGAGAGGATCGATCTACTCATGGCGGAGGAGTTCTAATTGCAATTAAAGGTAACATTAAGCATACGTTGTTACCAAAAATAAAAACAAGTACTGCTGAAAGTATTTCAGTACAAGTTATAATTAATAGAAGGCCAGTTATATTCACTTCAGCGTATAATCCAGTTCATACTACCAATTTTAAAGCTGATTTGGATAAATTAACTTCGTTTTCAAAAGACTATTTTATTTTCGGTGATCTGAATGCCCAACATACACACTGGAATTGTATGTCAAATAATTCGGCTGGTAATGATCTCTACTGCCATTGTCTTCAATCCAGCTACTTCATTTATTACCCAAATGGACACACTCGCTTTGGACAAAATATCAACCCTGTTCAACAGTCCACAGTAGACATTCTTTTATCTAACTCGTGCCTCGATTTTTCAAACCTTGAGACACATCCAAATGTTTTACAGACGGACCATGTACCTATATCTTGTATTATTTATGGCCAGGTTCAAAACATGACATATTCAGTTCCCTTGTATTATCGCGCAGACTGGTCAGCAATCAGAAACTGGGTTGAAAATGAAATTAGGTGTCAGAACATTGATCAACCCGTTACTAATTCAGGTAATCTAGATTTTTATTTTAACAAATTAATATTTATAGTTAAAGAAGCGTTCAATAAAATACCTGTCGGTCATAAAAATTCGTGGCAACGAGAAATCTCTGAAATTAGTAAAATGTTAATTAGTCAGAGAAATAAATACAATCGTAAATTTCAAAGATGTAGCGATTTTTATTATAAAAATCAATTGAAAAGCATTTTGAAGCTATTAAATAAACTTATTGATTTTCACCTTAATAAAAACCGCAATGAATCCTGGTCAAAATTTATTTCGAATTTGCCCTCGGGCTCTAAAAAGTTTTGGAAAATAAAAAAAGCACTTAAAGGAAACAAAATGCCTTTTGCTGATCTTCATGTAAACGGTGAAGTTTTAAAATCTGGCAATGAAAAAGCTAATTCAATAGCAGATGTATTTGGTAATTCACACACCATTACTTTAAACAATTATTCACCTATGGACACAGCCGTCTCAAGATTCATTCATGATCTTAACGACACAATTCTTGACAGATCTAGCGTAGAGCTTACCAATTTAGATGAAGTTAAATCATTTGTACTTTTATTGAAAAATAATAAAGCCCCCGGTTTAGATGGTATTAATAGCATTATCCTTAAAAAGATGCCCGATTGCTTTTTTGAAACTCTATGTAAACTTTTCAACTCTTGTATAATAGAAGGCTATTTTCCAACTATTTTTAAGAAAGCAAAAGTTATCCCAATTCCTAAGCCAGGAAAGGATCCTAAATTACCGTCTAGCTATAGACCAATCAGCATCCTAAGCCTATTGGATAAAGTATTTGAAAAAATAATTAATAAGAGAATTTAAAATTTTTCCAACCAAAATAATATTATTAACCCTCAACAGTTTGGATTCCGCAAGGAGCACTCCACAGTACAGCAACTAAAAAGAGTCGTTAATTTTATTGAAACAAACAAAATAAATCGTAAGAGCACTGGAGTTATTTTTCTTGACATTGAAAAAGCCTTCGATTCAATAGTTTTTTAGATCAGCGCTCATTTGCTGTATCTATAGATAACACGCTATCTAGTGATAGACAAATTCCTGCGGGTCTAGTATTATCACCTACTATTTATTCAATATATATTTTCGATTTTACTATTCGCAAGAATCAAGAAGTAGTTTTTTACGCTGACGACTGTGCTTATATTTGCTGCGGTAAGGTGTCAAATGCAATAATCAAAAAAATTGAAGATAGTTTAAAATCTACCAATAAATAATAAAGTTAATATTAGTAAAATATAAGCTATTATATTTCCATATAATAGATTACAGAAATGTATGCCTACAAAACATTTATATTCTAGGGGAGTTTTTATTCCTCTGCAGGATAGTATCAAATATCTAGGTATTGTCTTAGATAAAAAACTATCATTTAAACAACACATACAGTATATTTGTGATAAAGCAATCAAATGTGGCCGAGCACTTTACCCCTTACTTAACACAAGATCTAAACTTAATTTAAAAAACAAGATCCTTATTTACAAAATGTGTATTCGACCAATTATGACCTACGGATGCCAAGTCTGGTTTAATAAAGCTGCTAAAACTTACACAAGAAAATTACAGATAATACAAAATAAAAATCTGAAAATAATTCATAACCTACACCCCAGATATTCTACTGATCTACTGCATAGAAACTTTAAGCATAAAATGTTTAATTCATTTGCAAGGGAACTGACTCTGTCATTTAATGAAAAATGCAGAACGTCTACATATAAAATAATAAGAAATTTGCTAAACAATCAATAAGACTCTTTTTTACTTAAAGAGTTATAATTGATGGTTGTTTTTAAAATTTCTTATAACGTTTAAGTATGTACAAGGTTTTTTTTGACAACTTTTCCTTAACACTGTGATATTAGTAGTTTCCTTATTTAATTATTTAGATTTTAATTGTTGTAATACTTTTAAGTAAATTCTCATAACAATGTAATTATTTTTATTAAAGGTTTTTATTTATTTTTTTTTTTTTGTATTTATTTATTTATTTAATAGCCAATGAAATTACAATTTCTTACAGGCTAGCATATATATTATTCTTAAAGCTATTAACAATAAAATATTTTCATAATCATTCAATAACAAAAACTTATTATTTAACTAAGTTAAAAATATTCCTCTTAATGCGGATTGGATTTAATGAGAAATCAATATATGGATAGAAACTGTTGAATTGATTGCATATACGTCTCATGGGATCAAAGTTGGCATAATTGGTTCGAAAATATTTTATTTTTAAAGGAGTATAATTTCTAGTTGGTCGATTTGGGATTACGAATTCGATCTTACAAAGCAGGAACTCAGAATTAATTAAACCATTTACTAAATTAATTACAAATGAAATATTCATATATTTTCTCCTACTTTCAAGAGTAGGGAGATCAATAAGCTGTAATCGACTTTCATATGATGGTAAATTAATATTAGGATTCCATGGAAGATTACGAAGACAAAATAAGAGAAATTGTTTCTGGACCGATTCAATTTTCTTTATATGAACTTCGTATTGAGGATCCCAGACCACGGAAGCATATTCCAGGATTGGTCTTACAAGAGATATGAATAATTGCTTGGAAACATAAGGATCATTAAACTCTCTTCAACAGCGCTTGAGGAAACCTAGAACTCCTTTTGCCTTATTAACGATTTGAGAAACGTGGGAGTTAAAGGATAGTTTACAATCAAGCAACACACCCAGATCAAGAAATTCTTTGACTAGATCAAGTTGATATTCATTTATTGTGTATCTACAGAGTACTGGACTTCTTCTGTAGAACATCATGTGTTTACACTTTTTTAAATTCAGATCCATTAGATTCATCATACACCAATCATAAAGATTGTCAAGATCTGATTGGAGTAAGGAACATTGATAGGAATAGTTAAAGCTATGGAACAGCTTTACATCATCAGCATACATTAATATTTTAGAATTCCTAATGCAAGCTGGTAGATCATTTATAAATATTAGGAATAGTAAGGGGCCGAGATGACTACCTTGTGGAACACCAGATAAAACAGGAATGGTTTTTGATGTACATTCTCTGAATAATACACATTGGCATCTATTTTTAAGATATGTGGAGATCCATTTAAGGAAAACAGGAGAAAATCCGAGCTTATCCAATTTGAACAGTAGGAGATAGTGATTTATTTTATCGAAGGCTTTACTGAAATCTGTGTATATTACGTCTGTCTGTAAACCGGAATCAAATGCGGTTATAACTGAGGTTGTGAACTCCAAAAGGTTAGTAGTAATGGAACATCCTTTTTTAAATCCATGCTGAAATGGCAAAAGATAACATACAACTTGATGCGAAAGGATTTCAGTAACTATCTTTTCGAAAAGTTTTTTAATAACACTTAATTTAGCAATACCTCTATAATTGGAAATGTTGGATCTGCTACCGGATTTAAACAAAGGTATAATATAAGATTTCCTCCAAACTTCAGGAAAGTAACCACTAAATATTGATATGTTGAATAAGTATGTTATTGGAGATATAAGAGAATGTAAACATTTTATAAGAACACAGCTTGGAACACCATCAGATCCACATTTATCAGAATATTTTAGATTCTGTACAGCTCTCAATACCATCGATTTATCTAATGTTGGACAATTTATAAGGGTTGCAGCTGGAATTGGATATGGATAATTGGAAAGTTCATGTGAATCTTTATCAGAATAGGCGGATGAGAAGAAAGCAGCAAACATATCGCAAATATCTGCATCGTTTGAGGATTCTTTATCTCCAAATTTCATCATGGACGGATATTCAGAGACTCGACGCTTAGAATTTACGAACTGGTAAAAATATTTTGGATTATTTTTAAAGTTTCTTTTCACCCTAAAAAGATAATTATTGTAACATTTGATATTTTCCGAATTGTAAACTGATCTTGATATGGAGTACCTCATATAATCAATAGGTAAACCGGATTTTTTGTATTTTCTATAATGTTTGTTTTTCAAATTTTTTAAGCCATTGAGCTGCTTTGTAGTCCAAGGCGGTCCATGTGCAATTTTTTTCTCGTCATTGGTATTGATTTCTTAAAACATTTAAATAAGCCATCATAGAATTTATTCAAAATGATGTCAATATTACGAGGGCATACTTTATTGTAAGGAATATATTCAAACCAGTTTTCAGAATAAAGTAGGTGATTTAATTTGGAATAATCAGCTTTACTAAAATCAAAAACCATCTCATTATTTACATTGGATTGTAACGATATTTTTGTTTCAGCGTTTACGCTTATTTCAAGAGTGGGGTGATACGCATCTTCGGGTGTTAATAATGGATTAATGCGAAGAATATTAATTTCTTCAGGTTGATCAACAAATACAAGATCAAGTAGTTTGCTAAGCTTGTTTTCTATGTTGTTTATTTGGAATAGTCCCAAATCAGCAATAGCATCCAGTAATTCAATAGATGTTTCCGATCTTATTGATGGGCTTAAAAAGCATGAATCAGGAGTTTCGCACCATTTAATATTTGGAATATTAAAGTCACCAAGAACAATTATGGAGTCTCCAGGTTTGGATTGATTAGCTACAAATTTTATCGCGTTTGCATGTTGTTCATAAATTTGAATGTTTGACGCAGGAGGAATATAAGAGCAAGTTATAAAAATTGTTCTAAATTTAGCTTTAACACATACGGCGATAAATTCAATATTTTGATCATTGTTAAAAAATATTTCTTCTGAAGGAAAAAGAGTTGAGACAGAAATCAAAACTCCCCCACCTTCTTTGCCCACTCTATCACGTCTATAGATTTGAAATTTACTGCACATTATTTCAGAATTATGAATTTCTTTATCAGATTTATTTCGGAGCCACGTTTCAGTGAGTACAATGATATTATGCTCAATATCAAAGCTCTCTAAATAAAGGGATTTTAACTTTGTATTCATACCTCTAACATTTTGGTATGCGATGGAGATAGCTGAGAAGTTGTAATCATTTTTTGGACAAATATTAATATTTAACGGATTATTTAATTCAATTAGTTTTTTGGATTTGGATCAGAAGCCCTGGGAAGAATTACGTTGTTATCATCACGATAAATAAATTGTAGAAGAATTGTATTTTTTGGCCAAAATTGAGGATTAACGAGACGATCAAAAATACTTTCTGGGACAATTATTTTAAATGAAACTCTATTGCGCGCATTTATCTTGTAAATTTGGACATTATTATAATCTTCGATGCCAATGTTCGTTTTAATATAGAATTCAACATCATTTATTGTTGTATCTACTGAAAAACGGCTAGCAAATATGGTTTTCCTTGGAGCAATAAAAAAAAATATAATTTATATATTTGAAATAAATAGAAAAGTGGCAACAGCTAATTTTCCAATAAATAAAAAAATAAAACCGTTACTAAATATGATAAATTACAACTTTGCAAACAGACAAATGATAAGATATAGATCAGAAACAAATTATAGAAGTAATAATAAGGACGTGTCAACAATTAAAAAGATAAATGAGTGTGCGATAATTGAACGAAAAATTTTTATTAAATGGAAGTTAAATAAAAATATAAGAAAATAATAAATAATAAACGTAAGTGCAAATCGAAGAAATAAAAATGAGTGCATAATGAAATTGTGTTAAATTTTTATAGCTGGCTATATTCTCCAACGACCGTCGTGGAAACCAAACATAGGAGAGAATTAGCCAGGTAACCTAATTTTTAGTTATATAAAAAAAAGATATACATGTAAAAAGAAACGCTTTAGCAGATAAATATATCAGAGAGTGCAGATACTAACTAATTTATATACTAGCTAAGAAATATATATATGTATAAGTAATCCTAATATGCTTGATTAGAGTAAATAATTATTTAAAATTAGAAGATTACTAACAAATCATCCAAAAGGGTAATATAAATAAATTAACATAAAATAAAACATAAAAAAATAATAAGTATATGCAAATTAAATAAACATATATTAAGCTAAGATCAATAAAATAGTGATAAGTTTAAAATAAGTTAATATTAAGTTCAGAGTGTTCCGTCGAAAATGTTAAACGAGTGTCAATTGTATTAGTTTGTGTGTATGTTCTATATGTTTGCGCGGTGTCACATATTTACACCTGACCCTTGAATGCCGGGAAAAGAATAAATTAAAATTTTTGTTTATATGTACCAAAAGTAGAAGTAAAAAAAATATAGGTATATTTTAGGGAGCTACTTCAAATATAGAAAAGAACATTTATAGATATATATAAAAAAAGAAGAAAAAAAGGTACGTGAAGAATAAAAAAAAGGGGAAAAGTATATGTATGTAGGGAAGTTTAAATAAAAGAAGAAATAATAGAAATAAAAGAAAACCTGAGTATTGAGTATAAAATTATAAAAAAAAGAAATAAAAAAAAATGTGAATAAAATGGCAAAACAGATATATAATAAAAAAGAAAGAGGGGGAAATTTAAATTGTGTAAATATTAGTGCTTTCTCTTACTGTAAATATTATCGTGTATTATTCTATTGTTGGTTTTATTATTATTATTGTTATTATTATTATTATTGTTATTATTATTATTATTATTTATTATCATTATTATTGTTATTATTATTATTGCTATTGTTATTTCTATTATTATAATTGTTTTTATGGTCGTTGTTAAGAACGTTATTGTCATTATTTTTGGATTTTGTAAAAAAAAAAAAAATGTAGTTTTAAATTTTGAAAATAACAATTTTCATTATGTTTTAGTTTGGAAAATGTAGAGGCAATGATGGAGAGATGCGTCGAGTGGGTTTTGGGTCGTAGATTCAAAATGAGAGTGGATGCTGCTACGACAAGGTTGGGAGGGCAAAAGAGACAAACACCTGTCTCATAAATTCTTCTTGTGGTATGGTTGCTTGTAATGTCAATTAGTTTTGTGTTGTTGTTCAAATTTTAGTGTGTGGGTACGAGGCTAGTGAGGAAGGGTTGGAACCTTCCTAGAGATAAACATGCAAAGAGCTAGTGGGAAGCCTTGCCAGCACAACGACCCGTAACATGTTTTCATTATTTGTTGATGAGGTCTTAATACCGAATTCTAAATCACCAGGCAACTTGAGTTCTGTCCCGAAGACAATTTTTGCAGGCGTTCGAGAGGTTGAGTCATGAACAGCTGATCTGTATGCCAATAGAAATTTCGGCATGTGTTCATCGCAGTCCTTCTGATGTGCACTGACCACTTTTCTTAAATATTCCTCCAGAGTGCGATTGAATCTTTCGACCATGCCATCAGATTGAGGATGCAGTGGCGTTGTTCTGGTATTTCTTATTCCGTATAAATCGCACATTTCCTTGAATACGGCATATTCAAAATTTCTACCCTGATCAGAATGCAAGTCCAGTGGAACACGAGAGCGGCACACCCAGTTGTTCACAAATACACTTATAACCGTTTTAGCTTCTTGATCAGGTATGGCATATACCTCTGGCCATTTGCTGAAATAATCCATAACCACTAGAACGTAACGATTTCCGGCTTCACTGACGGGGAAAGGGCCTGCTACATCCATTGCAATCCGCTCGAATGGCACGCCTGAGTTATACTGCTGAGGTTGTCCAAGACTTCTTCTTACTGGGCCCTTCACTGCTAAGCATTGTGAACAAGTGGCTACCCAATCGGCTACTGCTTGCTGACAACCCACCCAATAAAAACGTTGTTTTAACTTTTCTAAGGTTTTTGTCACACCAAGATGACCACCACTGGGACCGTCATGGAACTCTTTCATTACTTCGTTTATTTTGGTATGGTACTACAATTAGATTTGTCACTGTTTTACCATCAGCACTTTCCCATATGCGGTATAAGCAGCCATTTAACAACTGTAGACTATTCCATAGGGCCCAATATGATTTCATCAGTGGACTTTCGGCGGATATTTCATTGCGGGCTGGCCTTCTACCTTCTTCTTTTGTCGATATTATTTTTGCCAGTATGGGGTCATTTCTTTGCGCTGCAGACCAATCTTCATTGGACTCTATATGCATTAGTCGAACATCGATGATACATTCCTTTTCCTCGATTTTTGTACAATGCTTACATTCCACGTTGCATGGCCGTCTTGACAGCGCGTCCGCATTGCCGTGTTTCAAACCCTTCCGGTGCTCGATGCTAAAATCATAGCTCTGAAGCCGCTCTATCCAACGAGCCAGTTGTCCTTCAGGTTGTTTAAATTGCAGCAACCACCTGAGGGCAGAATGATTCTTTCTCAATCGGAAGTGTTGGCCATACAGATATTTGTGGTAATGCTTCACTCACTCTAATACGTCGCGTTACGCAGTAGTTTCTTTCAGGCTTCGAAAGCGTTCGGCTGAAGTATCCAATGACCATTTCAGTGCCACCGACTACTTGTGAAAGTACACCGTCTATTCCGTATCCGCTCTCATCGCTATCTACAACAAATGTTTCTCCAGGTATAGGATATGACAAAATTGGTGCCGTACATAATAGATCCTTGAGCTTCTGGAATGCTAGTTCTTGTGCTTCACACCATTGAAATGATTGTGACTTCTTGGTCAGCTCATGTAAGCTTGCGGCTACATTGGCGAAATTCGGGACAAATCGTCTGTAGTATGTGCAAAGGCCAAGAAAACTACGCAATTCGTGGAGATTTCTCGGACGTGGCCAGTTCTTTACAGCAATTATCTTATCCTCATCTGTTGATATTCCGTCTGCTGTTACGCGATGTCCCAAATATTTGACTTCTTTCTGGAACAACGCACACTTCTTTACACTGAGTTTGAGTCCAGCCGCTGATATTCGTTTAAGGACTTCTTCAAGGTTATGCAGATGTTCATCAAAAGTCTTACCCATGACAATTATGTCATCGAGGTACACCAAGCATGTCTTCCCGTGAAGTCCTTTCAATACCTGTTCCATTAAACGCTCGAATGTGGCTGGAGCATTGCAGAGTCCAAATGGCATCACATTAAACTGCCATAACCCATCACTCGCGCTAAATGCGGTTTTTTCCTTGTCTTTTTCTGAAATCTCTACCTGCCAATAACCACTTTGCAAGTCCAATGTAGAGAACCATTGTGTTCCAGCTAGTGTATTCAGGGTGTCGTCAATTCTTGGTAGCGAGTAGCTGTCTTTCTCGGTGACGTCATTCAGTTTTCTATAATCGACGCAAAATCTAGTGCTGCCGTCTTTCTTCTTAACTAAAACAACAGGCGAGCTCCAAGAACTCGAAGATGGTTCGATTATACCGTTATTGACAGGTTACGGGTTTTTATCGCAATTGATTACTGTCTCTGCTGAAATGCATTAACCTATTTCGGAATTTGGCTTAACGACTTTTTAATTGCTGGACAGGTTAAGCATTTTTACAGGAACTATTTTGTTGTTGCAATGTTTAACGAGGGCTTTTGCTGTTACACGATCACTTGTTATTTCTGCTGGTTTTACCACCCACAAACTGTTGTCCTCACAATCTCCCTCCATACGAGCCCATACTAAAGTTTCTGGCTGTGGTGGTAGATTCTGATGCTCAACGGTAACTAGCTTACTTACTTGAGTCCTATTTTCATATCCGATGTCAAGAGGTATCTCCACATTTCGCCAAATCATAACTTTTTGTCCCATATCCAAAGTAATGCCGTGACGAATCATGAAATCAGCACCAATGATAACTTCGTCCACAATGGCGGCAACAATGAATACATGATTGACGGTAACGTTGTCAATGGTTAATTTCACATTTACTTTACCATAGACCGTGGCCGGCTCCCCAGTAGCTGTGCGCAGGCTTACCCCACATAATGGTTCAATTGTTTTCTTGACAAAATCTGGCCTGACGATAGACTGTGATGCCCCGGTGTCTACAGTAAAAACGTGCTACTGACCGTTGATGTACCCCGAAGCAGTAAGATTGCTATTTTTTTCTGTTGCATTACGGATATGGAGATTTTGGGGCCCTCAGATGTGGGAGCTAGCTCTTGCCCCATAGTGCCAGCTCGTTTTAGTTTAAAGGTGATTATTGTGATGATTGATGATTTGACTGCCGGTTATTTCTTTGAGGCGAGGCAGATCTGGTTCGTTTTTTTGGTGCTTTGCAGTTTCGCTGAATATGACCCGATTTACCACAGTTATAACATTTTACTCTGGCTTTATTTTGCTTCTCATTAAACGCCTCCAAAACCTTTTTTAATTCGTCGACTATTATTTCTCTCATTATCAGGAACAACTTCAACATTTCGCACCTTGCATATTTGCGGCTTTGAAATTATTTTCGCCGCTTCTTGTGCCAGTGCGAATGATACGATTTCAGTAAATGATGGTTTAGGTGTGACACAAACCGCGAGTTTTATTTCAGGATCGCGAATGCCATTAACAAATGCCTCTATCTTGAAATGGTCCAAAAACGGGCTGTTTTCCCCTGGATAAGTAAGCTGCAGCAAACGCTCGATTTCCAACGCAAGTCTTGTAGCGTCTCATTGGGCTTCTGCACTCTACCACGCAATTCCATTCGGTATATGTTCACCAGCGTACTTACGTTATAGCACCTCTATTATATCATCATAACTTTTTCCGTTGGCACGCTTTCAAGAACTACTGCTGCATTTCCTTTTAAGACCAATATCAACCCCATAGCTTTTTCTTCGTCGTTCCACATGTTTCTAATGGCAATTGTATCAAAGTGGAACTTGAACACATTAAATGTTTATTCTACTAGAGGATTCTGGAGTAATTCGCACCTGTCCATCTTGGCATTGAAGATTATTCATCTTCATTTCTAGATCATGTAGTTTTGTTATCAACACCTTTGACTATTTCATTCTCCAAATCAAACAGCTTTTTATTTAATTTCTTCTTTAACTTCAGCAAGAAGTTTCTCGTTATTTGCTTTAGAAGTTTCTTGAACTTCAGCAAGAAGTTTCTCGTTATTAGCTTTAGAAGTTTCTTGAACTTCAGCAAGAAGTTCTTTAGAAGTTTCTTGAAATTTCATTTCCATTATTTTATTTTCTTCTTTAACTTCTTTAAATTGCTCCATCAAAACAGCAAAATCTATAAATCTATGCTTGTTGTTGCAGGGGTAGAAACTTCCATTTCTTCTTTATACTCGAATTCGTAAGTTCCGATGTCAATATTACGCCGCTTGAATTCATCTATCAGCCTCTTAGGTAATTCTGCTTTATTACCAGCTGTAGGTAACTCCAACTTAGTCAATTCTCTCTTGAGTTGCTCCACTTTCAGCTCTTCAAACTTCATAACTGCTTATTATTTTGCAATCCCACTTCTGACACCAATTGATACGTTTTTACCTTTTAAAAACGGTTGTTTATTTCCTTTAAATAAACCTGTACTTTGATTGCAAATAACAGAAGTTTAGTAGTTTAAAAGTTGTAACGACTCTTTATTTTATTTAAAAATGTACAACAATAACAGTTTAAATAGTCACTTGCGTTCTAATATAAACACACACTTAAATTACACACTTTATACAACATATTTTAATAATGTACAAGATTATACAGCCAAGGCAGTTAATTTGTCTTTATTTAACGACGCTTCCAATTAGACTGACTCAATGGTGTTCTCACGGCCAATTTATATATTTGAATTTCTTTCAATATAAACGAGTAGAGAATTTTTAATTTGATAGTTTTTTAATAGTTTTTATTCAAAATGGGACGTGGTAAGGCTCTTAATAACTCTGAAAAAGAAAAAATTCTGATATATATATATATGCATATATATATATATATATATATATATATATATATATATATATATATATATATATATATATATTCATTACAATCTATTAATTGGATTCTGAGATTTTAATAAAAATAGGGAATCTATGAACGACAAAATAATCAATGTGAATGAAGAAGTCTCTAAAACGGAAAAGCTGTTACAATTACTTAGTTTCATACGCCATCCCTTCTATAAATAATTTTAGGGGAGTTTTGTTTCTGTATTTAACTATTATTTTTATATTGGTTATTTATTTTTTTAACGAATTTTCGCAGTTTTTAAGAAAAACTAGAACCAGCATTTCAAAACAGGTGAACAAATATTTGAAAAGTATTTATTTACTTTACAGATTACAATTTCAGTATTTCATTAGTTACAAACCTTAAATGTTTCTACTGACATTTTTTATTAGATTGTTAATAAGCGTTGCATATTCTGAAAAATATTGTATACCAAAAATTTTATTTACATCAAATTTTTTATTTTAATTCGACAGGGATAGCGGAGCAACCCAGGTATAATCTAGTAATGATAAAACTTCAATTTAAATACTAAGTAGTCTTTTACTTTTTTATTTTTATTTTATTAATTTATTTATTTATTTTTTTTTTTTTTTTGTAATTTGGAAATAATTTAAACTACTACAATCTTCAAGTGCAGTATGAAATGTGTAGCTTGGCTAAACTTTAGTTATGTATGTATGTATATGTATTTAAAAACGGCGATTACCACCGCCGCCACCACCATAACGTCCCCAATTACCAGTGCCGCCTCCGCGATTAAATCCCCGTCCACCATAGCCACCGCCGCCACCACCAAAACGATTACCACCACCACCGCTACCACCATCAAATCTACCTCTCTTGTTGGGTATACCATTACCGCCGCTACCACCAGATCCTCGACTTTGATATGGCATAACACCCTTTTCACGTTGTATCTGATAATCACCGGCTGTTAACACACACAGGTCTTTAACTACATCTACCAGTTTGGATTGAGCCTCATTTAACTGTTGAATTTCCGAAGGTTCATCACAGGCACACGATACTAAATCTTCCAAGGCTGGCTTTAGAGCAGCCAACATGGCGGCCAATTGCGGATCCATTTTGAAATTAAGCCAATTATCTAAACGTACAATATTGCCTTTTACTAAATCTATTTTACGGCAACCGAACAACAACAACTGAAGTGGAGTAACCATGGTCATTTGTTTACAAGATACAGCACGCGTACGTATCTTTTCGCCAAAGACAAAGAATGGATAAGGAAAAGTTACCGCCAAATTGCTACAATTAACTGAAGTCTTGTGTATTAGAGCAGCCTTTGACTCAGTAGTCAAGACTTTGCGCTTTTCTTTGTGATAGCAGACATTGGGATACAGACCCATACATAGAAGGGCCGTAGCCATATCAAGCACGGGGTCATCTGAATTAGCATCTATGCGTCCAGATATCATAGACTCTTCTGGGAAACCAGCTTGTTGCAATAAATCTAAAAGTTGATTTTTAGCTTCGGCCATAACACGCATAGTTGACAGTTGAAGGCCTTTCCATTCACAAAAACGTATCTCTTCATCTTCTCCTTTGTGACGAGCACTTTCCCACATTTGAGTAGCTACAATCATGGCAACATGATCGGAACATTTAGTACCGCCCAATGCTTTTTGATGATTCTGTAAACGTCTTTGCCCTAAATCCAAAGCAAAGATCTCAGAGAATGTGCTTGAATAAGAAGCCATGCTTGCGGCAATATCAGCACAACCAAACACTGTACTCAATACCACCATCTTGCCCAATCTCGGTTCAATGGGCAATCTGGCCAATATACGACCCAAGGGAGTTAATTCGTCATTGTTGTCCAAGCAACGCATATCCCGCAAAAGCACTTCAGCCTCAATTACAGCATCTAATGGTGGGGGTTCTAAAGCCTTTGATAAAAATTGATGAATAGATCCTAAACGTAGGAGTTTAATGGTCAATGCCATTTCATGTAGAGGGGTTCGAAACATTTCAGGTGTCAAATGATTTTCTAATGCCTCGAAACGTGCCTTGGAGCATAAGGTAAAGCAGAAACCAGGTCTAACGCGACCAGCACGACCTTTACGTTGTTCCAAATTCGTTTTACTGGCCCAAACAGTGGCATAACTTGTGAGATTGTTGTGAGAAGTAAACATCTTCATACGTGCCTTGCATAAATCAATAACAAATACAATATCATCGATTGTGATAGAAGTTTCAGCAATATTGGTAGAAAGAATAATCTAGGAAAAAAGATAAAATTGTTATTTTGGACATTAAAGTGAAATCTAAGGTTGTGTTGTTCAAAATTTGTTACAGCTACTAACCTTGGTGACGCCATTTGGAACTGGTTCGAAAACCTTACGTTGATCCTCTCTAGGAATTTGCGAATGACAGGGTAAAATACGATATTGCGGTCCACCAAATTGAGAATTTTGTAAAAATTTCATTAATGCAAAAATCAAATTCCAACCAGGTAAAAAAATTAAAACAGCACCGGGTATATTCTTTGACTTAATGTGTACCAATAAAGATTCTATGAGCTCAAAAGAACATTCAGACTCCGATAAAAGAGCCATAGCATTTTTAGTCTGCTGCGAGTAAGAACCGCCAATAACCTTATTAAGGTTTTGTTCCGTCACATCTTCACCATTTTCTTTGAGTACTGCATTTTCATCATCATCCTTATCTTTGTTCTTCTTGCGTGATTCAGGAGTGGGCATGAATTTTGTCATTTCAAGACAATCTTCGAGGAAATACTGTTGCACTGGATAAGCCCTACCAGGGACTTCCATTACAGGACAGCGGCCGAAGTACTCGGAGAACAAAGTAGTATCAATAGTGGCTGACATAAGAATAATGCGAATATCAGGATAAGTATGTACCATATCACGTAAAATGACCAACAGAAAATCACTGTTCACATCACGTTCATGAATTTCATCAACAATGATATGCGACACACCACGCAAACCTGCTTCCAATTTACGCAACAAAACACCCACAGTACAAAACAATATTGCTCCATAGGGACGGGGCATAGCACTTTCAAAACGTACTGAATATCCCACAGATTCACCTAGATTTTCACAACGTTCATTGGCCACACGTTCAGCTACCGATATAGCCGATATACGACGGGGTTGTGTAACATAAATATTACAATAGGCTCCCTGACCCGATGACACATAATCTTCTAGAATATATTGAGCAATTTGGGTGGTTTTACCACAACCAGTATTACCACGTATAATGACAACTGGATTTTCATTGATAGCTTCCATAATTTCAGCACGCATAGCAGCAATTGGTAGTTTTTCACGAAACTCTAAGAATTTCTGATATTCCGAATTATTTAGACGTTTTTCCTTGCTCGAAGTCTCAAGGTCATTACACAAGTCATCTAAGGAAGCTGTAGCTAAATAACCTTCATCAATATTGCAAGCATTCCAAGCATTCCAATTTGGCTGTGGTGGTGCCCAGGGTATTATAGAAGCCACCATTTGCTGATTATCCATGCGCGAACGGTTACTATCTTTACCAGTGTTAACCTAGAAAAATTAAAATAAAATACATAATATTATTTTAGATCTCATCTAGGCTTTACTGAGTAGCTGGGATAAGTTAAACCGATCTAAGTATGTACAATTAAAGCAAATAATGACAATCAAGAAAAGTACATATTTTGTTGTACGTTTTTTCTTTAAAATTAAATTTTAATATACCAAAGCTTGAAGTTTTCAAAACATAAAATTATTAAGATTTTAAAAAGAATTACCTGTAAACTAAAAATATCCGTATCAGGATCTGGTTTAATATTGTTTATATTAACCGTAGGTAAATCCAATATGCGTACGACTTCTTCAACCTTTTCGACAATTTCTGGAGCAACGTTAACTTCATATGGAGCCAATTCCTCATCATCTTTCTTTTGCTTAAGTGTACCGGAGAATGCTTCGATTACACCCAAATGATAAAGTTGACGAACCAATGAAAGAGCACATGATTTACTGGCCGACTGTTTGTTAGAACCAGTTTCACGAGCAGTAATTGTTCTCTTTAAATCACGCACAAAAATATGCATTTCAGCCATGAAACTCCTACAAAATGTAAGAGACAATTATAAAAAGGCGAAAAAACGTAATTCAAAAGAAAAGAAAAAGGAGAAAGATTTCTTACCATTTCAAACGATATTGTAACACCTTTTTTGTTAGGTAATATTATTTAAGAGCTTATCATTGCCATTGTAACAGCCAGTGGTTTTATGGAAAACAAACACCCCTTAAAACTACAACTACAAAACAAACAAAACAACCAATTATTTTTCAATTCAAAACAGTGACTTAACTATATTTAATTTGTAAGTAAACCTGAACTCATTAGTATATTCCATAAACGTTCCTCCAGCAAAAAGAACATGTACGGAACAGAGAGTTCAACCAGAGATACATTTTATTATCTTCTTTGCAAAAAATTATTAGTCACTGTTAATGGATTGAAAACAGAACTATAAATTCCTTTTGATATTATTCTCTTAGTTCTTACTAGGAATAATGACGAACAAAAAATATACATCCATAAAACCACAGGCTGAATCTCCGTTTTCAACACAAGAAATTTTATAACCGCTTCGTAAAATCAATACAAGAAATCCATTTATTGCGTTAATAATATCATTGCAATTAACGCATTAATAGGATTTCTTGTTAGATCAAATTATGTAATTTTATTTTCTAGATAATACATAGACATTCAGTCATATTCTAAATTCAGAACACGACCGAATATTGTTCATATGTCGCTCATTTGCTACAAAACCGTCATAACTCAAAAAATGTAAATTTCGAGTTAACATCACTTCTGCATAGTAAATAATTTCCCTAATTACAATATATATTATTTATTACTTGCAACAACGTATTATTTTATTTGTGTGTCGGCTATTGTGTAGTCAATATCGTAAAGTTATATAGTCATTAAATTTGACATTATTCTCATTAAAAATTTTTAAAAAATATAAATATAATAGGTCACGATATGGGGAATCCTCCTTTTACGTTTACCTTTAAGAAACCGGCCTTAAATCTCAAATATTTTTACAAATTACATTTTAAATTCGTTGTGGCGCGATAAAATATTAAAGTGCAATAACGTTATAACTCTTTAAAATCGATCTAATGTTTTGCGTACCTTATATTAGTATTTTTAACATTTAATGTGAAATTATATTTATAATAATCACCCCTATCATGAATACTTTTTCCTTCGAAATGTTTTTCCTTTCCCTAAATTTGCAATCGTGAAAAAATTTCCCATGAAAAATTTCATGCTAAAATAAAATTCCCCTTATCATGAATGATTTTTTACCGCGAGTTTTTTTTTTTTTACTATCACTTTAATTTATTGACTTTATTTTTGCTGGGGAACAGAATGGAATATGTAAGTAGTTCTTCTTATAATTCAAATACTAAAGTTTAAAAAATTAATTTTAAGGGCACGATCCGTTAATAAGGCACAAACAATTGTCTGCGGATTTGTAAAGTTTTCGAAAGACTTCATCCACGTCTTTCGAAAACTTGCTTTTTTCCTCTTGCAATGAAATTATTGTTTCAATTCTAAATAATTTGTGCACTTGAATTTGCTGTAATTCTTTTATTTTGTTGGGTTTCCAAAAAATAGCCGAATTGTTTTATTACATAAAAGTTAAATAGTGCAATAAACTAACGTTGCAATCGAACTATCACTCCAATACTAAATATTTTGCTTTGTTTTTTAACTTTTCTTTAAAATATTATACATGCACGTATATATTGTTTAACAAAAATGTCTTTGATATTAAATTTTTTAAATTTCCTTCTTTTTTACATTCATTGAGAACTAATAGCGGTAAAATTTTTCACGATAGCATTTTTCTCTTCGAATGGAATAAAAATTTCATGGGAACAAAAATTCCACTTCTTATTACGATAGGGGTGAATAAGTACATATATTTTGTTTAAGTTAAGCGAAAAATAGATTCCAACAAAAAATTGCATAAAAAGTATTTATGACCTGAAATCGCGATGTCTTTAATATTTCATAAATCGTCGAGGCACACCAAGGCGCTAAAATCGGTGAAAATATTTTCCAATCTGTAACTGTTATTATAGCTTACATCGGAATCAAGTGGCACTGAAAAATAATAACGCGTTTGAATATAATGGAACTTTTAACATTTTTGTCACTGAAAAATTTATTTTATAATTATGTAATGATATATGCAACTTTTGACTTATTAACATCATTTAAAGATTTGTTATGGTTAGATGTGAAAAATACATCAGTGAATTAAATGCAATTAAAAAGAAAAAAAAAAAAAATATATATATATATATATATATATATATATATATATATATATATATATATAGGTTAGGTTAAGTGTGTCGAATATTAACTTCGTATGGAATTTATGCACGTTAAAGTGATTTTCGGAAGAGGGTTTTATATGATTTTCGAAAGAGGGTTTTTATGAAATTTAGCCCAAATATTGATACTTATACAAAACTTCCTTACACCGAATTTCATTAAAATATTGCTATATTTAAGGCATTTATGATCGTTAAAACCCTATTCCGCGAGAACATTTGTATTTGGGATAAGTGAAATAATGGACCGAACATAACCAATTTCAATAGGCTTCGTTCCTCTCATGAAAGTCCTACGTACCAAATTTCATTGAATTATCTTCAAAATTTCGATCTCTACTTTGTTCACAAGGTTACATGGACAACCAGCCAGACGGGCGGACGGACGGACATCGTTAGATCGACTCAAAAAGTGATTCTGAGTCGACTAGTATACTTTAAGGTAGGTGTTGGATGATTTTTCTATGCGTTGCAAACACCAGCACAAACGCATAATACCCCAACCACCTAAGGTAGTGTGGGGTATAAAAAGAAAAAAAAAATCTATGAATACTTTGTTGATTCAAATTTGTTTAATGCAATATTAAAAAATCACTATGATCGCGATTACTTTCGGTGTCATCAACAATATAATACCACCTTTAATTTGTATTTTATATATATTGATGTGTATTATATACGTGCGGTAATGTTGTTGAAAATTGAATTTTGGCAATTTTTTATAAACACCAATGCCGTTCGCTAAGTCATTCACGCGTGTTATATTAAAGTCAGCTAATATTGGTACTAAATAGCGTTGATGTGCTATTAAAAAATTTTTCAATTTTTTTTTTTTTTAACCCCAAAAGTAAACAAGTTTGAAGAAAAGCCCATACTTAACACAAGAACTAGCATATGTGAATGAAAGCCAGCCATATAACTTGAGGAATGGAAATGATTTCCGAATACATAGAGTAGCAATTAACAAAATGAAGAGATGTTTGCTGTACAAAGGACTGCAATTATTTAACCAACTACCAAATTATATTAAAACAAATATTAATGCTTTCAAAAGAAATTGTGTAATACATATAAAAAAAAAATATTATTTATCAGAGCATTTAAAAATATAAAATTGGATAAGAAATTTAATGTATTTTAGTCGTAAGAAAGTATTTAGATACTACCAAATAAATAAATAAAAAAAAAAAAAAAGATAAATAGTATTCTCTGTACTATTTGTAATTTCAAATGTGTCAGAGAGCTAAACAGGTCCCATAATTTTAAGTAAAATGTTTATAAATATGTTAAAGTGAGTACTTTCTTGATTTTTACATAAAAAATAAATCAAACTAAAATAAAATCGATTTTATGCTCCGATTAATTGATTTTGAAAATCGAAATAAAAAATTTGATAGTAAAATCGATGAAACCGATTGCAAGATATGTAAAACTTGTAGATTATAACTGATGATTTTTTATACATAATTGTTATACATAATTAAATGATTTTAAAATCTTATTTGAACAACGATTCCTTGATCTAAATATGGATGTTAAACAATTCAAAATACCGTTTGCATACATATTTTAAAAACTGGTTTTGAATTTCTTGATAAAACTGCTCTACTTATTTTTTCCTTCATCGAAGCTTTATCTGAATGCTGAACTTCTGAATTTAAATTTATTTTATCCAAAAATCTTAATTTTTTCTTATTTCTTAGAAAATTATAGATAAAGCTGTAAAAATCACATACCTTGCATGGTCTGGACCTACAGGAGTGTACTTATAATCTGCTGATATTTTATTCATTTGCATAAATTGATGTAGTTTAGCTTTAGCATTTTCTATGGTCCAATTGCCATGTATAGCAGCATTAACATCAATTGATTCAGCCTCTTTCATATCCAATTGTTCTTGGGCGCGATCGATGAAATTGAAATGTTCACGATTATTACCACGATCCATGGGACGATAAGCTTGACCCAAATCTTGAGGACCAGCATTTCCGTCAAAAACACGTCTCTGTTGATTATCGGAACTGTTGAAATTGCTTCCACTGCTTTCAGGGTCATCATTAGTTGATGGGACAGCAGCAATGCCAGCATCAGCGGGAATTTCATTAGGATTCAATTTTCCACTACGTACTAAGAAATTTACGAAATCTCTGGATGCATTACGCTCGGCATCCTTTTTATTGGTTGAATTGCCTACAGCAACGTACGGAAATTGTGGCATACGAATCTCACATAAGAAACGCTGTCGATGTTTAGGACCTAATATCCAAAATTTTCACCATGTAAATTACCTACATGTTTGCATAATAATATCGAACTTACCGGTAGGTCGGACCTCAAATTTTGGCTCAACTTTAGATTTTGCACACCATTCATGGAAAAATGATTTTATATCCGTCATTTTTAATAATTTCCAATTTAAATATTTTTTCTCTACTCCGCAAAATTATTTCACAATTTCTAGTATACTGTATAGAATATTCTGTTGGTATAACAAAGAAAAAAGAAAATGCCGAAAAAATGTCGGGTAACAAAGTTGCCACATCCAACAAAAAAACTAACTATATTTTGACGGCCATATTGGGTTTAGTGTGAACGTAGCATGTTGGCAATTGATTTAATATGTGAAATATCGCCGGTAGAAAGAGTAAACATTTTGGTATATATTGTTAAATCTTAAATAGGGGATACACGTATTCTAATAAATCCTACAATATATCATTATTTTCAATCAGTCACAAAACAACATTAAAGGGAAACAAAGTCACAAAAAACATTATATTTAGTAATTCCCAAAATACACATGCACACAAACAAACTCGCATATGTGTAGATAGATGGATAGAGAAGGTTGACGTGATATCTTTGTACCACATTTCTACCCAGAGACCGATCTCGGTCCATTGCGAGTCCCTTCATTTGAAAAACACTACAGAATAGGAAGAAGAGAAGAAAAGAGCCAAGAATAAAAAGAATTATAAGAGGATTAACAATGTCAATGATCTCCTTAGGGATGTATCCCTAACTCCCCCTTAGACAGTCTACTCCTATGACGAATGTCTACAAGCTCCATGTCATTTTATCCTATGATGCTGCAATCGTAGACAATAGCACATAATGTGCTCAATAGATTCGGTCTCGTCGACGTCCCCACACATTCTACAAAAGTCGGAATTGCTAGCGTCCCATTTAGACCTCATTTTCCCTATCAAACAGTGACCCTTTATGGCCCCTATCATGATCCTTAAACTTTTCCTACTCAAGCCTAGAAGAATACATGTGCCTGTACTGTCGAGTGCAGGCCATATCGCCCTCGACACCGTACAGTCCGCTCTACTCTCCCAAGCTGAATTGGTTCTGGCCAAAATCCAATCATTGATCTTCCCAAAGAACAAACCCAGCTGGAATTTCACGGTGGTCTCCCTCTCCGAGACATATATATATATATATATATATATATATATATATGTAGGAAATGAGGGGAAAGGTAGGAGAAGATCACCTAGGTTGACAATTTAGGGATTGACTTTTAGTGGGTTTTAGGGTTTAAGACGAACGGAACATGACGGAATCGGGACAGGGATATAAAAGACCGACTTTACGAACAGATCATC
This sequence comes from Protocalliphora azurea, assembly GCA_932274085.1. Taxonomy (NCBI): domain Eukaryota; kingdom Metazoa; phylum Arthropoda; class Insecta; order Diptera; family Calliphoridae; genus Protocalliphora; species Protocalliphora azurea. The sequence goes on along the minus strand of OW026522.1, from coordinate 74,219,231 downwards.
AATCAATTTGACGAACATCAATTGCCAAAAACATCAAGTGACAAAGGATCATCAAGTGTCTTACAGTTTGTTGAAGCGAAGGTTTAACTTCTTATTTTGAAAGTGTTAACTTTAAGTTATTAAATGTGTAAATATTGTATATAAATAAATATTATAATGAATTCAGAGTGCAGCTGTGTTTTATATTAAAGAGATATACAACAAAAATTAAAAGTTGGTAAAGTGTAAGCGAAAATACTTTAAAACTACAATTGGGCGCTCGTCCGGAAGATCTCACCGAGACAGGGTATTCATCAAAATACCCCTTACAATACTACATATATATATATATATATATATATATATATATATATATAAAATAATCGATATTAGCACAATACACGTGAGCAAGAACCGAAGTATGGTTTTTGTTATACTTTGTTTTTAGGGATCAACCAGACACGAACCGTAGTTAGCCAACCGAGAACCGAAACATTTATTTCGTCAGATGATAGTAATATCATCTTAGTTAGTCGATTGAGAGCTAAAGATTTTATCCCCTCGAATTGTAGTCACACGATCTTAGTTAGCCGACTGAGCGCCGAAGCATTTATCTCATCGGATTGTATTTTGAGGACGAAATTTGTAATTAGCCGACCGAGAGCCGAAGAATTTATCTCGTCGGATTGTATTTTTAAACAAAAAACTTGCGGCTAACCGAACGAGAGCCGAAGCATTTATCTCGCCGGATAGTAGTTAATATTTTATTTTGTTTTCAGAAACCTATAGTTACACGACTGAGATCCGAAGAAATTATCTCGCGGATTGCACCCCAATAGTCAGTTTTAGAAAAAGTATTGGTAAACCCAGTTAGCCATATAATCGTAGACATCTGGTCGAGAGCATAAGAATTTGTCTCGTCGGATTTATTTTCGGATTTATTATTCTAACTGAGAATTGTAGTTAGGTATCTCTTCGGTGCTGTTCGTGTCACGAAAGAACAAAGAAGCTCTGTGGTAACAGTCAAAGAAAGCAGACCTTTTAAGAAACTGGATAGGCTGAGTATACCCGAGTCTTTCGAACCGGTTTTTCATTTTCTGAAGCCCCTACATAAACAAAATCGAGTTACTGGAAAAAACGGGTTATCAGATTTTTTGAAGCTCCTAATAAACTGTGGACCTTATTCTTATATAAATCTATCACAATTATTTTTTTCGAATTTTGGCTTTTTAAATATGTGCGCTTCGCTACCCCATTTGGTGCGATAACTAATACGTACTTTATATGAGAGCTACTACTCTCCCTATTCCCTTACCCTATTCGAAATTTTATATGAAAATTACTTTTCAATTTTTTAAGACCTTCACTGTAATAGTCTTTAGATGAAAAAAATATATTTTCTTTGTAGAGGGGCTTAATGCCTTAATGAATATTTGCTTTATGTGGGCGTATTACACTTCTTGATCCGGTTTTAAACTAATTTCTTCATCCGTTTGAGAGTTTTAAAAAAGTGGAGGTGGCATCCGATCAAGATGCAACATTACCTATAACATTCTGCAGTGCTAGCGCTATCTGTATGTCATATTTAATGTAAATAGCTTTGTTAATAACGTATAAAACTGAAAAAAATAGATTTTTTAAAAGTATGCGTAAAATGTGGGTGTGACTTCCAATCGAGATTTAACAAAGCCTATAACCATCTCTGGCACTGGTACTAAATATGTGTCAAATTTCGTGAAATTCGATTAGAACTGATTGATACACAAACAAACTTGCATCTCATTTTTATAATATATAAGGATATATGGATTGATAAATTCTTAATTCTATTTCAACTTTATATGAAAATGCAAATTATTTAAAGTTGTTAGTGTTTACATAAATATAATATAGGTAAATATATTTGCTATTACATCCAATATAAGGCATTTCACTTTGATATAACACCGAATTAGTGATTGGTATGAAAAAAAATCGATTATTAAGATTTTCGATCAACAATTTTAATTTCGATTTTTATGGTCGATTAATCGAACCCAATAATAGACTTTTTAATCGATTATTATTTCTAAAGTTAATAAAAAATAATTAAAATTAAATTATATTATCTCTTAAAGGTCCATTAGATGTTTAAATATGCATATTTGTAAATAATTTTAACAACTGTACCGGAGAGTATATACACTTTGACGGTGAACACAATAGTACGACTGTTCGAGAAAGATCAAAAGATAATAAAAATAATAGATCTATTTATTGTTAACCTACTTCCGTAAATCACTCTAATAACGTTCCTAAATGCAATGATATAAAATATTATACAGACGGATGATCATAATCCTATGGTCGAACTTTAATATCGGGGCTTGGGAAAAGGTTTACTGACGAAGTTGACCACAAAATAACCATTTTTGGACAACGAGAATCGATTTTCGACCATTATCGAAATTGATTTACCAATCACTTACCGAAATAGCACTCTAACTTGTTTTAGTTGAGATAAATACAACAATGCAATAATATCAGCCATTTTTTCACCTTTACACCTAGTCTACACGTAGACATTTTTATGTTGGCAATTGTCAAATTATATATCTCTCTTTAAAATGTTAAGTGTAGACCAATAAGAAATCTATTGCGCAATTTATATTTCGCAATAAATGTTTAAACACAAAGTCGAGCAATAATGTTTAACGTAAGTTGTTAAATTTAATGTTATTTTTTAATATTTTGCTCATTTTAATAAAAACAAGGTGAAAAATCAATTAATATTGTTTTAAAAATACAAATAAAATATAAAAACGGAAAAAATTTTCGATAAAAAAGGCAATTTAACATTTAAATTTCTCATGTACGTGTTCTCTACCCTTTAACATAAAGTTGTAAATAAAAATTGGTTCCCGTTATTCTGCCGACGTTCATGTAGACGTAGAGTTATTGATAAAGATAAAAATTAAGTATCTGTAATTCAGACAAAAATTTGACGCTTGTCTTGTTTGATTTTTAAGTTACTCATTCAACAGCAATATACCATTGAAAAGGAATTATCTGGCCGCGGAATAATCCATACCGCCATCACAAATTACGGTAAAACGCTTAAGAATCCTTCGAAGTCGCAATCCCCGAATTCTACTCCTATTCACTATCGAAATTAAATTTTGTTCAGTACTCCACCAGATATCTATATAATATTCCAAATATCAAATTAAAAGCGTGTAGCTAATGAAAAGCCTCGAAAAACCGTAACTCGGTACAGTTATGCGACGCCTATAACATTAAGCCAACGCGAGGGTGAGGCGCAAAACTCTATAAGGCAAAAAAAAAATAATAATTGAAAAGAAAATCTAAAATTTTAATTTATAAAAATAAAGCTTTTATTTAAAAACATTTATTTAAATTTTAAAAAAGAGTGAAATAAAAACAAATAAACAAAAACAATATTTCAAATCTAGAACTTAAAATTAATTAAAAGTTACTAAAAGTTAAAAATCTAAAAGTTACAAATGTAAAACCTAAAAAAATTAAAAACTTAAAATCAAAAAAAAAAAAAAACAAAAGTAAATAAAAAGGTTAAAATACAAAAAAAAAAAAAAAAAAACTAAATAAGAACTTAAAACAAAAATGAAAACCTGAAAAGAAATAATAAAAATTTAACATGAAAAGAAAATATTACTATTTCAACAACGAAGGAAATAATTTATTATTATTATTATTTTTTTTTTTTCTATTAATAATTTTATTTTTACAGAATCATCCATTTAAGAAGTTTTGCATATAAAAAATCAAGATTATTTACATTTAGCAAATCGAAAATTACTTAACTAATTTTATGGACATACTAAATGGATTGTACACTTGAAAAATAATCTAATGTGGGCTGTAGATCTTCTTGAGGACATTACAATTTTCAAAACTTTCGAAACACCATCTCAATTTCGAGATATTTCAAAAAAGAAACGTTTTTAAAGGAGTTCCTGCACTAAAGATCTCTTAGCTCTTTGAATTTTAAGTAAATTTAAGATTTTGAAATTGACTTAGAAAGTAAGAGAACGTAGCTTTTATGATTTATTAATTTATTTCAATATCTTTAAAAAATATCAAAAATAAATGAGTATGAACAAAAATAAATTTTAAATTTAAAAAATATGTTAACTTTTTTCTAGCCTTTTTTTAATTTTTTTCTTTGGACATTTAGCCTTTTTTGATAGGGAAAACATTAGTTTTTTTCCAGGTGGTTTATACTAAGGTGTGCGTTTCAAAGGGTTGAGCTCAGGCCTAGGTCTCGATATGTATAGCGTAATTTGGCCAAAGAAATATAATGTGTTTTCCTTACCAGAGAAAATAAATAAAATAAAAAAGAGAAAACATATGTATATCTTCTATATTATTGTTATACTTACCTGAACAGGACCCAAAATAGGACATAAGACATATAATAGATATAATTTGGAATTATTTTTTTTTTTAATTTTGGAATTTTGTTAATTTTTTAAATTGATTTTGTTCAAATTATGTACATTTTTTTGGTTATAAATAAATAACTATTATAACGTTTTTGAAGGAAAATTTAGATTTTTTATCATGAGTGAATAACTCATCTCTCATGTGAAACAATCGGAGAGTAAGGAGGAACAAGCAGAGATGAGTTTAGGATGACAAATTATTTTGGTCATCAAGGTGGAATCCCAGTGGATTCTATGGAGGAGGGCAAAAATTGGCGAAACAATAAAAAGATAGTCAACTATGATCGTAAGTATCTGTTGGTTTTGGTGTTGGAATTAGATTCCATAATCCGGTTTACTTTTGGACTCAACATTTTCTTTAAATCAATCATTTCTTTCTCTGCTGGTGTGATTTTTTTTTTTTTTTTGTAAGTGGATAAAAGACCTGGCGGCCACCAATCGAGCTCTAGCCCGACATAAGTCGGCATACAGCGGCCACACTGTGAGCTGGTTAACAACGAGCTGTTTTAATTAATTAACCAGTGAACACTGCATAGACTCGACGTTACTGCTTTCAAAATTATGCATCGGAAGAAAAATTACAGATATTAATTTTTTAAAATATATTGAGCACTGATTAGAGTAATTAAAATCAAAAAGATCCAGTGTAGATGACGCACTCTATCTCATTGAGTTTGATCGTCAACATGTTTCAAAAAGAGAGGTTATGAAAATAAGATGTATATTGAAGAAAACCTCTAAAGGACAATAAAGGTCCCACACAATGCTGCAAGTGCGCTATGTATGGACATGGTGCTAAAAATTGTAACCGTATCGTAGTGTGTTCAGCCTGCACCGGAAACCATGAGTATGCAGTTTGTTCACTCAATAAAGGTAATAGTGATGGTAGTATAATTTATAAGTACTACAACTGCATAAAGAAGAACTTAAAAAACGTTAACCATAGAGCTGATGACCCACTACGATAACAATAATAATGATGACATTTCCAATGAAAGACTTCTGGAAATATTTTTTGATGCTGTCAATGCTTTGCAAGGATGTCAAAATAAGTACGACAAGCTATGAGTTTTGGGTATGATGCTTAAACATGCCATATAATTCAACCGGTAGACACAATGTTCATGTTATGCATTGGAATACTTTTTACACAAAAGGAAAATCGATATTTATATAGAGGATCGATCTACTCATGGTGGAGGAGTTCTAATTGCAATTAAAGGTAACATTAAGCATACGTTGTTACCAAAAATAAAAACAAGTACTGCTGAAAGTATTTCAGTACAAGTTATAATTAATAGAAGGCCAGTTATATTCACTTCAGCGTATAATCCAGTTCATACTACCAATTTTAAAGCTGATTTGGATAAATTAACTTCGTTTTCAAAAGACTATTTTATTTTCGATGATCTGTATGCCCAACATACTCATTGGAATTGTATGTCAAATAATTCGGCTGGTAATGATCTCTACTGCCACTGTCTTCAATCCAGCTCCTTCATTTATTACCCAAATGGACACACTCGCTTTGGACAAAATATCAACCCCGTTCAACAGTCCAAAAGTTATCCCAATTCCTAAGCCAGGAAAGGATTCTAAATTACCGTCTAGCTATAGACCAATCAGCATCCTAAGCCTATTGGATAAAGTATTTGAAAAAATAATTAATAAGAGAATTTTAAATTTTTCCAACCAAAATAATATTATTAACCCTCAACAGTTTGGATTCCGCAAGGAGCACTCCACAGTACAGCAACTAAAAAGAGTCGTTAATTTTATTGAAACAAACAAAATAAATCGTAAGAGCACTGGAGTTATTTTTCTTGACATTGAAAAAGCCTTCGATTCAATATGGCATGAAGGCCTGGTTTTTAAACTAAATTCCTTCAATTATCCAATGTACTTGCAAAAGATAATAAAGAGTTTTTTAGATCAGCGCTCATTTGCTGTATCTATAGATAACACACTATCTAGTGATAGACAAATCCCTGCGGGTCTGCCGCAAGGATCGGTATTATCACTTACTCTTTATTCAATATATATTTCCGATTTTACTATTCGCAAGAATCAAAAAGTAGCTTTTTACGCTGACGACAGTGCTTTTATTTGCAGCGGTAAGGTGTCAAACGCAATAATCAAAAAATGGAAGATAGTTTAAAATCTATCAATAAATACTTTGATAAATGGAAGAAAAAGTTAATGTTAGTAAAACACAAGCTATTATATTTCCATATAATATATCACAGAAACGTATTCCTACAAAACATTTATATTCTAGGGGAGTTTTTATTCCTCTGCAGGATAGTATCAAATATCTAGGTATTGTCTTAGATAAAAAACTATCATTTAAACAACACATACAGTATATTTGTGATAAAGCAATCAAATGTGGCCGTGAACTTTTCCCCTTACTTAACAGAAGATCTAAACTTAATTTAAAAAACAAAATCCTTATTTACAAAATGTGTATTCGACCAATTATGACCTACGGATGCCAAGTCTGGTTTAAGAAAGCTGCTAAAACTTACACAAGAAAATTACATATAATACAAAATAAAAATCTGAAAATAATTCATAACCTACACCCCAGATAGAAACTTTAAGCATAAAATGTTTAATTCATTTGCAAGGGAACTGACTCTGTCATTTAATGAAAAATGCAGAACGTCTACATATGAAATAATAAGAAATTTGCTAAACAATCACTAAGACTCTTTATAACTTCTAAGTATGTACAAGGTTTTTTTTGACTTTCGCTTAACACTGTGATATTGGTAGTTTCCTTATTTATTTATTTAGATGTTAATTGTTGTAATACTTTTAAGTAAATTCTCATAACAATGTAATTATTTTATAAAATTTTCAATAAAGTCAATAAAGTAAAAAAAAAAGAGTAATTAAAATTCACTAAATTTATATGTATTTAAACAAGGTTTTTTTAAAAAATATAAAAAATGGAAATATCGACAAAACCTTTTTCATTCAAATATGATCAAAATTCACAAGAAATTAATATATGAAATATGTTCTTATATGGCCATTGTACTGTATTTCTGCATAAATTTCTGTAAACTATATCAAAAACAATTTTTATTATCTTTTCCATATAAAATAGTTCTTCTAGTACTTGGATCATTTCCATCAATTTTTCACACATAAATAAGAAATTTTCCAATATATCACAGGCACTATATTTTTGTGGGACTTCTGTCAAAGGTAACCGAATGAGATTCAATTAATTGTTTCAAATGGCATTTAAAGATGTAGGTAGATATTTGCAAAATCACCTTTAAACAGGATTTTATACTTCTAGAAAAAATAAAATTTTTCCACAATTCTTCGAGTATAACTGCGATTTATTGCAATTTTATTTTATAAAAGCCTATGCAACAATGCAATATCTTTTAAGGGCATTTTTGTTGTGAACATAACCATATTTAATATTTGTAAATTGGACAAAAACTGTAGAACTTATTTGATTTTATTTTTATCACTACAAAAACTTTCCATACATTTTTAATTTTATGCTTAAAAAGTACAAATAAGTAAAAAATATAAAAAATATTTTCTCTTTAAAATATATGAAGAATTTTTTTAATGAAGTTTAGAAATAGCTAAAAAACTTTTTGAGTTTTTAAGCAATTTTATATAGGGATAAATGAAATAGCATTTCAAAATTTGTAAACGAAAGAAAACTAAGAAATTTATATCAAAAGAAAAAAACTGAGAAATTTATATCAAAGTCAAAACTTCGAAAAAGAAAAGGAAAATAAACTTAAAAATGGTAAAAAATTCATTATTTAATTTGAGTGTATATGTTAACATAAAAAACATTTAATGACCTTATTATAGTATGTGAAACTCTTATTGCTGACACAACCCCAGTAACAATGAGGAGACAAGAAACCAACCTCCCTACCAGCTTCATAAAAATGATCATCATACTAATTTAAGAATGGAGTTAAGGTTTTTAATTGAAATTAAAAAGAAAGTGAAAACAGAAAGCAAAATTAATTTTTAAAAAAGCGAGAAAATAGTAAATATTTTTTAAGAAAGAAAACATAGATTTTAAAAATCAAAGTTGATTAAAAAATAAATAAAAAGTGAAAATCATAAAAGAAATATTTTTAATTTTAAGAAAAAATAATAAAGACAGAATCCTTGGACAGTGGGACTCTATGAGAGGAACCCCAAAATACTTCGCAATAAAACAATCAGAAATAAAATTATTGGCAGCGCAGGCGAAGCCTTGAAATTCTATAAATCTCAATTAAACAGGGACCGCATTACAAAATGTCTTACACTACATTATTAAGAACCTTACCTCTCACTCATTATAAACAAAATGTCTTGCATTGATATAGGCAAAGACTTGCAAAGAATTAATTGATGTTCTCGCGTAGACTTATCGAGATAAGGCCTTAGACCTCTTCATTAGAGGTCTAAGAGGTAATATATATTCTAAAAAAGTGATCGAATTTTTAAGTAGAAATAACTTTTTCAACACCAAAAACATTTAAAGACTAACGATCAAATTATAGGCGCTTTATCATTAACTATGATAAAATCGCCAAGCCCTTGACTTGCTTTTAAAAGGGAAGGCGGGACGTTCGTCCAAACAAACATCAAAAAAGTTGCAATTGATATAGATCAAGAAACAATGGACTCATTTATAAAACTAAAGACTACATTGACTTCTGATGATGCTATGTTAGCATACGCGGAATTCAACAAAGAATTTATTCTAACGATATACGCTTCAATCTATGCGCTGGGAGCAGCGTTATCCCAGGATAATAGACCTGTTGCATATTTATCAAGAACCCCTAACAGAGCAGAAGAGAACCACATAACAGACGAAAAGGAGTTGTTCGCTAATGTATGGACATTAAAGTCACTCAGAAATTATCTTTATAGGTCCGCAAAAATAAAAATCTTCACTGACCACCTTCCTCCTTCTTTCGCTTTGAATATTTAAAACTCAAACTTTAAATTAAAAAGATGGAAGGCCATTCTTGAGGACTTCAATTACGAACTACGATACAAGTCAGGTAGCACTAACGTAGTTACTGATGCCTTATCTAGACCATCTAGAGAAAATTCCCAAATAAAAACTTTGATTTCAACTTTACATAACGATGAGAGTTCATCCTTAAAATAATAATACTGACGCCCCAATAAATGCTTTTAAGAACCAGAAACTGAAATACTCAAAGAACGTAACAGAGCTCATAGAAACAAGCTTTAAAATAAAAGTCAGATGATAACCAAGTTTTATTTTCCACAAATTCATGTGAAGATAAAAAGATTCACCAACCTCTGTAAAATTTGCAAAGAAAATAAGTATGAAAGGCATCCTAACAAAATCGGAATCCAAGATACACCGATGCTACAATTTTCGGAACAGATCGTCCATATAAATATTTTCCTGACAGAAAAAAAGACCGATATTAACTGCTATCGATAAATTTTTAAAATTCGTTCAAGCCAAAATATTGAAATCTCGATTCATTAAAAATATTAAAGAATCTCTTAGAGAAATTCTACTTTCGTTTGGCATACCAGAAACAATAGCAATGGGCAACGAAAAGTCATTTAATTCTACAGCCATCATATTCATGTTAGAAAACCAATATAACGAAAAAGTGTTCAAGGTTATGAGCTGCTTGGATGCAGAAAACACATACTATAATTTTTCAAAACTTTTATATAATGCAATCTATGAGTATAATAACTCCATATACTCACGCATAAAAAGAAAACCTTTAGAGGCATTTTTTGGGAAAAGTTAGAGGAAGTTAAACTAGACATTGTTAGGAGACTCGAGGAAAAACAGACAGAAGACAGAAAATATCATATCAAAAAGAAAATAAATGATGAAGAACAAAACTAATTAAAGCAGTACAGATCACTTTTGGCCATCGTTTCGGCAGACATAAAAATAATGGGCTACACGAACTCACAAGTCGTTACTATGACATTTGGACTTGCAAAAGTACAAACTAGAACCTTCAAACTAATACAAATCATTGATATAGACGAATATCAAGAACTAACCAACGATATGCAAAAACATTATTTAAAAACGTTAGCCGATCCCATTTCCTTTATCCTTTCTTAGATCACCATCATAGAACTTCAAAGTCGCTTATATTATGTTCACACACATTAGTTTGGATTTATTTTTTGAAAAACTCAATGAGTTTAAACATTAATGTTCACATATTATTTTATTGAGCTTTTCCTTTTATCCTGTTTTTTGGTATTTTTCGTATATTTTCACAAATTTTTAATTTAAATCAAAATTTTACACGTAACTGCTACTCTAACAAAATGCCGGGGTGTTAATTCCAAAGAATTCGTGTAGAAAGCTAGAGTTCCCGAATTCAGCTCCCTAAGTTCAATGGTCTCCACTAATATCAATCTCAGTTTTATGGGGTACTGCACCAAATCCAATCTTATAAAAGTTAGGTTAACAAAATCGATTGCATGTGACAAATGTAAGCTTCGAAAACCCGTAACACGGTACAATTATGCGACAACAAACACTTAGTCAATGTGGGGGTGAGACGCAAAATTCTCGAAGGCCAAACAACAAAAACTTGCCTGACTGTACTTAAGAAATAATTACGGTGACGCGAGAGTTGTTTCCCAACCCAGAGCTACTTTGCGAACGAAATTTCGCACTCAAACTCTTTCTGTTTAAAAAAATAATAATTTTTAAAACAAGTAAAATTTATGAGCAAATATAAATTCTATTCATAATTTTTAACTTTTTGGTTTTTAAACTTTTTGACAATTTTCACAAATTATTTTCTTCCCTTTATGGAAGTTTAGCATGTTTTTGTATGTTAAATAAAACGACTCGTTTTTCAAAAATCTCTATATATGAACATAGCATTAAAATTTTTTAGGGTCAGCATGAAATCTTAGAGAAAAAACAAGTAAAATGTTAAGAAATAATAATAAACAAGTATTAATAAATAAATTGTCAACAGAAAAAATTAAAGAATTTACCAGGGTAACTAATGAAATATTAAGAAATATAAATAATAATAACTCTATGAAAGAACAGGCAGTAACAGCCCTAAAATGTAATAAAAGACGAAATAATTAACATTCAATATTCCATTCACTGGGCTAAAATAAGAATAATTAATTCATTTATATTATCCTCTACAGAAATAAATATTGTTAAGGATATTATAAATAAAAATACAATACCATTTGTAAACCTAGAACAGGCATTTGAATTTTTCGAAGTTAAAATAGTATCCAACAATGATTCTATTGTTTATATTATTAGTATGACAGATACTAAAGACAGATGTCAATTCTTGTAATGAAATATTAGTAAAACCTATTAAGTATGAAAAATATGTAAACAAAATAACTCATAATATTTTGACATGCTATAATGTAATGTTTCAAATAAAGAATTCATGTAAAAGTTAGAAATACATTTCTACATGCAATAGAAAAAATTTAAATAATTTAGATATGTGTCTAGCAAATCTGATTAGATTGATAGACAATCGGGATATATCTACTGTAAATGAAATTTCACCAGGAACAATTCTTTTAAATAATAAGAACCTCGAAATCTTACAGGTACATTTATCGTGAAATTCCATAACGAATATATTTCAATATCAAACAAAATCTACAACTCCTTTGAGACAACACACGTACCTACCATTTTACAACCAAAAAACCCAAATCCAAATATTGAGGAAAAACTGTCATTAGAAATGGTAAAATAAATTTAATAACACAGAATATCTACTAAGCAGTAAAAACAAATGGGATCTAGGAATTAATCTTGGATTAGTCTCAATAACATTAATTTCAATAACTTTTTTAACTGTTAAAACCAAAATTTTAAAGAAGTAAAAGAAGTCATTCGTAGTATTTAACACGTGGGAAAGTATTAACATAAAATACATTAATGATCTCATTAAACTCTTATTGCTGACACAATTTCGGACAATTGGGAAATTGATTATATTTTTATTGTATACGGTATCAGAATATTATTTTTATCAAATAAGCACATTTTACTATTTTTAATCATAAGCATAAGCTGTAATTGAAATAAGAAAGTAATTTTTAGTTTAGTATATTTCTGTTTTGTTTAAACTTAAGTAAAGTAAACTAAATAACCAAAACAAAGAAAAAAAAAATATATATATATATAATATAAATATACATATATATATATATATATATATATATATATAAAATATAAATATATATATATATATATATATATAAAATATAAATATATACATATATATATATATATATATATATATATACAAAATAAAGAAAAATTAAATGCAAATTAAGATGGTAATGTAGTTGTAAAGCTACGTCCTTCTGCTTTCAAAATAAATTTAAAAATCTTAAATTGACTTAAAATTTATGAAGCTTTGAGATCTGAAGTACAGGAACCACCCTAAAAACGGGTTTTACGCAATATCTCGAAATTTAGGGGGTGTTTTTAATTTTTTTTAAATTGTTTTGTGTTATAATCACATTACATCGTTTTCCGTGTGAAAATAAAGTGCCATTTTGTAACAGCGTGGTATTAATGATTTTTTAAAAATTCCTAATTTTATTTGCAAATATAATTTGAAATTACAAATAGGATTCAAATGGACTACATCTCACATACATACATCACATACATTTAACATTCTCCGTGCTTAAAATCACGTTAATGAGAAAAAACAAATAGAAAAGGTTTCAAAAACAATTAATTTATTTAATCATATTAATCTTTTGAAATTATTTGTGTAACAATTCTGAGCCTTAACTTGTTAATTTAACATTTCAGGTTCAAATTTAATAATAAAACTAATTCATATATAGAGTAAATTATTAATTTTTAAGACATGAAAATAATTTTATATAGAATGAACTAAAAGCATTTTAGACGTTATAGTATATTAAAAAAAAATAAAATAAAGTAAAATAATAATAAACCATTAGCAAATAGCAATTTTTTAATATGTCTAAAGCCATAAACATACGTATTCGAGTTTAATTATTTATTAAAGATTACATAAACACTTTTCATACACAAATTTTTCATACATTAATTTCATCCTTAAAATCTACATATTTTGTTTGCCCACCCTTAATTACTACTGAACCATCTGATTTTCTTTTAAGTACACAATCAATAAACGCCAGTTTGTTGCCAACCTTTACAGTATTTGCATCAACAATTATCTCTTCTCCTTCTTTGACACTTCTTAAATAACTGACATATAGATCGACAGTAACTCCTGGATGTGATTCGGCTGACATTAAAGCATATGTAGTTACATTGTCAATTATTGTAGCAGCCAAGCCTCCATGTAAAGTTCCATATGGACTTGTGTGTTGTTTGGCAATAGTGAATTCTCCAATACAACGTCCATTACCACCGCCAGTAACACGAAACTATAATAAAGTATATACATAATTAAAATTTATTAATGTCTTCAAATTTAATTTTTATGAATTTTATTTTTAAATTGCTTTATAATTTTGTAATCTTTAGTTGTATCTAGATTTTTAAAAATAACGGTAAAATATACAACATTGAAAAGAAAAATCTGGCAAACGTAGTTCAACAATTTTGCCATGTAAAGAATTGAAAAAAAAATAGGAATTATGTTATTAGTATCACTGAAATTCATTGAATACTCTACTCACTGTAAATCATAAATACTATTTTTCCGATTGCAAAGGTTTAAGGTTTAATTTTGTAAAGCTAAACAAAGATTCTTTTCGCTAACATAATTTTTTTCATTTTATCCAACTTTTGATAGTAAAATTAAAAAATAAGGATTATAACAAACAAAAAAATATATAAAAAATGTATATTATTTTTAACGTTAAAAGTACTATACAGGAAAAAAATTTATGTTCTTCAACTATTTCCAGAATGCATGAAAATAGACTGAACTCATTCTAGTTTGACATTACGACCAATGATTTTTGTTCGAAATTGTCTCCCCCCAGAACTAGTTCCGTGGAAGAGTTACCCAGCCAGTACTCAGATTTTAGAACGAATTCTTTAATCAATGATTTTTATTCGAAATTGAAGGGAATGGTACAAGAACCAGTTAATAAAATCAATGATTTTCGTTTAATTTTTCTAATTAAGTTTTGCTAAACAATGTTGTTTCTTTTTAAATTATTCGGATTTTTTTATTTTTTTTTTTTTTAGGAATTCTAGGAAGTCATTTGGGAACTAGAAATTTGTTCTAAAAAGTGATGTAGTGATCTTAAGCACTAGTTTTCGAAAGCATTCTTTAAAACAAATTTAAAATCACAATACGGTTGTACTCCACTCTAAAATGTTATTTAAATTTCTCCCCGCTAAATAAAGCAGTCGATTTCCCAAAATTATTACGTACGATCCTATATAAACAAAAATATTTTAACAATAATCGACTACTAAATTCTAGAGTTGTGTAGTTTACCCCAGGTCTACAACTGAGATTTACGCTGATATAATATGTGAGATAACGCCGGCAGAGGAGAGCAACCATTTTGTTTATATTATGTTAACTCGTAAATAAGGGGTACACGTATTTTAATAAATCCTATAAGAAATCATTATTTTCAATCAGTCACAGAGTAAACATGTCCTTTTTATTTAAGAAATTCGCACTTTTTTAGCACAATTTTTATAAAAATGTTTTTTAACATGTAAAAGAAACACTAAAAGGAAACAATTTTACAAAAAAAAATTGTTTTTCAGTAATTTCCAAAATACACATGCACGCACACAAACAAAGTTTTCTATGTGTATTTTTTTTTTTTTTTTTTTTTTTTTTTTTTTGACAGTTCATCTTATAAGATGGTTGTGTAGAGAAATCTCATCACAACAGTCTCATAATACTAATATTTGAATCTACACGTGAAATAATTCTCTCAGAGAGCGAATTTGACGCTCTTTGACACAAAAATCTTACATATTATGTTACATCTAGACGGGCTGTTATGACCGAACTAGTTTAATTGAACAATTCATTCAACTGAGCGAAGTAAATCATTCATCTTTCTTAGCGTTTTCAGCTCAATACTGAACTGTTATTGCTAAACATTTTAGTTATTTTCTTTTGCGATCAATTCTTTCACTTTGACATTCCGCTTATTCTTTTCTCTATGTCCACACGAACGTTTTTCTTACACTACGTTCACACGATGATTTAAAATCATGATTTAAATCATGTTTTTTTTTAACAAGCGGGGTAGGGTTGAAAGAGGGATTTAGAAAAAATTACATTTTCTGTTTTCATTTTTTTTTTTTTTTTTTTTTTTTGCTATTTCTCTTCACAGTCATTTGTATTTTTCTCATTACGTTTTATTCGCTTTTCTCTCTTGATTTGCTTGTATTGCTACAAACAAGAAAAATCAACCCTACTTATAAGAAAAAAAGAGAAAATGTAAAAAAATCATGAAACTTAAAAATCATCATGTGAACACAAATGATTTTTGGTAGCAACTTCAAAAGAGAATTAAAGTAAAAAAGACGTCTTAAAAATCATCGTGTGAACCGTGTGTAATTTATTAATTAAAAAATTACGAATTTTTTGAGTTTTTCGCAACAAGTACATTACTTCTTCTATATTAAATATTTTTCCAATTCATTTTGAAATGGAAAATGCATCTAAACTGCACCACGTGTTTGTAAAATGTTGTTATTTTGTTATTGTATTTTGACATTGTTCTAACATAGTGTCTACATTAGAGATTTTTTTTATCAAGACAAACGTCAAACTTAACGCGAATTTGTGGAAGGTGTCAACAGTTGCACAAAAACAACAATATGGCGTATTCAATATTATTTTTTATATATGCAATTTGACAACTATAACAAACAAAATAATAATCAGCTGTTTAACTAAGGTTACCTTGTATATATTCGCACTGATTTTGACGTTTGTTTTGATAAAAAAATTGTCTAATGTAGACACTAGGTAAAGAGCAGCAAAAAAAACGGCTGTTGTTGTTGCCTTGTTGTGGTGGTACTGTACCTGGTATTATTGTGCCATGCATACGTTTCAAATTTGCGGTATACATGTGTCTTTTTCTAGTTCGCACATGGTACAAAATTTTAAGGTCCAACCAGTGAACAAAAAACCACATTTAAACATTTTCAATGTTTTATGCAGATGTGTGTAAATAGATATCGACACAAAAATTATATGTAGCGTATCGCAGAAATCTATAGAAAATAGATATTTACGTAGCATTGTAACTTTTTAACAACATTGTATTTTATTTTATTTGCAAAAGAATTAAAATAACTATTCTTATAATGAATGTTCAAAAATATATGATACTGGTCGGGCTTTTATACGCACTTTCATTTGGATAGTGTGTACCCCAGGCAAATTCACACAGGTGATCTCACTTAATCGGTTTTTCTATTACTTAGAACTATCAAACTCCATATAAGAACAATTTTTGCTTACCCGTTGAAGTGTCAAACTCCACGTATAAAAAAACTTAATGAATTCGCCATACTTTTTTTGTAGAACAGGGGCCACTTGTTTTATTTGACCATGGTGTGTACTAAACTTGTTGTTTTGCTCTTGCTCGCAGAGCGTTTTTCACACAATTGTTTGACCAACGATGTCTGACATCAAACGTCATTTTTTATGAGGAAGAAGAAGCGCCGCATGTAAAAGTATCGAAGCGACACTGACGGCAAACAAACGTTTGTCATCAACCAACGTTTTGTTCTTGTGCTAACAAGAAAAAGGCTCGTTTGGACATAGAGTAATAATCATGGTACAAGTAGGAGGGTAAGGACAACTCTACAATTACAACACAAAAAAAACTTCATGTAATTTTGTTTTTGCATTAAAATCTTTAATGTCAACGTTAATTTTGACATTTCACATATTTGTTTATAAAAAACAAAAATCCATTTGACATTTCACGTAAAAAAATTAATAAGTTGCAATAACGTTAAAAAATTAAAAAATTTAAACAAAGATTGTAAACATAAACAACAATTTGATACTACGGATTTTAGAACACATCCCGTCATATTGCTGCCAAAAAGAAAAAAATTCTCAGCTGTTTAAATGATTAATCTACCTTGGTAATAATATTTCTAAAATTACACGCGTGCACAAATTCCGTTTTATTTTTAGTTTTAATCGACATTTACATGGTGACAGTTTGAGTTTGATAGCAAGAGGTGTAATAAAGCAAGCGGGGGTAAAAAACAGGAGCGCAACGTAGTTAGAGGGGTGTATTTGTTGTTCCTTTTTTTTTTTTGCAGCATTCGCTTTTTCTTATATTGCTTTATTTTGGGGATGTCAAAGAAAAGTAAATGAAAAATATCAGTTACACATAGTGCTTTATTATTATATAAACATATTTTTGACTGCATTTTTGCGTTCCATGCACTTAAATTTATTAATATTGCCATAAGAAATTTTTTTCAATTTTATCTTAAAACAATATTAAAAAAATTGATAGTTATCAAGACCATCAATTTCAATTTAATATTTATTTCCATACTTTTTCCATTGCATTTTGTACTCTTTGCACTCTCAACAACGACTAAATGAAAGAGCGCACAGTGTCCCATTCAAAAAATGCTGGACCGATTTCAATGATTCTGCTAATCGATATCTTTTTGTTTAAGAGATATTGGGATGCAAAGATTAATATTTTTACTTTTCGTATTTTGGTACAGTTTTTTGAAATAGATTTTTTTTTGAAATATTTTTATTTCATTAACAACAAATAACAAAATTGTTTAAAAAAATTTTTGAAAAAAAATCTTTACGGAACGCATTTGAATTTTTAAAAAAGCTGATTTTCGCTTTTTTTGATAAAAACGTAGTCACATTCTTTTTCAGTTATAAAAAAAGTTATTTAGTAAAATATATAGTATTTGTAGTTTTCTGAAAGATAACTTTATAGAAAATTGTATGAAGAAAAAAACTTGTAGAAACTTTAATCCTACGCGAACCAATGTCTCCCAAATTCGAACTATCATGATTTTCCAATTTCTGCCTTAATTTCTCAAATTGCAAAGCTGGAACTAAAAAATTATATTTTTTTAAGTTTTTGGTAAAAAAAAACGGGTGGGAAAATATAGCAAAAAAAGGGAAAAATCCCATTTTTGGAAAGTTTTTTGGGATTTGCGGGATTTCTCCTGTATCTCTAAATTAAGCATCAAAAAATCTATCTAGGTGCAAAATTTCATTTAAAAATATTTACTGACAAAAATTTTATTCTAAAATTAAAATTGAATAATATGCACGAAAACCGAATTCGCGAATTCAAAACTTTTTCGCAAAAATTATGCAACCAATTTCTTTAATTATAATAATATAATAAATTTTTAAAAAGAAGACATAATTTCCTATACACTAATGTATAATATGCCTACTTTTCCACGTCTCAAAATTAATTATCGAAACATTACACATCTTAGTAAATATTACTCGTCTGGTTAATGCCCAAAATTTCTACCAATAGGTGGTGTAAAATATCTAATAGGTATAATTACCTATCATGGAAATCTTATCGAAAAATACTACTTTGTGTGCCATTTCGTTTAAAAATGCATTACTTCTTTTTCAAGAAAATGTGAATCTAATAACACAATGCGACAACACCAATTGTGCAAATAAGCTGAAAAAGAGTAATTATTGGAAATTGAAAGCTTTGTTAAGTTATTCGATGTAAGATGGCGTTCTACCAACAAGTTTGAATCAAAGTATTCTGACTGGATGAAAACATAAATTTTGTAC
This sequence comes from Protocalliphora azurea, assembly GCA_932274085.1. Taxonomy (NCBI): domain Eukaryota; kingdom Metazoa; phylum Arthropoda; class Insecta; order Diptera; family Calliphoridae; genus Protocalliphora; species Protocalliphora azurea. The sequence goes on along the minus strand of OW026522.1, from coordinate 74,200,006 downwards.
TTTGCTCATCTGCTTTTGGTGTTTCTTGTAAGCAATACGGAGAATTGTGCGATTGTCTGCAATACTTTCCGCTTTCTTCTACTGAAGAAGTTTCCGACACATTTAAAGCTATGTTAAAAAAAGACAAAGGATGTAAAAATCGCTAATATTCTTTCCAAATGCATCACCAAAATTCCTTAAAAGAGTTGTAAAGAGCATACCTTCAGCAACATCATTATCAGTTTTATCGAAGAAGATGCTGTAGCGCTTATACCCCAACTGAAACTTTAAAGGATCACTACTAGGAAAAGGTGTGAACGTTTTGCCATCTTATAGAGTATTACATGAAAGAAGAAGAGCATTATACCATCCTTTATTGATATTGTTGATTGGAAAGCCAGTATTGGAGTTTCTGCATTATTTTAAAATACAGCATCTAGGATTGTTTCGGACTTTTCTGCTGATCATATTAAAAAAGTAAACGCTTCCGATCTGTGATTAATCTGGAAATGGGAATGTGATGGCTTATCATCACTTTTGGAAACAAGTGATGAAGACAAGAATCTACAGAATATATAATTGCATTTATGGCACCATATGCTACTTTAAGAATTCAGAAATATACTAACAGCGATTTCCCATCAACTAGTTTTGAGGACGTTTGGATAAATTCAACACCTGGATCAAAGTATTTTTACAGACCAATTTCCTTTGAATATACAAAGGAATTAAAAAAAAGTATTGAAGTAGAGATTAGAAGCATGGAACCGATTTCAATTTAAATAGCAGAATATACATTCAATATATCGTTCCATATAAAACTTACAATGATTGATGGTAAATTTATTTATTTTATTTATAGTATTTAAAAATATTAAATATGAATTAGGTACTAACTAGCTATGGTTTTAGACCTAATATAGGTTATGTATATTTAATGATATTACAATGTTTTAAGATAGTTATTACTTTGTTTATATTTATAGTATCTGTAATTTGTAATAAAGTGTGTAAACATATTTTTCCGTAAAAAGTGATTTCAACATTTTTTATGATGTTGCAGTTGTATATTAAATGATGGATATTGATGAGGCTCTTTTTACATAAAGGATAGCTTAGCACGGTTGACTTGTTTAATAGATGGTGATTTGTGATGAATGTATGTCCTAGTCTAAGACGTGTATATTTTTGAATGCTTACTCTACAAATTGTAGTAGGGTATGTAGGTGGTATTTTTAGGGAATTTATGTTTTTATAGAAATGATTGAAATTATTCCATTCATCTAGGTCATTCTGTTTAAGTGAAGAACAGATGATTTTAGCAATATCATGTTTGCTGTATGAAGTATATTTTATAATAGTAGCGTAGCATATTTAGCCGCTTCGTCAGTTAATGTATTACCTGGTATGTCTAATTGACCAGGAATCCACATAATTTTGAATTTAGTGTTATATTTTATCAATATATCTCTTATTTTATAAATGATAATACATTTATTGTTACTGTCGATTTTGAATCAATGCATATTAGGTTAAAATAGCGGTAGCTTCTGCGAAAAATATTGAAGATCTTTCATCTAATAATAGCTAGAAAGTCAGTATTTAAGTGTTGATTTATGACAGCTATGGAAGTATATGAAGCATTTCCAATTTTTATTTTTATAGAATGTTGATGTTTCGTTGAAATATGAAAAGTATGTGCTATTTTGAGTTTGACTCTTAGGTAGGTTTGTACATTGTAGAATGAAGACTGAATCCTTCAATTTCCAGGGTGGATCTGTAGAAAAATATGGTTTTTGCGGTTTTGCGAGCGTCTTAATGATAAAAGAATACTAGATGGAATTCTTAGGGAAGTTTGAGATCCGTTTTATTAAATATTGCTCAGTTTGAAACTTTATCTTTTTTTATTAGTTTAGAGATAAGTTCATCGAATCTTTTCTCCAGTGTTCTTAATCCAGATTCGGCCATTAAATTTTTAATAGGTTTTAGTATGTTTATCTGCGATTTACATGTTTTACCATATATAACTAGGCCATAATCGATTTTGGCTAAAATTAGGTTATGTGTAACATTTAAAATAGATGTTGGATGAGCGTTGCTTCTTTTTGCTGCATACATTTAATTAAGTTTAGTCGAGATAGAAGCGATTTCCTAAGGTATTCGATATGGGTACTCCATAAAAACCTGTGATTAAAAAACACACCAAGAATTTTTAGATTATATGCAGTTTCAATCTGATTATTTTGTATAGTAAAATTCGAGATTGTGCAAGAAAGTTTTTTGCATATGTTGAGGCATTTTGATTTTGGGATTGAACTTTTGGCATCAGATATATCGCACCACTCATTTAATGATGTAAAAAATTGGTTGATTTTATTTTGAACATCAAAATTAGGTGGGCGTTTGCATATTAGATATATACATATATATAGAAGAAGTTGTTGTTAGAAATAATTTTGTTGAGTTTGTCAGTTGCTATTAGGAAAAGAACTACGGATAACGGAGAGCCTTGTGGAGGGGCTTAGTATCTGAGTATGTTTGATTGATCTTTATAAGAAATTTTCTATTTGAAAAGAAAGAATAGACGAATTTAAGAATTTTGGTTCCAAATTTCCATTCTTTTAATTGTGAGATAATTGAGTGAATAGGTTAGGGCATCTATAGTAACTTTGTTAGGCTTAAAAGCCATTTGGTGTGTACTTAAAAGTTTCATTTTAAGAATTAACCAAGTGATTCTTGTTGCAATGATTTTTTCGAGAACTTTAGACATGCATGGAATTAATGATATAGGGCGATAGCCTTCGACGGATGTTGGATCTTTGGTTGGTTTAGGTATTGGTATGATGGTAGACGTTTTCCATTGTGGGGGATAACACCCGATTTAAATATTTGGTTGAATTTTAAAATTATTGGATACGTTTTTTTAGCATGGGATATGAAATTTGATCGAAGCCTTTTACCTTTGAGGGATTTTAAAGTTGAGAGTAGTTCGTATATAGAAATATCTTCCTCGAGTAGTTTAGTTGTGTTATTTGGTGAATAGTTTGTATGAAGATCGATATTATATTTATAACGATTAAAATTTGCGCTGAAATTTTGGTCAGTTTATTGTAGGGACCACTTTTCTGCAAAATAGTTAGCAATGTTATATGGGTCGTAAATAGAGCGGTTATCATTTATAATGTGATGAATTGTTTTCAATGAATGGTTGCCTTTAAGTTTACGGATATTGTTCCAAATTTTATTGAGTGGTGTGTTAGGGTTAATATCACTAGTGAAATTGAAAAAAGAATTTCTTTTGGATATCTTAGATTTTTGTTTAAAATAACTATCAGCTTTTTTGTAGGCAATTCTGTTTTCTGCAGTGGGATGTTTTTTTGAAGGTGTTAAATAGGTGTTGTTTCGTGTTACGTAAAATATTTAATTCATTGTTCCACCAGTGATTATATTTTTTATTATTGAAGCATTTATGATGCGGTATTGCAATAGTAGCTGCTGATTTTATTTATTTCTGTAATATAGCTATTTCTTTGTTAGTGTTGGCGGATGGATCATTTAGTGGTATATTTCTAAGATATTATTGAAATTTGGGCCAGTTTGTCTGATCAGTATTGAATGGGGTACGTTTCAGTTTTGTGTTATTTCTATATGGTTGTGGAAGACTAATATTAATGTGGATGAGATAGTGATTGCTGCCATTTATTTGGAAATCAATATTCCACGTGGTAAAAGGTGCAATGTCGGATGAAGTTAATGAGAGATCTATGAGTAAAGGTGGACCTCGTGGACAAATTGGTTACAGATCCGTCGTTAAGAAGAATCATGTTGGAACGGGTTATAAATTTTCGATGATGGAACCTTTAGTGATTAAAGTCACCTAATATTAACGTATTGCTGAGTATTGTCTGAGAAATGCGATGTTAATTCCATTGTAGGTAAAGGATTTGTCGGGCTAAAATAAACGGATATAATTTTAAGTTTATAGCCAATGAAAACAATGGCTATTACAAAATGTTTTGAATTGGTTACAAAATTATGTTTTAAATTTTGTTTGATAAAGAGGGCAGTACCTCCCCTTTGTATGTTATTATTTTTAGATAAATTACATTCACATCCATTTAATTTTAAACCTTTTGAGCCATGGTGGGTTTCTTGGAGCGCGATTATATCGGGTGTATTTATGCGGATTAAGATCTGAATTTCGTGAAAGTTATTTTAAAAACCTTTATGTCTATAAAATACTGCAGTATTTTTATAGACATAAAGTAATAATAGGGTTTAATATGTGTTATATACATTTTCTTATTGCTACATATTGCTATTGGCTTCATATTGGTATCGGTTCCATTGCGTCTATAAGTTATTTTTTTAGGTTTATTGATTGGTTCAGTTTGTTTTTCTTTAGTTTTAGGGGATTGTTCAATGTTTTTTGATGTGGTAGATTTATGTAAGTTATTGTTCATTATTAATGCAAGTTGTTTGGTGTGGGTTATTGCAATTTGTTATTGAAGAGAGTTTGATGCTGATTTAAGAGTTGGTTTATTGATGTGGTGAGGTTTATTAATGATTCTTTTGTTTGTGTACTTATTGGTTTTTCGGTTACGTTTTTATCTTGTGTGTTGGTAGTGTTTTTGTTGACATTATTAGTTGTTGAAGTGGTATTTGTTGTTTTATTTAATGGTTTATTTGTCCTTTCAGTGATTGCTGTTTGTAAATTTTCAATTGGAATGTATTATGTTTTTTCGTTTGTAACTTTAAAAGAGGCTTCTTTGTATGAGCAATTATTAACGGTTTTTATTTTTAATATTTCTTGTCGTTGTTTTATTGTTGGACAGTTTTTGTTGGTAGCCCTATGAGGGTGATTACAGTTGATGCATTGAATTTTCATACATGGTGTGGGGTCATTAATTGTTGAGGAACAAATTTCAAAAAGATTAAAAGAAGGATATGTAGTGGTGTATTAATAATTTTATTATCAACGAATTTTGGGTTTTTCTACAGTCAACAACTACTTGATCTTTTAGACCTTCCTTTATTTCTTCTTCGTTTAGGTCTCTTAATGTTGGTGCAAAAACGACGCCTTTTATATTGTTTGGAGAGGGATGGTACAAACATTCGATGGCACAGACGCCAGGTAGGTTGGTTGGTTTTAAAAATCGGTTAGCTTGGGCTTAATTTTTTTTTAAATCAGAAGATTACCATCTCTTGTAAAAGTGGTTTTTAGGGTCGGATCACTTGAGATATTTTCCAGTGCTTAGATACTAAAAAAATGTTGAAGTTTTGAATTGGCTTATAGGGTATTTTACTTTTCAATATAATGAATTTAGGACATTGATTTTTGCTAATAGATTGTTTCTTTTAAATGGTTGGAAAGTCAAAATTATTATTAATGTTGTACTGTGGGTTGTTATAATTTTTTTTTTCCTTTTTGGCGATGGATCTAATATAGCGTAATAATTTCTTCCCGAGGAGGACTCCATCTAGAAAAGTTTCACTTAATCGGCACTAATAAAAAAGCGGTTATTGTACGAAAAGTTTTATTAATTACTGTAGGTAGAATAAGTAAAATAAATACAGAAAATCAGTGATATACAGAGTTGCAAAGTTTGTAAGCACGATTGATACAATAAACACGACCGTCTTCAATGAGCACTTGTTATGATTGATGGTAAATTCAGCAACACTATAACAGGAATATTCTTTAGTTGAAATTCCGAAAAATATTGCGAAAAAAGAGCAGAATTCTCGAATATATCAAAAAAAAAGAAATGTCAATTAAGATATTTTTAAATACGGAATATCTCCTTTGCATGCCCGTATAAGATTTTTGGGAATACTTTTTACATCTGGCATGTGATTTGAAATACAAAAGCATACCATGAAACGAAAGTAAATCAGGAAATAAAAATGAGGAGCTGAAAAATATGAAGAAGGAGAGAATTCAGTTGGAACTTAAACAGTAAACTAAATTAAACATCGATAAACCACACGTAAGATACCTGAGTACGAACGATATGGAATACAATTCGGCGTTTTTTCGAATAATATAAAATCACCTCACAAATCAAAGGTATTGATATGGATTTACTACGAAAAATCAACAAATATACAATTTTAATGGCAATAAATAGTAAACATCTGAAAGAAAACATTTGTTTTTTACAGTAATGATTTGTAAAGCATGCTCTCACATTACATTACTTGATATAAAACGAAACAATTCAAAATATATGATAATAAAAAGTGTTGAATTGAATTAAATTGAAATGATGAGTTCAAAATAAATCATTACTTGTTCTCTCTTATTTATTATTGTTTATAAATTCGAAAAAGCAATAATGTCAACGAAAAGACATTAAATGAAAATTGTGATTTACTGTCATTCCCTTGTTTGTGTTATGAAAAGTAAAGCAAAAACATACAGTTAGTGCTTTTGCAAAAAGACCTTTTATAAAGAATGGAAAGAAGGACTCTTTCGTACAACAATGTTTCTCTCTCCTCACAGACCAGTTCTGTGTGAGTTCACCACACAACATAAAATAAACATAAAATAAACAAAACTTTCCTTTAAATTTGAAAGAAAATTACATTCGCGACACATTTTTGCACTAGCACACAATACTTTTATTATTTTTTTTCACGCACTTTTATTGCATTCCACAAACCGAAAAAAATATACTTTTGACATTCCTTTTTTTGTACATTCATATATATATATATGGTGTAATCCTCATCAAAAGATGAAAATTTATGAAAATCGGCGAATATAATTGTGATGAATTATATTTAATAATTTTTCAATACTCTTTAGTGGTTTCAACACTAGTTAGTTTTTTTTTTTTTTTGGAGTTAGGTTTTTTTTTGACAAGCCTTCCAGTCTTTGTATTCTTAGGTATACATATTTATTTAAATAAATAATTAAGTAAATAAATAAAAATTAAAAGTTAAAAATTATGAATTCAAAATCAAATAAAGTTAATCCAATAAATAAAGTAAAAAATAATAAACTAATAAACAAATTAAACAGAATTCATATAATAAAATATATATAAAATAAAAAATATTTAAAATTAACTAATTTATTTTTATTTCATTATTATTTTTTTTTCCTATTATTTAAAAACTTTAATGTTCTCTATAATTTTTATATTTTGTAAGCAAGATACGCACAAATAACAGTGTTGCATTTGTTGCTTTTCTTCAAATAATTCAATTAAATTCAAAATGATTTGTTGCTAAATTGTGTTGTTGATTCTCTGCAAAACTGAATTTGTTTCATTTTGTTTTGTTTCTCTTGTCTTTTCAATTTATATGTACACGCAATGAATTGATTTGATCTCAAAAAGCAAAAGCAGCCAACAATTGAAAAGAAAGAAAATGAATTGCAAATGAATTAATGCACATGTCTAGTAAAGATAAAGTTAATTCAAAGAAATTTAGCGAGTATTCCGATGAAATTTCAAAATTAGTTATAAAATGATATTATTGGAAATTATTGTTACAAACGGTACATAAGATATTATGTCAGAAGAATTCCAAGAATTGATAAATCGGGATTTCAAATATGTTCACCAGTTCTTCCAAATGTTCCAAACAGTCTCAAAATGAAGATATTTTTAATAATCTTATACTATCGTTTGATCCGGTTTTATCATCTATGAGAAAATGTTGTATTTGGTACAGTGATTTGTCTTGATTTGTTTTGAACTTTTTTTAAACTTGTTTTAATTTTTTATATCTATAATTCAAATAAAAATGTAAATTAAATTATAATTAGTATTTATTTATTTATTTTTATTCATTTTTTTATTTTTGAGATTTAAAGACCTTTCCAATTATATCCGTAATATACATATGACTATAGGCGTTTTCATTGATATCCATATTGCATATATAGTCATAAAATATGATATTAACAAATATATTACGAGTAAAAATCGATTAATTTCCTAAATATTAATTATTAAAGTGCTATATATTTGGCTAGGGATGTAATATGGGTCGAAAAAATCTGGGAACCCTGTTCAATTGTTTAGCTTCGTTACCTAGTGTCTACATTACCCCAGGTCAACAACAGATATAATATGTGAGATAACGCCGGCAGAGGAGAGTAACTATTTTGTTTATATTATGTTAAATCTTAAATAACAGCCCGTCTAGACGTAACATATTATGTAAGATTTTTGTGTCAGAGAGTGTCAAATTCGCTCTCTGAGAGAATTATTTCACGTGTAGATTCAAATATTAGTATTATAAGATGTATTATGAGACTGTTGTGATGAGATTTCTCTACACAACCATCTTATAAGATGAACTGTCAAAAAATAACACATACACGAAAGTTTGCTTGTGTGTGTGTATGTGTATTTTGGAAATTACTGAAAAACAATGTTATTTTGTAAAATTGTTTCCTTTTAGTGTTTGTTTTAAATGTTAAAAATCATTTTTATAAAAATTGTGTTAAAAAAGTGCGAATTGCTTAAATAAAAAGGACATGTTTACTCTGTAACTGATTGAAAATAATAATATCTTATAGGATTTATTAGATTACGTGTACCCCTTATTTAAGATTTAACATAATATAAACAAAATGTTTACTCTCCTCTGCCGGCGTTATCTCACATATTATATCAGCGTTAATCTCAGTTGTAGACCTGAGGTAAGGGGTACGCGTATTCTAACATAGTGTCTACATTAGAGATTTTTCTATCAAGATAAATAAATAATATGGGTATCATATGAAAGCTTGAAATGTTCTCTAAGTTATTTGATGTATAGGAGAGTACTATTACTATTATATCGATATATTGTTCATATAACGGTACTTTCGTAAAAAAAATCAAAATAAAAAGTAATAAAATATATTGTCTCACAATGGGTTAATGCTTTGGTACATTTATATATCAATCGAAAGGCCTTCTCAAAACCTTTCCAATGAGAAAATTGCATTCTTACATCATAACTTAAAGTACCTATAACTCGAAAACTAACAGACAGCAGAGAAAATTTTATATGTAACTTTTTTTAAACCAAAAATAGTGTTTGATTTGTAGGCATAAAATGTGGGTGTGACTTCCAATCGAGATCTAGTAAAGCTTATACCATCTTTGGTACTGGAACAACCTGCGTGTCAAATTTCGTGAAAATCGATTCAGCCGTTTAGACATGATTGATACTCCAACAAACAAACTTACACCTCATTTTTATAATATAAATAAGGATATATGGATTTATAAAATCTTGATTCTATTTCAACTTTATATGAAAATGCAAATTATTTAAAGCTTTTAGGGTTTACATAAATATAGTATAGGTAAATATATTTGTAACTACATTCAACATAATATATATAACTTTCATATAACACCGTATATAGCACTCTAACGTGTTTTAGTTGAGACAAATACAACAATGTAATAATATCAGGCATTTTTTTCACCTTACCCCTAGTCAACACGTAGAAATTTTTTGTTGACACCTGTTAAATTCTATCTCTCTCCTTAAAATATTACGCGCAATAAGAAATCTATTGCGCAATTTATTTCACGATAAATGTTTAAGCACAAAGTTGAGCAATAATGTTTAAAATAAGCTGTCAAATTTAATGTTATTTTTTAATATTTTGCTCTTTTTAACAAAATCAATAGTGTTTTAAAAATATAAATAAATATAAAAACGAAACAAATTTTAAACTTTTGTTAAAAATGGTAATTTAAAATTTAAATTTCTCATGTACGTGATCTCCACCCCTTAACATAAAGTTAGAAATAAAAAAAATTGTTCCCGTTCTTCTGCCGACGTTATTTATATTCTTAGGAAATAAAAATGTCTTCGTGTAGACGTAGTTAAATCGTCAAATAATAATAATAATAATAATAATAATAATAATAATAATAATAATAATAAACTCGTGCAAATTATAAAAAAAATTCTTACGGAAATCCTTTTGAAAATTTTGCTATTGAAATTTAGCAAGATCGGTTCATAAATGGCGGAGATATGCCAAAAAAGTTTTTTTTAGAGCCGGTTTTCGATTTTCTGAAGACTATATAAGCTACGAAATTTATTTTTGTAAAGATTTGGAAATTTTTTCTGAACTTTTGTGCTGAAGAAATGTACTAAATCGGTCCAGTAAGAACCGAGATATTGGGCAAAAGGCATTTTTGACTTTTTGAAGCTCTTATTTAAGCTACGGTTTTCGTTTTTATATAAATCGGTCATAAATATTATGGGCCAAAAACTTAAAAAAAATCTTTAATAATATACACACGCAAACATTTATATTAAGCGTTGTAATGACTATTAGTGTTTTGTGTATAATAGGTCATTCAGACTTTCGTGATTTAGGCCGAAATCAAGTTGAAATTACGTAATTTCCCTCACATTCTGACAGTTGCGAAATTACATAATTTTGTGTAATTTCAGCGAAATTACATTGAAATTACGATGCCCATCTCCACGCAACTCTGAACAAATTTCGTCAGCGAAATGTAAACAAAAATAGCTGACAGCTTTTTTCACATAAACAAAAAATTTACGTAAAATTGAAAAATTATTTTGTTAAACTTTTAAAAAATTTTTGATTTTTGAAACTATTTGTTTATTAAACTTTTGTATGATATAAAATAATGTTGGAAGTTTTATATTATCAAAATTTGAAAAAGAGAAACATATTAAGATTACCTGCCCAGTTAAAATAAAAATATTTCCTTTATAACGTTAATAAAGGTTTTTTCGTGTAGCCTTTGAACTCAGAAAATTATTCCCATATTTATTTACCAAATAAATTTTTTCAGTAATAGCAATAAAAAAATGACATGTAATCCTAAATTACGGCAAAATAAACTCAATTGAAAAAATTACTCAAAAAATCATATTGGTTATATTAATTTTAAACTTAATACATTCTTAAACTTTTTTTTATTTGTGATCAAAACTATTTCATTGTATATAAAATAATATTTTTCTTTTCACACAAAAATTTTGTTTCATCAATACTGGTTAAATTACAAACGAATTTCGAAGTAAATATTTAAACTTCTTACAGTCCTCTCTCTCCGTCTACATTAGGCTAATTTATATCAAAACAAACGTCAAAATCAGTGCGAATATATACAAGGTAACCTTAGTTAAACAGTTGATTATTATTTTGGTTGTTACAGTTATCAAACTGCATATATAAAAAACAATAATGGATACGCCATATTGTTGTTTTTGTGCAGCTGTTGCCACCTTGCACAAATTCGCGTTAAGTTTGACGTTTGCCTTGATAAAAAAATCTCTAATGTAGACACTATGATAAGATGATTGTGTAGAGAAATCTCATCACAACAGTCTCATAATACATCTTATAATACTAATATTTGAATCTACAGGTGAAATAATTCTCTGAGAGCGAATTACATATTATGTTACGTCTAGACGGGCTGTTAGTATTCTTTCACTTTTATTTATATACTTTTTTCTGGAGTTACATTCTTTAATGTTTATATTTTGCTCGCACGTTCTAACAGCCCGTCTAGACGTAACATAATATGTAAGATTTTTGTGTCAGAGAGTGTCAAATTCGCTCTCTGAGAGAATTATTTCACGTGTAGATTCAAATATTAGTATTATAAGATGTATTATGAGACTGTTGTGATGAGATTTCTCTACACAACCATCTTATAAGATGAACTGTCAAAAAATTACACATACACGAAAGTTTGCTTGTGTGTGTTCATGTGTATTTTTGAAATTACTGAAAAACAATGTTATTTTGTAAAATTGTTTCCTTTTAGTGTTTGTTTTAAATGTTAAAAATTATTTTTATAAAAATTGTGTTAAAAAAGTGCGAATTGCTTAAATAAAAAGGACATGTTTACTCTGTAACTGATTGAAAATAATAATATCTTATAGGATTTATTAGAATACGTGTACCCCTTATTTAAGATTTAACATAATATAAACAAAATGTTTACTCTCCTCTGCCGGCGTTATCTCACATATTATATCAGCGTTAATCTCAGTTGTAGACCTGAGGTAAAATGCCTATAAAATAATTCAATTAAAATTGAAATCACTTATTACGTTGCCAATGTATGATACAACATAAAGAACAATCATGAAATCAGAAATGAGAAAAATTGTAGTCAATATAAAAATTAAGTTTTAATATTTGAATTTTATCCTTATTGTGAAAAATGCCAGAAAATGCTGAATATATTTTTAAAAAATGCTAAATAATACGCCAAATGCTAAAAAAATTCAGAGTAAAAAATGCTAAATTTATCTGCAAGTGCTAAAATGCTTAAAAGTAAAAAAAAAATTGTGAGTGCGAAGCGGAACTACCTCCTTATATTTATGTCATGGTTACAGCTGTTTTTATTACTTTTTCCAATTCTTTATCCTCAGCGTTAGGAAGTGTATAACGTAAGTTTATTAATTATTATATATTCTTATATTTATAATTATAAAAATTAAATACAAATTATTGTTAAAAACTTACAGCTTTTGTTATTGAATCATGTCCACCGTAATTAACACAGTATTCCGCTATGGTTTTTAAGAAATCGACACCACGTTTTGACATTTTTCTGCTGTTTTTGTTTTGCGAACTGCTGCAGAAATTTAATAACTAAAAATATTTTTAAGGGGTAAGTTCGGAACCTAATAATTGTCTACATATAACCAAGGCAGATTTATTTGTGCATGTATATAAAATGACGTTTCTTTTTTTTTTTTTAAAGAAAGACAAGAACGACGACAAATATACAAGTAATCGGTCATAATGTTTATTTTTTACTTTCGCAGTGGCATTTTTTGAGAAGAAAAATAAGACAGAAAAGCAAATTACAAAACACGACAAATATGCAAGTATTCGGTCATAATTTTTAATTTTACTTCCGTAGTGGCATTTTTTGAGAGGAGAGATAGACAGAAAAGCAATTTGCAAAACACAGTTGTATCTTGGAGGAGTTATTTAACTTAAAGGCAATTATGAAATTTATACAGTTATCAACATCTGAATTTAAATTAGATTCCGTTACGGATTTCTCTTTAAATTCTCGAGCTAACTGCATGATTTTAATGGGCAATTCTAATGATGTTAGTGTTTTGGAATTAATGAACAGTTGTGATACTATGGTTTTAATGCCATACAGTAACAAACAAATTACAATAAGCCAAGATAAGCCACTTAGTGAGATTGTAAAAGATATTGATCTCGTTAAGATATATGAAAGCGGAACTGTACAAGAATCTCAAGAAATGGCTTTAGATCTTATATATACAGCAGAATGTGCCACTGAGCCTCTTAAAGCACGAGTTGTACAAGCTGATATTGTAACTAAGTGTAATACTAATTTGTGTTGTATATTAACAACCTACGGTTATTGTGAAGTTTTTCAAAAAGCTGCCATTACTGAAGAGTGGAAACCATTGGGCACTAACTTATCAAAAGTTTTAATAACTGATGTTTTCTCCTCAAAACTATTACCTTCTCATATAAAAACCTACAATGATCTTAAAACGTATGTAAATAAATTTATAATTACTTGTTTTGCCATAACTTTTCAGTCGTCGGATTTGATTATTTGTTTGGGTACCGCTGCAGGATATGTAATAGCTCTTAAATTTGTTAAAATATCTCGTAAATTTGAGCATTATTGTCATTTAAAAATGTCCTTAAATCGTATAAGTTATATTGCTATTTATAATAATTTTATATTGGTGGGATGTGATCAAGGAAGAGTACGTTTAGTTAAAATAAATGTTGAAGGTAATTGTCTACAAGAACTTGACTATTTATGGAGTAAAACTGATCGTATGACTTGTCGAAAAGCTATATTCACTTATAGCCATGAATTGGAATCATATTTGATAGTATTTTGTAAAGCAGCTCACGTATTGGCTTATCGTTTAGATTCAGATGGTGTTGTTTTATCCAGTTCAACTCTATATGTAAGCGGTATTAAAATAACTGGTAAATGTTTGAAATTATCTTTAATATTGCTTAAATATACATGTATTTTTCATTTATTATTCTTAATGAAGGCATTGAATCTATTAGTGACAATGAATTTATAATTACCACCATTACGGGTGCTGTAAAATATTTAAAGATTTTATGTCCCTCTAAGGAAGAATTGAATATCGAAGAAGACGTGGTAGAACATGAGTTCGATTCTACTAATTATCAAATACTAGGTTTAGCAGCTTCGACATCGAAAAATCTATGGTCTTTTGTACTATATCGCAATAAGGATTACGTCCATCAATCCAAATACACATCAACAACTGCATTTATAAATGTCTGCAAATTAAACAGCCAAGATAGTTTTATAAAATTAATAAATCTAAATTTAAAAAATATGAATAAGGCACAAGATTTAGTAATGGCAATTAATTTGGATATATTCAATAATCAAGAAATTGATAAATATATAAACTATTTAGATTTGGATAAATTAAATTTTCCACAACAATTTAATGATGCGTTTTTACAAAAACTACAAATAAAACTAATAATTGTACGTAAGTTGGCTGCATATCAAAAGTAAGTTTTAGCTTAAACAAGTGTGTTTCAAAAAAATTTTATTATTTTTTTTATTATTTCTTAGAATTAAATATAGAAAAGTAAAAACACAAACTAATAGCGAACTACAAATCCTGGAACCTATCTTACATTTGCTACACATTATAAGCCGTCTCCGCTATTTAAAGCAGTTGCATACTAAATCAATAAAACTTACCAAATTTCAAGAACTGTCTATTGTATGTATGCAGTTGCAATTTAGTCATGTACTAAATAACCTTATAGCTTCGAATAGTAGTGAGGATGAAAATCAACTTCAAAAGGCTGGCGACAAATTTTCTTTATTTATTGTGGAAGAATTTGAAAAGTATAAATTTGACACGGATAATTTTGCAAAACAAACGGAATACTGTAAGATATGTAATCAGGCCATAACAAATTTTGTTAAATGTGAGCAGGAACATGATATTAAGAGATGTACCATTTCATGCACGCAGGTATGGAATTATTTTTTTTTTTTTTTATTTAAAATTTACAAAAAAAAAAAAAAAACTTGAATGATTGTATTTATTTCAGCTTACACTGTTTAAAACCAAACATTGTCCACACTGTTTCGCATTGGCACGAAGCGATGAAACAGCCAATTTGCAAGAATTGTTTTCAACTGAGGAGAATGTTACGTGCATATACTGTAGATTTTTATTAAAACAAGATGAATTTTAATTTATAATAAAGATTTTAAAAATTAATAAAAGCCTTAAAAGATAAACATTTCATTTTAAATATGATGTTTAATATTCAGATACATATATTTCAGGATTGTTGTCCATTAAATAAATATCTTGCTCCAATTGACGCAAATCATTTTCTAATTTACTTTTGTGAAGTTTTTTCGCTACAGTGTCAGTATGCAAAGACAGACTTTGATAAGTTTTAAATAACTCAGCAAAGTTGGCTTTAAGACCCTAAAAAATATTTAAAAAAGTTATTTGTTAATGATAAAATATAATTTAAACCTTTAATATATCCTGGCACTCATCTAGAGTTAGTTTCCTTACTCCCGGAAATCTATCAGCATGACGTACACAGGCATTTTCCGCCTCCAAACGAGCAATTTCACATTGGGCATTTAGTTTGGTAAGGAATTTTTTGCGAGCATTTAAGTAGCATGGTACTTTGGCGAAATTTTTCGAACAAATATATTGCGACACTAAACCAGTATTTAACAGATTATGCCTATCACCTTTAGGAGTATCTACATAACGTGGCGGAGGTTTTTTGCTTTTCAAATTCTTTATCAAATCTACATTGATGGCCACAAAGTTAACACGATGTTTATGACCCTTAAAATATTTGGTATGGGGACATAATAAATCATCTTTTTCTTTTTTAACCAACTCCTTTTTCATATCCTTTAATGCTGTGTTACTTGTAGATTGAGAAAATTGTGGAATCGGTGGAACTTCTATCTTGGGTGGACATGTATGTTCATTTAATCTTTGCCACTTTACACCATTATTTTTCTTCAAAAAATTACATGGCAAATCTACAGGAGTTTGAGCATAACCCATAGTTTGATGATTATTTTTGGAGGAACTTGTTAGCAGCTTTTTACTGTCTGGCAATTCTAAAATATGTCTAGCTTGTTTTTCTTCTATAACCATTTTTCGAAATTTCGAAGTGTATTTAAGTTTTTCACGAGTAGTACAGTAATCTTTCTCTTTGTCAACATCAAATATATTTTCATCATGATATGTTATATAGACCAGAGACATTTTGTTTTAATTTTAATATCTTATGGAAAATAAAATATGTTTAACGTTGAAAAAATATATTTTGTTTTTTTAATTGTAGAAATAGCAGAATAATTAAAAAATATTTCTAATTTGTGTCTTGTTGACAAGCAGAAAACAAGAAATTATTATTTGATCAAATAAAATGGTAACCATAGTTTTTCACAATTAAACAGACGAAAGAAACTGCTCAGTTTATACTTATGTGTATGTTGCAATATATATATATATATATATATATATATATATATATATATAATTATGTATATTTATACTTATTGAATGTTGCATATATATATATATATATATATATATATATATATATATATATATATATATATATATATATATATATATATACTTATGTGAATGTTTCATGTATATATATATATATATATATATATATAAATATATGTATGTATCTTACCATCGACTTTGCCATATTAACATTTTTCAAAGGTAGTGATTTTTAACATATTTGAAGTGCTTATATTTAACTATTTCAATTTTCATCAATAAGACTTTTCAAAATAACAAAAGTGCTTTAATTCACTTTTTGCATATATTATATATATTTATTATATATCAGAGAATTTTTTGTATATATCGAATTATGTATATTTTCATTGTTATTAAGAAAATATTCAAATGTTTTTCACATTTAGAAAAGTTTAGACATATTTGTTCAAAAAATAAGCTTTATTGGCCTCACTTTGCCAGTATTTCTTTGATGCTTTACAATTGTCGTTCTACCATGGCTTTGAATTTTTAAGGCGAAGACGGAGATACGGTTCTTCAGAATCTGTTTGGCCTTATTTCTATCTGGCGGCGCTAATCCTTCTACCCACTTTCCTACATATTCCGCTAGTATTGCTGCCTCTGCTGAAGTGCATTGATCTATTTCGAAATTTGACTTAACGACTTTTTCATAGCTGGACAGGTTAAGCATTTTTACAAGAGCTATCTTGTTGTTGTAGGGTTTAACGAGGGCTTTTGCTGTTACAAGATCACTTGTTATTTCTGCTGGTTCTACCACCCACAAACTGTTGTCCTCACAATCTCCCTCCATACGAGCCCATACTAAAGTTTCTGACTGTGGTGGTAGCTTCTGATGCTCGACGGTAACTAGCTTACTTAATTGAGTCCTATTTTCATATCCGATGTCAAGGGGTATCTTCACATTTCGTAAATCATAACTTTTTGTCCCATATCCAAATTAATGCCGTGACTAATTACGAAATCGTCACCAATGATAATGGTTCAATTGTTTTCTTTACTAAATCGGGCCTGACGATAGACTGTGATATCCCGGTGTAAACTCGTTCTTCTGCTGCATTATGGATATGGAGTTTGTGGGGCCCTCAGATGTGGGAGCTAGCTCTTGCCCCATAGTGCTAGATTGTATTAGTTTAAAAGTGATTCTTGGGATGATTGATGATTTGACTGCTGGTTCTTTCTTTGAGGCGAGGCAGATTTGGTTGGTTTTATTGGTGCTTTGTAGTTTCGCTGAATATGACCCGATTTACCGCAGTTATAACATTTTACTCTGACTTTACTTTGCTTCTCATTAAACGCCTCCAAAACCTTTTTTAATTCGTCGACTATATTTTTCTGATTATCAGCAACAACTTCGACATTTCGCAATTTGCATATTTGCGGCTTTGAAATTATTTTCGAAGTTTCTTATTCCAGTGCGAATGAGATGGTTTCAGAAAATTATGGTTTAGGTGTGGCACAAACCGCGAGTTTTATTTCAAGATTGCGAAAGCCATTAACAAATGCCTCTTTCTTGATATGTACCAAAAACGGGTTGTTCTCTTGTAGTGTCTCATTGGGCTTCTGCACTCTATTACGCAATTCCATTCGGTATAATTCCTTTTTATGTTCACCACCTTACTTACGTTGTAGCGCCTTCATTATGTCACCATAACTATTTCTGTTACACGCTGGCACGCTTTGAAGAATTACTGCTGCATTTTCTTTTAAGGCCAATATCAGCTATGTTTCTAATGGCAACTGTATCAAACTAGAACTTGAACACTCTAAATTGTGTGGTGATATCAAAACTAGGGGCCTTTATTCTACTAGAGGATTCTGGAATAATTCGCACCTGTCCATCTTGGCATTGAAGGTTATTCATCTTTATTTTAAGATCATGTAGTTTTTTTATCAACACCTTTGGCTATTTCATTCAATTTTATCAACGACTTTTGCTTGTATATCTAGGCAGCTCTCTAAGTCGGACACCTTTTTCTCAAAGCCATCTACTCTGCTGTTTATAACTTCAGGAATTTGCTGAAATTTCTCATCTGTCGCTCTAGAAGTTTCTTGAAATCTCATTTCCATTATTTTATTTTCTTCTTTAACTTCAGCAAGAAGTTTCTCGTTATTTGCTTTAGAAGTTTCTTTAACTTCAGCAAGAAGTTTCTCGTTATTTACTTTAGAAATTTCGTTGGCTTCTTTATATTGCTCCATCATAGCAGCAAACATGCTGCTTGTTGTTGCACGGGTAGAAACTTTAATTGAATGAAGAAAGCAAAAGAATTTAGTTTTTAAACTTTATTTAAAACTTTTATATTTATTACAAATAAGAAATAATTTATTATTATTTTTTTTTTTTGTTAAATTTATTTTTCTCTTTCAATGCATTTCAAATCGTTTAAATACTCAAACAATTATTTAAAAATTTTAAATTATTTTCATCAAATTATCTTTAATATATTTTTAAGCAAATCACTTTATGCTTTATTTGAGACACTTGGGGCAAAAATAAAAACGTATAAAAGGTTTAAGTAAATCATTCCATATAAAATCGATTAAGTTCTAAACTTTTTTTCCAATTTAAAAGAAAATAAATCTTGTTATGCTTACAAAAAAGTGTTTAAAAGTGTCGTAAATCGTTACATAGCCTTTTGTAGAAAAATTTATAATAAATTGCATTAGAACTAGAAAATGTTATTTTTTTTTTTAATATTTAAAAATGTTCTTTCAGTATTTGACCAAAACATATACAAATGTATATGGATAACAAGCTTGATTCTTCTACTTTCCAAAAAATCTTAAAAAGAAGAAATTAACAAAACAAAAACAGAATTTGTCCAGGAACTTGCCAAAAAAAAAAAAAAAAAAAAATTGTTTTTATAGCATAATTTAAAATTTTTAATGATTTGTAGTTACAAAATTATGCATATTTTCAATTAATCTTTTACTTGAAAAATTATCATTTTTAGACATTTATAGTTTATAATTTACTAGTAAATATTTTTATTTAGTCTCCAAAATAAAATTGTCTCAAAATACGCAAAATTTTCATTATGTATATTTTAAATATAGGTCTGTTCGTTTGTATGATATTTTTACTAGTTTTACTATTTTTGCAAGTATTTTACTCCAAAAGCGTTTCTGTGCACATAGAAATAGTAAAAGTAGTAAGAGAAAATAATTTTCTCTTCTGCTATATTTTACTTGAATATTTTGTGCGAGCAATACTAGTAAAAAAATTATTTTCAATTTCCTATTGAATTTTATTGTGAAAAAGAATAATTAGAAAATATGTTTAATTTTTTTTAACGTTTTCTTTTTGAACCCGTGGTCAATATTGAATAAAGTCTTGCAAATTTTGGTATTTTTTTCCAATTTATACTTTTATAAAACTTATGTGTCAAAATTGTATTGCGATACTAATTAATGCACCTTAAAGAGATTTTCGGAAAGAGACTGATACTTTTGAAATCTACATTTACCTACATATTAATAATTTTGCCTGATTAATGCACGTTTAAATAATTTAGGGAAAGTCCTTGTATGAGGCTTACAAAAAAAAAAAAAAAAAAAAAAATTGCGATGGTTTAAGGTTATAAAAGATTTTATAGGTGTTGAATTCTGCAAGATATAAGAGATTTATAGGAGTTATACCCTATTCTGAAAATACATTCGTATAGAGGTTAGGTGAAATAATGCGCAGTTTTTGAACAATAGGCTTCATCGCTAGATTATACAAGTTCCGTGCAACAAATTGCGTTAAATTATCTTCCAAATGTACCTGTAGTGTATATGAACGGAGATACATACAAACGGAAAAAGTTAAATGGTTTCAGCTGTTGACTCAAGCCGATTGGTATATTTTATGTTAGGATAAAATGAAGCATCTAGTTGTGAGGATTTTAAAGAAGTAATACTTATATTATTTCTTTAAAATCTTCACAGCAGGATGCTTTAAAAGCAGATCAAGATTCATATTTATCAAGTCTAAAAACAGCTAATATTTATTTTTTTCACTACTTGTAATCACAAATATCCTTATGCTATGTTCACATTTGAAAAACGAGGTGTTTTCTCAAAAAACACAAACAAATTGATTTGTTTTTTCATATATTTCAAAGCCAGAAACATCTCGATTCGAGTTGTTAAATTATTTAACACATAAAAAACGTACTAAATTTTGTAAAAATTGACACAGTTTTAAAACAAAAAATTAAAAATTATGAATGAAATTTATATTTGTTCATAAATTTAAATAAAAATTTTATTTTTTTATTGGCATTAAAAATTTATTTAAGTAAAAATTTATTTTTGAGAATTTTTTTTAATTCTCTTTTTACTAGTTTTGCTGAATTTCAAACCTAATATCGAGGATAAATATTATAATTTGTATGAAAAATTTTGTGTTGTTAAGCGTTTTTTGTAAAAAAGAAATTGGATAGATTTTGATTCATAAAATTAAAAACATTTTTATTTATTTAACGAAAGATGCATTTTTAATCATATGGTCCGTAAAATTTAGGCTTAGTTTAACGAAATTTGGAAATTTAGAATTTCGGAAACCCAGGAAAAATAAATGAAATTAACATTTTACAAAATTTTTTAAATATGTTATGTAGTTATTTAAAAAATTTAAATAAAAATACTTAAAAATGTGCATTTCCTATATTTTTTATTAAACAAGTGCCAATTTTTAAATCCTATTGATTTACTTAAAAATTTTCGAAAGAAGACGAAAATTTTTGGATAGACAATATTGAAGATAAATTCATCATTTATTTTCTATTTATGGCAGATTGTGTAATTTTTCTTAGTTGAAAAAATCATTGTGGGGGAGAAATTTCCTTTCCCCTCCGTGGATCCGCGCTTGGTTTGAACTTTTTTATTAATTCTTGGTTTACATAAACGAGACCAATGAGGCCTTATATGGTTAATAAAAGCTACTAAGTCAAAAAACAAACTTTATATGACTTATTACACAGATCAACACTGAAAAAGTATAGTGAAAAATATGTTGCAGATATTGTAGGTATAGTCATTGCTATCACCAGGAAAATTTCGGTTTTTTTCCAACATGTCATATTTTTAATCCATTGACGACCAAAGAAAATATATGCTTCCCTGAGGAGTTTTTAAGGTTACATAATTTTCTAGGTAACGTCATGTTTTATAGACAAGAAATGGTGCTACAAAAATGTGTATAAGTATATATGTATGTCAAGTCTCCAACTTGCCACACATAAAACCATTGAAAAAATGGGGTATTAGGAGTGGATGTAGAGGGGAAATTTATATATGATATAACTAAGATATAACCGTAGATCTCAAAAATGGTAAAATTTTTAAAATCGCATTGACAGGAAATACGTAAACACCAAAAGTTTGAAAAAAATAAAAATCTAAATAAGGGAGAATGCTATACTCGACTATGCCGAATCATAAATACCCTCTACCAATCACAAATACCCTCTACCAATCACACATTATTTTTAAAAATTTTAATTTAGAAATAGCTCAATGAAAAATAATGTTTTACTAATTAAATTCACTTTTTGACATCCATAATAGTATAATACTTTAACAAAAGGTGGTATTCTTGGTTCTAATAAAGATTTTGAGTTGTATCTCTTTTAGTTTAGTTATTAATAAAACACTTTGGATTTTTTAAAAACTTCTGATAATATACCTGAAATAACAAATTTGTTAGTTATGATATTATAACAAAATTTTTCGATGACCTTATCATTTCGAACAATAATATGTAATAATTTATTTAAATATTGAAATTTTGTGATGTCTTATATTTCTCACAAAAATTCAATGTTTGGAGGAAAAAATAAAATCGTAATCACTTAAGTTCTATTTTTTTTTATTTATTTTTTTATTTTATTTTTAAACAAACTAGAGATTTCAGATAAAATAGAAAAAATCTGTGATCATCAAAATTATTTTTTTATTAAGTAAAAAAACGTAAATTTCAGTTCATTGACGCAGAGAAAAAACATGATTACGGTATTATATTCTCATTGTTAAATCGCTAATTTTGATAATACTTTGTTCATAACAACACTATTTTTGTTTCAGTTTTATCATTCAATGTTAAATGTTTTGTTATAATTGGTATGATTCAAGCAATATAAGGTATTGATTAACTACTATTAAAGGGTTTAGTTAATAAAAAAAAAAAAAAAATATATTGTATTATCTTGCACAACATATGGTAAATAAAATTAATTAATAAACAAATAACATTGTTACGAAATTGTACTTGGTTTAAAGTTAAATAATGTTTCTTGACCTTTTTCGATCTTTCTCAATGCTTCTCGACCTTTCTGTTTATGTTAACAGCAGTTAACATATCTGTAGACATTATTAATATAGCTGTAAACATACAACATTGAATGAAAAGCTTTCACTATTATTTGTAAGTATGGCAACACTAAATGTTGAAGCTGATAACATTAACATAGAAAGCTCTAGAATTCGAATATAGTAGTTTGTCCGTTGAGAACATAATAGAAAAAGAGCTTTCGAGAAGCATCTAGATGGTAGTGCAGTGTATATAAATTGGCCGTGAGAACACCATTGAGTCAGTCTAATTTGAAGCATCGTTAAGTAATGACAAATTAACTGCCTTGAAGTTGGCTGTATATTCTTGTACATTATTAAAGTGTGCTGTATAAAGTTTGCAATTTAAGGGTCTGTATTAGAGTTAAAAAAAGAGGAATGGAACACAAGGTTTTCTAATTCAGCGAAGATCTTATTGATCTGAACATCACAATGGTCAGCGAACAAAGACTTTTAATCTGAACACCACGATGGTCAGCAAACAAAGACTCTATTGATCTGAACACCACGATGGTCAGCAAGCAAAGACTCTATTGATTTGAACACCACGATGGTCAGCAAACAAAGACTTAAAGAAATAAATATCTTTTAAATTATGCTTATTACTTATTATAAATGCAAATAAAATTTATTTCAACTGAAATCAATACAAGCGACAATGTTCTTTTATTCTTAAAAATAAATCAATAAACAATAATCATTTAAACATAATTCAGATGCCTTTTCACAATTGTAAACAAATCAACATAAGTAATGCTATGCTTCTGTTTTAATTGATCGCGACCTTGTTTAAAATATTAAATTACTATGGGATATTTCTTGTATCCCATTGAAATGTTCTCGTTGGGTAAAACACCCCCGGACGAAGATTGGTTCCCATATTGTGAAGGAATTCGAAAATTGAAACGATAAAATTGTTTTATTCTTTGTTTTTTTTTCAGTTTTAATGTTTCTTAATCCTATATATAAAATTCTCGTGTCACGGTGTTTGTAATTGAACTCCTCCGAAACGGCTCGACCGATTTTTATGAAATTTTGTATGCGTATTTGTTAGGTATGAGAATAGATAGTAAAGTATATTTCTTATCGCTAGGGGGTGTAAAATAGACCACAAGGGGATAAAGCTCCCTCTTTCTATATATTCTTAACTAATAAACCTATTTTCTTGAAATTTGGCAGGCAAATAGTGTAACATTTGGAAAGAACTATAGCCTACAATTTTTATTATTTAGGATGGGAAATAGGGCAAAAGCTCCCGCTTCCTATATCTTCTTAACTAATCAACCGATTTTCTTGAAATTTGGCAGGCAAATAGTGTAACATCTGGAAGGAACTATAGCCCATAGTTTTTATTCTTTAGAGCGAAAAAAGGGCAAAAGCTCCCCGGATTTCTTAAAATTTGGCATGTAGACATTGCAACATGTGGATGGAACTTAAATATATACATTTTTTGGAAATTCCAGCATTTAGAACGTAAAATAGGTCAAAACGGGTAAAAGCTCCCCCTACCCATGTCTCCTTAATTAATTATCCGATTATAGTTTCAATTCTTGAAGGAACTAAAGGCTATAAATTTTAACATTTAGGATGTAAAATAAAGCAAAAAGGGCAAAAGCAATTAAAAACCAATATAATCACTAGGAATAAGTTATATGGCAAAACAACGTTTGCCGGGTTAGCTAGTTCTTTTATATATTTTACATTTTTAATATTTATCTGTATTGGGTATTACAATATTTTCCTCATACGTTCTTCGGTCGTACCACTTATCAATAATCATAATTTGACACAATTATATTTTAATTAAGCAATGTCCCGTTAAAGTCATTGGTATTTGATTACAAGTTTGACTAATAGTTAAATTTTTCATATTTATTGTAAATATTAAATTAGAGTTTACTTCTATTACAGATATTGATGGATTTTTTCGATAATTACACAATGCATTTTTTTATTATTCAAAATATTTTCAATACAATTATCCTCTACTTTGGTTAAATTTTTCTTATAATTAGTTTCAAAGAATATTTCATTATTTTTCGCAATATATGTATTTCGTTTTGCACTTAATTCTAAATTATTATTATTGGGAATAGGTTGGATATATACAATTTTTTAGGATTCAATTGTTAATTGGGGAATTTGGATTATAAAAAGGATATTTCTTTCATTCGATGCAAAGGACATTCTGATGAGATGAGGTTTTTCAAAAGTAATATTATGTCTAGTTATTTCATCGTCAGTCATTAATTGGTCTTTACAGACTTTTTGATTTTTACTTCTATATTCTTTGTTATTTATTTTTTCTAACACAACTTTTTCATTTCTAGTATCTGTTTTATGTGCTCTGAAATCTTTTTTGAAGGATTAGTTTTCTGGTTGGTCCTTTCTATCCTGATTGAGATATGCAAAATTTCTTTCTTTGTTTCATTTAAACTGCTATGAAATCTTTCTATATCCGAATTTCCTGCATTTATATAAGGAGTAGTAAAATGTAATTCAACATTCTACTTATCTAAGAAATCTTTAAAGAGTGCTGAAATGAATCCTGGTTCATTATCTACAATTAACTTTTTTGGCTTTTTCATAACATTATTTTAAAGTGTTTTATGAAATTTAATTGGGGTTTTCATCTATTTTTGAATTGGAGCATATTTAGAAAATTTATCAATCATAGTATGTATGATTTTTTGGGTCCATATACCAAATATCTGCATGATAAATTTCATGAGGGGCTGTTGGAGTTTCAGTTTTTTCAAAAGGCAACTTAATAGGTCTTCTTTCGATTTTATAATTACATATTTCACAATTATTTATCACCTTTGCTTTTTCCTTCTTTAGATTGGGATAATAATATTTTTGTTTTAATTCTAAATACGTTTTATCAATTTCCGGATAATTGTTTTCGTATTTATGATATTGCATAATTATGTTAAGTAAGTTTTCTTTATTTTCAATTTGAGTACCTCATCTTGGGTTGCTATAAATATTTTTTTAATTTCACAATATATTACAACATTTTCTTCAGCCTTAATTATTTCTATCACTTTATCTACTATATCTTCATTAGCTTTTACGGAGAATTTATATTGTTTTTTATTAAAAATATTTTTTCTTCATATGTCTTTTTCGTCCTCAACAATCAATAGCGGACACTCTGTAATCGGAATATAGTCTGTACCGTCATCCTGAGCACTATGAACGGTTGTGACAGGGGAACTATCTCGCTCTCTTATCTGTACAGGAGGAATTTCTCTGTTTTTCACAGTAAAGTCTAGACGGACACCTGCGTGTACTAATTTTAAGTGTCTTTTAAGACTGCTTTTATATTTAAATATAAAAGCTTGTTGAGAATAGTTTTCCTTTTATAATTTTTCTTACAAATATTACATTCAAACAAATTTATTTCATAACGCATCCTAGATAATGCGTTTGCTACCTTATTTTCTTTTCCTTCTACATGGTTCATATGAAACTCATATTCATTCAATTTTATTTTCCATCTTATTAATTTTGAATTTGGATCTTTTAAAGAAGCCAACCAAATAAGCGTTTTATGATCAGTATTAAGTTTAAATTTTCTACCATACAAAAATTGTCTGAATTGACCACAAGCCCATACTATGGCAGCAATTTTTTTTCAATAGTACTGTAGTTTATTTCGTGTTTATTCAAAGTCCAGGAGGCAAAAGTTAAAGGACCGTCTTCTTGAGACAAAACGGCACCTAGTGAAAAATTGCTTGCATCTGTAGTAAGAATAAGTTGCTTTTCAAAATTTGGGTACTTAAGAACCATATCTGAGGATAGTATATTTTTGAGCTTTTTATAATCATTGTCATCTATATTTACTACACTATCCTTTTTTAATCTAAGCGTAAGTGGTTTTGCAATCTTTGCATATTCAGGAAGTTTTTCTATTGTATTTATTTCAGATTTGAGATTCATTTCGTCTTCCTCTTCATCTTGTCCTTCGAAGTATGATGGTCACTCTTGGTTATTAATAACTATAATTTTCTTTTCATAATCTATGACTACATTATTTTCACGCAACAAATTTGATCCGTATATCCCATTAAATATTGTGTGAAAGGTAGAAATTTTAGAAGTCATGTAATTTTTTTAATTTAACAGGTAGTCTATTTTTCGAAACTCTAGCTTCTTCTTTTATTGTCAAATACCCTGCTGCGGTTCTTATCTGTAAAGGTTTTGGAAGTGGAAAAATAAATTTCTAGGACAATGATCTTTTCAATCATATTTTTTGTAGATCCAGTGTCGATTAAAATTCTTGTCGCCCGGTTTCCTCGTCTGAACAGAACATAGGGCAATATAAATTCGGAAGATCCTCCGTTAGGGAGGCTGTATATTGAAAATTTCGTGATTTTGTCGTATTCTGGTCTATTCACTAACGTCCATTAGTTCTGGTTCGTTTTGAATATTACGTGGTTGTCTATGTCCATTGTTGCTCGAATTATAATTATTTTGTTTTTGGTAAAAGGGATTTCTTGAATTGGAATTTCTGTTCATTTGATTTTAATTTTTCTTTGATTTTTCGGTTAACAATAAATTCGCTTGTCCTAACTCATGTAAAGCTAACTCTAGTGAATTAGTTTAAGTGCACAGAGCACTGTTCTTAGTGTTATTTATGAATATTTTTAAAGCTGTATTATTATTATGTACTATTTTTGCTGAATTTCCGTCCATGAAATGAATAAAAAGTCAAGAAGACTTAAACAAATTGTTTAGATTTTCATTTATATTTTCAATTTGTAAATGTACTCGTATATTTGGAATTTTCTTTACAGAATTTTTGGTTTTTAATGATTTTTAGGAACATGTTAGGGGCAGCAGAATACAGCAGGTGCATTTTTTTATTATAATGATGCATTTGCTATAGAATGGCAGCAAATTTCTAATCCTAACTTTTTAATAGCTTTTTATTGGAAAATTACCATTTAAAGAGATTTATTGTTAATATTCTCATGTATAAGTATTTTTATTTAGAATTTGAATTAAATCTAATAAAACTAAATTCAAATTTTAGCAGCATTTTTGCAAAATTCGCAAAATTATCATTAAGTACAATTTAATAATATCTATGAACAAAATTTTATTTTTTATGAAAAAAGTCATGTTCGATTCATAATATTTGTGAACAAATTTTCAAATATATGATTTTTTTCTCTCTGCATGTTAATTCCTAGCTTTATAGCTTGGATTTAATGTTGCCTCTTCAAGTTAAGAAACGTGTTGTCTATGCACTAATTATGCCTTTGTTTTTATATGCTATGGTGGTATTTTCTGGTACCTTGGACTATGTAATTAGAAAACTAAAACAAGTTTTTAATAGCGTTGTTAGATATGTTTACTTTATTCGATTATGTCAGCATGTCTCACCATACTTTACGAAATTTCTGGGTTTTTCTTTTATGGATTTTATAAAATTTAGATGTTTGCTGTGATTCTATAAGTCTTATTGTTGCAAACACCATTTTATTTGGTTAATTTGTTTGAATTTTTTAGTTTAGCTAGAAACAAGTGAAAATACCAAGGTTGACTCCCATATTGGAATGTTCGATTTGTGTGAGAGCACGAGTTTCTCTTTAAGAATGTTTCACTATTCTTCTGACGCTTATAAGAAGAAATTATTTGTAGAGCTATAGAATAATTGGTTCTTGTAAGTTTCGGTGAATATTTTTGATATATTTTTTGAGAGTAGGGTTTTTTTGGTCTTGTATCTAGTGAGTGTTTTAATGTGTGGGCTACTTGGTTGTTCTTAATGGGTTTGTTCTTGTATATTTGCAAAGTTTGGAAAATTGTCTAGATGCTATGGTGTTTTAACTTGTTGGTCTTATATTAATGTTTGTATTTAATTTTTTTATGATTTTACATTCTGTCCGTTTGAATGCTGTCAGTTGCTGATTAGATATAAGTTCTGCATATTTCTATGTAACATTCATTCCTTTGTGCTTATTTTTATTGGTGGATGTACGGTTTTTTGTGTCTCAATAAAGATTTTACTCAGGATTAGTTAATTAATATTCTGTGCAGCTTTTGGTAATTTGCATTATTTTTTAGCGGAATTTGTACATTAGTTTGAATGATGTGGTTGGTGGTCATAATTTGCTTGATTGATTTTTTGAGAGAGTTTGGTTATTATGATGTAAGAAGTACAGGCTTTTATATTAATTTTTGCTGAACAATGTAATAAATAGAAGTTTCTGTAAGATTGACTATTCCTTTTTACTTCTTGTGCTCTTTTATTGGTTGTATTCAGTTTTCATGAAGATCTAGTTGATCAATTTTTATTTTGTGGCTCTTTATTGTACGTGTTTTATTTTCCTATTTTTGGTATTCGGAAGCTTGGTATGGCTTATACCTTTAACTGGAAATTCATTTAATTTTAGTGTCTGTTGATCACTTGTTAGATTTGGTGATTTTATTGCAATTAATTTTCAGTTGAGTAATGCAGATCATGATATCTACTTGTGTTTATCTTGTTGCGCTTTTTTTTTATTCATCACGTTTTTATTGTTTTTCTTGTTGAGTCTGATTGGTTTTCCCTTCTACTGTGGTGGAGTCTTGATGTGGTCTTATGCGTTTTACCTGTATGATATTTTCATAACTTTCATAGTGTCATAAATTTAATTGGGTGGAATATTGTTTTCGTTGTTTGTGATGTTTTCTTGAGTTATTGTTGCTGTGAGCTATTATGTATTTTATTCTGATGGACTGATTCTGTTTAATGTTCTTATTTGTTCATTGTTGACATGTGTTATTTTATTTTGGTTTTCTTATGATTTAACTTGCTTTGTTTCGTGCTTTTTTAGTGAGCACTATTTACATCATTTATTGCTTTGCTTGTTTGTTTTTTGGGTGTGATCTCTGGTAATAAGTTTTTAAATGTTTTCATGTGGTTGATTCTTTTATTTTGAATATTTATCAATAGATGGCTGGTGGTCAGTAGAATGTACTTTCTGTAAATTCCTGTTTGGTTTATCGGGTGTTTACTGGCATTGCTCAGTGATGATATATCTTAGAATATATAACTGTCTGGCAGCATATGTTTTAGTGAATTGGTGTTTGGTGCTTTGTAATTGATTATTCTTGTGAAATTGATGTGATGGTTCCTTTTTTTTTTTTTTTTTTTTTTTTTTTGAGCGACTCATTAGTGTTCGATTCTGTATTTGTACGTGGATGTTTATTTGATGCAACTGAGAATATATCGGCATGGGATTGATGTTATGAGTATTAGGTAGACATGGTAACTTATAATAATGATATTTGGGTTTTGCACCGGTGTGTCGCATATTTCTTCCTTTTAAATGATTTTCAATTGCCATGGGAATTTATATTTCTCTGCTCTTAGTATTGTTTCTCTTGTGATCGGTTCAACTAATGGCATTTTATATTTCAGGCTAATGCCTATGTAATCTATGATGTACTTATTATTTCCTTGAGTTTGGGCTTTTAATCCATCAATTTTATTGTTTGGCAGATTATTTCTTTGATATGTGCTAATGTCTAGTATTAGCAGTAACTTATTTACTTTCAATGTGTTTTGTTTAACCTTTGAAATCGAGAATTACCAATTTTGGCAGTTTTTTGTTACAATTTTTCTATTTAAATTGCACAATTGTGCTTATTTCTTTTTTTTTTTTTTTTTGTTTGGATTGAAGTTGCTTTGAATTGGTAAAATTCTTTTTTATATTTAATTGATTATATGGCTGTTTATATAGTACAAAGAAATGCTGTTATTTATTATATGATAAGAGTTTAAATTGTTATAAATTTGTAAAAATGCAATAATAATGTAATTTGTTTAATTTTAAACCAAGTTTTTGATTAAAATTATTATGGTTAAATTTATTACTTTTTATGTCTTATTAAAGCAGTTTTTATTGATGGAATAATTTTTTATTCTAAATTGAAAAATTTTGTTCGTTCGATAATAATAAAAAATGTCTTCATCGAATAATTGAAAAATTTCTGTTCGAATTACAACCCTAATAGTTACATAAAAATCGACAAAACTTAGAATAACTATTATTGCGTATAAAGTTTTCCACGAAATCTGTTCCCTTTTACCAAAATTGTAATCATGTACCTTTTAGTTATGAAAATAAAATCCATCCATAGGCGGACAGATTTTTAATTTCGAATGACATCGTCTGTTTTTTTTTTTTTTTTTGGAGAATGAAAAGTACTAAGAAAATAAAACATTCGCTTTTTTCACTGTAAGGGTAATTATTGCATTATATACTTCACCAAATAAACATAATTAAAAAAGAACATTTTTTTGTGACATTTCTAAAACATTTGCTTTATTAAAAAAAACTATTCTTAATAAATATAAAAAAAAAAACATTTTGACTAAAGAAAGTAGGTAATTATAATTAAATGCACACTTTTACGTTATTGATGTAATTTACTTATTATTATTATTATTATTATTATTATTATTATTATTATTATTTTTGGTAATTTTGTATATTTTTATATTTGTAGTATGTATTGAAGTATATAATATATTGAATATATTTTGGTATAAATATTTTAAATAGCATATTTTTCTCCTTAATTTTAGTATATAAATATGCAACTAAACTTGCACCTCTCACCAAAATGATTATATCAATTACTATAAACTGTAAAAAATGAAAAGCAGAAAAATTGTTCCATTTAAAAAATTTATCAAATCAATCAGTGAAATTTTATTTTTATTTTATATTTACTTGAATATATTTATTAAATTTAGGTGCAAAATGAAACAACTTTTTTAATTGAAGAATATACGGTAATAATTTTTTCTGTGTAACATAATCATTTTTATTTTACTTCTTTTTAATGGTTGTATAGAAATTAAATCTATTGGTTTCTATTAGATCTAATAAATATTATTGTATGCAAAATATATATTTTGATTAATATTGTACATATATTTTTTTATAATTTAATATGTACGTATAGTATATTTTCTTTATGTGTATGTAGGTATAAAAATAAAATTATTATTGAATATTTACAAATTTGTGTATTTCGTTTTTGTAAAGTGTTTTTATCAAATTAACTTTAGGCACAAACTTTTAATTGAAAACGTATTTATTGCTTTAGGTTTTTTAGATTTTTTAATAGTTAGTTGCATTTATAAATGACATTCAGAATTTGAGGTACATTTAATTAATGACAAGTCAAATCTATTGTCTATTGTAATTAAAAAGTTGAAGAATGGAGTGATAAACCAAAAGTTTGGTTTTCGATAATAAAATTATATTTTCGAAAAATTTCAAAATGGAAGCATGTATTTTTAAATATAATTATCATGTAAAAATATGGTAATTGTATTTTATTTAAGGTTAATTTTTGGATCAAATTAGTTATAAAAAAATTGTCAAACCTATTATGCCATTTTATTGAAATGCATTATCGCGGAGAAAATTTTAGAATCTTTTCTAAAATCATTAGTTCAAGAACTGGTGTAATCGGAAACACTTCAGATTCGGGATGTTATCAAAATTCTCAGAACAAGTGGTGTCGCTATTGTGATTCTAAATTGATTTTTAAGTAAGTTTTTGAGAACTAGTGCTCAAGAACTAGTTCTATATTACTTCTCCAAACAAATTATTGGCTCCCGAATGACTTCCAAAAACTTTTTAAAAAACTTTAAACAAATCCAATAAATTTCAAAAATAAAAATGAGAGTTTAACAACACTAAATTGATTAAAATGAAAAATAAAATCAAACAAAAATCATTCGGCCTAACCACCAAAGCTAAAAAAAAGTTTAACTGCCTGTTTTTATTACACGAGCGCAAAAACAGGCAGTAAGCCCATTAAGTTGACTATTATTTTCAGTTTCTTACATTAAAAATTTTTCAAGCTAAATTTTATTGTTTTAAAAGTTTATGATTTTTGAAATTTCTTCTTGTTAGTCTGAGTTCACACAAAGCAATTTTTCTTGCTGAAATTCTGATTTTATGTGAGAGAGAGCAAGAGAGCGAGAGAGAGTACGAAAGGGATAAACTTGCCTGTACTACGAAATTCGTTTTGTTTTTCATTTTCATACTTTAAAACAAAAACAAATCAAAGCAAAGCAAGAATTGCTAAAGTAAAATTTTCCTTATGAACGTAAATGCAAGTACAGAAGAAAAAAGGCAAAATTTCAGAAAGAAAAATTGTTGTGTGTGAAGTCAGACTTTGTCTGAGTTCAAATAAATTTGTTTTTACTTTGAAGCTAAAAGTCTTTTTGATTAAAATTAAATAAAATTGTATAAAAAACAATATAAAATTGTATATTAAATTTCAGCTGATTTTTTCAAAATTTTAAAATTATATTTCTGTTTAAAATAGTAAAGTAAACATATATTTAATGCTTTGATCAATACTAAATAGCAAGACCATAATACCATCTAAATATAGCAATAGAATATGTCCTTAAACTGTCCACTGCTAATGAAAATGGACACAATATTTATCATAAATCAACAACATTTTTGTAAGAAGAAATTAATTTTAAAGAACTAAAATGCTTTTTAGTAAAATTTTTTTATGATTGGAATTTTTTAAGGTAATATAAATTGTAAACCTTAATTAAGCCTTTGCTTTTGATCAATTACGAAAATCCACAATACTTTCTTCCTAATATAAATATGTATATAAGAAATACTTGAATTAACAATTCGAAAAATGAAAATGAAGAATCTCCTCTGTTTATTGCATTTTGTTAATTGATACATTTTCGACATTTAGTCTCATTCATCACATTCTTTTAAGAAGCTTTATAACTTTAAAGAAAGCCTAATTAATTTAATATTCCACTGGGAATTCTTCTATATTGAGTATTTGCTGTGTTTCTTATAAAAATTAAATAAAGGAACTAAAGTAATTGATTTTATATTAGAGCATGCTTTCCATTTTTAGCTCATTTGATTTCTAATGTTAAAGCTTAAGCGAACATAACGAAAAAGCCTGAGCTCAAAAGTCGGAGCAGAATTGAGCTTAGGCTTCCTTTCAATCAATGTATTGTTTTCAGTGCTATATAACAAAAGTTTATCAACAACTTTTGAAAAAAAAAACAAATTTATCGAATAAATTTTCTTTTGAAGTCGGAAAAATAAAAAATAAAAATATCCGACTTAAAACAAAGTTTTAATATAACAAGATAGAGCGCTATATTCGAATATTTTATACCCTTCACCACTTTACCAATAAATATAATATGCCTCAATATTTTCATATTCATACTTAAAAAATAATACATACATTTGTTCCACAAATAACGCTTGTTAAAAAAAAACACAGGTTATAAACATATATATGCAGAGGTTGGAAAGAAGCAATTCTATTGGGAATTAATCCAGAAATAATTTTAATTCGGCTTGCCACATTTGAGTTCATAATTCTTCAAAACCATTCCCAAAAATATAATTCACAAGCTTAATTCCATAGGCTTAAATACTTACTGAATGAATTCTTAATATAATTAATTTCTTATAGAATGAAAATTCTTTTAAATTATTAAATTCCCTTCTAATACAAAATGTTCCACAAACAACGCTTGTTAAAAAAAAAACACAGGTTATAAAGATATATATGCAGAGGTTGGAAAGAAGCAATTCTATTGGGAATTAATCCAGAAATAATTTTAATTCGGCTTGCCACATTTGAGTTCATAATTCTTCAAAACCATTCCTAAAAATATAATTCACAAGCTTAATTCCATAGGCTTAAATACTTACTGAATGAATTCTTAATATAATTAATTTCTTATAGAATGAAAATTCTTTTAAATTATTAAATTCCCTTCTAATACAAATTGAATGATTAATTTTTTTCTTAATTCAATTTGTAGTAGATCAATATAAATAAAAATTGTCATTATTTTTATAAAAAAAAAAAAAACTAATAAGAAGAAAATAGCCTGGACAGCTATGTATATCAACTAGAAGTTATCCCTCAGAAAAGATCTTTCGGTATTAGCCGAACTATTGTAACTTCTTTTTGTAATATTTCTAATTCAAAAAAATTCCTATATTGTATTGCAAAATGACCAAACATAATATTGTTTAATAAATATTTATTAGACTAAACTATAATAAAATAATTACAAGAGATATTAAAACATTTCATCGTATTTGCAATTAACCTTTAAAGTAACTAATTGCTCAAAATGTAAGTTAGTTATAGAAGAACGTCTTGGAGAATTAACTAAACCAGCGTCCGAAAAATTTTTTCCACCGGCGCCGAAGATGTCAATGGTGTATTATATTTAATAAATAGCTTTTTTAGATTTGGATACCGGTTGAGCATTTCAATTTCTGTAGAGGAATCAATCATATAGTTTAAGTATTCAGAACTTAATACTCAAGTATCGCTTAACCCTAGTGCACTATTAAAAAAATATATATATAAATATATTTTTTAATGTTATTTATTGAATGATTAATTGAACTTTTAATATTTACCTTAAAAAAAGTATAATATATATAAGTATATAAGGTATTGAATACCTTTGTCTGTTTCACAAACGATTTTAGTTCTATGCGTTTGACAATATTTTCAATCTCCAATTGGGTAATCTCGGGTTTTAGCGCTTTAATCCAGTTAAGTTTGACATCGGGAAACAAAACAGAAGCTGTTATAGCTAAATAAACTTTAGAAGACAACTGAAAGCATTTTTCAAACCGATTTACTAAGCTTTGATTCATTGCATCTATAATTTCCTCTTTAAGGTTTTTAAAAGATGCATTAGTCTTTATGTAAATGTAGCTAATGTTGGAAGCATATAGCCATATAGTATATGTATGTATATATATCTTTTTGTAAAAAATCAATAGCCTCAGTAATGGGTTTATGTAGTACAATATATTCCCAAATATTAATAAAATTATTTTTAGTAAGACGGGTGATTTCCAAAAGAACGAATATATTTTTGATGTTAAAGTGAATTTCATTGAGTTATTATAGGTCACTTTAACGAAAATCCCAAAACTACTTTAATAACTTCGGCACACTTTGGACGCCGGGATTTGTTCCAATGAGAGAGAATTTTTACAACACCTAAGATTATTCAATAATATATATATATATATATATATATATATATATATATATATATATATATATATATATATATATATATATATATATAAACGGATAGAATTCGAGAACTTGTACATAATATATTGTTCGAACGAAGATTTATATAGGTAGATATTTTTTAATGCCTGCAATATAGAATTCATACTCATCATCCACACTTAAATAATCTAAGTTATCATAATAGGTCTCAATTCCATATTTTTTAAAAGATTTTACGAAATTCGGCGAGTTGTCGGTTACGGTAGCTAATAAGTTTCTGTTATTGAGGTTATATTCATTATGATTTTCTTCTATTATTTCATTAATTTTTAAAAACGCATGGCTTCCGGTAAAACATCTGAATGGTAATGCAACGGGCCTTCTTTTAAAATTTTCATCTAACCAATGGCAAGTGTAGCCAAAAAATTATCGGGTGCTTGTTGACCAAATTTTTAATTCAGTGTAATGTTGATTTACGAGCTTAATTGCTGTTGGACGGCTAGGAAGCGAATAGGCGGAAACATAAATTTTTTAAAACTCTTGCTCTCTAGTATTGTAAATGGAACCATGCTTTCTTCAATCATTTCGGTTAATGCTTTGTCTAATTTTGTGTTTAGGTTTTCACTATTAATAATTTCGCATTTATCCTTTTTATATTTAAAAAATAACTCTTAATTTTTTTTATATGGCATAAAAAATTTGATGTAACATTTAATCTGTACCCTTAACTTCAGTATTGCAAGTTTTACATTTAGCTAAAACCCCGCTATTTATTTTTTTTTTTTTTTTTTGGAATTCTATGGCTGATATCTATATTAATAAAATTTTAATAATGCACTTTTGGCTCTAAATTTGTGTCTCACTTACATTTTTGATTATTGAAAAATATTCGTTAAATAAATCCTCAATCAAGATTTTCATTTTCTTTGATAAACCCTTTTTATGCGCTTTTCTTTGGGAGGATAATAATGTTGATCCTCAAAATATTGATCGGAACAAAAATCGAGTTCATCGATTTTATGACAAAATAAAGATTAAGTAAGAAAAATTAGGTTAAATTTGTTTAATGAATATTTTTTTATTTATTGTTTCATTTAATTTGACTGGTTTAACTATTAGAAAATTATTTGAACAAAAAATCGATCTTTTTAATGGTATATTTTTCCAAAACACTATTACTGTGGACTTTTGAGAAGAAACTCAGCAGAGATAACAAATTTTAAAAATTTAACAAATACGACGGAAAAGTGAATTTTTGGTGAGATATGTCTCGAAGCTAAAAGAGTTTTTAAAAAGTAGTTTTTATGTTTATAACCCTTCAAATGGCCCTTTTTCGACTTAAATTCTTTTGACAAAGTTCCCAGATTTGTTGACTTAGGTTTTCACAACAAATTTTCCATCCTAGAAAAGTTTATCATGTATTTAAGATAAGTTGATAACATTTGAGTAGATTTTTGATACATCTTGTAAGAGTTTAAAAAGGAATTCCACTCAATCAATATTTTTTTAAATTTATTTAAAATATAATTATTCGAGCAGGATAAAATTCTCTCATTGAATAAAAAAATAAAGCGAATAAATCTCAAAATTTGTTTTTGTTTTAAATGTAAGTTAGACGAGTCGTTTTTGCGCTCGTGTTATAAAAACAGGCAGTAACCTTTTACAAATTGAATGGTTCAAAAATTGTTCAATTCAATATATAAAATTGATTTGAAAATAAAATTGAATCATTCAAAAGAATTAAATATTCCTAATGGAATTAATTTAATTATGTCGCAAACTTTAAGAATTAAGCCATGGAATTCATTCTTAATGAATGAAGTTGTAGAATTAATAATTCTGAAAAATTTAATTTGATTCTAAGAAGTGAATTAAAGAATTAATTCTTTCGAACCTTTGTGTGTATGTGATATGCTTTTATGAAAAAAATTGTTATTCATTTTTTTTAAATAAATTTTACAATTAAAATATAAACTACGTATATTGATTAAATTCAAAACATGTTTTAATATTAACAAAGTTCATTCTCATTCTTCAATACCCCCACCATAATGAACGCCGATATTCATCAGTTTGCGACAGTGCTTCGGACAAGTTAGAGATTTTGTTAAAACATCAGCTGTCATATCTTCAGTATTCAAATATTTAATAATGATCTTCTTTTCATTTACAAGTCCTCTTAAAAAGTGATGTCTTATATCAATGTGCTTTGAACGAACATCATACATGTTGTTTTGAGACAAATTTATAGCCCTCCTATTACCACAATTAATTATAATGGATGGAATTCAAAGTTCTTTAAACAAAGATTGTAACCACAACCCCTGATTCTCTCTTGACCTGCTACAGTCAAAGCCATGTATTCCTCTTCTGCTGTTGATAATGCTGTTGTTTGCTGCTTCTTGGAGTTCCATGCAATACAGCCACCTTGATACTTGAATACATACCCCGATGTGAATTTTATATCATTTAAGTCTACAGCCCAATATAAAAAGCCTGCGATGTACTTATTTTCATCCTTAGAGAATAGAGAATTGTAGTTTGTATTGCATGGTACTTTTAAGATATCTCGTGATACTTTTTACGGCTTGCCAGTGTGC
Source organism: Protocalliphora azurea (assembly GCA_932274085.1). Taxonomy (NCBI): domain Eukaryota; kingdom Metazoa; phylum Arthropoda; class Insecta; order Diptera; family Calliphoridae; genus Protocalliphora; species Protocalliphora azurea. Next base: position 74,161,433 of record OW026522.1, on the reverse strand, counting down.
ATTTACAAAGTTGTTATTAAATCTTGCTAGAGACCCACTACAAATGATATATCTGGACGACTTACTTGGGATGCATACAAAGTACTTCCAATTGCTTCTTGATATGGCATATTTTTCATTTCTTCAATTTTTTCTTTTGACTGAGGACACATCGCTTTGGAAACTTTTGGATTGACACCCAAATGAGTTAAAATAGGTTTGCAATTATCCATGTTAAATTTCTTTAAAAGTTTACTTATGTATTGGCCATAATTTTCCATTAGATCGATCGGTTTCTTGTAATTTTCATTCCCAAGATATAATTCGCTTCTCCGATGTCTTTCATTTTAAAACTGTTTGCTAAATTTTTCTTTATATTACTTTTGCTTTCAGGATTGTTAGATAGATAGATAGAGAAGGTAGATGTGATACCAGATAGTACCACACCTCCACCCAGAGACCGATCCCGGTCCATTGTGAGTCCCTTCAACAGAATAGCTGTGAAATAAGAGTGTAGAATACAGAAAATAGAAAATACAGAATACAGAAAAAGTAGAGTGAAAGATAAAAAGGGAATAGAAATGTAACGAATCATAAGGGGGGACCAGCTATGCTACCAATCCCCCTAGGGTTAAACCCCTGATTCTCCTCAAGCAGCTGATTCCCATGACGAAGCCTATGACGTCAACAAGATCTACGTCCCGAATGTCACTTAGCCCGTCGAGGAACTGTCCACCCAGCCACTTCATCCTACGATGCTGTAATCGCGGACAATGGCACACAATGTGCTCAATAGACTCGGTCTCATCGATGTCCCCACACAGTCTGCAAAAATCAGAACTGTTAGCGTCCATTCAGGATTGTTTGTAAAGATCAAAATATCATCAACGTAAATAGTAACATTCGGATTTTGAATGCGATAGACCTATATTTTTTAAAGTGCGGTCTAACTTTATGTTCCATATTCTACTTGCTTGCTTCATACCATATAACGATTTTTTAAGTTTACATACATACCATTTCCTTGTTTTCGTTAATGCTTTCAGGAATCTTCATATATATTTTTTCATTTAATTTACTTGGTAGAAATGTTGTTACTACATCCATTAAATCTATATCCAGGTCATGATGAACAGCCAAATTTAACAGTTGTATAATTGAAGAATATCTGACTACAGGCGAAAAAGTTTCTCCGTAATTAATTTCAAAGCGTTGAAAATAACCTTTTATAAATAACGCAGCTTTATACCGTTCAATCTAACCTTTTGAATTTCGCTTTAATTTATAACACCATTTGCTATCAATGGTTTCTTGCCTTTTGGTAATTTTACAATTTCCCACGTTACGTTTTGTATTAATGCGCTTAGTTCCTCGCTCATTGTCTTTTGCCTGTTCGGTTACATCCCTCACTGAATCACAACCGGGAAGAATTTTAAATCATTACAATACATCATCAAGCTATAAACGTTTTTCCTTCGGAATGTGTATTACAGCTTTACATCTAAACACTTTAAAATACTTTAATTTGAGTTTCCTTCCAGACCATACTTCTTGACTGACGTTAAACTTATGCAAACTTATGCTATTTATTTAATATACTGCCGTGTTTGCTTTAGCCCAGAACTTCTTTGGTAAACATGAATCGATCAATAGACATCTTGTTTTCCTATAATGCAAAGTGGGGCAGAATCGAAATTTTTTGGAAATAAATCTGTAACTTCTGATCGGCCGGTTAGATTTTCATGAAATTTGGTATAAGCGTAGCAGAGGAGTGTACAATGTTATGTTTGGAAGGGGGGTACAACAACCCCCCATGGGCGGAGCTAAGGGGGCTCAAAGTTAGGTACCTCTGACATAAAAAATTTTTAATCGCTTGCAAAATTTTTGTTTCTCGTCCGATTTCCAATATTGTTGTAGGCCCTGATAAGACCTATAAAAAACATGCTTACATGTCCTATTTATCTCTTATAGTTTTCGAGTTATTTGCGTTTGAATTTTTAAGCACCATAATTTTGCATGTTCTTGGTCCAGTTTTTTTCATATATATCCTAGTATTTCCGACCGATTTTATTAGTTTTTTTCTTAATTAGTTAAAGAACAAAATTATCTATTGAATAAAAAAAATTTGAAGTCGATATCTTTACCGAGTCCAAAAATAAACGATTTTGAATTTGAAAATTGCAAAAAAGACGATATTTTGTGTTTTTTTTTTTAACCGAAAATGTATCTACACTCTTTTTTATCTAAAATAAAATTTTCTTTAACAACATACAACTTCTGACTTTAAGATAAAAAATAAGCCCAATAACTCAATTGGTCATGGTACATACTCTCCTGAATTCGACCCATTTTATATGAAAGTTTTGATTTTAGATCATATTTTCTCAAATCCCAAAGCACGAATCGACAAGCGGAATATATTTTAAGAATCTTCAATATGTTGTTAAAAGTTTTAAATCAAAATCTACGGGACTTCGGAAAAATGTGGATTCTATAGCCAAAAATGTAAAAAAAATCCCATTTTTGGGAATTTTGATTAGTTTATTTGGGAATTCAGGGAAACCCTACCCCTGATTGAGATTTGGTTAACGCGCTTTTATTTATATTAATAAGATCCACATTTCCTGCAAATTTCATTAAGATATCTTTATAAAGAAATTTGTTATTACAATTAAAAAATTTGTATTTTCTCCAAAAACCCCAAATTGGGCTTTTTGTTTGGTTTATTTCTAAATAGCGAAAGAAATTTTAAAAATATGTATTGCAAATTAAGCTTATGCTTTAGCATATATAATTTCCAATCTTTTGCAAAAAGATTCAAGTCAATATCATGCCTCGTATCAGAAATATGCACCTTTAAACTTTTATATTTCCAATTTATTGTATATATGACTATATTTTTACAAACTTGCAACTTTTGAATTTAGTTTTGCGTGAATAATTACTTAGAAAATTATGAATATTTTTGTATACTTTTACTAATATCTATACAAAAAATATTTTTATAAAAATAATTAATAAATATTTTTTATTTTTAATAGGGTTGCCACATTTCCCAAATTTAAATAAATCTTTATCCTTTTCAAAGCATTCATATATTTCTATTAATGAATTTAAAATAACAAAACAAACAAAAACAATTGTATTTATCTATTGTTGATGGTTAAAAATTTATATATTTATGATCTAGAAGCAATGTACAGGTATATATATCTAATAGATATATATAAATGCGCAGCTAATCCTTATCAACATCATAACGAATTTGATTACTATAGTGATTACATTGAAACATGAACAATTGTGTTGTGTTCTTTGGAGTTTGTCTAAAAATGATCTTAATCGTTTGGAAGCTATAGTAGAATTCATAAAAACTACATATCATGCAAAAGTCGACGTCATTGGTTAATCTCAGATAGAGTGCTTTTTAAAGTTGTATGACGTAAAAATGAAGTCCTTGAATCAGCTTACTAACAGATTAAAAAGTAAACATTCCGATTGGATGAATACTGATATAGAAATATCGGCGTGCAAAATATCAACTGGAGAACCCTGCAAGACATATGATGATTTAAGTACAAGATCTAAGAAGAAAAGATTGGCCCATAGGCAATTAATAATGCTGAAATACTGCCAACTGCATCACCAAAACGTCTTAAACGGATTGCCGAAAGTGTACCTACTCCAACATCACAATCCAATTTTAAAGAGGAAGAATCAATTGCTTTAATGCTTGAACTGGACCTCAGCCGAAACAAATATAAAATTTTAAGAAAAGCTCTGCTTGAAAAGGGACACTCAATTCTATTTTACCATATATTTAGTTTACCGAAAAGGAAGCATGTGTAGAGCTATCTTCTTTGCTTAAGAATACAGCTACCAGGATAGTTGCAGATTTTTCTGCAGATCAGTTGGAATCAGTTCCTGAATACAAGCATGCAAGAAAAGGAAACAAGAAAATGGCGGATTATAAAATCGTATTTATAGCATCTTTGGTGCCATTAAGAATGCAATCTTATTCCTTAAAGCAATCCTCATCAAAGTGTAACAACTCATTTGAAGATATATGACTTAACACCACTCCAGGATCAAAACATTTTTGCAGACCTATTTGGTTCGAATACACAAGGGAAGGTTAAAGATGAAATAAATGATTTACAACCTCTTTCAAAGGACTAACATACTATTAATTAATTGTAAGCACAAAATTAACTCTGTTCGATTTGGAGAATATGCAACAGAAATATCTAAACTACTTGTTTCTCTATATCCATGGAAAGAAATGACACCAACAGTACATAAAGTATTGTGCCAATGCGAAATTATAATTGAACGAAATATTCTTCCACTTGGAAAGCTTACAGAAGAAGCTCAAGAAGCAAGAAATAGAGATTTTAAGCGCGTTCAATTATTCAGCTCCAGGAAATGCTCCAGAACGTCATAAAACGAGGATATTTTTAATAGCCTATTGTTATCATCAGACCCTGTACTATCATCAATGAGAAAACGTTGGATTTATTATGAGCCTTTATCAACTCAAAATACTTGAAGGACCTTTATTATCTTTTAGATATGTATACAGATATAACAGATTATTTTATAGAAAATAAGTAGTATAAGTTTAAAATATTAGAAAAATTGTCTACATAAATTTAATGTAAATAAGTATTAAAAAATCGTATTAGAAATAGAATATTTATTAAGTAAGATGATAAATACCAAAAATAATAATATTGATTAAGTTAAAATAAACATTTTTTGTTTGTTTTTTATTTTTATTTTAAATTCATTAATAGAAATATATGAATGCTTAGAAAAGGATAAAGATTTACTTAAATTTGGGAAATGTGGCAACCCTATTAAAAATAAAAAATATTTATTAATTATATTTATAAAAATATTTTGTGTATAGATATTATTAAAAGTATACATAAATATTCATAATTTTCTAAGTAATTATTCACACAAAGCTAAAGGCAAAAGTTGCAAGTTTGTAAAAATATAGTCATATATAATGGGTGATTCAAGCAGAGATACTTTTTTCAATAGCCTTTTTTGACAAATCACGTGTGAGTCGTGTCATGCTGTCATGTTAATTTTGTTTAGTATTGTTTTGCATTTCATAATGGAAAGACTTACGCCTGAACAACGTTACAAATCGTTCAACTTTATTACGTAAATTCACGTAATAATCGGCCTACTGAGCGTACTATTCGCAACACCCATTTTGAGACCCAGCATTCATTATTGGATAATATTCGACCGAATAGACCACGTCCAGCACGCTGTGAAGAAAATATAGCGGTCGTAGCTGAGAGTGTACACGAAGACCGTGGAGAGTCGATTCAGCTCCGTTCGTAGCAACTCGGACTGACGTATGGAACGACTTGGCGCATTTTACATCGAGATATTAAATTGAAAGCGTACAAAATACAGCTTGTGCGACAACTGAAGCCGCTCGACCTTCCCAAGCGACATCGCTTCGCTCTATGGGCTCTTGAAAGTTCCAAGAAGATCCGACGTTTTCGAGGCAAATTTTGTTTAGCGATGAGGCCCATTTCTGTCTCAATGGGTATGTAAAAAAACAAAATTGCCACATTTGCAACGAAGAGCAACCTGAAGAGATTCAATAACTGCCACTTCATCCAGAAAAATCAACGGTTTGGTGTGGTTTGTGGGCCGGTGGAATCATCGGTCCATATTTCTTTAAAAATGATGCCGGTGCAAACGTAACCGTCAATGGCGACCGTTATCGTGCCATGATAACCGACTATTTGATGCCTGAAATTGAAGCTTGTGATCTCGGCGTCATTTGGTTTCAGTAAGACGGCGCCACTTCCCACACATCGCATCAATCAATGGATTTATTGAGAGAACACTCGGTGAGCACACGTTTTAGGACGGTCGATTGGCCACCAAGATCGTGTGATATCACACCGTTAGACTTTTTCCTGTGGGGATATGTAAAGTCTAAACTTTATGCGGACAAACTCGCTTCGATTCAGGCCTTAGAGGAAAACATCACGCGTGTCATTCGCCAGTTACCAGTCGAAATGCTCGAACGAGTCATCGAAAATTGGACTCAACGGATGGACCATCTGCGACGTAGTAACGTCCAACATTTGATAGACATAATCTTCAAAAAATAATGCCAAAGAATGTTCTTTCAAATGATAATAAACACTAAATTTGAATTTTCTGTGTATTTTTGTTTAAAAAAGTAGGGAACCTCGAAATGGATCACGCTTTACAATAAATTGGAAATATAAAAGTTTAAAGGCGCATATTTCTGAAATGAGGCATGATATTGACTTGAATCTTTTTGTAAAAGATCGGAAATTATATATGCTAAAGGACAAGCTTAATTGGAATACATATTTTTAAAATTTCTTTCGCTATTTAGAAATAAACCAAACAATTTGAGGTTTTTGGAGAAAATAGAAATTTTTTAATTGTAATAACATATTTGTTTATAAAGATATCTTAATGAAATTTGCAGCGCGTTAACCAAATTTCAATCAGGGTTAGGGTTTTCCTGAATTCCCAAATAAACTAATCAAAATTCCCAAAAATGGGATTTTTTACATTTTTGGCTATAGAATCCACATTTTTCCGAAGTCCCGTAGATTTTGATTCAAAACTTTTAACAACATATTGAAGATTCTTAAAACATATTCCGCTTGTCGATTTGTACTTTGGGATTTGAGAAAATATGGTCTAAAATCAAAACTTTCATATAAAATGGGTCGAATTCGGGAGGGTATGTACCATGACCAATTGAGTTATTGGGCTTGTTTTTTATCTTAAAGTCATCTCTGTGAAGTTACCTTTGAGAAAAGTGCAAAATTATTGTATGTTGCTAAAGAAAATTTTATTTTAGATAAAAAAGAGTGTAGATACTTTTTCGCCTAAAAAAACACAAAAAGTCGTCTTTTTGCAATTTTCAAATTCAAAATCGTTTATTTTTGGACTCGGTAAAGATATCGACTTCAAATTTTTTTTATTCAATAGATAATTTTGTTCTTTAACTAGTTAAGAAAAAAACTAATAAAATCGGTCGGAAATACTAGTATATATGAAAAAAAAAACTGGACCAAGAACATGCAAAATTATGGTGCTTAAAAATTCAAACGCAAATAACTCGAAAACTATAAGAGATAGATAAATTTCATGAAAATCCAACCTGCCGATCAGAAGTTACAGATTTATTTCCAAAAAATTTCTCTGACATAACATTTTGTTGCGGCGTGTACGAGACTGTAGTTTGATGCTCAATACCACACTGTATAAATATTTTCTTCAGTTTGACATTACAGTATTCAGTACCATTGTCACTTCTGAAAGCCTTTAATCTTTTTCCGGTCTGATTTCCCACAAATTCTTTAAATTCAGAAAACTTGAAACAAACCTTGCAATACTTAATTTGAACAAACCGCCAGAAACTTTGCAGGCTTTCTTGTTAAGCAAGACTTACTAACCATTTTCATCTATTTTTTAAACTGACATCAAGGAACATAACATAAAAGCAACCTCAGTAGATTCCTTTTTGATATCTTGTAGCAATTTCAATTTGATAGCATCACCAGTGATTTTAATTTTTGATCTTTAAATGCCCATTATCATTGGATTGTATTCTTCCGGCAATCCAGCCAAGAATATTGAGCCTATACATTATTCGTCGACATGAAGACCAGGTGCTCTTAGCTTATGGGCTGTCGTTAAAATTTCATTAACGTATTCTTCAACATTTCGAACATTTCAACAATTATGTAATTTTGTTGAACAAAACTTTTGTATTGATCCCACTCTTCTTACCAGTCCGCTATCTTCAAGGGTTGTTTTCAATGTATTCTAAATTTTTTGTGAACTTTAACACTAATGAATATATGGATAAATAGACTTATCTACCAATAGAATTAATTGATATTGATTAAATTCAAAACAAGTTTTAATATTAACAAAGTTCATTCTCATTCATCAATAGTATGCTTATATATTTATATATTTTTGTATGTATATTAAAACTTGCTGTATATACAAAAAACACAACAACACCAATAATCATTATATTGCTGTTGTCAACTGCTTGCTCATACAAAAAACAACAACAACATTGCAATGCTTAATCCCGACAAACATTTGGAAGATATCTTCCTAGAAGAAATATACGCAATATCTTCTTTAATTATTTGGTCGAAAAGAAAAAGAAAATTAGTCAATGAACAAAAAAAAAAAAAAAAAAATATATGAAATTAAATTTTTTTTATTATTTTTATCCTTATTCAGTAAGTTGATTATCACCTTTGAAATAAATTGATGATATCCCATTGAGATCATCTGGAAGAAATTAATGCAGTACTTTTATTTTTCAGTCACATTTTTTTTCTTTAGCTTTCGAAAAATTGTTCAAAAATGAAAAAGATATTGAAGAAATTTGTTTGTCTTTTAGCAACAAAATGGATATTTTATGTGAGCGTTTTAGTTTTCGTGCTTTATAATGTTAAAATTTATGTGTATGCATGCTTTACAAGATGTAAAAGTTTTCTTTATTACATTATTTTAATATTTATTTACTAATAATTTTTCTATATATTACATCTTATCTAGCAATATTGCCTATCTTCTGTGGCGCACAATCTCTTCCGATGAGGGAAAATTCCGGAATACGAAAGTGATTATTGCGGCAATAAAATTTTTCGTCTAAGCAATACGAATTCGAATCAATTTCGTATTATATAGCTTGTAGGGAATATAAATGTTTATGTGTGTATATTATTAACAGATTTTTTCAGTTTTTAGCCCATAACTCGATTATTTATGAACCAATTTTGTTGATTCAAAAAACCAACATTTTTAAAAATATTTATGACTGATCTATATAAAAACGAAATCTATAGCTTAAACATTAAAAAAAAAAATGCAAATCATTGCAAAAACGAAGTCCCTAGCTTATATAGAGGCTTCATAAAATAGAAAAACGGTTTAAAAACCCGTTTTTATTTTTGACATATTTCCGCCAATTATGAACCGATCTTATTTCATAAATGCCATTTCAATCGACAAACGGACGCACGGACGGATATCGTCTTATCGACATTATTTCTTACAAGGATCCAGGAAATTTAATTTTTTTTGCACTCCGACCTTTACACCTGTAGTGAATGATTTGATTTCATTTAAAATTGTAACTAATTATTATTGTGAATTGAATGTGAATGCAATAAAGTATTTGTATATTACATGAAAATTAAATGTGATAATTGGTAATTTTAATTTCTAAAAAATTAATTTTGATACAAAAACTGTTTTCAATATTTAAAATGAACAAATGTTTGCCATAACAAATGAAAAATATGTGCACTTATGTATATATATTTGCTTATAATAATGTATTTACGTTTCACATTAGTATCTTTCATTTTTTTAAAGCAAATAAATTAAATATAACGGCCTAACAGAAGTATAATTAATTTCGTATTCTATGAAAAAAAAAAAAAAAAAAAATTTAGCGGAAAAAGCCTGATATGTATTAACGTCAAAGGGTAAAATATGTAGTTTAGGTATTATTATTATTATTAGAAACATTTGTATATAAAATTTTTTATACAACAATAACTATTACACGTTATTATTACTAAACATCTAAAAATTATTTAAAAAATTTTTAAATTTAGCACATTACAAATTATTTATTTTATTTTTTATAAAAAAGCTAAAGCTTGTAAAAATGTCATATTATAACAATATATAAATGCTTAAGAGCACACACAAAGACTATTAAGGCTGAATAAGATCTAAATACAATGGAATCTCTTTTAACTATAAAACAATACTAAACTTAATGAAACTACATACTTATAATGTGATAAATAAATGTGGCCAGTAAAAAGTATGTGCCATTATATGTTTGATATATGTATGTATGATTATTATAAGTTGTATTAAACACTTTATTTATTTGCATTAACACCTTCATTTTCCTTCTTTCTTTCTTCACGTATTCGTTTAAAGGCCTCCGTTTTAACAAAGTCTACTGAATTATAGACTACTGTACTTTGTACTGGAGCCCTGGATGAAGGATCTGCTGCTAAACCTAAACGTCCAACGCTTGGATTATTTAAATTACCCACACTCATACTTTGGCGATTAATAGCCGGAGCATTAGCTACATCTAAATCAAAATATTGTAGCTTATGTTCATTTTTAGGTGGTAGCTGTAATTGAGTGGGTATTGGATTTGTTAGTGTAGCTGTAGATAATTGTTGCATGCCGGCATTAGCTGAGGCGGTACGTTGATGTTGTATGGTAAATACTGTAGGCGGGGCGTTTACTGCAGTTGGTGTATTACATAGTGAAGTATTTGATGTATTGAAAGCATAATTGGGTCTGGGTTGTCGTGGTAATGTTCGAGTCTCCATTAAATAAGATGATGATGTTGATGTTTCAGCGTCATTTGGCAGCACCATTGAGAGTGGAGCACCTGTGGCACGTCGTGTGTTGTTGCCTAAAGTATTTGAGTTCCCAATCTGAAGTGTTAAAAAAAAAAAATAAATAAAATATAAATTTAAATTAATATTTTAATATTTGATGGATTCTTTTAATATTATTATTTATGATAATAAAAACATTTTCATTTTTATATAAACTGTTTAACAAGTTATATCCCAGGAACTTGTTCTAAAACCATTAGTTCTAGAACTGGTGTAATCAGAAATACTTCAGATTCTTTAATAACATCCTTAGAACTAGTGGTCTCGCTATTAATTCTAGCACTCATGAAGTAGAACTGTATTATAATTCTAAATTGGTTTGAAAGAATGTTTTTGAGGACTAGAGATAAAGAATTAATTCTATATTATTTCTACATCACTAAAAATAAATTACTTTAAAAAATCCTAAAAAAAATTAAAAAAAAAAAACAAAGTTCAACAAAACTAAATTGATACAAGCTATTTTTAGGCATTCCTTTATTCAAGTTGTCGTCGATGACAATTTCGTTTTTCACTCAACATCACTTTGTTTCGACATCAGGTCCGTTCTTTTAATTTTCCAGTAAAATCCATTAAACTGAGTATACACGGAGTAAATTTAAGATTTTATTCCCAAAACCACTTGTAAACAAAAAAGTACGCGAACAGAAAATTTGTAAAATCCAGTAAAATAACTACGACAGCTAGTTGCAAACATAAAACAACAGTGGTTTTATCGAAATATATGCACTTAAGTCCTTTTGTTATAAATATATTTACTGTTTTTAAATAAAATTTGAATACAAAACACCATTTTTTTTTAATTTTTCGAACATATATATATATATATATATATATATATATATATATATATATATTCAGGTAGAGATACTTTTTCAATAGCCTTTTTTTGACAGATCACGTCTGAGTCGTGTCATGCTGTCATGTTATTTTTGTTTAGTATTGTTTGGCATTTCATAATGGAAAGACTTATGCCTGAACAACGTTTACAAATCGTTCAACTTTATTACGAAAATTCACGTTCTGTGAGGAATGTGTTTCGTGCACTTCGCTCAATTTATGTTCAACATAATCGGTCTACTGAGCGTACTATTCGTAACACCATCACCCATTTTGAGACCCAGCATTCATTATTGGATAATATTCGACCGAATATTACTCGAAGACCGTGGAGAGTCGATTCGGCGCCGTTCGCAGCAACGGTGACCGTTATCGTGCCATGATAACCGACTATTTGATGCTTGAAATTGAAGCTCGTGATCTCGGCGACATTTGGTTTCATCAAGACGGCGCCACTTCCCACACATCGCATCAATCAATGGATTTATTGCGAGAACACTTCGGTGAGCACATAATTTCACGTTTTGGGCCGGTCGATTGGCCACCAAGATCGTGTGATATCACACTGTTAGAATTTTTCATGTGGGGATATTTTTATGCGGATAAACCCGTTTCGATTCAGGCCTTAGAGGAAAACATCACGCGTATCATTCGCCAGTTACCAGTCGAAATGCTCGAACGAGTCATCGAAAATTGGACTCAACGGATGGACCATCTGCGACGTAGTAACGGCCAACATTTGATAGACATAATCTTCAAAAAATAAATGCCAAAGAATGTTCTTTCAAATGATAATAAACATTCCCCATAAAATTTGAATTTTCTGTGTTTTTTTCTTTAAAAAAGTAGGGAACCTCGAAATGGATCACGCTTTATATATATATATATATATAGTAAACCAGCAAAAATCAAAGACAAGGTATTTAAGGCCATCAAAATTAGGGCAACATTTTGGACCACCTTAATATACACCCTAAGAATATTTTCTTAGTATTTTATATAAGATTTTAAAATCAAGCGAAAGTTTCTTGTTACAACAGAATTAATTTTTCTGTTGACAGAAAAATCTTACATATTATTTTAACGTCTAGATAACATAGTGTCTACATTAGAGATTTTTTTATCAAAACAAACGTCAAACTTAACGCGAATTTGTGGAAGGTGGCAACAGTTGCACAAAAACAACAATATGGCGTATTCATTATTGTTTTTTATATATGCAGTTTGACGACTGTAACAACCAAAATAATAATCAACTGTTTAACTAAGGTTACCTTGTATATATCGCACTGATTTTGACGTTTGTTTTGATATAAATTTGCCTAATGTAGACACTAGGTAAGGGCTGTGAGATTAACGCTGATGTAATACGTGACATAATGTCTACATTAGAGATTTTTTACCAAGACAAACGTCAAACTTAACGCGAATTTGTGGAAGGTGCCAACAGTTGCACAAAAACAACAATATGGCGTATTTATTATTGTTTTTATATATGCAGTTTGACAACTGTAACAACCAAAATAATAATCAACTTTTTAATTAAGATTACCTTGTATATATTCGCACTCATTTTGACGTTTGTTTTGATATAAATTTGCCTAATGTAGACACTAGGTGAGATAACGCCGGCAGAAGATAGTAACCATTTTGGTTATATTATTTTAAATCTTAAATAAGGGGTACAAACAATGAGAGAATAAACATGTCCTTTTTGTTTAAAAAATTCGCAATTTCTTAGCACAATTTTTATAAAATTATTTTTTAAAATGCAAAAAAAAACATTAAAAGAAAACATTTTATAAAAAAACAATGTTTTTTTTAGTAATTTCTAAAACACACGCACGCACATAAACAAAATTTCGTATGTGTTTTTTTGACAGTTCATCTTATGATATAGTTATGCAGAGAAATCTCATCACAACAGTCTCATAATACTTCTTATAATACTAATATTTGAATCTACACGTGAAATAATTCTCTCAGAGAGCGAATTTGACATTTTTTGACAGAAAAATGTTACATATTCTGTTACGTGAAGATGGGTTATAACATACTTAAGACGACACACAATTGGCTAAAAACGCCAAAAATGGCTCTTAATTCAGGGAAGGGGTATAGAGCATTATTTATAATTTTGTTGTTGTTGCGGTAACCCTAACAGACATATTTGAGATCAACAAACTGGCAACCTTAAAGTTTTGCTTTATTATTATTCTTTCTTTTCAATCATTATTCTTATTCTTGCAACCTGTAAAATACGTTATTCTACTGTTAGCTATCTTACTGTGAACTACTATCATATAAGCAAATAAAGTTTTGAATTTTCAATGTGAAACATAACAGTTGTAATAGTTAGGACACTAGTACATCAAATAATCGTTAGTTCTAGAACTGGTTGCCGTTTTAAAGATAACCTAATGAAATTCGACACGTGAGCTTTTCTTGGACCAATAATATAATATGTTAATAAAATTGGTTATAATCAAACCATTATTTTACTGAGCCCCCATATAAAAATTTTCCCGGAAATAGGTCAAAGCGAAATGGACATCATGGATGAATTTTTGTGAATCCGTGAACTCGGTTAACGAGTTGTCTAGATTTAGACGGGTATTATCTAAGGATTCGGTGGCACCTGGATATATACAACAGGTGGACAACTCGTGGACGGAGTCTGGCTCGGAGTCCCCCAGCTGATGGAAACTCACTTCCCAGGTTGTAAGGATATAAAATCTGATGGGAGGATAGGTTGTGTCAGTGATAATCTACAGTCTGGACCAGAGGAGGGTGATATCGATGCGATAGAGGAGATGATCACTGCAGACAAGGTAAGATGGGCGGTAAACTCATTTGGGCCATGTAAATCACCGGGCACAGATGGGATTTTTCCGGCCATGTTACAGAATGTCAATGATATAGTCATCTCACTTCTAGTGAAAGTGGTGAGATTTTCATACATAAAGTGAGAAAGACTGATCGATCTGTATCTGAGGTGGAGTATAGGAACTCAGGTCATCAGCGACGCTGAACACGCCTATCTTAAGGGTAAATCTGTTGAATGTGTTCTACATGATGTGGTTTATTGAACAAGGTCTGCTGCATAAGGAATACATCTTGGCAGCGTTCCACGATATAGAAGGGGCCTTTAACAACGTTAGGATAGAGACGATTGAGGAATCACTAGCTTCGTTGGGTATTAGTGTATTCCTAATCGAGTGGATCACCCTGATGCTAATCACAAGGGTTATCAACTCGAGCATGGGATACACTTGCATAAGGAAGCTTGTGACAAGTGGCACACCGCACTATTATTGTGGCTTTTTGAAATGAACATCATACTGAGACAGTTCGATGTCATGGGAAGAAAAATCGTAGTCTATGCTAACCACGATCAGCGAGGTCATGCAATTTGGGCTACGAGAACTTTCCCAATGGGCAAATAGACTGAACTAGTTCTGTTTACTAGGAGATATAAGGTTGAGGCATTTACTCTACCAGTTTTGAATGGGACGGAACCCAAGGAGACGGAACTCAAGGGAGGCCAAGTACCTGGACATTTACCTGAACAGCAAATTGTCTTGGAGGAGAAATTCTCAGGAAAGGGCCAGGAAGGGGCTTAATGCCTACTATGCATGCACGAACTCTATAGGAAATTGTATATTGGATATACACATCGGTTGTGAGACCCATACTCACTTATGGATGTTCAGTATGGTGGGAGACGTTGAGAAAGGAAACGTATAGGCATTACGGGTGCCATGAGAAGTACACCATAGGCAGCACTGGATATCATTTTCCACCTTATTCCAATTGAGGAGTTCGTGAGAGGAATAGCTGTGCGGAGTCTATTTATACTGAAGAAATTGAGATTAATAGGAAGCTTCACAGCGGGGCATGTTAGCATACATAATGAAGTCAAGTTTGATAGTCGAACATTTTCCTCGGCCGCCCAAAAGGACTATGTCGGTACTATAATTGACTTCGAGGCTACTCCCGTTGTTGAAATCCCTAGTAGCGATCTCTGGACTGGAGCGGAAAAGCTCCATGGCTGTGCTATCTTCACAGATGGCTCGAAGATGGAAGTAGGCACAGGGGCGGGTGTTTACTTCATGGGAACAGACATCAGACGTTCTTTTAGTTTGTCTGATAGTTGCATCGTTTTCCACGCAGAAATTCTAGGCAATTACAAGGCCCTAGGATTACTGGAGGAGAATGTTGAGAAGGACACTGAGGTAACTTTCTATGTAGATAGTCAGGCTGCAATAATGGCAATGAAAAGTTATTATGTCAGGTACATATTGCTGCTTGAGTGTAGGAAGGAATATAAAAGGCTAATGGATGCCTACAGAATAAGACTCTGTTGCGTTCCTGGTCACAACGATATTCTCGGCAATGAAATAGCCGATGAGCTATCTTGTAAGGGCTCGGAGCTGGACAGGTCTTTTGTGGAGGTACCGGTTAGGATTCCAATCGGTTCATATTGCACGACCATAAAGGAATGGACTCTAGGAAGATGGAAACATGCTTGAAAGTGTAGAATGCCGCCCTTTATAACATAACCTAAACTAGGTCAAAGCCTTACAAAAGTTTTAAATATGACTGTATTTTCATAAATTTCTATACAGGTGAGTTTTGTATAAGCAAAAATCATACCAACAAATTTCGTAAGGATCGGTCCAAAAATGACTATAACCCCTTCTGAAAATTACTTTCCCGGGCATAATTATTAAATATATATATATATATATATATATATATATATATATATATATATAAAATTTATTTAAGTATTCTTACAGTCAAATTTCACGAAGATGGGGCATTAATTGACCACAGCTTCCATATAAGGACCTGTTACGTCAATGTTACTTCAAAACTATTTTTATGCATTAAAGAGATTTAACAATACAAGACTTTTTACTCGTTTTTCGAGTAATTGTAAATAGATATCTTTTTAAATAATAAAATAAATAAGATAAACTTTAATTTTAAATATATAACACTTTCATTTTACTTTGTTTTTTTTTCAGAAAACAAAAAATTTTTCATTGATTTTTTTTGGAAAATATTTTTTTTCAAATCGAAAAAAATCCGCAAAATGTTTGTTTGGATTTACATATTAAACATATTACGTAAAAATACAAAATTTTTATTTTCACCCAAGTTTGTCTAAAAACTTTTTAAATTTCTATATAAAAGTAAAAAATGCCTGTTTTAAAGCCGATATAAAAAAGTATTTAAAATATTTCTACATTAATTTTACCAAAAAGTACGTAATTATATTTTTTAACTCCAAACAACTCCATTGTAAAAAAACACTACTTTTTATAACATGAAATGCAAAAAATATAAACTTGAAAAAGTTCTATTTTCAGTTTTTATCACTGTGAATAAAAATTGGAAAAAATCTGTGAAATTGACGCCGCACTACACGGAGAGCGAAAAAATTAAAGAATTTTTTAACAGATAATAATGCTTCATTTTATCTATTTTTACCTAGAATCGATTACTTTTTCAAAATATTAATTTATAAATAATCGTCGATTGTTATCGACAATTTCAACAACCAAAAAAACATATCACTAATATTTGAGTCAGCTAATTTATTTTTCCGGAAATTTAAACACAAATTTTGCCGTCAAATATTAAATTCCAATTTTTTATTTAATGACGTTTTCTTTTCTGGTTATAATGTTGCCTTTATTCTGTCCTTTGTTGTGTTTTATTCTGAAAAAATGTAATACTGTAAATGGGTTAGATGTTCTTTTCCAACAGTACTGCCTTAAATTAAAAAAAAAATATATATTCCAGTGACATGACAAAGATAGAGTTAAATCAGGGGTGACGCTAATCTGGTTCAATTTAGGTGAAACATGCATGTGTTAATGCGAAAATTCAGTGAAACGGCTTTTCCTTCGAATGATTGCGATAGACACATGCATGTTTGATGACTTTGAAAACGATTTTTCATTGGTGAAAGCAATAACTTTTTTTGAGCACTCATTTAAATAATTTTCAAATATAAATAAAAATTTGTATTAAAAAGCTTATTTTTTCGTTTTCGAAAGCAATATTTTCACGGGACTAAAAAAATAATTTATTTACTTTTAGAACACAGTTAAATTATATTTTTGGATTTAAAAACAAAGACCGGATTTTAATACTAAAAAACCAACTTTTTATTTTTATTTCAATCGAAAAATATTTAAAATGTATTCACACAATATATACAAAATTCAAATCAAAAAAATAAAAAATATTTTTTGAAACAAAAACAAAAGTATGAATCAAAAAATAATCATTGAAAATTTTTACATACTGATATTTATTTTTAAATTTATTTTTTTCATTATGGTGATTATTCAAGAAATGAAAAAAACATTTTGAACAGTAAAGATATTTATATTGATTGAAAAATAAAAATAAAAAGTTTTCGAACGTAAATTCAAAAAACATCACAACATTTCGCACAAACTGGCGAATTTTTGGCTGATTTAAATTCAAAATAGCACACTAAATTATGAGACATTGTTCACAACAGCCTTATTTTTTCATGCTATTATTATAGGACATATGATTTTATGACACTATGTGAATCCCCTAATTATATCCCCTAATTATATCAATGAATAAAAATTTTCTCTAAAATAAAATGGTAAAAAATAATTTAAAAGAAAAAAATCACCTTATAGGCATTCGGTTTATTTTTTCGATCCACAGACGGTGGCTTTAGTGGCATATTTTCATTACCAACTAGACCAGCTGGTGTTTGTATTTGAGTAGATTGCAAATGATTTGCCAAATTGTCCACTGGTTGTTGTGCTGCCAACTGTGGCGGTTTTGCTGGTAATTCCTCTGGTGGTTTATCAGCCTCAATACTCAATTTGGGTTTCAATTTTCTATTGACTGGTGGCACATTTGTTTGTTCAATAAAATCGTAACGAAATACAGTGCCTTCAATCTTACTAGGAGCTGCATTTGTATAACAATGTGGTCGTGGTAAAGTGCGTATGTTCGATGATTGTGGACCCAGTGAATGGGCCACTGAAATTACGGATGATGGTGATCCTGGCACAGTATCTAGACCAGCCATTAAATTGGGCGTAGAAGCTGCAATAGGATTGGCCTCAGGACTTGTTATTTTTTCCATTAAATGTGCCATATTATAATAGGGTAGCTGATGCGAACGTGGTATGTCATAACTTTCATCCACCACTGATCTGGCATCACGTGGTCCTATTATCGCTGGAGAAGTATTTTCGGTATCCGAAAATTGTGGCAAATCTCGGGTTAATCTTAATCGTATAAATAAATTGGTTGTATTAGTTTCAAATTAATTTTTATAAATTTTATAATTTGTACTTACTTTTCATTCTCCTTAAAGTCCAATATTAAATTATTTTTATTTTTCAAAACTTTTGCCAGTTTTTCCAAACAATCGTTGGGGTTTTGTGTTGTCATACCTTGTTGTTCTTTTTTGATATCGTCAGGTAGTTTTGAAAAACGTTGTGAATATGTCAAAACAAAAGATTCATTTTCCACCGAACTATCGGAAGGTCTGGTATTACGATCTGTTAAATAAATTAATATCATATATTTTTTTAATGTTATATATAACTTTCCACTAGGGAACACAGTTTTTATCAATATTAATTGATACATATAATTTTAATACATACCCATATTTTCTCTTAATGGCATAGGATGGGCCCATTCATCGTCGTCAGTAAATACACTTTCAGAGTCTGAATCAGACTTTTGACTACGATTTTTAGAAACATTAATAGGTTGCTGCTAAAAGATATTTAATAAAAATCTTGAAAAATTATCAATCTGTCAGAAATATATACAAATGTAATTTACCATTCCACAGTTTGTAATTTTAGGTGAATAAGATTGATCATTTGTTAAATTTAAGCCAATATTATTATGACTTCTGGGTGTGTCATAAAACTTTGGATCTAAATTATTTAAAGGTGTAGAAGGATTATCACTATCCACCTAATAGAAGGAAATTACAATATATAAGTTTTAAAATTATATTGTATATAAAAATAAAATACAAACTTACCATAAATCTTGGACTACCTGAATAACATTCACTTATAGGTATATAAGGTCCTGATGCTGTACTTAAAGCAGGTGATGGTTGTACACTGTTCTGTTGAGATTCGGGTAATGGAGTATTGTTTAAAACTAAATTTTCTGGTATTTTGCGTACAACACCATTTGAACTGATTGATAAACGTGCAGTGTCCTGAAACGCAGCCGTATTCAAATACAAAGCAGTTGAATTTACAGTTTGTGCTGTTTGCGGTGCATTATTAGCTGTAGGCAAAGTTGAAGTTACATTAACCAATTGTTGTTTCTCAAAATGTGCATCACACAATAGTGTTTCACGGTTTGTATACTCCGTATTAACATAAGCACTATCATTACTATGCTGATACGATGTCGAAGAGGTGGACGAAGTATTTGTTATTATTGCACTTGAAGTTGCTGCTGTCAGAGGTTGTTGTTCGACAACATTTAAAGGCCTTCTAAGAATATCATTGCTAAAACTTTGACGAGTATTACTTGCATTGGTACCACTTGAAGAATTAATAGTGGTGGTTGTCGTGTCATTTGAAGTGTTAGTGTGTGTGGTAGCAGCATTATTTTGGGCACGATTTTCATCTGTATAAAAATAAAATAGTATTTGAATATATGTACATTTTATTAAATTTAGTTAACTTTAATTTTACCTTGTGATTGTTTAGTATCATGCAGATGACACACCTGACATATACAATTTACCCAATCACGCATATCTGTTTCCGTATCCGCCGCTAAATAATATGTGCGTTTTGGTGTTTTAATGTCGAACATAAATTGAAACTTTTGTTTACGATTTTCCAAACGCAAACCACAATCCACCTGTTCACATTGATCCAAATCGATGACACCTTTCAATTTGCGACACTTACGGTCGGCATAATATTCAAGGCAAAACTGTTCGGGTATCTCGCCTTGTTTCAAAGTAAACCAACGTCTACGCCAACGCTACAAAGGAAAATAATGAATATATATATATATATATACATATATATATATATATATATATATATATATATATATATATGTAATATAATAATACAACACACTAACATTTGTTATACATTATTATAAATATTATATTATGATAAATATTTTTTTACTTTATACAAACATACTACATTTGTATGTACGTATGTACATAACTTATAGCGTAAACAACGTTTTTGGAGTAGATAAAAAATATAAAATAAAAACAAAAAAAAAAAAAACCCTATAAAATTGAGGTTTTATTTCAAATACATACATTTATATACATTTGTATATGAGTAACATATGGCGGGAAATTATAATTTGTAGGGCTTAAAACGATTTTGTAATCCCCTTCAAAAACAAAAAATATATTAATTATATATTGGAAAACCCAATTTTTGCAGTGAAACAACAATTTTTAAATACAAAAAATTTTTAAATAATTCTTTTTTCCTTTTTAATAAGTGCGTTCGTTTACCCGAAAATTTGTACTGTCCAGTAAAAACTTTCACTGGATTTACATTCACGTACCTAAAATCCAGTAAAAGGGTAAAAATTGAGAGAAAAATGACAAAATACAACTGAGTATTTACAAATTTTATTTTTGATTGAAAATTAAATAAATTTTATGGTTGCAAAAAGTAAACAAAAGAAAAAGTAAACAAATGTAAACAATGAAAGGAAATTATTCGAAAAATTAAAAAAAAAAATATTGTTTTCCATTAAAATTTTATTAAAAGTGCATTAAATAACAATAAATATATTTATATGAGTAGCAAAAGGAAAAATGTAGTTGTTATTCACAAAAATACATATATTTCGATAAAAACTCTGATGGTTTTTGTTATTGTTTTATGTTTATTTGTTGGATTCAGTAGGAGTTTCGGACACTGGCTCCGATCTTATAGGGATTCATTATGACATAATTGTTATTGAATGAATTGGCCACCTCTTAAGCTTGTCGAAGGAATCCTTCGTTGAGATGGGCGCCATGGAGAAGCTGGAAGATCTAACCCTTGCGTCTGATGAGGAGCATGAAATCACTGCCGACAGGCTCAAAGTTAGTTCGGCAAGCTGCAATAGACCAGGAGTCCCTCAAGAAACTGGAGTCGATGGGGACTCCAGTTGATTTGCAAAGTGGTACAAATCAACTTGCATCACTTTGCGGCAGCCTCAATCGAATTGACAACGCACAACATTGATTCCAAAGTGGATGTGGCCTTAATCCAAGAGCGCAGGATCAACAACACCAGGGTATATGGATTAAATGTCACAGGATATACACTGTTCCTACCGTCCACTGAGGATAAGGTAAGAATGCACAGTGGGGTCAAACGCAAATTTTTTGGTAATAAATCTGAATCTCCTAAACTACTGGTCGGATCGAATTGAAATGTATGGAAGAGTTGTAGAGGAGGACCGAAGCTTTCAGAAAAATCATCCTATAGTCACCCTGTGATAACACGAGATAAGCTACAGGGTGTCAAAGTTGACTACCTCGAGTATGTAAAAGTAAAAAAAAATCGTAACTTGTACAAATGAAGTCCGATTTTAAAGATTTTTATATTTCTGGAAAGTGCTTGGCAAGATAAAGAAAAAATAAGCTTACTCATCTAAGTTATCTCTTACAGTTAAAAAGATATTTACGCTTGAATTTTGAATTTTTGATTTTTTGGCTCGACTTTCTTTCGTTTTTCGGGAATAAGTTCGGAGATATATGAGGTAAAAATTTTTTAAAAATATTCTGTAATTTGCTACATATTTCAAAATAATATGCTGAAAGAATTTTTGGATTATCTCAATTCGTCTAGACGTGAAAAATATTCAAAGTCAGCACTCTGAAATTGGCATGAAAAATGGCTATTTTTTACAAAAATATAGTACAATTCATTCACTTTTTTCTCAAAGTTCCGTTAATAAAAATTTCTTTTCCTTATTAATTTCAAAGATAAGGTTTCATAAATGGTTAATAAAGAAATTTTGAATTGATTTAAGTTTGCACCCTACATCCAGCATTGGCTGAAAATTGTCAATTTTAAAAAATAGTTTCATTTTTATCGATTAATAAAAAAATGTCAAGCGAGCTTTTTTAAATTTGGTACCCATATTTTTATAGAAATAGATTTAGAATGATTTAACACTAAACTGCTTCCCGCCCGGCCAAAAACGAATGCAGGAGTGGAGATTTTATGTTAAAAGTCAGTTTTTTTAACGACTATTATTAAAAGCATATTAAAAGTATATTAGCATAATATTTTTAATATTATTTTTTATGTAATGTATAAAACACAAATCAAGCTTTCATTCCTAAAAAAATCAATAAAATAGCTCCAATAACCTATTTTTAGTAATTTTTCAAAAATATTTTTTTTTTTTAAATAGCTGAAAATCCAAAAAAATTTAATTTTTTTAATACAACTCCACTAATTTTGCAAATACTTTAAAAATGTTAAAAGAATATAAAAATAGACTTATTTACCAATTCAACGATATATAAAATGTTGATATAGGTCATTTAATAATAGTAATATAATGGCCTCAAAACTACCAAGTCACGTCAAAAGTTGCAAAATTCACTATTTTGTTCCGTATTTCCATATGTGTGTATACGTAACACTCAACTGCATTGCTTATTTTTGTTACGAGATAATAATATTTATTAATGCATTTATTTAAAGTGTTCATAATTTTTTTCTACTGAAAAGGTTTTTAAAATTACCTAAGTACATAAATAAGTATATTTTCCTTCGTTTTTTATTACATTTTTTTAAGTTTTTAAATAATTTACCTAGCTACTTAATTAATGTATTATAACAAAAATGATTTTTTTACAATCGCATAGGTACATTTTTTGACGTACCTGTTTAACACTACAGGTCATAAAAATAAACTGAATGAAATTGGGGGTTTTGAGCAAAAATTTAAATTTTTTAATTCATTTTTGCCTGTCACCATTTACCTGATATAAATATTATTTTTCTATATATAAGTATCCTTATAAATATGCAGATTTATTAGTGAATTTGCCATTATGGAGATTACATTAAAACACTTTTCTATTTGCAAAGTAATCTGGGATAATCTATCTGATATTATAAATCGTCCAGAAAAAATAAGAAAACTCATTGATACAGTAGTATCTTTTGGTTTAACTCTTACTGCAGAAGACAGTTTAAAGCTCGAAAATATTTATAAATCATACGAAAAAAGGATGCAAGCTTCAGATTGGTCAATACCAAAGTTCAAGAAGAAAAATGAAGAGTGGTTGGAGGGAGAAATACCAATTTTCATCGGAAAGCAGAAAAAGGGTCGACCAAAAAAAAGTTACGATGAAGTTCAGCTAAGAACAAAGAGGACCAAACAGGAATCTATTCTAAATTCACATACGAATGCCGAAATAAAAGATACATTTAAAGCTTTAGTAACACGTACGCAACCAAAGGAAGTAGAAAAAGTTATAGATGTGTTACCAACATCGGATAATCCAAAGCATAGTGATACCGAAATCAACATCGTCCTTTACCTCTGAAGATGCTTTAGCTCTAATATTAAATTTAGGATTATCAAGAAACCAATACGAGATTTTGAGTAAATCTGTTAGCGAAAAAGGATATGATATCTTTCCCAGTAGCAAATCAGTGAGAGAAGCGAAAAGTAATATTTTACAGCCTATGGAGCACCCGGTTAATGCTTCTGTTAAAAGTGCTAAAGTTAATATATTGCAATTACTTGAAAATACTGCCTCTAGAATTATATCTACCTACAGCAATGATAGCATTGAAAAATGCAAAGACTCTGAACTTATTTTAATATTCAAATGGGGCTGCGATGGAACATCAGGATTTTCGGAATACAAACAACTGGATGGAAGTAATTCTGGAAATAATTATTCCTCGCTGTTTATAGCGTCTCTGGTACCACTTCGAATGCGCTTAAATAAGCCTTCCTCATCGACAAGAAATGACTCGCTTTTTGATGATATATGGATAAATTTAACTCCAGGTTCCAAACTTTTGTGCCGTCCAATCCTTTTTGGTTACACAAAAGAAACCACGGTTACAATAAACAGCATTGTCAACCAATTGGAAGAAGAAATTAAAGCATTGCCCCCAATATATGTAAAAGTATCAAACAGAACTATTAAACTTACATTTCAACAACAATTAACGATGATTGATGGAAAAGTTGCAAACGCTATAACAGATACAACATCTACATGGAAATATAATATATGTGGAAAAATAAGTTCACAATTTCCTTGTTAATAAAAATTCTTTAAAATTTGGAATATCACCACTCCACGCAAGGATAAGATTTTTGGAGTTCTGCTTACATCTTGCATATGATATGAAGTACAGAAATATTCCCGGGCAGGAAAATGCTGCAGTAAAAAACAATTTGGAACTTCACGAATTACGAAAAGAGGAGAAGAAAAAAATTCAATTAGAATTCAAAGAACAACTCGGATTAATAATTGATAAATCTCTACATGGCTATGGAAGCTCAAATGATGGAAATACAGCAAGACGTTTCTTTGAAAATCCGGAACTCACATCTTCAATCACAGACATTGACTTAAATATTTTGAAGCGTTTTAAGATTATATATGCAGCCATTAATAGCAAAAAACAAATTAATGCGGACAAATTTAAAGTTTTTGCTTACGAAACTAAAGAACTACTTAACATTACATACCCCTGGAAATCAATAACTCCAACAATTCACAAAGTATTGGCTCATGGTAAAGAAATAATAGAAAATAGTATTTTGCCATTGGGAGAGCTAACAGAGGAAGCACAGGAAGCCCGAAATAAAGATGTTAAACATTTCCGACTCATCAATACCCGAAAATGTTCGAAAATAGCGCAAAATATGGACTTAATATTAATATCATCAGATACAGTTATATATTCTATAAGAACACGATGGCTACCAAAAATCACTCTTGAAATAGAAAAAGAGGATTCCGAAGCTAAGGAAGTTAAAAATTTACTAACGTTTGATGTTTCTGATTATTTTCAAGAAAATCTCTAATAATATCTTCGATAATATATTCTTAATAAAATAAATATACGGGATATATGTATAATAAGTATGTAAATATGTAGAACAAATTAAATAAACATTACTCAAATAAAGAATTTACTACTTTATAATAACAAATATATATCTACATAATACATTAGAAAACTAAAATGTTACGTATGTGTGTATATGTAACATGGAAATACGGAACAAAATAGTGAATTTTGCAAATTTTGACGTGACTTGGTAGTTTTGAGGCCATTATATTACTATTATTAAATGACCTATATCAACATTTTATATATCGTTGAATTGGTAAATAAGTCTACTTTTATATTCTTTTAACATTTTTAAAGTATTTGCAAAATTAGTGGAGTTGTATTAAAAAATTAATTTTTTTTGGATTTTCAGCTATTTAAAAAAAAAAAAAAATTATTTTTGAAAAATTACCAAAAATAGGTTATTGGAGCTATTTTATTGATTTTTTTAGGAATGAAAGCTTGATGTGTGTTTTATACATTACATAAGAAATAATATTAAAAATATTATGCTAATATGCTTTTAAAAATAGTCGTTAAAAAAACTGACTTTTAACATAAAATCTCCACTCCTGCATTCGTTTTTGGCTGGGCGGGAAGCAGTTTAGTGTTAAATCATTCTAAATCTATTTCTATAAAAAATATGGGTACCAAATTTAAAAAAGCTCGCGTGACATTTTTTTTATTAATCGATAAAAATGAAACTATTTTTTAAAGTTGACAATTTTCAGCCAATGCTGGATGTAGGGTGTAAACTTAAATCAATTCAAAATTTCTTTATTAACCATTTATGAAGCCTTATATTTTGAAATTAATAAGGAAAAAATTTGACATTGAATATTTTTCACGTCTAGACGAATTGAGATAATCCAAAAATTCTTTCAGCATATTATTTTGAAATATGTAGCAAATTACAGAATATTTTTAAAAAAAATTTTACCTCATATATCTCCGGACTTATTCCAGAAAAACGATAGAAAGTCGAGCCAAAAAATCAAAAATTCAAAATTCAAGCGTAAATATCTTTTTAACTGTAAGAGATAACTTAGATGAGTAAGCTTATTTTATCTTTAAAATCGGACTTCATTTGTACAAGTTACGATTTTTTTAACTTTTACATACTCGAGGTAGTCAACTTTACCGTGTTATCACAGGGTGACTACAAGATAATTTTCCTGAAAGCTTAGGTCCTCCTCTACAACTCTTCCATACATTTCAATTTGATCCGACCAGTAGTTTAGGAGATTCAGATTTATTACCAAAAAATTTGCGTTTGACCCCACTGTGGAACGTGTATATTGGCAAAGAATAACTTAAAATTTATGATTTCTCATTCTTTCAGTAACGGAGACCTAACAGTCGTATAAATAAAGGCCAAAGACGTGAATAAAGTCGCACCCGCCTCAGTATATATGCCATATGAAGCCAACTTACCGGAGAACATGGTGCAGAAACTGACAGAATACGCAAGAAGAAGAGGCATACCACAGTGAAACCACCGGTTAGACTTTTATTTCAGGGTACTCGAGGAATGGATTATTTAGGATATAATCAATCATACATGGAATAGCAAAATGAACTAAAAAATATCAAGGGCTCTATGGTCGCAAGTTGGTATGGAACCTGAATGCTAGTTAGTGGTTAAAGAAGACTAGTCACTAACAACTCAAGCCCTCCAAATGCGCAAAACCGGCTTCCAATTCTGGAAGCCTCTGGCCTCTGAGTTTTGCACAAAGCACATCAAAGGCTGCTCTGCCGGTATAAGACCGGAGGAACTCCCTGCTTCGGGGACTGTATGCCCGAAACCAACTCGGGCGGCAGCAACCCCAGTGTCTACTGTAACCATCTTATACGAGCTGTCATCGATAGGAGCGATGGGAGTCTTCTGGAAGGTTCTGAAAGTGAACCCTGGACCCTTCCTTATGGGAAGGTGCTAGACTGCGCGTGGTTTCCATTGAAGAGATTTCACGTCGGCCTAGGGCCATGGTCCGAGTACCAGACGTACTATCCAAACAGGAGGAGATTATGGAACTCATTCGGGTCGGAAACCCTGAAATCCCTACAGGTAACTGGAAGGTGACCAGAGTTTCCGAATCTGACGGAGCATCCAGGATAGTTGTGATCGTTATGAGCAAGGAGTCACTGCCATCCCTTCGGGAGATATGTGGGAAGATCTACTATGGTTTTGAGTCGATCTTTCTACAAGTCTATAGAGGGGATGACAGAGACCGGTTCAGATCGATGATGATCAAACTCCGGAAGTAATGTCTTGTGAGGAGACTACTAGTTCCCTTGCTCAAGAGGTCACTCACTCAAATTCTGCGTTTGATGTTGAATTTTTTGAGCTAGTGGACGAAGTAGTTGACGAGGACGTCCTCCTGGACTCCGACCAAGATGACGTCAACGACACAATCATCCCAAAGGACACACATGGTGAAGGTAGCGCAAGTTAATCTTCACCATTGTAAAGCAGCCTCTGCTGCGTTGCTCTTCCAAATGGTAGAAAGAGGAGAGGAGCTAGCACTAGTCCAGGAACCATTTATCGTTGGCGATAAGGTTTGTGGATTACGTGCGGACAACTTTAAGCTGCTACACGTTACGGGATCAGGTAAAATATGATTTTGTATAGTAGCAAGCAAGAAACTCAGTATTTTCATTCTTTCTGATTTCAGTAATGAGGACACTGTAGCAGCGGCCTAGAAGACAAGCTCTGGAACTATCTATACTGTCTCCAGTTATATGGCCCATGAGCAATGCGAACCACCACCAACTAAGATTCGTGAGATTACAAAGGCGGCTAAAGCAAACAATATACCGCTCATAATTGGAGCTGACGCCAATGCCCATCATGCCGTTTGGGGATGCTCCGATACATATACAAGGGGTGAGTCTTTACATGAATTTATTCTTTGCGGTAGTTTAGATATTCTGAACATTGGTAAGGAACCGATCTACTAGACACCGTTAGTACTAGGCACTCTAATCTGATTAGGGATTGGGTCTCCAATGACTGTTCTGATCACTTGTACATTGACTTCAATTTTGAAGTTTGTTTACCTATTGTTAAGCCCTTTCAAAACAGGGGGAAGACAAACTGGACAGTACAACATGATATCCTGTTCCAACTCCTCCCAAATCCCCCGATCATCAACGGTTGCGATGATATTGAGTCCCGTGTCAAGACGCTAACGGACGCTTTTGATACTGCGACTTCTGTTGCATGCAGCTCCATAACCTGATCACTTGTACATTGACTTCAATTTTGAAGTTTGTTTACCTATTGTTAAGCCCTTTCAAAACAGGGGGAAGACAAACTGGACAGTACAACATGATATCCTGTTCCAACTCCTCCCAAATCCCCCGATCATCAACGGTTGCGATGATATTGAGTCCCGTGTCAAGACGCTAACGGACGCTTTTGATACTGCGACTTCTGTTGCATGCAGCTCCATAACCTGCAGAGGTAGGAGTAAACCACACTGGTGGAAGCCACTTCGAGTCCAGTAGATTTCGTAAAATTCTAGCATTATCATCTACTGTTCCAAGTTTCAGCTAGAGACCATGTAGCAATTGGACAAGAACTGTCAAGAGACCTTAGATGTTTTAATTGACGCGCACTTTCCTGGCAGTCTCCCTTTAACGGGATATTCTGCAGTATCTTCACAGGTTAACAATGATGTTCCCATTCCCATAAGGGATAGTGAATTGAGATGGGCTCTGAAGTGCTTCGCCCCATTTAAATATCCGGGCCCCGATAGCATTATACCTGCTGACCTGCAGTGTAATAGCTCCCTGGCCAGCTCAGCATGCTTGTCATGTGCGTATATCCCTGAGATATACAGTGGTCTTTATCCATAAAGGGGTAAAACCTCACACACAAAACCGAAGGACTTCAGACCTATTAGTCTGTCGTCCTTCCTCTTGAAGACACTGGAAAGGTTGATCGACCTACATCTACGTAGAACGTTCAACCCTTGCCTATTAACAGCGTCTCAACATGCCTATATGAAGGGCAAATCTGTTGAGACTGTATTACATTCGATCGTACTTATGTATGGAGCGATAGTATGGTGGAAGGATATGGAGAAATCCACCTATAACGGAATCTTTGGTAGGATTATGCATAGTTCAGCGCTACTCATAACAGGAGCGCTTCGTAGAACTCCCTTGAAAGCCTTATTTGTTCTAATAAACTGGCTACCGGTGGCTCTTATGGCCAAACAGATCGCCATCATAACGGCGACAAGGCTCGAAACTATAGGTGCATGGAACGATAGCAGTTTCGGCCATGTGACCATTCTGGGATTCCTTAATAGCATTCCTAGCAATATCGATTACTGTATCCCCATATCCTTTCTTGGCAAAGACTTCTCAGTATCAATCTCAACTACCTCAGAATTAAGGGCTGGTTCAGTTGAGCTTTATACTAATGGGTCTAAATCTGCTGATATGATTAGGGAGGGGGGTGTCTATATTTCCGCTTATAGGAAAAATATTTCTTTTAAATTGCCAGATCACTGCAGCATTATTCAAGCAGAGATCTCGGCCATAATGAGGTCGGCGCACTTGTTAATGTGCTATAAGGTATGCGGAGCGGATATCCAAATCTGTACAGTCAGACCGCGATTAAAACGCTCTCAGGTGTCTTTTCGACATCCAGATTGGTACATGAATGTCGGACATCTCTGAACAAGACGGCGAGAAATTCTAACCTGGAGCTGGTCTGGAGTAGGGTCATTTGGGAACACTGGGTAATTTTATTGCGGATGCACTAGGTAGAGATGGATCCCTTCTTCGAGGTGAGGATACCAACTGGTTGGAGTACTGTTTTCGGCCTGCAGATTTATGATTCTGCGGAACTTATCGAGGATTGCACACGTTAGGTGGACAAATGAAACCACATGTTCAACCTCGAGGCAAATATGGCCTTTTAAGTTGAATGTCGACCTAACTTCATTACAGGGCTATCGAGGCATCGGCTGAGAACTTTGATAGCTGTGGTCACAGGGCACTGAATTGCTGATGCGCATGCTAGGAGATTAGGGCTCCCTTTTAACGACTTTTGTAGAAGTTGTCGGGATGAAGAAGAGGAGGAGACGGTGGAACATCTTCTATGTTACTGTCCCACTCTTGTCGGAATAAGGATTTCTAATTTTGGAAGTCCGTTTATGTATGTGTTGTCAAATCTCTCTGATAATGATGTCAGGTGGATCAGTTCTTTCATACATGCGTCGGGTTGGTTCGTTTCGAATGTTGGTATGGACATGTGAGTTCGAAATACATGATCCCTCAGGGTTTCTCAACGGGACCAAATTGGACCCAAGTGTGCTGTCTCCCTTTGACTGGACAGCTGCCCTAATAACCTAACCTAACCTAAATAAATTTATTAACAAATGCATGAAATTCGTTGAATTTGTTTACAAAATATAAAGTAAATTATTTATATTAAACAGAGTTGAAAATGTTACTTCACACAATTTAATGCATAAAATTGCAAGAAAAAAAAAAGTTTTTTTTTAACAATAATTACACTTTTCAGTTCTTATGAATTAAAAAAAAAATAAAAATAGAAAGAAGAATAAAAATAGAAAGAAAAATGAAAAAGATAAATTAGTAGAGACATAGAGATTCAAAAATCCGCGATATCTAATACAAAATGTAAATACCTAAAAACTTTGCTTTCCTGGTAAGCTAGCAGGTATAATTGGAAACAAAAATAAACTACTTATTTTTTGCCTGAATAACTAGTTATTTTTGTTCGAGTTGTCCACAAATTCATTTAGTTATTTTTTGACTCTAGGGGTACTCAAAAATATGTACTTAAACGAAAACAAATAAAAAAAAAAAAATTGCGTCAGTGAAACTCAAACCTGCACACAAACTAGCCATTCGTTTTTAATGACTAACGTCTTACTCATTACACCATCTCGCACATAGCTTCCTAAGCGAGAAAAACTCTTTTTAGTTTAAAATATATTTTTAGACATTTTGTTACAAAAAACTAACAGCTTCAGAATGGGGTTGAACCAACAACCTTCTGGTTGTTAATCCAGCGCTCTAGCCAACTCATCCATGTGATTGCAATATTACTGTGCTATTGAGTACTTATTAATGTAATACAGAGTAGGCAAATAATAATGACGCCTCATTACCAAGAAACTACTTTAATAATTAGTTGTCATTACTGAAACCAAGAAGTTTTTGCTGGGTATTAACGAAATTTAGTGGCCAACTACATTCCCGATGAAAACGTATTGCTCAAACAACCAATCACCAATAGCAAACCAGTCAAGCTTAACAGGTCAATCCTGGAAGCGTCCCCTTATTCGTCAAGTAATCGGCTGCCTAACTATTTCAGTCTAAGTTTCTGCAAAAACGCACAGTGGCACAAAATATTCTTTACCGTCTTCAATTCATTGACATTTTCACACTTCCCGTTATTTTCCAAATTGGACAATGACTTGTTACGTTATATACATTTTACATTTCCCCTATTCGTGCCTAACAATAGTTTTGTATCTGCCATACCAAGTTTAGGTCCTTGCGGCCATTATATTTTTTTATTTTTAATTGAACGGTTAATATATAGAGCCACTTCTGGCCAATTAAATGTATTAAAAAGAAATAATCATTTTATCAAATAACTATGACATTTAGGTTTATACTTAGATTTACATATTCAATTTATTAAACAAATGTTCACATACAAAGTTCACCACAAATAAACAATATATCTTTAACGGTGATCTCACACAGCTTCCACTAACTGGAAATGAAATAGCTCGTCAGCTATTTCATTTCCAACCATATTGTAGTGACTCCGTATACAGGAAATGATCAACTTGGAATTTTTAATGTGAGTACCTATCTATGTAGACTCAACCTCACGGTGCTCTTCGCACAGGGTGAATACAATGCGTCTACCAACGCCCCCAAGTCTTACAAAAAGCCATCCTTGAGTACCAATTTAAAGTCATGTATTTGAACATGATTTCCCCCTTGGTTAAGAGCGGAGTCTATTTAAACTCCTTCCGATCTATCACGGCACCCGTTTGCAATACAACTCCACACCGAGCTCACGCTCTACCACAGCCACCACGAGAAGCTCCCCAGTGGGCCACTCTATCTGTCAGGCTGGAACCGAAATTCCAAGACACCCGTGGTACCAGTATTGAGTCACCGGTCGGACTTCGTAGCCAAAAATGACTACTACCAGTTGAACTCCAAACAGTTTGGGACTGATGACCCGCTACGGCCACACATAAAACACATATCAACATAAATGGACAACAATTACATCACAAGCAATCAACAATCGCCCTCACGGCGATTCATTGGCCGTGAGGGCGAGGGATCAGCAAGGGACAAAACGAACTACAACTAGGACAACTTCGACGCTAGCACACTCGCGGACAGTCTTCAATTATAAGAGTAACCTGAACCAACTACGAGGACAGAGAAGAAACACGACTGAAAAGACAGCAAGGTGAGACGACAAGAAGAGGCAAACAGCAAGAACAGCATCGGCTTATCAGGAACCCCGCCTCCGCAATTCATGTCGCGCAACCTCCCAAATATCCGCACGTCTACTAAGGCTCTTAATTATGCCCATATTATCTAAATCTCTAATGTCATCATAGTAGTGGCGTGCAATCAGTACATGCCACACTTCCTCAAGTCCCCTCCCACACATACAGTTCGGAGTATCAGACAGACCTCCCTTATGCAAAAATACATTGATTGAGCCATGTTTCGCCAAAGAAGTGGTCGCCCTTTCTTGATATTGAAAGTAATAGCACGACGTATTACCTCCATATCAAGGCGTGCTACATCTAAAAAGAACCTGCAGTGCGTTCGTCGATACCGTCCTACAAACTGACAAGCACGCTAACATCGCGACCCCCTGACAGGATAAGATATTGTTCCTGCCAACAACAGACATGACCGTTTCATACCTTTCATTCATCATTATTCCCAGATACTTGACCTCAGTCTAAAGACGCTACCCCAGGACAGGTAGTCAAAAGCACCTTTGAAATCCACGGAAATGTATTTGGCCGAAAATCCGCTACCGCTCCTACTCACATGCAACCAGGCATCCTCAACGCCCCTACCTTCCCTGAAACCGAACTGGAACTCAGAAGGTTCCTCGTTGGCGTTCTCGAGACAGTCGAGACACCATTATTCTTTCCAGCACTTTTGCAAGTACCGGAAAGAGATGCCCCGATAAGAGCGAGGATTACACCTCACCCTATCAAGAGATTTTAGGAGAACTAAAACGCGAACTCGCTTCCAAGCCCCGGGGAAATAGCCCTCGCTATGACAATTCCCAAAGGCCGACTCCAGATGTTCAGGTATGGCCTTCCAAATGTTTTTAGTCATACCATCGATACCCGGGGACTTCCTACTTCTGACCCGACAAATACTGTCCACAACGTCCGATCTCTCCAAGTTTGGAGGATCAACCATCTCCCTAATGAGAGGATAGGGGTCACCCGGATATGCACTTGGAAAGAAAACCCCCAAAAGTTCGTCGATGCATTCTCTCCAAGTCGACAATGTAACATTGCAGAGGTCATCCCTGTTATCCCGTACGAAGCTCCTCCAATCGTCCTCCTTCACCCTAACGATTCTGTCTTTGTACGTTCGAAGAGCGGACCGATAGTCAGTTTCACGCTGAGCCCGATAATTAGCGTTGGAACGCCTGGCCCTCTGGAAACAACCATTTGCCTGATAGACCTTCGCATCTGATCAAGTTCGCAAGTCCACCAACTGACCCTGCCCGTCTTAGTCTCACGACGTCGACCAAGCAAGAGTCATTTGCTGAACACATCCACTGATCTATACGGTCTATCTGGTCATCAATCGTCAGTGCCCTAAAGTCATCAATTGACCCAGTTGACGTCGCGATACCTATGCGCAGACCCCCACTGACTACGACTAACTACTGTACAGTAAAGATTAAAATAATTTTTGGGAAACACAGCTTACATGAAAGGTATTATCAATTATAGACGAGTCTGGATTATGAATGAGTTTGGTTTTACCTCGATATGGACATATTTGACATTAAAAAGATTTAAAGATCTACATTGAGTTGCAAATAGAAAGAACATCCGGACAGAAAAGAAAACAATTTAATTTCAGTTATTTGTAAAATTATTCAGCGTAATCTTATCAAGTGTATCTCCCAGGTGAACTGATTTTTTTTTTATATTTTCAACTTGCATAGCTTTATTACTATTATGTGTTTTTAATAGTGGTTCATTTTCTAGGTACAAGTCATACCTTACGTAAAAATTGCAATGGCTCGTTCTCAGAAGTTAATTTCTAAAGGTGGTCGTGGAACAAAAACTTTTGAGAAGTGGTTAGGTAAACAATTACATAATGAACTAGCTAAAACCTCAAGGTGTAAAATGAAAACGTCGCACAGTGAGGCCGATCGTAATAATTTTGGTAATAAACCTGTCTCGAACTTAAATATATGGGAAAATTGTAGAGGAGAACTCAAGCAAACACATTTACCCACCCGCTGGTCTATAATGTTTATTTAGCTTATTATGTATAGTAAATGTAGTGGCCTACAGCCAGTCAACTCGAGAAAAATTGCTAAAAACTTGACTATTTTCATGGATTTACATTAATGCATATACGTCGGACAATTAAATGTGTCCACAAATGTGTGCATGTGCACATAGAAGAAAATAGTATATTTTAGCAATTTTGGAAGATATATTTGAATGAGATCTACTGATAAATCAAATATTGATTTGAAAAGGTATGTTGATAAAATGTATATCATAGAAAAGTATGTCTATTTTTGTGCTATGTTTATACCTTTTACATCCTCAAAAATTGGAATAAGTTTTGTTTGAAATTTGTAAATTTTAGTATTTATAATTTTTAAGAAAATAAATCAATCAATCTATATATCGGGTGATCCATTTCGAGGTTCCCTACTTTTTTAAAGAAAAAAACACAGAAAATTCAAATTTAATGGGGAATGTTTATTATCATTTGAAATAACATTCTTCGGCATTTATTTTTTGAAGATAATGTCTATCAAATGTTGGCCGTTGCTACGTCGCAGATGGTTCATCCGTTGAGTGCAATTTTCGATGACTTTCGAGCATTTCGACTGGTAACTGGCGAATGACACGCATAATGTTTTCCTCCAAGGCCTGAATCGAAGCGGGTTTGTCCGCATAAACTTAAGACTTTACATATCCCCACGGTGTGATATCACACGATCTTGGAGACCAATCGACAGGCCCAAAAAGTGAAATTATGTGCTCATCGAAGTGTTTTCTCAATAAATCCATTAATTGATGCGATGTGTGGGAAGTGGCGTCGTCTTGCTAAAACCAAATGTCGCCGAGATCACGAGCTTCAATTTCAGACATCAAATAGTCGGTTATCATGGCACGATAACGGTCGCCATTGACGGTTACGTTTGCACCGGCATCATTTTTAAAGAAATATGGACCGATGATTCCACCGGCCCACAAACCTCATCAAACCGTTGTTTTTTCTGGAAGAAGTGGCAGTTCTTGAATCTCTTCAGGTTGCTTTTCGTCTCAAATGTGGCAATTTTGTTTGTTCACATACCCATTGAGCCAGAAATGGGCCTCATCGCTGAACAAAATTTGCACCGGAAACGTCGGATCTTCTTGGAACTTTTCAAGATCCCATAGAGCGAAGCGATGTCGCTTGGGAAGGTCGAGCGGCTTCAGTTGTTGCACAAGCTGTATTTTGTACGCTTTCAATTTAAGATCTCGACGTAAAATGCGCCAACTCGTTCCATACGTCAGTCAGAGTTGCTGCGAACGGCGCCGAATCGACTCTTCACGGTCTTCGTGTACACTCTCAGCTACGGCCGCTATATTTTCTTCACAGCGTGCTGAACGTGGTCTATTCGGTCGAATATTATCCAATAATGAATGGTCTCAAAATGGGTGATGGTATTGCGAATAGTACGCTCAGTAGGCCGATTATGTTGACCATAAGTTGAGCGAAACACATTCCTCACAGAACGTGAATTTTCGTAATAAAGTTGAACGATTTGTAAACGTTGTTCAGGCGTAAGTCTACTATTGAAAAAAGTATCTCTACGTGAATCACCCTTTATATGCAATTGTTAAAACTATTTTTAGATTTGAAAAGTTTCGCGTGATGTTTTTTTTCTGTAAACTTGAAATTTTGTTCAAAATTTCACCATTTCAAATAAAAATTTATTATTCATTCTTGAAGCCTTGCCTTTTGAAATATGTGAAAAAAATATTTTTTCGTTGTCAAAATTTTGAAAAAAAGTGAAAAGTCGGACCACTTTTTTGTAAAAAAAAACAACAATTTTTCGTATTCATTTTAAAATCTTAACTTTGATAATTTTTCACGCCTAGACGAATTGAGATAATTAAAATAAATTTTAAAACATATTATTTTGGAATGTATTGGAAATCATAGTATATTTTTCATAAATCATAGTCAAGGCAAAATATCGAAATTTCCAAATTCAAGCACAAATATCGTTTTAACCGTTTATTATAAGTGAGCATATTTTTTCTTCATCTCATCAAGTTTTTTGCGAAGGTTTTTAAATATTTTTTTTTTTTTTAACTTGCACCTTGCAGCTTATCTTATATTACTAGGTGACTGACTACAAGATAACTTTTCTGAAACCTGAGGTCCTCTGTCCAGTAGTTTACGAGATATAGGTATATTACCAACATTTTGGAGTTAGGTTTGCAAACAATAGGGTTTAATATAAAATGAGCTATTGATATAGTATTTTTATTCTCTCTTTTCATACATCCGCTCTCTGTTAGTTTTCGAGATATAAACCGTCAAAGTTGCGATATATAAATTCAATTTACTCCAATTGTAATTAATAAATATTGAAAGTGTTTGGTAAGACCTTTTGAATTATATATAAAACTCACCAAATCATTAACCCATTGCGAGACAAAATGGTGTTTTATATATTTTTATTTTTATTTTTATTTTTTATAAAAGTAACGTTATCTCAAAAATGAATGATGATTCATTTATAATAAAACTTATAGAGGACACTTAAATCTTTCATATGATAACAATGTTAAGTTTATAATCCATTAAATACCCAGTATTTTGCGCTTTAATATTATATAAAATCAATATTTTGAAAAATTAATAGATTTTTAAATTTAATAATAAGAAATTTTTTAATTAAAATCTAATATAGGCAAAATGGGTATCAATGGAAAGTGCTAAAAAGGTCCTTTCGAATGATATATAATCCATTGCGAGCAAAAAGGACATTTTATATATTTTTATTTTGATTTTTTTTTTTATAAAAGTACCGTTATCTCAAAAATATAATACCAATATTAAGTACCCTGTATATTAAGCTTCAAAAATCATTTTCAAAAAATAATTTATTTAAGAGGGTTTGGAAAAACCGATTAGCGGGTTTTAACAGACGTCAAATCATTATTCAACCCATTTTATGTTAAAACTATATATATATTTTTTAATTTAATTGTTTTATAAAAGCATCGTTATCTTAAAAAACATCAATATATTCGTCTGATTGGCGGTAATATAATAACGATTAATATAAAAAGGTAAGTATAATTTTAATGACAACATTATATAACAATTAAAAAATTCTTATAACATTTTGTTAATATTATTATTGACAGTGTAGACATGCAATTTTAGAGTTGCAATATCCTTTAATTATATATGAAAACATGACAGCGCTGAATTGGATGGTCAAATCACAGGGGACGTCATTAACACCCTTGTGCTTTGGAAGGACATAAGTTAAAATTAGTGGCTGCCAGTACAAATGATGGATGGCTTTAAAGGTAAGAAAAATTTATACGTTTAGAAAATGTTTAGTTTTATAAGTTTTATAACCAAAATATTTCGGTTCAAATATTTCGTTCCTGTGGGCTGGACCATTTTTAAAATACCTCCAAAAATATAGTTTTCGATCAATAGTGTACACAATTTTTAATTTTTGATAAAAAACAAGTACGAAAGATAAAGTCTGTTAAGCCCGCCATATGATACCCTACACCATTGTGTATGTTCATCGAAATTCGTGGAGGGGTTTTGTGGCCAATTTTGGAGCGATACTTTTACTAAGTGTAAAATAAAATATACGAATACAGAATATTACGTTAATACAATTTATGGTAAATTATGGAGCGATCATTATAAAATTTGTCACTGTGATTTCTTCTTGTATAAAACTTATTTGATGCTAACTTTTTATGATGCTAACATTTTTATGTGACCGATCTTCATGAATGTTGATATTTATACAAAACTTCCTTATATCGAATTTCATTAAAACGTTGCTATATTTAAGGCATTTATGATCGTTAAACCCCTATTCCGGGATTACATTTGTATGGGGGCTAGGTGAAATAATATACCGACAATTTCGTCCTTGGGCCAAAAAAATTACTCGTGCCTTGAAATTTCAAAAATACGAAATGACTGAAATATTTAAACTTTAATAAAAAAAAAAAAACATAAAATTTTACTAAAATCTTATTTTTACCGGAATAAAAACTAATTTCAACAAAATTTTTGCTCATGATATATTAATCGACATGTGTCTATTATATGTTGTATTTTTTTTTTTTTTATCAAAAATTAAAAATTGTGTACACTGGTGATCGAAAATTATATTTTTGGAACTATTTTAAAAATCATTCAGCTCACGGGAGCGGAATATTTGAACCGAAATATTTTGGTTATAAAACTTATATAAGTCATTATGAATTTATCTTACTTCCAAACCCTTTTTCTTTTTGTAGTTGCCATTCTTTTAAATACAATACAAAAGCTTCCCTTATCTATCTGCATAAGATAGCTAAAAGAGGCTCAACGCCACTTGCAGGCAAGGATAAGTACCTTGTAAGAAAGCACAGGAGAAAAGTTAAAAGAATAGAACGGATCTACGGCCCTGTCTGTGACTCACTGGGAATGTCTTATCCTGAAGGATGGGGTGAGAATGTGAACAGCACTGCAAAGATGTCTCATAAGAGCACAGGAGGAAAGTCAACATCCTGTGCGTAGTGGCGAACCAGCCAAACCTGCAACCATTCTGGACCAGCAGGTAAGGACTGGCAAGCCAAAGACTACCGATGGTGTGGCTGTTCATGCAGCGGTCAGCAAAACTGGCAATTCGCAAAAGATTGTCAGGGATGCTAGGCTTGGACATGATCAGCCATCAACAAGCAAGAAGGCAGTAGGTCAAAGGTCGACCAGCTCATCCAGTGGAAACCATAAGGGCACCACTGGTGGGGTGGCTGAGATCATTGGCAAGCGACCTTCTTCTTCGAGCGCTGTTGGTCAAATCCCATACGGCTCTTCTAGCGGTCCCCAAAAGGGGGTCACTAAAAGGGCTGCTCACATATCTTCCAGCTCCGCTAAGGCCCCCAACAAGGAGGTTATTAAAAGAGCTGGGTCAGGAAGCGAACAGCCCTCAACATCGAAAAGTGCTGCAGAATTGTGTTCAAGCTGCTGTCGTCGACAAAGTTGATCCAGATGGGAGGATCAGCGTTGTGCAATGGCGACAGATTGAACACAAGCTTATTTTATAAGGGCGATCTCTTCAAATTCAAATTCTTTTGAATTTCTTAAAAACGCAGTTGCTAAGTGCAATTCGCTCCATCCGGGGGCGAAAACTGAGGTGATGCTGGTGTCTGAGTTGCCCTTGCGTCCAATAGTGACGGCATGGTTTCCTCCACCCATTCCAGAGGTTGAAACCATTCTGACAGTATTGGGAAATCAGAATGAAGGTCTTGTTACAGGTCAATGGAATATTGTGAACTCCATGACCTGTAAGGAGAACCAAGGTAAATTCGCTGTGGATCAGGAGTCTCTAAAGAAGCTAGAGTCACTGGGGGAGTTGTAAATTTTGGTTTTGGGATTATTATATTTAGGAATGCTAGATCGAGTAATCCCAAAGAGGCTGTCAGTGGTGCAAATTAATTTGCATCACTACGAAGCAGCCTCAACAGAATTGACAAAGCTCCTCATTGACTCCAAAGTGGACGTGACTCTTATCCAGGAACCTTGGATTAACAACACGAGGGTGTGTGGTTTAAGGACCACGGGGTATAACCTGTTCATACCATCCACATTGGAGAAGGTACGAACATGTATATTAGATAGGAATGATCTGAATATTAAATTTTCTTCATTCTTTTAGCAACGGGGACCTTACAGCATTCCAATGGGAAGCTACTGGAAGCCTTAGGCTGATATTGGCATTCGTTTCATGCCATACGAGGAGGAGAGGAGTGTACATGGTTCTTGGATGTGATGCGAATGCTCACCACTACCAATGGGGAAGCAGTGACATCAACAAGAGGAGGAGTTAGTATTTGAATTTATAACTAGTTATAATCTTTATATCTGCAATAGAGGTAATGATTCCACATTCAGAACGAAAGATAGGGAAACGGTTAGAGATGTGACACTAGCGAATCAAGGGGGTGAATTTGTCAAGGAGGGTAGCTATGGATTATTCCTTTTCGGATCATAGCATGATATCCATCAGTCTCGACTTTGTGAAACCGAGGGGAAGGCCTTATAAGAACTCCAGAAGGACAGATTGGAAGTCCTTCGGTGAGTTAGTTGATAGGGATTTAAGGGAGACTAAGGGCTGGAGAAATTCAGTTGAGGGTATCGATGGAGTCGTGAATAATTTCACGGATCGTTAGGTATTGGTGTATTCCTAATCGAGTGGATAAAGAAGCTTGTATGTGAGGAGCTCTTTCTCATTTGTTGTGGCTTTTGGCAATGAACGTCATATTGGGAAAGTTCGATGCCATGGGAAGAAAGGTTGTAGCCCACGCTTACGATGTAGTATTGTTGGTCACGGGTAAATTTCTACCCACGATCAGCGAAGTCGTGCAATCTAGGCTACGAGAACTTTCCCAATGGGCAAATAGTAATGGATTAAGAGTCAACTTTGAAAAGACTGATTACTGGTCACCTCGCAATAGGGAATATGACCAGTAAGTGGGGCAATGGCGCTTCAGGTTTTTGCGATGATATGAAGGAGCTAGAGACAGTGGAGTATATACTCTGTCACTGTGTAGGGCTTCAGCGAAGAAGACTGAGGTGGTTTGGGAGCCATATTCTGCACGAACTAGAGGAGGTTGCGGGTGAAGAACTCGGCAATCTTATAGGTTTCATAATGGGAATAAAGTGGCTTAGAGGTAGTCAGGGTTGATTTGATGGGTCTTAGGTTCCACACCTTTTTTATTTTTCTTATATTTAGCTATCTTTCTTTTCAATCTTTAGCTATATTTTACTATATTCTTCATTTATCAGCTTTCTCTGATATTTATAAAGGGATCACAATGGACCGAATGGTCTCTGAGTGGAGGCGTGAAGACATCATCTTTTTTAAACTAACCTAACCTAAACCTAATATACCTTATAGCTTTACTTTAACAGTCCTGATAATTTGAATACCCTACCTAATAGATGGAATTATACAGGAGACAATAAGTTTACAAACTTATAACTTAAATACTAACATAAATATTAAATAAATTATTCTAAATATTTTTTTATATCTTTTTGTTAATTTCCTTTTTTATATATTTTTCCCGGTTGTATCTGCTAAACATGTAAGTACTAGATCTTTTTCTTCTTTTTTTTTTTTTTTTTTTTGATACACTATTTTTTTCTAGATGTATTTTAAATACGCTTTGGGTTACCTGGTGTATGGCTCTTTTAGTTATTCTTTAAATCGAAAAAAAATCACTGGAGAACACTTTCCAGGATGCTTCCCAAGAAGCGTCTGGCCTATTGTAAATGTTTGGTCCTGCTCGAGATAGAAACCAGTCCCAAACTGTTATTATAATTGCAAATAGTTCCTTAATAAGAATACATATATCTTACAAATTATGACTTACATTCTCCTGTATTACCCTTAAAATAATGCAGGATATTATATTCCCTCTCTTTCCGAGCCTGTCTCGTTTATCCTTACACGGAAAACTAAAAAAAATTTAAACTTTAAAAATGAACACACAACAAAATTCTCACTTTATTTTAAAATCTGTGTCTTTATCTATCTGGTCCCGTAGCATACGATTCTCGAACGCTTTTATTTGTGCCACGAAAGAATTAGATCACCAGTTTCTTCTTTTTTAATTTTTAAAACTTAATTAAACTAAACTTAATTTTTTAAACTTATATAATTTTCTTTAAATTGTTAATTTATGTAATTTTTTAATTTGTCACAACCTTTTTGCACAATCACTCAACGTATGTGCGGTGCCAAAATGTCTAATCCTAGTATGGGCTAACTAAGTCTTCCAATGGAGACATTTTTATTTGAGACTCCCACAAAAATCTAAGTATTACGTTTATTTGTATATCATTCTAAAAAAAATCATATTTTTTCACATTTACAAACATAATTTTTCATATTATGCTAAAAAAAATCTTAATATACAGATCACTTGTTCCTTCAACATGATCAACACATAAGCAAAAACAACAAATCATTTAACATAAATTCATCAACATTAGAAAAAACTCAACTAAAAACTCTCAACAATTCACTGCCATCTTCTTCTTTTCTCAAAACAAAAACAACTGTTAATGATGACTTCTTTTGTCGATATCACGGCAAATGATATTTTAAATAATATGTTAATAGATCAGAAATGGTCATAAATGATATTACTAAAGGTTTGGGTTTAAATACACTACCCAAATCGAAGATAAATACGTCAGTTAAATACGTCCTACACAAATGTTAAATACTCCACAAGCTGTGAATTGATTTGTTAAAATGAACAAAATTATTTTTTAATAAAAAAACAATATCAAAATTAAATTTTAATTAAAAAAATTAAAATATATCACTCAATATATAAAATTTCTTTGAACAAAAATCGAAAATTTCAGTGGTCTTAATGGCCATAAGGAGCAGACATGAATCGGGTAAGCGGAAGAGTGGAAGTAGCCTAGGACTAGTAGATTCCAGAAATGTATGTTCTATATCCAGATTCCATCTGTGATCAGAGATATATAATTTTGAAAAGTGTTTTTTCACTATGGTCTTATGGAAAAATATGGAATTTTCAAGTGGCTCCAGTGGACATAAGGAGCAGACATGAATCGGGTAAGCGGAAAAGTGGAAGTAGCCTAGGACTAGTAGATTCCAGAAATGTATGTTCTATGTCCAGATTCCATCTGTGATCAGAGATATATAATTTTGAAAAATGTGTTTTTTCACTATGGTCAAATGGAAAAATGTGGAATTTTGAAGTGGCTCCAGTGGACATAAGGAGCAGACATGAATCGGGTAAGCGGAATAGTGGAAGTAGCCTAGGACTAGTAGATTCCAGAAATGTATGTTCTATGTCCAGATTCCATCTGTGATCAGAGATATATAATTTTGAAAAATGTGTTTTTTCACTATGGTCAAATGGAAAAATGTGGAATTTTGAAGTGGCTCCAGTGGACATAAGGAGCAGACATGAATCGGGTAAGCGGAAGAGAGGAAGGACTAGTAGATTCCAGAAATGTATGTTCTATGTCCAGATTCCATCTGTGATCAGAGATATATAATTTTGAAAAATGTGTTTTTTCACTATGGTCAAATGGAAAAATGTGGAATTTTGAAGTGGCTCCAGTGGACATAAGGAGCAGACATGAATCGGGTAAGCGGAAGAGAGGAAGGACTAGTAGATTCCAGAAATGTATGTTCTATGTCCAGATTCCATCTGTGATCAGAGATATATAATTTTGCAAAATGTGTTTTTTCACTATGGTCATATGGAAAAATGTGGAATTGTTTTGAATTTGATTTCAGTAATAACAGCTGTAAGAAAAACAACAAAATTCGAAAAAAAAAACTTTTTGATGATAGTTGGTACACTAAAGATCAAATAGCTGCTTAAATTT
This sequence comes from Protocalliphora azurea, assembly GCA_932274085.1. Taxonomy (NCBI): domain Eukaryota; kingdom Metazoa; phylum Arthropoda; class Insecta; order Diptera; family Calliphoridae; genus Protocalliphora; species Protocalliphora azurea. Next base: position 74,117,056 of record OW026522.1, on the reverse strand, counting down.
TAAGTCAATTTTGAATTTAATTGAATGAAGAAAGCAAAAGAACTTTAGCTCTTAAACTATATTTAAACCTTTTATATCTACTACAAATAAGGAATAATTCATTAATTTTTTTAAATGAAATTTTCTTTTCTATTTAAAAATAACACTAAAGATATCAAGTTTTAAAAGCTATTCAAATCGTTGAAATACTCAAACAATTATTTAAAAATTTCAAAACTTTATCAAATTGTTTTTAATATATTTTTAGGCTTTATTTGAAACATACTTGGGGCGAAAATAAAAACGTATAAAAATTTAAATAAATCATTCTATATAAAACCGAATGATGAGTTCTAAATTTTTGTCCAATTTAAAAGAAAATAAATTTTGTTACAAAAAAATCTTTAAAAAACTACATCATTCCATAGCCTTTTAAGAAAAATGTATAATAAATTGCGTTAGAACTTGAAAAATTTCCTTTTTTAATGTTGTTTAAGAAATGTCTTTCAATATTTGAGCAAAATATATACAAATGTATAAGAATAACGAGCTTCCGCTTTCCAAAAAATCTTAAAAGGAAGAAATTAACAAAACAATAACAAAATTTATCCAGGAACTTACAAAAAAAAAAAACTGTTTCCTTGAGCATAATTCAAAATTTTTATTGATTTGTACATACAAAATTATGCATATTTTCAATTAACTTTTTTTTTTAAGATTTTACTTGAAAAATTACAATTTTAATCGTTGATAATTTATATGTAAATAATATTTTTATTTAGCTTCCAAATAAAATTGTTTTAAAAATACGCAAAATTTTCTTTATGTATAATTGAATAATATATAGCATAAATATTATATTTTGTATTAAAAACTTTGCAGAAAAACTCTTCTGTGTTGTTACTTAAGCGCTTTTTGTAAAAAGTTTTGGACAGATTTTAATTTACAAAATAAAAAAAATATTTTTCACTAACTGATAAAACCAGTACTTAGACAAGTTATTTTTTATTGAAAAATGCATTAATTTCTACTGACCGTAGGAGTAAAGGTCAGTAGAAATTAAACTTAAGTTTAACGAAATTTTGAAATTCAGATTTCAGAAACCTAGGAAAAATAAATAAAATTACAAATTATTTCCTATTAGAAAATTTAACAATAAAAAAAAAAAAATCATAATTATGTTAATTTCCCTTTCACCTCCCCCCTCTGCTCCTTATGTCCATTGACTTGAAAATTCCACATTTTTCCATATGACCATAGTGAAGGAACACATTTTGCAAAATTATATATCTCTGATAACAGATGGAATCTGGACATAGAACATACATTTCTGGAATCTACTTCCACTCTTCCGCTTACCCGATTCATGTCTGCTCCTTGTGTCCACTGGAGCCACTTGAAAATTCCATATTTTTCCATATGACCATAGTGAAAAAACACATTTTTCAAAATTATATATCTCTGATCACAGATGGAATCTGGACATAGAACATACATTTCTGGAATCCACTAGTCCTATGTTACTTCCACTCTTCCGCTTACCCGATTCATGTCTGCTCCTTATGTTCACTGGAGCGACTTGAAAATTCCACATTTTTCCATATGACCATAATGAAAAAACACATTTTTCAAAATTATATATCTCTGATCACAGATGGAATCTGGACATAGAACATACATTTCTGGAATCTACTTCCACTCTTCCTCTTACCCGTTTCATGTCTTCTCCTTATGTCCACTGGAGCCACTTGAAAATTCCACATTTTTCCATATGACCATAGTGAAAAAACACATTTTTCAAAATTATTTATCTCTGATCACAGATGGAATCTGGACATAGAACATACATTTCTGGAATCTACTAGTCCTAGGCTACTTCCACTCTTCCGCTTACACGATTCATGTCTGCTCCTTATGTCCATATGACCATAGTGAAAAAACACATTTTTCAAAATTATATATCTCTGATCACAGATGGAATCTGGACGTAGAACATACATTTCTGGAATCTACTAGTACTAGGCTACTTCCACTCTTCCGCTTACCCAATTCATGTCTGCTCCTTATGTCCACTGGAGCCACTTGAAAATTCCACATTTTTCCATATGACCATAGTGAAAAAACACATTTTTCAAAATTATATATCTCTGATCACAGATGGAATCTGGACATAGAACATACATTTCTGGAATCTACTAGTCCTTCCTCTCTTCCGCTTACCCGTTTCATGTCTGCTCCTTATGTCCACTGGAGCCACTTGAAAATTCCACATTTTTCCATATGACCATAGTGAAAAAACACATTTTTCAAAATTATATATCTCTGATCACAGATGGAATCTGGACATAGAACATACATTTCTGGAATCTACTAGTCCTAGGCTACTTCCACTCTTCCGCTTACCCGATTCATGTCTGCTCCTTATGTCCACTGGAGCCACTTGAAAATTCCACATTTTTCCATATGACCATAGTGAAAAAACACATTTTTCAAAATTATATATCTCTGATCACAGATGGAATCTGGACATAGAACATACATTTCTGGAATCTACTAGTCCTAGGCTACTTCCACTCTTCCGCTTACCCGTTTCATGTCTGCTCCTTATGTCCACTGGAGCCACTTGAAAATTCCACATTTTTCCATATGACCATAGTGAAAAAACACATTTTTCAAAATTATATATCTATGATCACAGATGGAATCTGGACATAGAACATACATTTCTGGAATCTACTAGTCCTAGGCTACTTCCACTCTTCTGCTTACCCGATTCATGTCTGCTCCTTATGTCCACTGGAACGACTTGAAAATTCCACATTTTTCCATATGACCATAGTGAAAAAACACATTTTTCAAAATTATATATCTCTGATCACAGATGGAATCTGGACATAGGACATACATTTCTGGAATCTACTAGTCCTAGGCTACTTCCACTCTTCCGCTTACCCGATTCATGTCTGCTCCTTATGGCCATTAGGACCACTTAAAGTTTTCGATTTTTTTTCAAAGAAATTTTATGTATGGAGTGATATATTAGATTTTTTTTTACAATTTTATATTTTAATGTGTTTTATAAAAATATTTTAATTTTTTTAATTAAAATTTAATTTTGATATAGTATTTTTATTAAAAAATAATTTTGTTCATTTTAACAAATCAATTCACAGCGTGTGGAGCGTGTTTAACATTTGTGTGGGACGTATTTAACTGACGTATTTATCTTCACACCCTCATCACAAATAATATTAATGTCGTCCATCACTCTACATCTGTTGGGGATTTATTATTTCAAACTGTAACTATATGCTGTGGCACAAAGCTGCAGATAACTAATATCAATAAGGAGCATTGTTCAAATATTCAACTTATTTTATTGGGTGATTTAAATACACAAAATTTTCTATGGGGTTCCAGTACCAATTCTTCTGACGGAAGAATCTGGGAGGACTTCGCTGATGACAATGATTTTGTAATTTTAAATGACGGCTCTCCAACAACAATCAATACCAGAAATATTCTCATAGCAGTCGATGTCTCAATGTGTAATACTGATTTTACTCCAGGACTGATTTGGACCTGTTTATCAATACCGGAAGCTGGGGATCGTTTTCTTATAAGAATAATGAATAATATGTACAACGTTAAGAAACTGTTCTCTCCTCGCTTTTTAGATTGTAAAGCTGACTTAATCCGTTTTAATGATAAAGCATCTGTAATTGTCAATAAATTTGATAAATCGTCAAATATTAATAAAGAAGCATCACAAATCAAGCGCAGTTTCAGAATAGCTGCAAATGAAACAATTCCCCTGACTAGTAGACCCCCGAGTAAATCCAAAATTGCTGAAATCATTCGATTAAGACAGCAAGCCTGAAAATTTTTCAAGAGACATCGCAATAAAAATAATTGTTTAGGGTATAGAAGAGCGTGTGCAATGGTCAAAAGGGAAAGTAAAGTTGCAAAGACTCACTTGGGAAAATTTTCTCAACCCCTTAACCCCACAATGGATGTTTTTTTATTTATGGAAAAAAGTAAATAATTTGAGAGTTGACAAGAAAAACAACTTCCCAACCATTTGCTCAAACTAACTTTATTTCACACTCGGAAATAATTGCGGAAGAATTTGCTAAATTTTGGAGCTCCTTAAGTTCCGACTATGCATTTGACCAAGAAATTATAAGAGAAAAAAACAATTTTGATGTTGATACATTGTCACAGACCGCTATTCGATGATGAACAGAAAAATTGATATATAGGTTTTGAAAAATTTAAAGGGCTCAACACCTGCACGTGATAAAATTACATATTCCATGGTTAAATATGCTCAAGATATTCAAATGATACGACTTTGTAATTTAATATGCTTTTGTTCCACGGAACGGGGTATACGGTATATGCCACGATCTGGAGGAAACTTAAGGAGCAGCAAACATAACAATTCTTTCTGGCGAATAGACTAACAACATATTTGCTGTTTCTTCCGACAATGCGGAGGTGGTTCGAGAAAATTTGGTTAACTTGCATGATATGATTCAAATTTGGGCAAAATGTAAAGGTGCGTTTGTCCCTGCTGAAAAAACGCAGATTATTCACGTCGTCACCTGGCACAATATGCATCGAAGAATTCAATCTTGAGATATCCGAGCAGATGAGAATATTAGGAGTTAGTTTTATAAGAACGCTCAAGTAAATTACTTGAAGACTAAATTGAGTAGAATAAATAATCTACAGAAACTAATTTGTTCTCGAAATAAGGTACCCCATTTGGAAATTTCACTCAATATTTGTCAAGCACTAGCTATAGGTATACTTTTTGCACGGCGTTACGGTTTATGAATGGACATCATGTAACGAGTCGTTTCTATAAATACAACCCTGCAGTTAGAAGTTGCGTTTTGAGTGTCAACTTGGCTGCACTGAATTTTTGACAGTTGGTTTGCGATGATGGCGTTTCCGGTTCTTTTTGGTTTCTGGCGTGACATGAGGCGGTAGGTAAAAAGAAAAATCGGCAGTATCATCCACCACAACTTTAACATTGAATCGTACACGCAATTCCTTATCACATCATCTACATCTTCATCACCTGCACCTTTTTGGAACAACCATTAAAATCCTCGTCCATCACCTCGACGACATTACCCAGAGGCGACGGAAAAGTTTCTAAGGAAACTTTTTGGTAATTGCCAACAAGAACCCAAAGCCTTGATAAGTGGTGTCATCTTAACTTCAGCTCAAAATAAGGAAACATCAAGTGGGAAATCGTGCTACAAACAACTAACTACCACCAGTGGTAGTTAGTTCTATCATCATCTTCTATCATTTTCGATCGCGTGAGAATCTGTGCCCCGTTTTTTTTTATTTTTGTCGGTAGCACTGGCACAACTTTAACAGAGCCCAATAACCTTCATGACATCCACAACGAACACCCGCCCAAGCCCGCTGAGCCATAGCCCCATAAAGGAAAAGTTGCCAGTGTAGTGGATGGAATGGAGTGACAACCAATCAGGGTTGGATCGGGACAGTTAATGGCGGCCAACGTGGGGCCCGAATTTAGATTCCATTTTGGTTCGCGTTTCTAATTGATTTGATTTCGGAAAGCTATTTTATGAGGAAACTTATCGGTACAGTCGGATTTAATCAACTGGTAAGACACGTCTGATAGTAGTTATCGGTACGTTTGCGACTAGTCGGTTGAATCGCCTAGTTTATCTTATCGTAAGTCTAGTGAACTAATAAATAGGAACACTATTGCGACGAAGAGGTATACTTGGATATAATTGGAAATCGGGTGTAAGTCTATGGAAGTGGAACACTTTGATAAGCGACGCGCGAAAATCCATGCCAATACTTTTAGATTTCAGAATCGGATGTAATAGAAGGCTAATACTAATATACGCGATCTGTAACTTAACCACCTTTTCATCTTAGTTCTCCTTTTTCACCGACCAAATACCGCCAATTGAAGATTATAATTGTAGAAAAATCATTGAGAAACTCGGCAGAACAAACGAAGAATTACCTTTTTGTGTTGTTCTTTTATTCATATATTCTTATTATTATTATTTTCATGAGGTACTAAAGCAACAGTTTTAAATACGTATAATTATTTAGATAGTTGAAGGTATGAAATTTAATGACTGTATTGTGGCATTAGAAAGTTTGTTATAGACGATTTGATTATACTTTCATATTTTGTTTTTATTTTTTTGTGAACGCGTGAGTCTTATCTTTTATTTGTCATATTTTTCTGATACCGTGTGTATGTTGAGAAGTAAAATGAACTCGAATATTCTGATAGAGATCTAATACATGCTTATTAGGTAACTGTATATATACACCTAACGAACTGTGTTAGCGGAGACGAGTAATAATAGAATTCGTTGATCGTTTGGAAAATTATCTTTTAAATTTAAGAGGTTTAGTATTTGTTTTGGGTATAATTCTGGTTATTATTTTGGTACTTCGTAAGCGAAAGAATAAAGTAACGGATTAACCATGAATCCACTTGACACATCCACGACGTTAACTACAGCGACAACGAATGTTGTGATGGCTTCCACGTCTTCAGCGAATCAAGGTCAAACCACTCAAGCGCCGACTGCCTCAATAGCTCTAAAGCCGGAGTTAGACAGGACAGTTGTAACAGTAGAACGACTAGACTTTCAGCAGGTACTGACTTCATTGGCTTTGATGAAACGTTACGTAATAGCGACAATTCATCGGAGAACACGGTAATACGCTCACCAGAATATATTAGCTTAACAGCGCAAAAAGTTAGGGAAGAGTTTCAAAGACCTATTGAAGGACCGGTGGTCAAAGGTTTGGATCGTGAACAACAAATCGCTTTAGAAGGACTAAGACAAGTAGAAGTAGTGAAGTCAATTGAAGATAGATTAAAGGTAATAGTTCCAGCACTCATCAGAGAAAGCATTAACAGTATTTCACGTGAGACACCCATGACGACCACTAGTCAGGCCCAAACACCCAGTGTACAAATACCATCAATTTATAATATACCCCCACCTGCAATAGGTAGACCTCTCATCAACACACCTTATCACGATATCCAATCAACTGTTAAAAATAACAATGTTGACATTGGTAACAGGACACGATCAGACCGACAGGGAACAGGTTATGGTAATGCTCCTTCGATGTCACCAAACGCAAGGAACTCTAGAGTTTTGCCCCCTTCTTTAAACCCAACAACAAATACCTATCCATATTGGCCACAACAGCCTACCATGAGTAACAGTCAGATTCCACAGGGGAACCCACAATTTTATGCTCCGAATAATTTTCATAATCATTCATTCGATTCAGCCCGAGGAATAGAAAAATGGGGACTGGAATTTGACGGAACGATAAGAACACCTAGCGTTGAAGACTTTGTCTTTCGGGTGGAAACTTTGCAGTCATATTTTCGAGTACCATGGACAGATGTACTTAGAAAAAGCAGCGCATGACTGGCTTTGGGATTTCCGGCGAATGAACCCCAACGTGTGTGATTGGACAATTTTTAAGAAAGCTTTAGTGACGTACTTTCACCGATATAAGAGCGACTTCGACATACAACGTAAAATTTTGGATAGATGCCAGCAAAATAATGAAACTTTCGATGAATTCTGTAATGCCGTTCTATACCTTAGGAATCAACAAACTAATCCTATTAAGGAGCAGGATCTGGTAGAGATCATGAAAGGTAACCTTAAACCGTCAATGGTGCAGTTGCTATTTGCAGTTAGACCTTTAGGATTGGACCATTTCAGAGCAGAGGCCAGAAGAGCTGAAAATACGATAAATAATCAAAGAGTATTTCAAATGAGATATAAAACCCGTCAAGTAAATGAACTTTCAATAAAACCAGAAATGGAGCTTGTGGAAGTAAGTGCATTAACTAGAGAACGTAAGCTTGTCTGCTGGAATTGCAAAGAAGATGGACACATGTTTATGGATTGTCCTTCCGAAAGGAGAAGACTATTTTGTTATAGATGTGGTTACGAAGACGCGGTAACACCCAGATGTCCAAATTGTCAGGGAAACCGGACCGCGAACGGACTTCAAGTTGGGTCAGAGCCTCGTTCGAAAAATGTTGCGACCCAATACCAGTCAACACAGCAATAATCGATACTAATAATCAAGAAACAATAATTCACTCTGATATAGTTAACACCGATGCCTGCCATCTTGAAGAACGAACAGCCGAAAATGGAAGAAAGCGCGCCTGATAACTCTTCATTCAAAAAACCTTGGCACGTCCGGATGCAGGAATATCGGGAAGCTCGAGAAAGAATTTTTGGTCAGCCATCTAATAGGATTTTGAAAGTGAGGGATAGGTACAAAAAGAGGAAACGAGTGCGGTTAGAAATATCGGCTGCAAAGGTTTTTGAAGGTACAGATCCTAGAATTTACACCACCATTGAAATAAACGGAGTACAAGTACAAGGTATGCTAGATAGAGGAGCTTCGGTGTCGTGCTTAGGAAAGAATTGCTTAAATTTGGTAGACAAGGCTAGTCTGATAATTTATCCATTTCATTCCATTCGGTCGCCGAAATCCTATTATTGGATGTGTTAGGTCGTTGATAAAATTTAATGGGATTGAAAAATATGTTGATTTTTATTTAGTGCCAACTCTGAAGGATAGCCTGTACTTGGGAGTGCAATTCATGAAAGACTTTAAATTACTTCGCCTGGAAATAGGTGGATTAACCACGGATGATATAGTTTTAGACGAAGAAGTGGAAGACGTGTATCCTCGGATGCATAGGTTAAATGAAGCGCAACAAATGAAACTGAATGAGGCGATTGCACAATTTCCAAGTTATACCGAAAAAGGTTTAGGCAAAACATTTTTAGAGGCACATACGATTGATACAGGAGACGCAGTTCCATTTAAGGAACGGCACTATCCAGTCTCGCCAGCGGTGCAGAAGCTCATGTATTCGGAGTTAGATAGGATGTTGGCATTGGGTGTCATTGAACCGAGTGAAAGCCCATGGAACAGTAGAGTTACATTTGTGCAGAAGGGAGAAAAAGTTAGAATTTGTTTAGATGCACGTCGGCTTAATGACGTCACCGTGAAGGACACGTATCCACTGCCACATATAGAGGGAATTCTTAGTCGTCTGGGGGACACACATTTCATATCCAGTATTGATCTCAAGGATGCGTTTTGGCAGATACCACTTACAGTCTCCAGTAGAGAAAAGGCAGCTTTTACGGTACCAGGGAGGCCTTTGTATCATTTTACTGTCATGCCTTTTGGGTTGTGCAATGCAGCCTAAAGGTTATGCCGTTTAATGGACAAAGTCATTCCAGCACGCCTGCGAGAGCGCGTTTTTGTCTATCTGGATGATCTGTTGGTGGTGTCTCCAAACTTTTCCGAGCATCTGAAGGTTTTACGAGAAGTAGGGGAGCAATTAAAAAGGGCAGGTTTAACTATAAATACGGAAAAATCCAAATTTTGTTGTAGAGAATTAAGGTATTTAGGTTATGTGGTAGGAGAGGGCTTGGTTAGGCCAGATCCAGAAAAAATTAGTGCGATTGAAAGGTTTAAATATCCAAAAACGGCAAAAGAAGTAAGGAGTTTCATGGGGACTACCGGTTGGTATCGTCGTTTTATTGCGGATTACGCGACTATTGCCGCTCCAATTTGCGAAACATTAAAGAAAGTAAAGAAGTTCGAATTTACGGAAGAAGCAAAGAAAGCATTCGACCGGTTAAAGTTATGTTTAGGTTCACGTCCAGTCTTATCCCACCCAGACTTTTCTAAAACTTTTTACGTGCAGTGTGACGCATCTGATGTAGTAGTCGGAGCTGTATTATTCCAAGAGGATAATGACGGAGCAGAACACCCTATAGCCTACTACTCTAAAAAACTTTCATCCGCACAGAAAAACTATTCTGTGTCTGGCGGTAGTTTCGGCAATTAAGCGTTTTCGACCATATATCGAATTGATGGAATTTGTAGTTATAACGGATCATTCTAGCCTTAAGTGGCTGATGTCACAGCGAGATTTGAGCGGAAGACTAGCGAGATGGAGCCTTCAATTACAGACCTTTTCATTTGAAATTCGACACCGTAAGGGAGCGCAAAACGTGGTACCCGATGCTTTATGTAGGTACGCGATCGAAACATTAGAAGTAGATACCAAAGGTCTAGTCGATCTCTCCTCCAAAGAATTCGAATCTCCAGACTATCTAGAATTAATAAAAAACGTTGAAGCGGAGAAGTCTAGCTTACCAGATATTCGAGTAGTGGATAAATTCGTATATAAACGAACAAACTTTTACAAGGGAGACATTGCACAGGAAGAACACTCTTGGAAACTATGGACACCTTCGTCACTTACGGAACAGGTTATAGAAAACGCTCACAATCCACTAAAGGCAGCTCACGGCGGCATTGCAAAAACTATTCGTCGAATCCGCGAATATTTTTATTGGCCCCATTTAAACATACAAGTTAGGGAGTACGTTAATAGATGTAGTACTTGTAAAGAATGTAAGCCGGCTAACCAAGTATTGAAACCACCAATGGGAAAGGAGTCAGATGCGCTCCGTCCTTTTCAGCGCATTTACGTAGATTTCTTAGGTCCCTATGTCAGATCCAAGAGGGGAAATAGCTATATTTTTATTGTGCTCAATTATTATACAAAATTTGTTTTGCTCAAGGCAATGACAAAAGCCACAGCTAAAAATGTAGTAGATTTTCTAATTAGAGAGGTTTTCTATAAATTTGGTTGTCCTGAAACGCTTGTCTCAGATAATGGTAAACAATTTACTGGAATAGAATTTGCGAGACTAATGGAAAACTTCGGAATAGATCATTTAAAAACAGGAATGTACGCACCGCAATCCAACGCCTCAGAGCGGGTTAACCAGTCAATACTTAGCGCCACACGTTCTTACTTGGAAGGCAATCACAATAATTGGGACTTGCACTTATGTGAAATCGAGTGTGCACTACGTTCATCGGTCCATTCAGCCATAGGCATGACGCCATACTTTGCATTATTCGGGACGAACATGATTACGCACGCTGCAACATACAAGCTAGCGAGAAAGCTAGGAGTATTGGAGGAGCCTGAATGTCGGTTGGAAAACCATCATGAATTTTTAGAAATCGTAAGAGACAACATTAGAAAAAACCTACACCACTGCTATGAAAACAATGCAAAGCGACACAATCAGAGAGTAAGAAAGACACGATTTGTGGTAGGTCAGGAGGTGTTCCGTCGGAATTTCCAACAATCGGACTTCGCTAAACAAGTATCAGCGAAATTGTGCCGGAAATTTGTAAAATGTAGGATTGCTAGGGTGGTAGGAAATAGTCTATATGAAGTCGAATCAGTGCAAGGAAAATCTCTGGGAGTTTTTCATTCAAAAGACCTAAAAGCATGAGGAAGAAATCGAAGAAAATACTTTTATCATATTCGCAAATTTGTTTGCGAATATGATAAAATCAAAACACCGACGAAAGCAGGTGCGTAACGAGTCGTTTGTATAAATACAACCCTGCAGTTAGAAGTTGCGTTTTGAGTGTCAACTTGGCTGCACTGAATTTTTGACAGTTGGTTTGCGATGATGGCGTTTCCGGTTTTTTTTGGTTTCTGGCGTGACACGAGGCGGTAGGTAAAAAAAAAATTGGCAGTATCATCCACCACAACTTTAACATTGAATCGTACACGCAATTCCTTATCACATCATCTACATCTTCATCACCTGCACCTTTTTGGAACAACCATTAAAATCCTTGTCCATCACCTCGACGACATTACCCAGAGGCGACGGAAAAGTTTCTAAGGAAACTTTTTGGTAATTGCCAACAAGAACCCAAAGCCTTGATAAGTGGTGTCATCTTAACTTCAGCTCAAAATAAGGAAACATCAAGTGGGAAATCGTGCTACAAACAACTAACTACCACTGGTGAGTCAGACCAAACTACCGCCAGTTCGTCCAACAACACCGCAACACGTGAGCACAACTAACTACCACTGGTGAGTCAGACCAAATTACCGCCAGCTCGTCCAACAACACCGCAACACGTGAGCACAACTAACTACCACTGGTGAGTCAGACCAAACTACCGCCAGCTCGTCCAACAACACCGCAACACGTGAGCACAACTAACTACCACTGGTGAGTCAGACCAAACTACCGCCAGCTCGTACAACAACACCGCAACACGTGAGTACAGATAACTACCACAGCAGGAGAGACAGACCAAACAGCCCCCGGCTCATCCAACAAAACCGAAGCCCGTGAGTACAGATAACTACCACAGCAGGAGAGACAGACCAAACAGCTACCGGCTCATCCAACCAAAGCCGCAACACGTGAGTACAGATAACTACCACAGCAGGAGAGACAGACCAAACAGCTACCGGCTCATCCAACCAAAACCGAAACACACCCAAAAACAACAGCAGGTGAGGCCAACAAAACCACCATCGTATTAGTCTACAAACAACGGCAACAACAACAACTGCAATAACAACAACATCTGCAGAACAATAACAACTGCAATAACAACATTTGCAACAACAACATCTGCAAAAACAACAACAACTGCAACAACAACATCTGCAAAAACAACCACAACTACAACAACAACATCTGCAAAACAATAACAACTGCAATAGCAACAACTGCAACAACAATATCTGCAAAACAATAACAACTGTAATGACGACAACTACAACAACATCTGCAAAACAATAACAACGGCAATACCAACAACTACAACAACAACATCTGCACAACAATAACATCTTCAATAACAACAACTGCAACAATAACATCTGCAAAAACAACAACAACTGCAATATCAACAACTGCACAAGCAGCCATTGGGAAAAACCACACCAACCTCTGCTACAACATCGGCAAAACAATAACAACTGCAATAACAACAACTGCAATACAATAACAACTGCAATAACAACAACTACAACAACATCTGCAAAACAATAACAACTGCAATAGCAACAACTGCAACAACAATATCCGCAAAACAATAACAACTGTAATGACGACAACTACAACAACATCTGCAAAACAATAACAACGGCAATACCAACAACTACAACAACATCTGCACAACAATAACATCTGCAATAACAACAACTGCAACAATAACATCTGCAAAAACAACAACAACTGCAATATCAACAACTGCACAAGCAGCCATTGGGAAAAACCACACCAACCTCTGCTACAACAACATCGGCAAAACAATAACAACTGCAATAACAACAACTGCAACAACAACATCTGCAAAAACAACATCTGCAAAAACAAACACAACTACAACAACAACATCTGCAAAACAATAACAACTGCAATAGCAACAACTGAAACAACAATATCCGCAAAACAATAACAACTGTAATGACGACAACTACAACAACATCTGCAAAACAATAACAACGGCAATACCAACAACTACAACAACAACATCTGCAAAACAACAACATCTGCAAAACAATAACATCTGCAATAACAACAACTGCAACAATAATATCTGCAAAAACAACAACAACTGCAATATCAACAACTGCACAAGCAGCCATTGTGAAAAACCACACCAACCTCTACAACAACAACAACTGCAATAACGACAACTACAACAACAACATCTGCAAAACAGTAACAACGAAAATAACAACAACGGCAATAACAACGGCAACAACAACAACTGTAATATGAACAACTGCACAAGCAGCCATTGTGAAAAACCACACCAACCTCTACAACAACAACAACTGCAATAATGACATCTACAACAACAACATCTGCAAAACAACAACAACTGCAATAACGACAACTACAACAACAACATCTGCAAAACAATAACAACTGCAATAACAACAATTGCAACAACAACATCTGCAAAAACAACAACAACTGCAACAACAACCATTGCGAAAATCACAACAACTACAACTAAACGGGAGCAAGGATAAGTACCAAAATATTAAGCTTTACTTTTTCTTATTTGCATTGTATTAGACTTATTAAGACGCTAGGTTATAATTAAGGTATTATAGTCTGTAAATATATATATATACATATATACACCTTTATTCCAAACCATTTTCATAATCAGTTAATTAATACCCAGACGGTCATTCTACCATATTACGCTTAATAGTGAATAATTCTAAGATACGTGTCTGATTTAATAGAAAAAAAAATAGACTTAATTTGTTAACATTTTATTGCGATAGGATTACTTTATTTTCTAAGACTGATATACTACCTCAAAGTGGATTTCTCCTAGGTGATAGTCATGAATACTTTTTATATGGTAAGGGAAAAACTGCATTTGATAGCGCTGTCAAAATAGGTTGTTCTCGCCTTCGCAAATGAGCTAGATTAAACTAAACAGGAGAAGTTTACTATGACAGTATAGCTGGGTAACAGACCTCATCATTTATATTTTGTTAAAAATTAAGAATAGCGTTTAACCATTAGACTAGTAAGTAAGCGTGATAAGATGAATGAATATATAAATATTTGGAATAAGAAAATTTAATTTCTTTCAATATGGCGAGAAGATAAATTGGAAAGGTAGGTATTTGGTATAGCGAATTAGGAAGGGACTAAAGAGTGGTTTTGGGGTGACGCTGAAAAATTTTATGGCCTGTGCCGTCACCACGGTAATACATTGCGCCCGTGCAGTGTGAGGGAGGGAAGCCTGGGAGATGAGAAAAACCCGTCATCTTCTATCATTTTCGATCGCGTGAGAATCTGTGCTCCGTTTTTTTTTATTTTTGTCGGTAGCACTGGCACAACTTTAACAGAGCCCAATAACCTTCATGACATCCACAACGAACACCCGCCCAAGCCCGCTGAGCCATAGCCCCATAAATGAAAAGTTGCCAGTGTAGTGGATGGAATGGAGTGACAACCAATCAGGGTTGGATCGGGACAATCAAAGAAAAATATTTCTAAAATTAACACCTCACTTAATTGCTGCTTTATAACCGCTTCTGGCTTTCTCAGGACTACATCCATCCAGTCGCTACGAACTGAGGCAAAATTTCTGGATTTTCGAACTTTGTTGGCAGGAAGAGCCATTACTACGCCATCAGACGGTCTTCATGATCTGTTCTATAAACATAAACAGTTTCAACGTAACACCATCATCAATTAAAAATATAATTTCTCTACTAATTCCTCAAATATTCGAAAATAATAAGATGGACACTGTAGTCACGGTTGACTATAGTTTGGGGAGCTATAACAAGACATCTACCAAACCATTATGTTTTAGGAAAATGCTTCTCACCGGACATCATTTTTTAAACAGATGGTCCGTATCATAATGACAAAACATCATATGCAATCGTGAGACAAATTTCATCTTCTCATTTTGAGGTTGTTCACGAATTCATGGAATCATAGAATTTTTACTGTTGAAATATCTGCAATTAAAACCGCCATAGAATTTTCAACTGAACAGGTAGGAAGATATTAAGAGTATTATTAAACCATAACAAATCTTATGATGGCATGATCTATCACAACATTAATAGTCATATTCAAATATTTTGGATTCTTTGAAACATTCGCATTAAGGGTAATGGAGGTGCAAACACTGACGGTAGGATAGCCAAACTATCTAAGATAACCAAAATTCCATGTTTCTCAACAGTTTTATTAAACTCGCTTAAGAAATTTCTGATGGAACAAAATCCACAATCTAAAAGGCCTAGATACAACAGTAACTTTAATAGAAGCCAATGCATTATGCTAGCACGACTAAGAGTGGCATTATTTAACTCTAGACAATACTATGAGAAATCAGATGCATCTAAAAGTTCCTTTTGCGACGTGTTTCTTGCTTTTCCTCACTTTTATACTTTTCCGAACCTTTGTAGGAGATTCTTGACTGCTTATCAGATGACAAACTTTATGAGATTCATAGAAGCTTGCGGAAGCATTAATATCCATGAAATTTGAGGCCGATTTTTATTCACAATGTATGTATATTTATTTTATATTTTTTGTTATTTTTTGACAAATTAATTTCAATTCATATTCGGGTAGAGATTGGAAATCGATTTCGAAAACGAAACGAATTTAAGTCGAAAAAATGTGTGGTGTATTTACTTTTTCGTTGTGCTTATTAATGAAAATAACAGTGAACTAACTTTTTATTAGATTTTATTACAAATTTTTAATTATATATATATATTTTTTACTTTTAAGCCAATTATGTGATATTTTTTTTTCTTTTGTAAATAATTAAAAAAGCGTTGCCACAAAAATAAAAAAGAAAATTATTTTAGGAATATCTTTTATTATATGTAATTTTTATATTTGCAAATAACCACTTTTTCGTATATATGGTATTATTTGGACATGAAAAAACGCACATCTACATTTTTGCTGAAGTAACTAGTATTATAGCAGTCATTGAATGTTTAAATATATCCATTTAATAAATAATTTTCAAGTTAAAATATCCATTTTATTCAACGGTTAAAAAATATACTATTTGCATTAAATGGATTGCATGAAACTTTCTCTATAAAATATGATTACTTTAATATTACCTTTGTATCGAGTATCGATGCTTATAAAAAAAATCATTGCAATGCTTCTATTTTCAACTAAAAAACGTCCAAACATATGTACATAAAAAATGATTGTGTGTATGTATGTACGATCAACTTCAGCAGAAATTTTAGTCCATTCTTCTCGAAGACCTATTCTTAGGTTATTTCAGTTGGATATTAGATGTTTTTGAATTTTTTGTCTAGTATTTCTCAATGACATTCATCTCTGGTGATTGCACTGGCGTTTGAATTACTTTTGGACAGCTGTATATTGCCCAAAGTTGAGCAACGTGTTTGTTTTATTACATATTCGATTTTCTTTTTCATACCTTTTAATTATGTACTGAACGGTACTATGACTACAATTTATTATTTCTGATAAAGATTTTCCTTCTTTATAATGAAAAATTATTAATTATCTCTCACTTTCTCTAGTCTGTCTCATGTCGAAAGTTTTGTTAATTAAACCACTTTGAAATTGATTTTTTTAATAAAGTCTAATACCATTGAGTTTTAAATTAGTCGAAAAACAACTTTGACTTTAATGTACGATTTTTTACTGTAGCGTTGTTTTTTGTAGGTGGTAAAATGCTGTCTAATTCTTGTTAATAAACGGGAAAAAAATAAGAAAGTATCATGTTAACATATACGTAACAACATAGGGAAAATAAAAATTCCAAATTCCTTATTATTTTAACCCAAATACTTATGAAAAACCTGAAATTAAACAAAATAATATAGTGTTCGATTATAAGTGACACTCACTGTATATGTTTGTGTGTGTATATTTTTAGTAATTTTTTCAGATTTTTGCTTATAACTCGGTTGTGTATGGACCGATATGGTTAATTCAAAAAAAATCGACATTTTAAAATTCTGAAGCTTACATATAAGCATCACAAAGTAAAAGATGTGTTTTGACCGATATCTCAGTTACTAAAGAACTGATTTTGTTCATTTCTTGCGCAAAAACATACCAAAAAGAGATTCCGAACTTTCTGTGCAAAAACTGTGCTAGCTTATATAGGGGCTTAGAAAAGTCGAAAACAAATAAGTTTTTTTCTATTTTTCTATTTTTTTTTATAATTTGATATATAAAACATATATATTCGATAACTGATGCTTTCTAAAAACTGGTTTCAACAGAGAGACGGACATCATTATATCGACTTCCCTATTAATAAGAATCAACAAAATATATACTTTCTGGGCCTTAGATTGTAGAAATTACAAACGGAATGATAAACTTATATATACCTTTTATACCTGTGGTGAAGGATAAAATAAATAACTATTACATATTGCAATTTAACGGATCAATAAATCGGTTTGTTTAATATTATAGTTTAATAGATATTTGATATACATCTTATCCCGATCGGTTTAAACATAAGATATGTGAATGTTTATATGACGAAACTTTGAAACTTTATATCTTTATATCAAATTAAAAGTTGTTTAGCTAAAATGTCCTTAGAACAAAAAGGTGTACTAAAAGTAAGAAAATTTGTCAAGATCAGATATATACATATAATTTTATTATTTTTAATAATTTTCTCAATGTACTTGAACATAAAAAACTAAAAAAACTCGGATTTTTTTAATTTGTACGGTAGCAAGATTTGAGAGATTAAATTAGTGTTGGCTTAAATGTCAGATGGTTATCATGGCTACATAATGAGAGAGCGGTGCTACCTTGATATTTTTATATTATGTATGGTATATATATGTACACTGCCTGCCACTTGAATATGGAATCGCATTTTTTTAACTTTAATTAAGTATATCTCCTAAACCAAAGTTCAGAAAATAATAATTTTTTGCGCAACAAAATTTCAAAGTGTTGGATTTAGTTTCCTGAAGAAATAAAAAATATGCATATTTTGTTATACTAAAATTATGCATTTATTTAAAGACATGTATTTCTGTGATACTATTTCGTGTGTTACTTGAATAAGTAATTCTTTTAATATTAATCAGGAAGATTATGATTTGAATTTCTTTCAATATAAACGGCTAGAGAATTTTTAATCTGATAGTTTTTAAATAGTTTTTATTCAAAATGGGACGTGGTAAGGCTCTTAATAACTCTGAAAAAGAAAAAATTCTGATTTTGAAATCTCAGAATCCGGTCCAAATAGCCAAAAACATTAATAGAGGAAAGACAGTTGTGTACAATTATTTAAATAACGTGGAAAGATATGGAAAAAACATGAAAGGGCGGAAGAAAATGGCAACAAATCCAAAAGAAATACGAAAAATTCTAGAATTGCATTAAATTGTGCCATGTCGGTATCAAAAATAAGTGAAAAAAGTGGAGTCAGTGCCAGTCTAAGAACAGTGCACCGTATTTTAAAGTCGTGCCCATACATAGTCCGACGAAAACTGAAAAAAAAAAAAAAAACACCACTTAATGAAAAACACAAATCACAATCTACAGTTTGCCAAAAATACAATGACATGGTTCGACAAAAGTTTTAAAGTTGAATTTTCCGATGAAAAAAAGTTTAATATTGATGGTCCCAACGGGTTAACTATTACTTCCATGACCTAAATAAGGAGGAATTATTTTTGAGCCGCAGACACAGCCGTATTATGGTACACTAGAATTGGTTTTTGTATCCAACAAAATGACTGCAACGACTTACAAAAACATTCTGGAGGAAGCATTTCCAAAATTTAATGATTTCTTTGGACGGGTGTTTGTAACAACCATGTCTGTGGTCTTAGGACTAATGGATACAAATTGTTCGTGCCGTTCACTGGAGATAAGGTAAGGACAAGTGTCAGTTGATTCTTCTTTATTCTTTCAGTTATGGTGACCTAACGGTTGTTCAAGGTTAAGCGGAGGTAGTAAGCTGATTTTGGCCTCAGTGTACATGCCTTATGAGACGACAGAACCACCAGATGACAGGTTGTGAAACTTATCCGAGTATGCAAGGCGGAATGGAGTACGTCTATTGCTCGGTTAATGCACATCACAGTCAATGGGGTAGCAGGGATATCAATAAGAGAGACGAGTCAATCTTTGATTTCATTATAGCGAATGGTAATAAGGGAAATACCCCTACGTTCAGGACGAAGGATAGGAATGCGGTAATAGATATCACGTTGACTAACTCTGGAGACCTGGTAGAGAACTGGAGGGTAGCTATGGGGTGTTCTTTCTATGACCATAGCAGAATAACCTTTAGTCTGAACTTTCTGGGTTCGGAGAAGAAGCCTTATAGGAATCCTAGGCGGACGAATTGGGACGCTTTCGGGCGTGATTTGTGGTTAAGACTACTTGAAACTCCGAAGGAATTTACGTCGAGGGACAGTCTTGACGCTATAGTGAAGGGAATAACGGAATCTATCATCAGAAGCTATGAGCTCTCCTGTCCGGTGAGTTATCCGGTTCAAAGGAGTTGAGTGGACCACAGTCGGCAGGCTGTATAACAGGGCCCATAGAACTGATAAGGATGAATATTGAGGCACCTACAGGGTTACTTTTAATAAGTACAAAAAGGGCATTAGACGAGCTAAAAGGTCTTCGTAGATTAGGTTCAGCGAGACCATTGACTTTGATAATGAAATATCCAGATTCAGGAAGATACTGTCTTAATGTTCCGGGTAGTATCCAGAGATCAGATGGTTCATGGACGGAGTCTAGCTCTGAGTCACTTAGTATGATTTTGGAAACTCTTCTTCCAGGTTGTAAGGACCCATTGATGTAAGGTTCAGGTGGAGAAGAGCACTTCTTTACAGAATCCGCCATGGTCACGGTTGAGAAAGTAACATGGGCGGTTAATACATTCGAACCTTATAAGTCACCTAGCCCGGATGGTATCTTTCCGGATATATTACAAAATGCACCGGTAGCGGTTCGTCTACTACTAGTGGATATTTTTACTGGGTGTCTGCTATATAGATACATTAATTCCTAAGGATGGTAAGAAATGTCACTCGAAACCCAAGGATTATAGACCTATCAGCCTATCGTCTTTTCTTTCGAAGACATTAGAAAGACTATATATCTGAGATCATCTATTGGCACCAACAGCATGAGTATTGCTCAAGGACTTCGGTACAGGGAATTTACCACGGCTGCGTTCTCGGATATTGAGGGAGCGTTCAATAATATCAAGATTGGCGCTATTAAGCAGGCGCTGGTGGATCTTAAAGTACACGGCTTCTTGATCGAATGGATAATCTTCATGCTGAGCAGCAGGATCATCAACTAGTGCTTGGGTAGAGTATGTTTAAGGAAACTGGTGAATAGGGGGACACCGCAAGGAGGAGTGCTCTCATCTCTGTTGTGGCTATTGGCTGTCGACGTGATTCTGTGTCAATTTGACAGCAGAGGACGAAAGATCGTGGCATATGCTGATGACCATATACTGCTAACAGGGAAATTTCTCCCCACAACCAGTGAGATTATGCAGTCTGCACTGGATGAGCTGTCCTCTTGGGCCACTGATAGATAGTTGGGAGTGAATCCTGAAAAGACAGTTTGTTCTGTTTACTAGAAAATACAAGGTCGAGAATTTCAGATTACCGGTACTGGGTGGAACGGAACTGAGACTATCCCACTCAGCGAAATATCTTGGAGTATTTCTTGATAGTAAGCTGACTTGGAAGAGGAATATTCAAGAGAGGCTCACATGTAGCCTTAATTCCTACTGAACCTGTACGAACTCCATAGGTAAGAACTGGGGACTCAAACCTTTGGTAGCAGGCACTGGAACTGAAGAGTAATGGGAACATTTTGTCGAAGGCACAGAGGTGTGCTTCAATCGGCATTATAAGTGTAATGAGAAGTACTCCACAGGCGGACGTCATACTTCATCTCTTACCCATTGAAGAGTTTGTGAGGGGTACAGCAGAAAGGATTCTACTGAGACTTAAGGATTTAGGATTATTAGGTTCATCAAGAACAGGACACTCCCGGGTCGTATACGAGGTCAGTTACGGTGAGGTTAATCTGGGCTCCACGAGGTATCAGATTACACGGTCACTGAATTGAAGTTTCGTGAGGTTGTGCAGTATTTACAGACGGATTAAAGATGGATATTGGTACTGATAAGGGAGTCTATATTATTGGCAAGGATTTGAAAGGCTCATTTAGACTTCCTTATGAGAGTAGCGTTTTTCAGGCTGAGATTCTCGGCATGTTGAAGACCACGGAATTAATCAGATAGAATGTTGCAAGAGGTTCTGAGGTTACTCTCTAAGTGGACAGTCAGGAGACTCTGAAGGATTTGGGGGCACATCTGATGAAATCCAGGCTAGTTGCCAACTGTAAGAAGTCACTGAAGGAGCTGTTGGAACACTACGTGGTGAGACTCTGCTGGGTACCTGCCCATTGCAATATATCTGGTAATGAATTAGCTGATGAATTGGCAAGACAAGGCGTAGCGAAAGATGCCTCGGAGAGGGAGACCACCGTGAAGCTCCCGCTGGGTTTCTTCTTTGGGATGGCCAACGAATGAATCTTGGCCAGAACCAATTCGATTTGGGAGTGTAGAGTGGACTGCAAGGTGTCGATGGGGATGGCCGGCACTCGACAGGACAGGCACAAGTTCTCTTCTGGGCCTGAGTAGGAAAAGTTTAAGAATCATGATAGGAGTCAAAGCAGGACATTGTTTGATAGGGAAGATGAGGTCTAATGAGACGCTGGCAATTCTGATTTTTATAGAATGTGTGAGGACATCGACGAGACCGAGTCTATTGATCATATTGTGTGTTACTGTCCACGACTGCAAGATCGTAGGATGAAATTGTTGGGCAGTCAATTTCTCGATAGGCTATATGACGTTCGGGACAAGCATTTTGAGAGTTCTGAACAATATTGACAATTTTAATTACTTTCTTTAACAGAACGAAAAAAGTATTAGTATTTTGTATAAGTACCTGGCAAGATGTTATAAAATTGAGATAAAAAAATTAAAATTGTAAATACTGATTCAAGAGTATTCAGAAAATCTAAATCTTTACAATCAGATAAATACTATTTTCTATATTAATTGTGACTTTGAATTTGTCAGAGTGCTAAATAGATCCTTAAATTTTAAGTAAAGTGCTTAAGAATAAATTAAAGTATATAAATACTTTCTTAATTTTTGCATAAAAAAACAAATTTTATGGTTCGATTAATCGATTTTGAAAATCGAAATAAAAAAGTTTATCATAAAATTGAAAATCGATTTTTAGATTTGTTTACCATTCCCCAGTAATTTCCACTCTAAGTTAATGTACAATAAAAAGTTTATGTTGTTATTATAACAGCTTTGCTGTGGTCGAAAGTTCTCCCAACGGGAAAAATTTCCGGTTGGTACAGCTGTTGCTGAGTTAAAAAATTTTGGCCGAGTTGTACTCGGTTCGTCCCTGAAAAAGTTTATGTAAATGTATTTGGGTATATACCTGTTTCTTTCCTGTGCAACTATCTCATATATATGTTACTCGATTTAGAACACACCATTTTAATTTTTTTAATAATGCAATAAAATATTACTTAATACATTACCAACCCCTTTACAGTTAGTAAATGAAAAATCAATATTATATGAAATTTGACACACACAAACACTTAATCACCATTAAATGTCTCAAGTTCATTACAAATTTTATTACATAGATACACTACAATAAATCATATAATAGGTTCTAAATATAGAAGGAAAATGCAATTTTCTAATAAAACAAATTTTTTAGTGGTTTAAAAAAAAAAAATTGCACAATCTCATTTTATTTTGTTTTTATAAAATTCTACACTTTAAGTTCTGTATAATTTTATCGATTTTATTTATTAAAAAAGAAAACAAAGACCGAAGTATGCAAATAAACTTTAACCCATTATAATTTAATTGTGGAAATAAAATCACGCTGTTAATATGTATAAATAGTTAAAAATGTTATTGAAATAAGAAGGCGTGCAAAGTAAAAAAAAAAACTTTTATGACTAATAATATTTTTCCAAGAATGTAAATAAACTTTACGTTGTTTGAAAATGTCGTTGTCGTAATATTTTCTTAGATTTTTTTCTCTCAATAAATTACAAAAATTTGTATTGGCTATTAAGTATTAGCTGCAGTAGTTGTTTTAATGTAATTAAATTTTTAACTATAAACGAAGACAAAACGAATGAATGAGTTGTTAGTTGTTTAAAATGCAATTTTATACTAAACACAAAATTGAAATGGAAAATGTTAACTACTAGTTAGGATCGATCGGTAATTTTGTGGTATGTTTAAACTGATATGCATGCACAAATATAAAAAACATACATCAGACAAACGTACTGCGAAATAATAAAATTCTATTTGTACACTACACCATTACCAACCATGCCACCAACAACTACGTCATCATATATCTCACTTATTGACATGACCGGCCGGCCGATCAACCAACCCTAACAAATAGCCATATGCATTGTTTTTAAACGATGTTAGCACTACGAATACATTTTTATAACTTATTTCCTTAAATGAAATTTTATGAATTAAATATTTTACAGTCAAACAAAAATTACATGATTGAATATTTCATCTATTTTTTTTTTTTAATTTCTTAAACTGAACTGTAAATAAAGTCAAAAGTTTAATTACAATGGAATTTGATAAAATATATAATTCGAAAATAAAAGTTTTGTACTTGTAAACAATTAAATCAAAGTTTATGTATTATAATACATATTTGCAAAGAATTAAATTATATACAATTAAGGTTGCCCTAAAATAAAAAGTATCGATGTTCCCAGCTAAAATTAAAATTCAATTCATTTTAAGATACCGTTTCTCAAAATTTTTATCTTTGCGATATCCTTTCGTAGGCTTGAGCAAAATAAAAAGGTTATTTTTCCAGTTTTTTTTTTTTTTTTTGATATTTTTCATATTTTTGCCAAAGAAACAAAGATCTTATTTTTTCAAATATTATGTTTAAAAAATATAATATAATATAATATAATATAATATAATATAATATAATATAATATAATATAATATAATATATTATTATGGGGGAGGGGGGCATTTAAGACAGTTCTGAATGGGGTTGTGATACATCGGATGAAAGCTCTAAGGGAGTAGATCTCAAAACCCTATAGGGTATACCCAGTTGTTTCTTAGGATACATGCTACGAAGGGTGGAATATTATTATTTATATTTCAGAGATTTATATTCTTAATAAACTGGGTATACCCTATATACTTTCATCCGATGTATCACAACCCCATTCAGGTCTGTCCTAAATGGCCTTCTCACAGCTTGGAATATAAATCTCTGAAATATGAATAATAATATTCCACCCCTCATAGCATATCTCCTGAGAAGCAACTGGGTATACCTTATAGGTTTTAAGATATACTCCCTTAGAGCTTTTATCCGATGTATCACAACCCCATTCAGAACTGTCGCAAATGGCCCTCCCACAACATGGAATATAAATCTCTGTAATATAAATAATTGTATTCCACCCCTCGTAGCATGTCTCCTGAGAAACAACTGGGTATACCCTATATGGTTTTGTGATCTACTCCCATAAAGCTTTCATCCGATGTATCTCATCCCCATTCAGATCTGTCCAAAAAGTCCCCCATTCAAGTCTGATTTTCTAAGAATTTGCGCAAAGTTCAGACCCTCGTTGTAGTGAATATTGTCTACACAGTTTTGGGTTCTACTCCACCTGACCTTTAATCTGGTGTACCACATCCCCATTCAGGTATGTCCAAAATCGAAATATGGCCCACTGTTTGTTAGACTTACGTGAATTTTAAATAAATGAACTTACATTACAGTGTTTGGAATATAGTTAACAGACATGTGACACGTATCTAACTAACGAATTTATCTTCACACCCTTTTCTTGCAATACCAGATTTTTATATTATTCGTTTCACAGAAATATGAAAAAAAAGTAAATATTCATTTGAGCTGGCCTTTCTTACATAGAATATCTCCTTAGTCTTCCTCTGAGGTATTTCAAAAGCTCTATATATATTTACATCTCAATAGTCCATATGCCATGTACCACATAGAACTGTAAAATATGTCTTATAGTAAGTAAAAAAATCCTCAAACAGACATCTTTATGTTTTTTCTCTATGGATGAAATATGCAATGCTAGATTAACATACCTTCACAAGAGGATTATTAACTCAAAAGCAGTTCCCTATTAACATCCAGACACGAAAAAAAATTTATTATCAGGGAAACCAAAATATGCTCAAAAAACATTTTTATGCACATTAGAATTACTCTTAAATCCAAAAAAAATGACTTTAAAATTTAAAAAACATAGCATAGAAGTTCATGTGAGAGGCACTTCGAACTAAATTTTCAAAAAACTTACTCATTTTTTTCAAAACACAAAATATATGTGACTACATGTAATTTGTTTTGCTTGAAATAGGTTTTTGACAATTAAATCATGTTTTTTTCTCTTACATAAATATCTACTTATTAATCTATATTTAAAAATATCTCATTTTTTATTATTATTTTTTTTTCTGGTTAAATTTTAAACTAAGTATGTATATACTTTTCCATCCCAAAAATGATTTGATTTTTGGAAAACAAGTGCTAATAAAGCTGATACGTTGTATTAGAGAATTAATAAATGTCTATCCATTTATAAGGAGAAAATAAATGGGGAATTGAATTTGAAAAACGCATTTGATTTCTCAAAAAAAAAAAAAAAAAATTAAAAAAAAAATAAAAAAAAAAAAAATAAAAAAAATAAAAAAAAAAATAAAAAAAATAAAAGAAAAA
This sequence comes from Protocalliphora azurea, assembly GCA_932274085.1. Taxonomy (NCBI): domain Eukaryota; kingdom Metazoa; phylum Arthropoda; class Insecta; order Diptera; family Calliphoridae; genus Protocalliphora; species Protocalliphora azurea. The sequence goes on along the minus strand of OW026522.1, from coordinate 74,090,751 downwards.
AAAAATTGTATACTGGCAAATTATATAAAAAAGATTTTAGGTTTAAAACATGTAAAATTATTCCCTTAAGTAAAAAAACCATTTCATTTAAATTCTTAAAATATGCTTTAAAATATCCAAAAATATGCAGTAACAAATCGATGCCAAAATTATTCAAATTGTCCAAAAGTGATAAATAACTAACGTTTTATTTTATTTATTATGATATTGCATATATTATTATAGTGCCAAGTGAAATATTATTAAAAGCAATTTCGATATCTAAAAGGACTACAATATGTATTTAAAAACACAGATTGAAAAATAATTTTTTTCCACAAACTGATAAGAGCATTTTCAGTACACCTCTCACTGTTATAAGAATTATGGTACGGAGATAACAGATATTTATATAGATCGTTCTGCGTAGAAACTTATTGAACACAAATCTTTGAAGTGTTATAATTTTTCTCTAAAAAGTTCGATAATGTCTATCACAATCGATAAAACAATTAAATGTAATCAAAGAAATGAAAACGATAAAGAAAGATCAAGATCGACTATATGATACCCTACACCATGGTGTACGAGCATACAAGTTCGGGAAGTGGACTTATATTACACCTATGGCCAATTTTACTAAATGTAAAATAAAATATATAAATACAGAACAAATCGCTGTTACGTCTAGATGATTTTATGTACTAACATTCGTACGCAATTTATGAACGTTAAAGTGATTTTTGGAAGAGGGGTTTATATGGGAGCTATGGTCAATTGTGGACCGATCTTCAAAAAATTTGGTACAAAGATTGATACTTGTATCATTAAAATATTCTAATTTTTATGGCATTTTTGAATGTTTAAATTCTATTCCGGGGGTCGTTTGTATGGGGCTATGCGAAATAATAGACCGATCACAACCAATTTCAATAGGCTTCGTCTTTGTATCATAAAAGTCTCACGTGCCTAATTTCATTGAAATATCTTTAAAATTTCCACCTATACTTTGTACACAAGGTTTACATAGACAGCCAGCCAGCCGTCCAGCCAGCCAGATGGACGGACGGAAATCGTTAGATCGATTTAAAAAGTGATTCTGAGTCGATTGGTATACTTTAAGGTGGGTGTTGGATAAGTTTTTCTATGCGTTACAAACATCAGCAAAAACGCATAATACCCCAACCACCTATGCTGATGTAAGGTATAAAGAACAGAAAAAGTCATGATTTAAACACCGTGATGTCCTTCTTTTAAGCTTCTTGCTTTTGAAGTACTTCTCTTAAAATTATGTTTATAAAATTTTTTTATAAAACTTTTGTTTTAACCTTATTAAAAGATAATAAAAATTCTTCAGATTTTGTGAAATTTTAATTTTCTTAGGAATTATTAAGCTTTTTTCCTGCTATAAATATATTTATTTTCACTTTTTGGAAGTAATTATTAATAACTTCTAAAAAAATCTCAAAATATGCACTTAGTCCCACATTTGAAGTGGTGAAAATGTTCTTTTTAGAAGCACTTGACCGTTTTTTTTTGCAGGTCTCTGGTTCTTTAACTTTTTAATTCACATTTATTTAGTTAGTATTCATATTGCGTCAAATGATCCTTTACTTGAATAAAATTATTATTATTATTTTTTTTCTTGGTACAAAATAGTTAAAATTCAATTGTTTTGGACTGTTACAAATAAAACATAACAGCAGCCAGACGTCCACTTAAGGTATTTGTTAAAAATTAAAAGGAAATTATATTCGCATACATACATGCATACATATTTATTAAGGGTGTGAAGATAAATTCGTCAGTTAAATACGTCCCACACAAATGTTAAATACGCTCCACACGCTGTGAATTGATTTGTTAAAATGAACAAAATTACTTTTTAATAAAAAAACAATATCAAAATTAAATTTTAAATAAAAAAAGCAAAATATATTTATAAAACACATTAAAATATAAAATTGTAAAAAAAAAAATTTCAAATATATCACTCTATACATAAAATTTCTTTGAACAAAAATCGAAAATTTGAAGTGGTCCTAATGGCCATAAGGAGCAGACATGAATCGGGTAAGCGGAAGAGTGGAAGTAGCCTAGGACTAGTAGATTCCAGAAATGTATGTTCTACGTCCAGATTCCATCTGTGATCAAAGATATATAATTTTGAAAAATGTGTTTTTTCACTATGGTCATATGAAAAAATGTGGAATTTTCAAGTGGCTCCAGTGGACATAAGGAGCAGACATGAATCGGGTAAGCGGAAGAGTGGAAGTAGCCTAGGACTAGTAGATTCCAGAAATGTATGTTCTACGTCCAGATTCCATCTGTGATCAGAGATATATAATTTTGAAAAATGTGTTTTTTCACTATGGCCATATGAAAAAATGTGGAATTTTCAAGTGGCTCCAGTGGACATAAGGAGCAGACATGAATCGGGTAAGCGGAAGAGTGGAAGTAGCCTAGGACTAGTAGATTCCAGAAATGTATGTTTTACGTCCAGATTCCATCTGTGATCAGAGATATATAATTTTGAAAAATGTGTTTTTTCACTATGGTCATATGAAAAAATGTGGAATTTTCAAGTGGCTCCAGTGGACATAAGAAGCAGACATGAATCGGGTAAGCGGAAGAGTGGAAGTAGCCTAGGACTAGTAGATTCCAGAAATGTATGTTCTACGTCCAGATTCCATCTGTGATCAGAGATATATAATTTTGAAAAATGTGTTTTTTCACTATGGCCATATGAAAAAATGTGGAATTTTCAAGTGGCTCCAGTGGACATAAGGAGCAGACATGAATCGGGTAAGCGGAAGAGTGGAAGTAGCCTAGGACTAGTAGATTCCAGAAATGTATGTTCTACGTCCAGATTCCATCTGTGATCAGAGATATATAATTTTGAAAAATGTGTTTTTTCACTATGGTCATATGGAAAAATGTGGAATTTTCAAGTGGCTCCAGTGGACATAAGGAGCAGACATGAATCAGGTAAGCGGAAGAGTGGAAGTAGCCTAGGACTAGTAGATTCCAGAAATGTATGTTCTACGTCCAGATTCCATCTGTGATCAGAGATATATAATTTTGAAAAATGTGTTTTTTCACTATGGCCATATGAAAAAATGTGGAATTTTCAAGTGGCTCCAGTGGACATAAGGAGCAGACATGAATCGGGTAAGCGGAAGAGTGGAAGTAGCCTAGGACTAGTAGATTCCAGAAATGTATGTTCTACGTCCAGATTCCATCTGTGATCAGAGATATATAATTTTGAAAAATGTGTTTTTTCACTATGGTCATATGAAAAAATGTGGAATTTTCAAGTGGCTCCAGTGGACATAAGGAGCAGACATGAATCGGGTAAGCGGAAGAGTGGAAGTAGCCTAGGACTAGTAGATTCCAGAAATGTATGTTCTACGTCCAGATTCCATCTGTGATCAGAGATATATAATTTTGAAAAATGTGTTTTTCACTATGATCATATGGAAAAATGTGGAATTTTCAAGTGGCTCCAGTGGACATAAGGAGCAGACATGAATCGGGTAAGCGGAAGAGTGGAAGTAGCCTAGGACTAGTAGATTCCAGAAATGTATGTTCTACGTCCAGATTCCATCTGTGATCAGAGATATATAATTTTGAAAAATGTGTTTTTTCACTATGGCCATATGAAAAAATGTGGAATTTTCAAGTGGCTCCAGTGGACATAAGGAGCAGACATGAATCGGGTAAGCGGAAGAGTGGAAGTAGCCTAGGACTAGTAGATTCCAGAAATGTATGTTTTACGTCCAGATTCCATCTGTGATCAGAGATATATAATTTTGAAAAATGTGTTTTTTCACTATGGTCATATGAAAAAATGTGGAATTTTCAAGTGGCTCCAGTGGACATAAGAAGCAGACATGAATCGGGTAAGCGGAAGAGTGGAAGTAGCCTAGGACTAGTAGATTCCAGAAATGTATGTTCTACGTCCAGATTCCATCTGTGATCAGAGATATATAATTTTGAAAAATGTGTTTTTTCACTATGGCCATATGAAAAAATGTGGAATTTTCAAGTGGCTCCAGTGGACATAAGGAGCAGACATGAATCTGGTAAGCGGAAGAGTGGAAGTAGCCTAGGACTAGTAGATTCCAGAAATGTATGTTCTACGTCCAGATTCCATCTGTGATCAGAGATATATAATTTTGAAAAATGTGTTTTTTCACTATGGTCATATGGAAAAATGTGGAATTTTCAAGTGGCTCCAGTGGACATAAGGAGCAGACATGAATCAGGTAAGCGGAAGAGTGGAAGTAGCCTAGGACTAGTAGATTCCAGAAAAGTATGTTCTACGTCCAGATTCTATCTGTGATCAGAGATATATAATTTTGAAAAATGTGTTTTTTCACTATGGCCATATGAAAAAATGTGGAATTTTCAAGTGGCTCCAGTGGACATAAGGAGCAGACATGAATCGGGTAAGCGGAAGAGTGGAAGTAGCCTAGGACTAGTAGATTCCAGAAATGTATGTTCTACGTCCAGATTCCATCTGTGATCAGAGATATATAATTTTGAAAAATGTGTTTTTTCACTATGGTCATATGAAAAAATGTGGAATTTTCAAGTGGCTCCAGTGGACATAAGGAGCAGACACGAATCGGGTAAGCGGAAGAGTGGAAGTAGCCTAGGACTAGTAGATTCCAGAAATGTATGTTCTACGTCCAGATTCTATCTGTGATCAGAGATATATAATTTTGAAAAATGTGTTTTTCACTATGGTCATATGGAAAAATGTGGAATTTTCAAGTGGCTCCAGTGGACATAAGGAGCAGACATGAATCAGGTAAGCGGAAGAGTGGAAGTAGCCTAGGACTAGTAGATTCCAGAAATGTATGTTCTACGTCCAGATTCCATCTGTGATCAGAGATATATAATTTTGAAAAATGTGTTTTTTCACTATGGCCATATGAAAAAATGTGGAATTTTCAAGTGGCTCCAGTGGACATAAGGAGCAGACATGAATCGGGTAAGCGGAAGAGTGGAAGTAGCCTAGGACTAGTAGATTCCAGAAATGTATGTTCTACGTCCAGATTCCATCTGTGATCAGAGATATATAATTTTGAAAAATGTGTTTTTTCACTATGGTCATATGAAAAAATGTGGAATTTTCAAGTGGCTCCAGTGGACATAAGGAGCAGACACGAATCGGGTAAGCGGAAGAGTGGAAGTAGCCTAGGACTAGTAGATTCCAGAAATGTATGTTCTACGTCCAGATTCCATCTGTGATCAGAGATATATAATTTTGAAAAATGTGTTTTTCACTATGGTCATATGGAAAAATGTGGAATTTTCAAGTGGCTCCAGTGGACATAAGGAGCAGACATGAATCGGGTAAGCGGAAGAGTGGAAGTAGCCTAGGACTAGTAGATTCCAGAAATGTATGTTCTACGTCCAGATTCCATCTGTGATCAGAGATATATAATTTTGAAAAATGTGTTTTTTCACTATGGTCATATGAAAAAATGTGGAATTTTCAAGTGGCTCCAGTGGACATAAGGAGCAGACATGAATCGGGTAAGCGGAAGAGTGGAAGTAGCCTAGGACTAGTAGATTCCAGAAATGTATGTTCTACGTCCAGATTCCATCTGTGATCAGAGATATATAATTTTGAAAAATGTGTTTTTTCACTATGGCCATATGAAAAAATGTGGAATTTTCAAGTGGCTCCAGTGGACATAAGGAGCAGACATGAATCGGGTAAGCGGAAGAGTGGAAGTAGCCTAGGACTAGTAGATTCCAGAAATGTATGTTCTACGTCCAGATTCCATCTGTGATCAGAGATATATAATTTTGAAAAATGTGTTTTTTCACTATGGTCATATGAAAAAATGTGGAATTTTCAAGTGGCTCCAGTGGTCATAAGGAGCAGACATGAATCGGGTAAGCGGAAGAGTGGAAGTAGCCTAGGACTAGTAGATTCCAGAAATGTATGTTCTACGTCCAGATTCCATCTGTGATCAGAGATATATAATTTTGAAAAATGTGTTTTTCACTATGGTCATATGGAAAAATGTGGAATTTTCAAGTGGCTCCAGTGGACATAAGGAGCAGACATGAATCGGGTAAGCGGAAGAGTGGAAGTAGCCTAGGACTAGTAGATTCCAGAAATGTATGTTCTACGTCCAGATTCCATCTGTGATCAGAGATATATAATTTTGAAAAATGTGTTTTTTCACTATGGCCATATGAAAAAATGTGGAATTTTCAAGTGGCTCCAGTGGACATAAGGAGCAGACATGAATCGGGTAAGCGGAAGAGTGGAAGTAGCCTAGGACTAGTAGATTCCAGAAATGTATGTTCTACGTCCAGATTCCATCTGTGATCAGAGATATATAATTTTGAAAAATGTGTTTTTTCACTATGGCCATATGAAAAAATGTGGAATTTTCAAGTGGCTCCAGTGGACATAAGGAGCAGACATGAATCGGGTAAGCGGAAGAGTGGAAGTAGCCTAGGACTAGTAGATTCCAGAAATGTATGTTCTACGTCCAGATTCCATCTGTGATCAGAGATATATAATTTTGAAAAATGTGTTTTTCACTATGGTCATATGGAAAAATGTGGAATTTTCAAGTGGCTCCAGTGGACATAAGGAGCAGACATGAATCGGGTAAGCGGAAGAGTGGAAGTAGCCTAGGACTAGTAGATTCCAGAAATGTATGTTCTACGTCCAGATTCCATCTGTGATCAGAGATATATAATTTTGAAAAATGTGTTTTTTCACTATGGCCATATGAAAAAATGTGGAATTTTCAAGTGGCTCCAGTGGACATAAGGAGCAGACACGAATCGGGTAAGCGGAAGAGTGGAAGTAGCCTAGGACTAGTAGATTCCAGAAATGTATGTTCTACGTCCAGATTCCATCTGTGATCAGAGATATATAATTTTGAAAAATGTGTTTTTCACTATGGTCATATGGAAAAATGTGGAATTTTCAAGTGGCTCCAGTGGACATAAGGAGCAGACATGAATCGGGTAAGCGGAAGAGTGGAAGTAGCCTAGGACTAGTAGATTCCAGAAATGTATGTTCTACGTCCAGATTCCATCTGTGATCAGAGATATATAATTTTGAAAAATGTGTTTTTTCACTATGGTCATATGGAAAAATGTGGAATTTTCAAGTGGCTCCAGTGGACATAAGGAGCAGACATGAATCAGGTAAGCGGAAGAGTGGAAGTAGCCTAGGACTAGTAGATTCCAGAAATGTATGTTCTACGTCCAGATTCCATCTGTGATCAGAGATATATAATTTTGAAAAATGTGTTTTTTCACTATGGCCATATGAAAAAATGTGGAATTTTCAAGTGGCTCCAGTGGACATAAGGAGCAGACATGAATCGGGTAAGCGGAAGAGTGGAAGTAGCCTAGGACTAGTAGATTCCAGAAATGTATGTTCTACGTCCAGATTCCATCTGTGATCAGAGATATATAATTTTGAAAAATGTGTTTTTTCACTATGGTCATATGAAAAAATGTGGAATTTTCAAGTGGCTCCAGTGGACATAAGGAGCAGACATGAATCGGGTAAGCGGAAGAGTGGAAGTAGCCTAGGACTAGTAGATTCCAGAAATGTATGTTCTACGTCCAGATTCCATCTGTGATCAGAGATATATAATTTTGAAAAATGTGTTTTTCACTATGATCATATGGAAAAATGTGGAATTTTCAAGTGGCTCCAGTGGACATAAGGAGCAGACATGAATCGGGTAAGCGGAAGAGTGGAAGTAGCCTAGGACTAGTAGATTCCAGAAATGTATGTTCTACGTCCAGATTCCATCTGTGATCAGAGATATATAATTTTGAAAAATGTGTTTTTTCACTATGGCCATATGAAAAAATGTGGAATTTTCAAGTGGCTCCAGTGGACATAAGGAGCAGACATGAATCGGGTAAGCGGAAGAGTGGAAGTAGCCTAGGACTAGTAGATTCCAGAAATGTATGTTTTACGTCCAGATTCCATCTGTGATCAGAGATATATAATTTTGAAAAATGTGTTTTTTCACTATGGTCATATGAAAAAATGTGGAATTTTCAAGTGGCTCCAGTGGACATAAGAAGCAGACATGAATCGGGTAAGCGGAAGAGTGGAAGTAGCCTAGGACTAGTAGATTCCAGAAATGTATGTTCTACGTCCAGATTCCATCTGTGATCAGAGATATATAATTTTGAAAAATGTGTTTTTTCACTATGGCCATATGAAAAAATGTGGAATTTTCAAGTGGCTCCAGTGGACATAAGGAGCAGACATGAATCTGGTAAGCGGAAGAGTGGAAGTAGCCTAGGACTAGTAGATTCCAGAAATGTATGTTCTACGTCCAGATTCCATCTGTGATCAGAGATATATAATTTTGAAAAATGTGTTTTTTCACTATGGTCATATGGAAAAATGTGGAATTTTCAAGTGGCTCCAGTGGACATAAGGAGCAGACATGAATCAGGTAAGCGGAAGAGTGGAAGTAGCCTAGGACTAGTAGATTCCAGAAATGTATGTTCTACGTCCAGATTCCATCTGTGATCAGAGATATATAATTTTGAAAAATGTGTTTTTTCACTATGGCCATATGAAAAAATGTGGAATTTTCAAGTGGCTCCAGTGGACATAAGGAGCAGACATGAATCGGGTAAGCGGAAGAGTGGAAGTAGCCTAGGACTAGTAGATTCCAGAAATGTATGTTCTACGTCCAGATTCCATCTGTGATCAGAGATATATAATTTTGAAAAATGTGTTTTTTCACTATGGTCATATGAAAAAATGTGGAATTTTCAAGTGGCTCCAGTGGACATAAGGAGCAGACACGAATCGGGTAAGCGGAAGAGTGGAAGTAGCCTAGGACTAGTAGATTCCAGAAATGTATGTTCTACGTCCAGATTCCATCTGTGATCAGAGATATATAATTTTGAAAAATGTGTTTTTCACTATGGTCATATGGAAAAATGTGGAATTTTCAAGTGGCTCCAGTGGACATAAGGAGCAGACATGAATCAGGTAAGCGGAAGAGTGGAAGTAGCCTAGGACTAGTAGATTCCAGAAATGTATGTTCTACGTCCAGATTCCATCTGTGATCAGAGATATATAATTTTGAAAAATGTGTTTTTCACTATGGTCATATGGAAAAATGTGGAATTTTCAAGTGGCTCCAGTGGACATAAGGAGCAGACATGAATCGGGTAAGCGGAAGAGTGGAAGTAGCCTAGGACTAGTAGATTCCAGAAATGTATGTTCTACGTCCAGATTCCATCTATGATCAGAGATATATAATTTTGAAAAATGTGTTTTTTCACTATGGTCATATGGAAAAATGTGGAATTTTCAAGTGGCTCCAGTGGACATAAGGAGCAGACATGAATCAGGTAAGCGGAAGAGTGGAAGTAGCCTAGGACTAGTAGATTCCAGAAATGTATGTTCTACGTCCAGATTCCATCTGTGATCAGAGATATATAATTTTGAAAAATGTGTTTTTTCACTATGGCCATATGAAAAAATGTGGAATTTTCAAGTGGCTCCAGTGGACATAAGGAGCAGACATGAATCGGGTAAGCGGAAGAGTGGAAGTAGCCTAGGACTAGTAGATTCCAGAAATGTATGTTCTACGTCCAGATTCCATCTGTGATCAGAGATATATAATTTTGAAAAATGTGTTTTTTCACTATGGTCATATGAAAAAATGTGGAATTTTCAAGTGGCTCCAGTGGACATAAGGAGCAGACATGAATCGGGTAAGCGGAAGAGTGGAAGTAGCCTAGGACTAGTAGATTCCAGAAATGTATGTTCTACGTCCAGATTCCATCTGTGATCAGAGATATATAATTTTGAAAAATGTGTTTTTCACTATGATCATATGGAAAAATGTGGAATTTTCAAGTGGCTCCAGTGGACATAAGGAGCAGACATGAATCGGGTAAGCGGAAGAGTGGAAGTAGCCTAGGACTAGTAGATTCCAGAAATGTATGTTCTACGTCCAGATTCCATCTGTGATCAGAGATATATAATTTTGAAAAATGTGTTTTTTCACTATGGCCATATGAAAAAATGTGGAATTTTCAAGTGGCTCCAGTGGACATAAGGAGCAGACATGAATCGGGTAAGCGGAAGAGTGGAAGTAGCCTAGGACTAGTAGATTCCAGAAATGTATGTTTTACGTCCAGATTCCATCTGTGATCAGAGATATATAATTTTGAAAAATGTGTTTTTTCACTATGGTCATATGAAAAAATGTGGAATTTTCAAGTGGCTCCAGTGGACATAAGAAGCAGACATGAATCGGGTAAGCGGAAGAGTGGAAGTAGCCTAGGACTAGTAGATTCCAGAAATGTATGTTCTACGTCCAGATTCCATCTGTGATCAGAGATATATAATTTTGAAAAATGTGTTTTTTCACTATGGCCATATGAAAAAATGTGGAATTTTCAAGTGGCTCCAGTGGACATAAGGAGCAGACATGAATCTGGTAAGCGGAAGAGTGGAAGTAGCCTAGGACTAGTAGATTCCAGAAATGTATGTTCTACGTCCAGATTCCATCTGTGATCAGAGATATATAATTTTGAAAAATGTGTTTTTTCACTATGGTCATATGGAAAAATGTGGAATTTTCAAGTGGCTCCAGTGGACATAAGGAGCAGACATGAATCGGGTAAGCGGAAGAGTGGAAGTAGCCTAGGACTAGTAGATTCCAGAAATGTATGTTCTACGTCCAGATTCCATCTGTGATCAGAGATATATAATTTTGAAAAATGTGTTTTTTCACTATGGCCATATGAAAAAATGTGGAATTTTCAAGTGGCTCCAGTGGACATAAGGAGCAGACATGAATCGGGTAAGCGGAAGAGTGGAAGTAGCCTAGGACTAGTAGATTCCAGAAATGTATGTTCTACGTCCAGATTCCATCTGTGATCAGAGATATATAATTTTGAAAAATGTGTTTTTTCACTATGGTCATATGAAAAAATGTGGAATTTTCAAGTGGCTCCAGTGGACATAAGGAGCAGACACGAATCGGGTAAGCGGAAGAGTGGAAGTAGCCTAGGACTAGTAGATTCCAGAAATGTATGTTCTACGTCCAGATTCCATCTGTGATCAGAGATATATAATTTTGAAAAATGTGTTTTTCACTATGGTCATATGGAAAAATGTGGAATTTTCAAGTGGCTCCAGTGGACATAAGGAGCAGACATGAATCAGGTAAGCGGAAGAGTGGAAGTAGCCTAGGACTAGTAGATTCCAGAAATGTATGTTCTACGTCCAGATTCCATCTGTGATCAGAGATATATAATTTTGAAAAATGTGTTTTTTCACTATGGTCATATGAAAAAATGTGGAATTTTCAAGTGGCTCCAGTGGACATAAGAAGCAGACATGAATCGGGTAAGCGGAAGAGTGGAAGTAGCCTAGGACTAGTAGATTCCAGAAATGTATGTTCTACGTCCAGATTCCATCTGTGATCAGAGATATATAATTTTGAAAAATGTGTTTTTTCACTATGGCCATATGAAAAAATGTGGAATTTTCAAGTGGCTCCAGTGGACATAAGGATATTTTCAATTAACTTTTTTTTTAAGATTTCACTTCAAAAATTACAATTATCAGACCTTTATCGTTGATAATTTATATGTAAATAATATTTTTATTTAGCTTCCCAATAAAATTGTCTTAAAATACACAAAATTTTCTTTATGTATAATTGAATAATATCTAGAATAAATATTATATTTTGTATTAAAAAATTTGCGGAAAAATTCTTCTGTGTTGTTACTTAAGCGCTTTTTGTAAAAAGTTTTGGACAGATTTTAATTTATAAAATAAAAAAATATTTTTCACTAACTGATAAAACCAGTACTTAGACAAATAATTTTTTATTGAAAAATGCATTTTTACTCATATGGTCAGTAGAAATTAAGCTTAAGTTTAACGAAATTTTGAAATTCAGATTTCAGAAACCTAGGAAAAATAAATGAAATTACAAATTATTTACTATTACAAAATTTAACAATTTAAAAAAAATCATAATTATGTTAATTTCCCTTTCACCTCCTCCTTCCTCCCCCTCTGCTCCTTATGTCCATTGACTTGAAAATTCCACATTTTTCTATATGACCATAGTGAAAAAACACATTTTTCAAAATTATATATCTCTGATCACAGATGGAATCTGGACGTAGAACATACATTTCTGGAATCTACTAGTCCTAGGCTACTTCCACTCTTCCGCTTACCCGATTCATGTCTGCTCCTTATGTCTACTGAAGCCACTTGAAAATTCCACATTTTTCCATATGACCATAGTGAAAAAACACATTTTTCAAAATTATATATCTCTGATCACAGATGGAATCTGGACGTAGAACATACATTTCTGGAATCTACTAGTCCTAGGCTACTTCCACTCTTCCGCTTACCCGATTCATGTCTGCTCCTTATGTCCACTGGAGCCACTTGAAAATTCCACATTTTTCCATATGATCATAGTGAAAAACACATTTTTCAAAATTATATATCTCTGATCACAGATGGAATCTGGACGTAGAACATACATTTCTGGAATCTACTAGTCCTAGGCTACTTCCACTCTTCCGCTTACCCGATTCATGTCTGCTCCTTATGTCCACTGGAGCCACTTGAAAATTCCACATTTTTTCATATGACCATAGTGAAAAAACACATTTTTCAAAATTATATATCTCTGATCACAGATGGAATCTGGACGTAGAACATACATTTCTGGAATCTACTAGTCCTAGGCTACTTCCACTCTTCCGCTTACCCGATTCATGTCTGCTCCTTATGTCCACTGGAGCCACTTGAAAATTCCACATTTTTTCATATGGCCATAGTGAAAAAACACATTTTTCAAAATTATATATCTCTGATCACAGATGGAATCTGGACGTAGAACATACATTTCTGGAATCTACTAGTCCTAGGCTACTTCCACTCTTCCGCTTACCTGATTCATGTCTGCTCCTTATGTCCACTGGAGCCACTTGAAAATTCCACATTTTTCCATATGACCATAGTGAAAAAACACATTTTTCAAAATTATATATCTCTGATCACAGATGGAATCTGGACGTAGAACATACATTTCTGGAATCTACTAGTCCTAGGCTACTTCCACTCTTCCGCTTACCCGATTCATGTCTGCTCCTTATGTCCACTGGAGCCACTTGAAAATTCCACATTTTTTCATATGGCCATAGTGAAAAAACACATTTTTCAAAATTATATATCTCTGATCACAGATGGAATCTGGACGTAGAACATACATTTCTGGAATCTACTAGTCCTAGGCTACTTCCACTCTTCCGCTTACCTGATTCATGTCTGCTCCTTATGTCCACTGGAGCCACTTGAAAATTCCACATTTTTCCATATGACCATAGTGAAAAAACAAATTTTTCAAAATTATATATCTCTGATCACAGATGGAATCTGGACGTAGAACATACATTTCTGGAATCTACTAGTCCTAGGCTACTTCCACTCTTCCGCTTACCCGATTCATGTCTGCTCCTTATGTCCACTGGAGCCACTTGAAAATTCCACATTTTTTCATATGGCCATAGTGAAAAAACACATTTTTCAAAATTATATATCTCTGATCACAGATGGAATCTGGACGTAGAACATACATTTCTGGAATCTACTAGTCCTAGGCTACTTCCACTCTTCCGCTTACCTGATTCATGTCTGCTCCTTATGTCCACTGGAGCCACTTGAAAATTCCACATTTTTTCATATGGCCATAGTGAAAAAACACATTTTTCAAAATTATATATCTCTGATCACAGATGGAATCTGGACGTAGGACATACATTTCTGGAATCTACTAGTCCTAGGCTACTTCCACTCTTCCGCTTACCCGATTCATGTCTGCTCCTTATGTCCACTGGAGCCACTTGAAAATTCCACATTTTTTCATATGACCATAGTGAAAAAACACATTTTTCAAAATTATATATCTCTGATCACAGATGGAATCTGGACGTAGAACATACATTTCTGGAATCTACTAGTCCTAGGCTACTTCCACTCTTCCGCTTACCCGATTCATGTCTGCTCCTTATGTCCACTGGAGCCACTTGAAAATTCCACATTTTTCCATATGACCATAGTGAAAAACACATTTTTCAAAATTATATATCTCTGATCACAGATGGAATCTGGACGTAGAACATACATTTCTGGAATCTACTAGTCCTAGGCTACTTCCACTCTTCCGCTTACCCGATTCGTGTCTGCTCCTTATGTCCACTGGAGCCACTTGAAAATTCCACATTTTTTCATATGACCATAGTGAAAAAACACATTTTTCAAAATTATATATCTCTGATCACAGATGGAATCTGGACGTAGAACATACATTTCTGGAATCTACTAGTCCTAGGCTACTTCCACTCTTCCGCTTACCCGATTCATGTCTGCTCCTTATGTCCACTGGAGCCACTTGAAAATTCCACATTTTTTCATATGGCCATAGTGAAAAAACACATTTTTCAAAATTATATATCTCTGATCACAGATGGAATCTGGACGTAGAACATACATTTCTGGAATCTACTAGTCCTAGGCTATTTCCACTCTTCCGCTTACCTGATTCATGTCTGCTCCTTATGTCCACTGGAGCCACTTGAAAATTCCACATTTTTCCATATGACCATAGTGAAAAAACAAATTTTTCAAAATTATATATCTCTGATCACAGATGGAATCTGGACGTAGAACATACATTTCTGGAATCTACTAGTCCTAGGCTACTTCCACTCTTCCGCTTACCCGATTCATGTCTGCTCCTTATGTCCACTGGAGCCACTTGAAAATTCCACATTTTTTCATATGGCCATAGTGAAAAAACACATTTTTCAAAATTATATATCTCTGATCACAGATGGAATCTGGACGTAGAACATACATTTCTGGAATCTACTAGTCCTAGGCTACTTCCACTCTTCCGCTTACCTGATTCATGTCTGCTCCTTATGTCCACTGGAGCCACTTGAAAATTCCACATTTTTTCATATGGCCATAGTGAAAAAACACATTTTTCAAAATTATATATCTCTGATCACAGATGGAATCTGGACGTAGGACATACATTTCTGGAATCTACTAGTCCTAGGCTACTTCCACTCTTCCGCTTACCCGATTCATGTCTGCTCCTTATGTCCACTGGAGCCACTTGAAAATTCCACATTTTTTCATATGACCATAGTGAAAAAACACATTTTTCAAAATTATATATCTCTGATCACAGATGGAATCTGGACGTAGAACATACATTTCTGGAATCTACTAGTCCTAGGCTACTTCCACTCTTCCGCTTACCCGATTCATGTCTGCTCCTTATGTCCACTGGAGCCACTTGAAAATTCCACATTTTTCCATATGACCATAGTGAAAAACACATTTTTCAAAATTATATATCTCTGATCACAGATGGAATCTGGACGTAGAACATACATTTCTGGAATCTACTAGTCCTAGGCTACTTCCACTCTTCCGCTTACCCGATTCGTGTCTGCTCCTTATGTCCACTGGAGCCACTTGAAAATTCCACATTTTTTCATATGACCATAGTGAAAAAACACATTTTTCAAAATTATATATCTCTGATCACAGATGGAATCTGGACGTAGAACATACATTTATGGAATCTACTAGTCCTAGGCTACTTCCACTCTTCCGCTTACCCGATTCATGTCTGCTCCTTATGTCCACTGGAGCCACTTGAAAATTCCACATTTTTTCATATGGCCATAGTGAAAAAACACATTTTTCAAAATTATATATCTCTGATCACAGATGGAATCTGGACGTAGAACATACATTTCTGGAATCTACTAGTCCTAGGCTACTTCCACTCTTCCGCTTACCTGATTCATGTCTGCTCCTTATGTCCACTGGAGCCACTTGAAAATTCCACATTTTTCCATATGACCATAGTGAAAAACACATTTTTCAAAATTATATATCTCTGATCACAGATGGAATCTGGACGTAGAACATACATTTCTGGAATCTACTAGTCCTAGGCTACTTCCACTCTTCCGCTTACCCGATTCGTGTCTGCTCCTTATGTCCACTGGAGCCACTTGAAAATTCCACATTTTTTCATATGACCATAGTGAAAAAACACATTTTTCAAAATTATATATCTCTGATCACAGATGGAATCTGGACGTAGAACATACATTTCTGGAATCTACTAGTCCTAGGCTACTTCCACTCTTCCGCTTACCCGATTCATGTCTGCTCCTTATGTCCACTGGAGCCACTTGAAAATTCCACATTTTTTCATATGGCCATAGTGAAAAAACACATTTTTCAAAATTATATATCTCTGATCACAGATGGAATCTGGACGTAGAACATACATTTCTGGAATCTACTAGTCCTAGGCTACTTCCACTCTTCCGCTTACCTGATTCATGTCTGCTCCTTATGTCCACTGGAGCCACTTGAAAATTCCACATTTTTCCATATGACCATAGTGAAAAAACACATTTTTCAAAATTATATATCTCTGATCACAGATGGAATCTGGACGTAGAACATACATTTCTGGAATCTACTAGTCCTAGGCTACTTCCACTCTTCCGCTTACCAGATTCATGTCTGCTCCTTATGTCCACTGGAGCCACTTGAAAATTCCACATTTTTTCATATGGCCATAGTGAAAAAACACATTTTTCAAAATTATATATCTCTGATCACAGATGGAATCTGGACGTAGAACATACATTTCTGGAATCTACTAGTCCTAGGCTACTTCCACTCTTCCGCTTACCCGATTCATGTCTGCTTCTTATGTCCACTGGAGCCACTTGAAAATTCCACATTTTTTCATATGACCATAGTGAAAAAACACATTTTTCAAAATTATATATCTCTGATCACAGATGGAATCTGGACGTAAAACATACATTTCTGGAATCTACTAGTCCTAGGCTACTTCCACTCTTCCGCTTACCCGATTCATGTCTGCTCCTTATGTCCACTGGAGCCACTTGAAAATTCCACATTTTTTCATATGGCCATAGTGAAAAAACACATTTTTCAAAATTATATATCTCTGATCACAGATGGAATCTGGACGTAGAACATACATTTCTGGAATCTACTAGTCCTAGGCTACTTCCACTCTTCCGCTTACCCGATTCATGTCTGCTCCTTATGTCCACTGGAGCCACTTGAAAATTCCACATTTTTTCATATGACCACAGTGAAAAAACACATTTTTCAAAATTATATATCTCTGATCACAGATGGAATCTGGACGTAGAACATACATTTCTGGAATCTACTAGTCCTAGGCTACTTCCACTCTTCCGCTTACCCGATTCATGTCTGCTCCTTATGTCCACTGGAGCCACTTGAAAATTCCACATTTTTCCATATGACCATAGTGAAAAACACATTTTTCAAAATTATATATCTCTGATCACAGATGGAATCTGGACGTAGAACATACATTTCTGGAATCTACTAGTCCTAGGCTACTTCCACTCTTCCGCTTACCCGATTCATGTCTGCTCCTTATGTCCACTGGAGCCACTTGAAAATTCCACATTTTTTCATATGGCCATAGTGAAAAAACACATTTTTCAAAATTATATATCTCTGATCACAGATGGAATCTGGACGTAGAACATACATTTCTGGAATCTACTAGTCCTAGGCTACTTCCACTCTTCCGCTTACCCGATTCATGTCTGCTCCTTATGTCCACTGGAGCCACTTGAAAATTCCACATTTTTTCATATGGCCATAGTGAAAAAACACATTTTTCAAAATTATATATCTCTGATCACAGATGGAATCTGGACGTAGAACATACATTTCTGGAATCTACTAGTCCTAGGCTACTTCCACTCTTCCGCTTACCAGATTCATGTCTGCTCCTTATGTCCACTGGAGCCACTTGAAAATTCCACATTTTTTCATATGGCCATAGTGAAAAAACACATTTTTCAAAATTATATATCTCTGATCACAGATGGAATCTGGACGTAGAACATACATTTCTGGAATCTACTAGTCCTAGGCTACTTCCACTCTTCCGCTTACCCGATTCATGTCTGCTTCTTATGTCCACTGGAGCCACTTGAAAATTCCACATTTTTTCATATGACCATAGTGAAAAAACACATTTTTCAAAATTATATATCTCTGATCACAGATGGAATCTGGACGTAAAACATACATTTCTGGAATCTACTAGTCCTAGGCTACTTCCACTCTTCCGCTTACCCGATTCATGTCTGCTCCTTATGTCCACTGGAGCCACTTGAAAATTCCACATTTTTTCATATGGCCATAGTGAAAAAACACATTTTTCAAAATTATATATCTCTGATCACAGATGGAATCTGGACGTAGAACATACATTTCTGGAATCTACTAGTCCTAGGCTACTTCCACTCTTCCGCTTACCCGATTCATGTCTGCTCCTTATGTCCACTGGAGCCACTTGAAAATTCCACATTTTTTCATATGACCATAGTGAAAAAACACATTTTTCAAAATTATATATCTCTGATCACAGATGGAATCTGGACGTAGAACATACATTTCTGGAATCTACTAGTCCTAGGCTACTTCCACTCTTCCGCTTACCCGATTCATGTCTGCTCCTTATGTCCACTGGAGCCACTTGAAAATTCCACATTTTTCCATATGACCATAGTGAAAAACACATTTTTCAAAATTATCTCTGATCACAGATGGAATCTGGACGTAGAACATACATTTCTGGAATCTACTAGTCCTAGGCTACTTCCACTCTTCCGCTTACCCGATTCATGTCTGCTCCTTATGTCCACTGGAGCCACTTGAAAATTCCACATTTTTTCATATGGCCATAGTGAAAAAACACATTTTTCAAAATTATATATCTCTGATCACAGATGGAATCTGGACGTAGAACATACATTTCTGGAATCTACTAGTCCTAGGCTACTTCCACTCTTCCGCTTACCCGATTCATGTCTGCTCCTTATGTCCACTGGAGCCACTTGAAAATTCCACATTTTTTCATATGGCCATAGTGAAAAAACACATTTTTCAAAATTATATATCTCTGATCACAGATGGAATCTGGACGTAGAACATACATTTCTGGAATCTACTAGTCCTAGGCTACTTCCACTCTTCCTTATGTCCACTGGAGCCACTTGAAAATTCCACATTTTTCCATATGACCATAGTGAAAAAACAAATTTTTCAAAATTATATATCTCTGATCACAGATGGAATCTGGACGTAGAACATACATTTCTGGAATCTACTAGTCCTAGGCTACTTCCACTCTTCCGCTTACCCGATTCATGTCTGCTCCTTATGTCCACTGGAGCCACTTGAAAATTCCACATTTTTTCATATGGCCATAGTGAAAAAACACATTTTTCAAAATTATATATCTCTGATCACAGATGGAATCTGGACGTAGAACATACATTTCTGGAATCTACTAGTCCTAGGCTACTTCCACTCTTCCGCTTACCTGATTCATGTCTGCTCCTTATGTCCACTGGAGCCACTTGAAAATTCCACATTTTTCCATATGACCATAGTGAAAAAACACATTTTTCAAAATTATATATCTCTGATCACAGATGGAATCTGGACGTAGAACATACATTTCTGGAATCTACTAGTCCTAGGCTACTTCCACTCTTCCGCTTACCCGATTCATGTCTGCTCCTTATGTCCACTGGAGCCACTTGAAAATTCCACATTTTTCCATATGACCATAGTGAAAAACACATTTTTCAAAATTATATATCTCTGATCACAGATGGAATCTGGACGTAGAACATACATTTCTGGAATCTACTAGTCCTAGGCTACTTCCACTCTTCCGCTTACCCGATTCGTGTCTGCTCCTTATGTCCACTGGAGCCACTTGAAAATTCCACATTTTTTCATATGACCATAGTGAAAAAACACATTTTTCAAAATTATATATCTCTGATCACAGATGGAATCTGGACGTAGAACATACATTTCTGGAATCTACTAGTCCTAGGCTACTTCCACTCTTCCGCTTACCCGATTCATGTCTGCTCCTTATGTCCACTGGAGCCACTTGAAAATTCCACATTTTTTCATATGGCCATAGTGAAAAAACACATTTTTCAAAATTATATATCTCTGATCACAGATGGAATCTGGACGTAGAACATACATTTCTGGAATCTACTAGTCCTAGGCTACTTCCACTCTTCCGCTTACCTGATTCATGTCTGCTCCTTATGTCCACTGGAGCCACTTGAAAATTCCACATTTTTCCATATGACCATAGTGAAAAAACACATTTTTCAAAATTATATATCTCTGATCACAGATGGAATCTGGACGTAGAACATACATTTCTGGAATCTACTAGTCCTAGGCTACTTCCACTCTTCCGCTTACCCGATTCATGTCTGCTCCTTATGTCCACTGGAGCCACTTGAAAATTCCACATTTTTTCATATGGCCATAGTGAAAAAACACATTTTTCAAAATTATATATCTCTGATCACAGATGGAATCTGGACGTAGAACATACATTTCTGGAATCTACTAGTCCTAGGCTACTTCCACTCTTCCGCTTACCCGATTCATGTCTGCTTCTTATGTCCACTGGAGCCACTTGAAAATTCCACATTTTTTCATATGACCATAGTGAAAAAACACATTTTTCAAAATTATATATCTCTGATCACAGATGGAATCTGGACGTAAAACATACATTTCTGGAATCTACTAGTCCTAGGCTACTTCCACTCTTCCGCTTACCCGATTCATGTCTGCTCCTTATGTCCACTGGAGCCACTTGAAAATTCCACATTTTTTCATATGGCCATAGTGAAAAAACACATTTTTCAAAATTATATATCTCTGATCACAGATGGAATCTGGACGTAGAACATACATTTCTGGAATCTACTAGTCCTAGGCTACTTCCACTCTTCCGCTTACCCGATTCATGTCTGCTCCTTATGTCCACTGGAGCCACTTGAAAATTCCACATTTTTTCATATGACCATAGTGAAAAAACACATTTTTCAAAATTATATATCTCTGATCACAGATGGAATCTGGACGTAGAACATACATTTCTGGAATCTACTAGTCCTAGGCTACTTCCACTCTTCCGCTTACCCGATTCATGTCTGCTCCTTATGGCCATTAGGACCACTTCAAATTTTCGATTTTTGTTCAAAGAAATTTTATGTATAGAGTGATATATTTGAAATTTTTTTTTTACAATTTTATATTTTAATGTGTTTTATAAATATATTTTGCTTTTTTTATTTAAAATTTAATTTTGATATTGTTTTTTTATTAAAAAGTAATTTTGTTCATTTTAACAAATCAATTCACAGCGTGTGGAGCGTATTTAACATTTGTGTGGGACGTATTTAACTGACGAATTTATCTTCACACCCTTATATTTATTTTCACCGAAAATATACAAATATAGCTATGAGACGAATAAATCGCATTTGCTCATCACAATCTCCCGTTGTTAAGGGATAACTATGAATTTTTTAGGCAACAATTAATCTTACCTTATATTAACAACATGATGTGTTAATTGGTAAATAAATATATCCACAAGTATCCTTAAATATTAATTAACAGCAAAAAGTAATTTTCTCTTTTTAATTAATTAGGGAAATAATATGCTCCAAGTGGACGACTCCAGAATTAAAAATTTTTTCAAGACTTATTGAATTAAAATAATCATATACATATAGCAAATTTTAATATAGACGAATATTGAAAATGAAATGGATAAAGAAAAAATATTCAAACAAAGTATTTATTTATTTATAATTTTTTTAGTTAAGCAAAGAAGTGGGTCACTTTAGTTGAAAACCTCTAATACTTTTCGTACTTAATGATATTTGTGGTCATGATAATCATTGTTTTCATAGTACTGTAGATGTTGTATTTGTTTAATCCAAGTAAATAAATAAGTGTTTAAGTAATAAAAGAAAGTAATGTCCACAAGTATGTACACTCATATAATGAAAATTTATAGAATAATGTATACATAAGTATATAAGTGCATAGATAAATGTCAAATGTTAAAAAACAAATAATGATCAAAGAAAGAAAAAATAATATAAATTGTCAGAGGTGTTTTCCATACCTATTTGAAAATATTAATCTATTTGAAAATATTAATAGTAGTACAATTCACCTTATAAAAATGAAACTAATATGTAATTTCGATTTGTATTATATTCAATTTTTAAATTTAAAAGAAAAATTACATTTTTATGCGTTTTTAATCAAATATTTAATATTATCTGGAATACCCTTCATATAAGATTTATTGTGTTTTCAAATAGATTTTCAAATCTATTTGATTTCTTAGTCAGCTTTAAGTATTTTTTAAAATTTTTTTACTATGACATAAGATATTTAAAATAGACAGAGTTCTGAACAGTTTAACAGATTGGCCTCCTTTAATACATAACGGCACCATTTTTTTGATACCACTTAGTTTCTTTTTTGTGGTAATAATGACGGAGAGATCAGGCCAGAAAAATTAGAATTCGTTGTTTTTTCTGATGGCACTCAATTGCGTACATTTCTCTGTTTCTCTTCTGTTATATTATTTGGGATATGGAATTGATGTCCAGGATATTTTAAAAAGTCCGCCAGTACGTACTTTTTATCACTCTTTAGGTAGTATTCATATTTTTGAAAAAAAAAAAAAAAAAAATCTCAGTAATTTTCGATCTCTTTTTGTAACAGCTCTGATGTGATTGTGAACTCTTTGTATTTTGTATGACTTAAGAAACTGTATTTCTCTACTCACATGCATTCCTACCAATTGTTCTTTTTTAAATTAAAATGCGATATTTTATGATTGTTATAACCAACTTCACCGCAAAAGTTTGTGATGCTCAAAAATACTGGTCCCAAACCCACCATTATAATGACTCAGATTTACATAGCTTATATCCGATATCAATCCTTTTTAAACTTATAATCAAACTACATATCGTAATTTTGGAACATTTGCCTATTAAACATTTGTTCAAAATTGGGATTAGCTCTCCATAAGGCACAGTCACATTAATAAGATTAATATGAATGTCTTCAGTATGTAGTAAGGGCCACGGTCAAGAAAAGTATCTTTAACAAGTCTGTTAAAGCTATGGTCGAGGGTATCAGATTGTCGAACTAGACCAATTATATCTTTCTTATATGTTGTTATTTACATTAACTCACTCATTATTAGAAAAATTATTATTTCATTCATAAATTAAATTAATTCATTTTTAAAGCACACGAACGAATTGTATGAATGCATGCTTGAATGATTATTAATGAATGTATGTAAATATTTCAATACAAATTCTAGAAAATTTGCAAGTATAATTTATTTTTTCTTAGACAGAAGAATGTTAAAAAATACTTAAAATTGTCTGTTTTTAGTACAAATATTAATGAGTCAGTTTTGTTGTTTTCACCCAATAGTTAATAATTTAAATGTTTACGCCATGGTTTTCGCTTTAAATTTTCTACTTATTACTTTTTGTTTTTAACGGTTATTTATTTGTATCCTTCTTTATTATAAACATTTTAATAGAACATAAATACGAAAATAATATAAAAATTAAAAAATACAAAATAATAAGAATTTGATACTTACTGCACGCCATATGCGCTTCGTGGGCGGTGATTTGATCAACCAGCCCTCATAATAAATTTCTTTGTTCATTTCAATTTTAGAATGTTTCCACAATTTTAAATCAATTTTGTCGGTTTTATATTATATATATATATAACAATAAATAAAAATTTATATTTTTAACAAAACTATGAAAATTGTTCGCTTTTTTTCGTATTTCTCCACCCAAAAAATGAAAGACACTTTTTTGTCACGTCGTATTTGTTTTTTATTATTCGTTGTTTTCGTGTCACAGGAAGTTGTAAGCTTTTGTATTCTTATTAAAAAAAACTCACAATTTCTTGTAGAAATAAGTAATAATATATAAATTGAAATCAATTTAAGGAAATTATTTTATAATTTCTTAAAATTTTAAAAAACAATTAAGCAAAAAACACAACAATATCTTAACAACGAAAGACGAAAAAACACAAATCCTCGAACACACAAACGAAAAACAACTGAAGAAAAAGGAAAATACTTAGCAGAGTTGCCATTGCTATCTTCAAATACTTAACACAGTTGTATATAATATATTAAAATAATCATATTAATATATTTTTAAAATAAAATATATTTTTAAAATTAATGATTAATTAATTATGTAATATAAAATTAAATGTGAAATTATTTTAATTCATTAATTATAATAAGCATAAATAAACAAAATTTAATACATTTGCAACAGTACTTAATTTAACAACTATGTATTTGTCTTTTTTTAGCTGTCAACCGGCATTATTCTCCTTCTCCAATTTCGCATAATTTTATTTTTTCTGCTTACTACTTGAAGTGCACGCTAATTATACAAAAGTGTAAATATTTAAATATATGAAAATATTAATAAAAAGTGTTTTCAGTGAAAAATCAGTCAAAAATATTGTTACGGAAAAAGGAAAATCTTTAATTTTCTAAAAAAAAATAAGAAATTTTTTAACTTGAGAAAAAAATATTGTGTTGTGTATACTGAATAATAAAACATGGCGACACAAGTAACAAACAAATCTGGAACTGGCTGGCCACGCCGTAGCAGCCAAGGACAAATGGATAATGGAACACAAAAATTTAATCCCAGCCAATCGTTGACGATAAATAGGACAATAAATTTGTAAGTAATTTACATAGTAAATAAAAATACAAATTCATATTTTTTATAAATTCTTCCGTAATAATTTTTATTATTGTGGCATTGCCACATTTAGGGCCAGAAGCAGTTGCCCTATTTGTTCAACATTTTCTTATATCGATAAGAATTAGGGTCTTATAGTTGAAAAAAAGTCGACTTTTTTCAATTATTTAACAATCGATTTTTCGGCTTCTAGCCTTTTTAATTTTTAAGCAGTCGATTTTTCGGCTTTTGGACTTTTTTTTCGACTATTATCGACTTTTTCCGACTATTTTAGACTTTTAGATTATTTTCGATATTTTCCGACTTTTCGGCGTAAATTACCAGCATACTTGATTTTTAAATAATTTTGATAATGATTCTGTAGCATTTCTATTCGTGATTAAATTAATGTAAAAAATTTTTCCCACTCGCTCATGGCTTACGAGTTATGCGTACTTGAAGTTATAATATAAGAATGCAATTTTCTCATTCCTACTTTAATGAACATGAACGATGTCATTGGAAAGATCTTGAAAGGACATTTCGATTAATATATGAAATGTGCCAAGTCATTAACCCATGGTGAGACAACATGATAATTTATTACCTTTTATTTTGATTTTTTATCTCAAAAATATATCGATATAATGGTACTATCGTATACATCAAATAATTTAGAGAACATTTCAAGTTTCATATGATCCCCATATCACACCAATAGCCTATTAAATAACAGAAATATAGAATTTTAAAAATTAATATTAGAAAAAGTAATTTATTTTTACTTGTAATATATTTGTTAATATCATAATTTAAAAATAAGGGTGTGAAGATAGCTACGAAAGTTAGTTACGTTTTTTACTTTTTTGTTAATTAACAGTTCTCTAACTCAAAGACTGTTAAGTTAGCAGAATTTAATTATTTTCAATTTTAATAATATTTTTAAATGTGTTAACGACTTTTTTAAAAGAATAGATTTATCTGGACTTTTGTTAACATTTTTAATAGCATTTTCGTAATATTTTTCATTAAAATTATTATAATTTAAATGTTTGAATAAAACAAAAAATTATAATTAAAAATTATGATTTTTAAAATTTTTTTACTTTATATTTCAGAAATATATGCTTAAAATAATTTTAAAAATGTTTATTTCTCAAAAAATCTTTATAAGAGGATGACATTGATGATCGAAAAATGGGTCAAAATTAAAAAGGTGCTCTATTTGGACCTAGTAGGCTCGAAAGCTATTGTTTTAAGGATTTCAGAACATAAAATATAATATTCAGATTGATCATAGGTTTTGAGTAATAGAATTTTGAAAATTAAAAAAAAGGAATTTTCTCAGGGCTCTATTGATGATTGATAAATGAGTCAAAATTAAAAAGGTGCTCTATTTGGTCTGAGTAGGCTCGTTTTCTTTTATAGAAAATATATAAAAACGAGTTGATTAATTTCTCGAAAATGTAAAGTATAAATTACTTACAGTTGTTGAAATTATTTTGTAAATTTGTTTTTTAATACGAATGTTGTTTGCGACATAGTATTCTAAAAATTTGTACTGCTGGTACAAATTATTAATGTATTTATTTGGCAAAACAATCAATTTTTTGGATTGAAGTATTTATAAGTGTACGCATGACTATGCATAAACACATTTTTTTTTTTTTTTTTTGGGTAAAATTATTTTTATGATAAAATTAAATAAACACTTCGTTTTTCATTTTGAAAAAAAAAAAAAAATAATAATAATAATAACAATAATTCGCTTTCGAAAAAAAAAAAAATATTTTAAAAAGTATTTGCAACCACTAAAGTTCAAAATATTTTTCTTTTTAATTTAGAACAACTTAAAATTGATAGTGAAGAACATATGAAAATTTTCTATTATTTTGACATGAAAATGCTCACACTTTTTGAATTTAAACTCAAGTTTACCTTTAGATTTTCATTAAAAACTTTACAAATAGCCTTAATACTGTTCACCATAAAAAGAAATAAATTACATGTGTAGTAGTTGTTATTTATAAAAAACATTATTTCCTGCAGTCGCACTGATTTTGACATTTGTTTTAATTAAAATTTTCCTAATGTATACACTAGGTAATGATTGCTTCTTATTGTCATTAAAACTACAGAGTTACGCCTGTAATAAAAAGTGGTAGCAATGAAGATGATCGATCACTTCAATTCTCTTACATCTATTTCATTAACCCTTTATATGGGCGGTAGATAATTATATTAAAATTTTCTTAAAATCATTGTATAAATATGTATTTGTTAAATAAATGTTAATATTAATTATCCATACATTTTCCAGATTTTTTTTAAATAGATATAGAGAAGAATAGCAATAGAAAATTAAATAGAGTCAACGGATAACACTAATACTAACAAGTATTTTATTAACATAATGGCAACACTCTATTATACAAAGATAATTAACACAGTATCTACATTACCTAGTGTCTACATTAGGCAAATTTTTATCAAAACAAACGTCAAAATCAGTGCGAATATATACAAGGTTACCTTAGTTAAACAGCTAATTATTATTTTGGTTGTTACAGTTATCAAACTGCATATATAAAAAACAATAATGATTATGCCATATTGTTCTTTTTGTGCAACTGTTGCCACCTTCCACAAATTCGGGTTAAGTTTAACGTTTGTCTTGAAAAAAATTCTATAATGTAGACACTATGTTAGAGATTTTTTATCAAGACAAACGTCAAACTTAACGCGAATTTGTGTCAGATGGCAACAGTTGCACAAAAACAACAATATGGCGTATTCATTATCATGATCCTTAAAATTTTCCTACTCAATCCTAGAAGAGTACATGTGCCTGTCCTGTCGAGTGCCTGCCATATCGCCCTCGACACCTTTCAGTCCACTCTACTCTCCCAAGCCGTATTGGTTCTGAACAAGATCCAATCATTGATCTTCCCAAGAAGAAGAAACCCAGTGGGGGTTTCACAGTGGTCACTCTCTCTCCGAGACATCTTTTGCTGCGCCTTGCCTTGCCAGTTCATCGGCTAATTCATTACCAGATATATTGCAGTGGCCAGGTACCCAGCAGAGTCTCACCACGTAGTGTTTCATCAGCTCTCTCAGTGACTTTTTACAGTCTGCAACTAGCCTGGATTTCACCAGATGTGCCCCCAAGGACATCAGAGCCGCCTGACTGTCCACATAGAGAGTAACCTCATTACCCCTCACAACGTTCTGTTTGATTAATTCTGCGGCCTTCATAAGCCTGAAAAAAGCTACACTCATCAAAGAGTTTAAAAGAGGCTTTCAGATCCGTGCCCATAATATAGACTCCCGCACTAATACCTATGTCCATCCTTGATCCGTCTTTGAATACCTTCGTACAGTCTCTCAGTGCCGGACCAGACCTCCCTATCAGGTATCACTACGATGGGATTTACCCCAAAATCCGATTCAACGGCCATGTAATCTGATGCCCTCGTGGATTTCAGATTAACCTCACCATAACTGACCTTGTATACGACCTGAGAGTGACCTGCTCTTGATGAACGTAATAATCCTAATTCCTTAAGTCTCAGCAGACTCCTTGCCGCCACACCCCTCACAAACTCCTCAATGGGTAAGAGATGGAGTATGACATCCATAGCCGCCTGTGGTGTACTTCTCATTGCATCTGTTATGCCAATTGAAGCACACCTCTGTGCCTTCGCCAAAAAAAGTTTTCTATTACTCTTACGTTACAGTCCCTGCTATCAAACAGCTCGGACTGCATGATCTCACTGATTGTGGGAAGAAATTTCAATCTTCAATCTTGATATTATTGAACGTCCCCTCAATATCCAACAACGCGGCCATGGTAAATATTCCCTGCACCGAAGTCCTTGTTCTATATAGCCCACCACCTCATTTAGCGCACTCTCAACAGATTTACCCTTCAGGTAAGCATGTTGAGCACTACTCATGCTGTTGGTGCCAATAGACGATAGGTCTATAATCCTTGGGTTTTGAGTGACATGTCCTACCACCCTTAGGTATGAACATGACTCTTACCTCTCTCCACCCCCTCGGTATGTGTCTATGTAACAGACACCCCTTAAAAATATCCACTAGTAATAGACGAATCGCCAACGGTGCGTTCTGTAACATAGCCGGAAAGATACCAACCGGGCCAGCTGACTTGTAAGGCTCGAATGAATTTACCGCCAATGTTACTTTCTCAATCGTAATCAGGTCTCTCATTACCGTTTCAACCATACCGATGACGGACTCGGTAAAGAAGTACTCTTCCTCACCTGATCCTTCCATCCTTATAACCCGAAAAATGGGTTTCCAAAAGCACATTAAGTGACTCTGAGCTAGACTCCATCCATGAACCATCTGATCTCTGGATACTCCCCGGAACACCAGGATCCTTCGACAGTATCTTCCTGAATCTGAATAGTTCATTCACAGAGTCAATGATCTCGCTGAACCTAATCCACGAGTGTGTCCCAATTCGACCGACATACACCTGTTATGATAAAACTACATAAAACTCTAATAAATTTAATTTGCGGACAAAATATGCTGTATATAGTGGGGAGCATTAATGAGTACATAGATGTAATTCTTGTACTTCGGAATGCATAAAAGTGTAATAATAAAGATAACAACAATTTTTTTTTTTTTTTTTCATTTATTCGTTGTTAAGTCGACTATAATTTATTTTAAACACAAAAATATTATATTTCAATTTGTGCGACAAATATCAGTATTTGGTCAATAGACCTTTGTTTTTATAACATTTTTCATTTCTCGAGGAATATTTTGCCATTTCCAGGCAACACGCTCTCAAAGCTCGCCCAGACTTGTTGGTGCTCTTTCGTAAGTGCCTAATCGTCGTTTCATAATTGACCACAAATTTTCAATTGGATTGAGATCAGGACTTTGTGCCGGCCACTCCATCAACTGAAAATTTTGTTCAGCAAGCCATTTCTTCACGATTTTGGACGTATGTTTAGGGTCACCATCTTGCTGAAATATGACCTCTTCCTCAGGGTAGGCGCTTCTGTCAACAAAATCGGGAAGACGACTCTGTAAAATATTCAGGTAATCCTCTTTTCTCGTTATTCCATCAATTTTTTGAAGTGGCCCAACATCCCGCAATGTAAAACAGCCCCACACCATGATGTTGCCACCACCATGTTTCACCGTTTCTTTCTATGGTTTCATTGGGCCGCTGCCAGCAATATTGCTTACCATCAGATTGGGATCTGTTGAATTTCGTCTGACCATATGAAACATTTCCAGTCGTCTTCAGTACAGATCAGGTTCTCGTGCAAACTTTAGTCGCGTCTTAACATTTTTTACGGATAGAGCCGGTTTTTTTACTGCAGAAATATACCCAATGTTGTGGAGAAATCTTTTTGCAGTCCATCGGATAACAGGTTTTCCAATTGCTGAAGCTGCATTTCCTGGAGTCAAGCACTTATCTTTTTTCATATGTATCATCATAAAGCGTGCGTCCGCATCTGTCAAAAGCCTTT
This sequence comes from Protocalliphora azurea, assembly GCA_932274085.1. NCBI lineage: Eukaryota > Metazoa > Arthropoda > Insecta > Diptera > Calliphoridae > Protocalliphora > Protocalliphora azurea. The sequence goes on along the minus strand of OW026522.1, from coordinate 74,060,440 downwards.
TACGACCTCTGACCTTAACGTTAGATTTTACATTGAGTCTTTTATGGACTCTCATCACAAGTGACTGGCTAATTTTCAGTTCCACAGCAATTTTTCTAGAAGATAATCCATAGTCTTCACCTTCGTGAAGACAAGATTTTGTTTAAAATTTATTTATTAAAATGTTTTTTTATGTTATTTATTATTTAGTATGTATTGACCTTCAAAGCGTCTAAAAATATGTCCAAAATATTATTTTACATATTACATATATCTTGGATTAAAATTAACAACAAATTAAACACTCAATTTGGAAAAATAACGGTAAATATTTAAAATTCTGCTGAAAAGATAACTTGTGCAAAATTGAGTAATGCAGGTTGTTTTGGTTTTTGTCAATTTGTTATTAGAATATAATACATTTTTTTGTATTTAAAATAAATTGAAGTCGACTTAACAACAAATAAATGAAAAAAAATTGTTGTTATTTTTATTATTACACTTTTTATGCATTCCGAAGTACAAGAATTACATCTATGTACTCATTAATGCTCTCTGTAAATCGAAATCAAAACGACGCAAATTGAAAGGACTCTAATTGAGACAAGTGTAATTCAAACGTAAGTGAGTAAAAAAGCGTTCGTGGATAAGTAAGTTTAAGGGGCAAAGATCACCACACAACATGTAAATAAAAAATCACTCATATTTTTATTTTTCTGCACGTGCCATCTCTTGACATATTATTGTTGCTGTTTTGTTTATTTTTAACCAAAATTGGTTATCTTATTTTCCAACATGGAGGTGATGACTTTTTTTCCATTTTGGTTATTTTTTGGTTAAACCAAAATTTTATTGTTATGAACTATTTTTAGTCATTTTTTCAAAATGAGAAGTCCTTTTTTCAAAATTTTCAAAATTCTATTACTCAAAACCTATGATCAATCTGAATATTATCTTTTCTATTCTGAAATCCTTAATACAATAGCTCTCGACCCTACTAGGTCCAAATAGAGCACCTTTTTAATTTTGACCAATTTTTCGATCATCAATGGCATCCTCATATAAAGATTTATTGAGAAATAAACATTTTTAAAAGTATTTTAAGCACATATTTGAGAGCAGAGAGGGACACTGAAGTGACAATCTATGTGGATAGTCAATCGGCACTACTGGCAATGATAAGTTATTCTGTCAGGTTCAGATTAGTGCTTGAGTGTAGGAAGGAATTTAGAAGACTAATGGATGTCTACAGAATAAGACTCTATTGGGTCCCTGGTCACTACGACATTCTCTGCAATGAAATAGCCGATGAGCTAGCTCTTAAGGGCTCGGATCTGGATAGCTCTTTTGTGGAGGTATCGGTTAGGATTCCGATTGTGTCATATTTCATGGCCATACGTGAATGGACTTTAGGAAGGACGAATCATGCTTGGAGGAGCAGAACGGACTGCAGGGTATCTAGAGCGTTATGGCCTAGTCTTAAACCAGCAGATTCGAAGCATATTCTGGGCATGAGGGTCATTGTTGGTATGATTACTGGTCACCTCGCAATAGGGAATATGGCCAGTAAGTGGGACACTATTGTAGGACGTGCGATGATGTGGAGGAGCTAGGGACAGTATAGCACATACTCTGTCATTGTGTAAGTCTTTAGCGTAATAGACTGAGGTGGTTTGGGAGAAATATTCTACACGAACTGGAGGAGGTTACTGGTAAAGGACTCTTCAACCTTATAGGGTTCGTAATGGGGTTTAGGGGTAGTCAGAGTTGATTGGTGGGTCTTGGGTTCCACACTGTTCTTTTATTTCGTTATCTTTCTATTTCTATCCTTTATATTATAGTGCCTTCTTCTGCTTAGGTTTTTCTTTTTCTTCTCTTTCATCTTCTATTATTATATTACTCAAATGCAAATAAATCTACAAATAAATCTATTCTGTTAAATAAAAGTCATTAACATTTTTAAAAATTTTATTAAAATTGAAAATAATTAAATTCTGCTAACTTAACAGTCTTTGAGTGGGAGATCTATTAGTTAACATAAAATTAAAAAACATAGCTAACTTTCGTAGCTATCTCAATATATGTGAAATCGCAACGAACAATAAAAGTGAAATAATAATCTTTAAATATAAAAAATCCCGTTTTCAAAGAGAAATTAGTGCATTAACCACCTTTGATGAAAATCAAGATGAGAATTATAACGTTAATTGTTTTGATATGGCTATCGAAAGAGCAATTGAGAATCTCTTAATAAAAAAGAAAATAAATGAAACAAATATTGAAAATGAAATGTGTGTGAAGATAAATTCGTAAGTTAAATACGTTCCACACATCTTTTAAATACGTACCATACTCTGTTAAATACGTTCCACGCTTTGTGTATTTATAAAAAAATGATTTTTAAAGCAAAAAAAACACCTTTTTTAAAATTATTTTTATTATTTTATTAAAAAAAACATCACAATTAAACATTTTTGGAAAAAACTAAATAATGAAACATACACAGCATTAGGATATGGTGTAACAGACCTGACAGACCTGAATGGGGTTGTGATATATCACGTGAAAGCTCTAAAGGACTAGAACTCAAAACTGAACAGGGAATATCCAGTTGTTTCTCAGGAGACGTGCTACGAGGTGCTAAAGTTTGCAAAATTCACATAAGTCTATGAAACAGGGGGCGATATTTTGATTCTGGCCATACTTGAATGGGGTTATGGTACATCAGATTAAAGGTCTGGTGGAGAACCCAAAACTGTTTAGAAAGCCCTATGGAAGTAGATTTAAAAACTATATAGGGTATACCCAGTTGTTTTTCAGGAAACATGCTACGAGGTGTGGAATATAATTATTTATATTTCAGAGATTTATATTCCAAGCTGTGGGTCGGCCATTTAGGACAGACCTGAATGGAGTTGTGATACATCGGATGAAATCTCTAAGGAGTAGATTTCAAAACTATATAAGGTATACCCAGTTGTTTATCAGTACACATACTACGAGGGGTGGAATATAATATATTTATTATTCAATTATTTATGTTCAAAGTTGTGGGAGGACCATTTGGAACAAGCTTAAAATAACATATATACTACAACGTTCCGAGAAAACGCTTTTTTGTTATTTCAATTTAGAAATTGTTAAGCAGAATAAAGAAAAAATATTAATAAAATTCATTTTTATCAGCGATTTAAAATCTCAGTGATGTTACAATTTAGTGAAAAAAATTTTGCGAGCTTTTTCGCGAAATATGTCTCAAAAAATGAAATTATTTAGTTAAATAACTGAATACTTTTGTCTAATCAAAAATTATAATGGCTAGATTAAAAATTAAATAAAAATATCCAAGCATTTCTGAGGCTTATTGGCAAAATAAAATATATTTACAAATTTTCAAAAATTAATATAAAAAAAGTACATTTCATATAATAAATATTCTATTTTGTATATAAGATTATATTTTATTTTATTTTATTTTTTGTATCCAATCAAAGTAATATTAAAGTCTTCAAGGCCAATAAACAATATTACATAGGTAAAAAAAGCCTGAAAGAATATACTAAGTATAAAAATTTAACTAAATCTAATTTAAATTTCTTTGCTCCTCAGCCACAAAGAATTTTAAAATTACAAAAACAATAAATCGAATAAATAATATAAATCAAATCCCATTACTAGTAACAAATTTTTATATTATATATATACAAGGGAACATAAGTACACAGATGTAAAATGAGTTGTAAATATTAAGGAAATTACATTTCCGCAAAATAATGGAGAAGCTTCAAATGGAAAGCATTATTTGAATGTGAAGAAATACGGAGCATATATGGTAAACTATTCCAGCATCGAGCAACTCTAACAATAAACGAACTTTCAAAAATATAACTCCTTATCATTGGTATTACAATTTGACGGTTTCTTGTCAAATGGCAAAAAGAGATTATTGAACACAACTGAGATGGCAAACCAGTTTTAATAACATCATAGAAAGATAATAAACTACGAAATTAAATAAAATTTCTAAACGAACATCCTAAGAAACTTTTAACATATTCTGATATGTGCAAATATCTACGAACATTATAAGCATACCGAACTATCATATTCAAAATACGATTTAATCTTACAATTTTATACGATAAAGTACCAGCAAAGACTTCCAAACCATAAATAATATGTGGCATTAATAAAGTATAGACTAATCTATGTCTAACAGCACGGGATAAATAAATATTACATGAATAAAATCTCCTCATAATACCAACCAACTTCCCATACAAATGATCAATATGGCCAGCAAAGCTAAGTTGATCACAAATAATAACCCAAACACCTAAGATTCCTAACAAAAGCAATTCTTGAATCACCAACAAAGACATTAATTAATGTTACCAAAAGGATCACCAAACAGTAGTGCTTTCGTCATCAAAAAGTTAATAGTTAGGAAATTTTCAGTTGTCCACCTCAAAACAGAATTAATAGTATAATTCATTTTTTCCTCTAACACACCATAATTAGCACGATTTGAATTAAATAATATAAATATATCGTCGGCAAATAAAAAGGGAGTACAGAAGTAAGTTTCAATATGCATTGTAAGGTCATTAACATAAAGTATAAAAAGTAAGGGACCCAATACTGACCCCTGCGTACCCCTGAAAACAAGGGAAGTAAATTCGAAGCAACACCTTCCAATTCAACAAATTGATACCTATTCGATAAGTAAGAAAAAACTAACTAACTTACACGCATACTTAGAAAATTTAAACAACATTCGTAACTTATTAATTAACCTAGTATAACTAATTGAATTAAACACCTCAAGGGATAACAAAGCACTAATTTTTCCATCATTAACATCATTACGAATTATATCAGTAATATTATGCAACAAAAAAGTTGTGTTATGGCCACGGCGGAAAGCATACTGGGAAGGAATAAAATCCTTACTAACAAAAGAATAAATCTGATCTCTTAGAACATGTTCAACAACTTTAGACAAAGCAGGGAGTATCGAAATCGGTCGCAATTCATCAATAGTGTGAACAATTTTACATTTGGGAATTGGAACAACTCTAGCCACTTTCCATGCCGAAGGAAATACCGAAGGTGTTAAAATGGAATTTACTAAATGAAGCAAAAGATTTGAAATATAAGGAAAAATCATCTTGAAGAATCTTGTAGGTATGTGATCAAAAACCACCGACTCTGATTTAACTTTACACAGAGCTTCAAATAACTCATTTTCACTAATACATCTGAATCAAAAAAAAAAAAAAAACTATAAAATTCAGGACAAATCTCACCATCAGAAAAAGATCAATTTACAAAGTAGTTATTTATCTCATTTACATCAAATTCAATATTCATCAAATTACCATCAGCCAAGCCTCCACCTTTCAAAACTCTCCATAATCCAGAAGTGTCCAATCCAGAAAACAATTTAGTATAATAACTCTTTCTTTCTATTCTATATAATTGCTATTATTAAACCAATTTGACTTAAATTTGATTTAAACTGAGAAAATCTCTCAACATTTTTTTTTTTGTTTGGTGGTAAGTTGTTACACTCTTTACTATCAGAATGTTTAATACGTTGCTTTGTTATTTCAAATTGACAAAAGGCGACTCTCAAATTATATCAATTTCGAGTTGAATATAATTAGGTTGTAAATATAATTAGGTAATGTTGCCTACTTGTATGTAACTTCTCCTTATAGATGATGACGATGAGGGGGTTGTTGAAGATAAAAGGGGGTTTATCAATCTATAATGGAGAAGGAATTATAATTGCTCTTTTGATAAGAGTAATTATAATTTAGGGGGTTTTGAGAATAAAGAAAATAGAGGGTTTCAATTAGTGGTGTAGCTGGTTCTAGTTACAACAATATCTCACCTTTTCTTTCAGGGAAATCCAGGATTGAGGTAAGTCTTCTTTTATTTTCGGTTAAACTTCAGTACTTTATTTCACAATATTTCTTAGATATAGTAGCTCTTATATTAAGGTAAATATGATGAATGATTATTGTTAGGTAAATATTATTTAGGTTAATCGTGACAGGTCGATGGTAAGATGATGAGTTGCTAAGTTTAAGATGGTATGTTGTAAGTTTAAGATGGTAAGTTGAAGATGGTAAGTGGTTAAGTGCCAAGTGTAAGATGGTAAGGTGTTAAGTAAACGACCGTCAGATGATAAGTGAAGTTTTACAATTAGAAGGCCAATCGTTTTTCTTTTGGGTTTTCATCAACCCATCGGCCTTTTAACGAAAACCGATAACATTACTTTACTTTGGAGAAAATTAACTTGTGGCATTACCAGATTATTTTGTTCTAGTAGCATACACTGAGGACAATTAGCTTATATTAATATTTTTAAATAAATATAAAAATTATAATATAATTATAATTTAAGTGTCCAACTTGATTGGACACGAGTATTAATTGTATTTTGATTCTGCACCAAATTTATTGTATGGTGACCAATATTGTGGTGGCATTTATAAAAAGGGTGTGAAGATATTCATCTACATTTTTGTTAACATTTTTAAAAATGTTAATAGCATTTTCTTAATTTTCATTAAAGTTATTATAATTTCGATGTTTGAATAAAACAACAAATTATAATTAAAAACTATTATTAATCTATCTTATTTTTCAGAAATATATGTTTAAAATAAATACTTTTAAAAACTTTTATTTCTCAAAAAATCTTTATAAGAGGATCACATTGATGGTCGAAAAAATGGGTAAAAGTTAAAAAGGTGATCTATTTCGACCTAGTAGGCTGGAAAGCTATTGTCTTAAGAATTTCAGAGCACAAAAGATAATACTCAGATTGATCATAAGTTTTGAATAATAAAATTTTGAAAAAGTGATTTTTCTCATATAAAATTGATGATCAAAAATTGGGTCAAAATTAAAAAGGTGCTCCTAGTAGACTCGAAAGTAGTATCAAATTTAGTTTTATATTTTTCTTTTATTTTATTTTTATAAACGAATATAGAAAGATTTAAACAATTGCAAAACAATATTCTATTATTTTATTAGATGAATACTTACTATATTACTATTAATTATCTATAAATTTTCCCAGCTTCTTTTAAATTGATAAAGAAGAATTGAAATAAAAAATAAAATTGTGCCAACGGGTAATACTGATACTAACAAGTATTTTAACATAATGGCAACACTCTATTATACAAAGAAAATTAAGAACAAGTGAGTAATATCCAAGCAAACACAATTTTTTGATATCAAATTGAGAGTGATTTGAAATCAAATGTCAAACGTTTGAGAATTATTTCAAAATAACTTGAAATTGATAGCTTTCTCAACAAAAATTGGAATTAATTGTTAAAAATTATATTTAAACATTGTTTAAATATAATTCTCATACTTTTTTCAAATGTGGATTGTGAGCACATGTGGAACATAAATAAAAGCCATTTGTATTTTTAATTTTTTGTAAAGTTTTCCCTTTCTCTCTTGTATACACTTTTGATATGCCCTATCATTATACGTATTTATTAGTTAGAAAATACTCGATTAAATAGATTCATTTATTAATTTATTTATTTGTATATGTTTCAAATTTTTTGTATATTGTTTCAAATATCTTTAAGAATGATTTGATAATAACATTTGTTATCAAATTGAGAAAATACCATTTTTCAAATATTTGTTAACTTTTCTCTTTAGATTTATGAATGATTTGATAATAACAATAAATATCAAATTAAGAATATACTATTTTTCCAATATTGTTAGTTATTTTTAGGTTTGAGAATGATTCAATGATAACATTTGATATCAATTTCAGAATGTACGGTTTTTCCAACGTTTTTCTCAAATGATTCTCAATTTTAAATCAAACTTAAAATTCAAACCTCTACCTATATTTGAAGTAAGTTTGAGAAACACGTTTGATATCAAACGTCGTCATATTTTAAACGTTTGACATCGCATTGGATTGAGATGCTGCACAAATAAAAATTACTTATACTTACATACATATGTATATAGTATATGTATGTATATGCGTATTTAACGTACTCATCAGTTTCAAAACGCGCTAAATTGAACCAAATTTAATGTATTTGGTTTTAGCTAGTTTTTTAAATTCGAATCTGATTTTTACAAAAAGTAACAACTTAAACAATATAAAGTCCATATTTTTTATTTTTTAAATGTTTTAACTTCAGCAGAAATAGTGAATTATATTTCGAATCAAAGATTGGTATTTTTATTACAGAAATAAGTGGTAAATTTTTTTTTTGTACATTTCAAATTCCAGATTCATAAGATCTTATCCATGAATTTAAATTCATAAAACTGTTATTTAATTTAATTACTCCATTTTTTTCCACAAAAAAATTAATTTCCTAACAAAAAAATAGGGGCGTGTTTGGAAGAATCTGGAAAAGTGAAATGAAAAAATCGTTTTAGTTTTTGTTGAGATTTAAAATTAACAAAAATAATAATAATTCTCTATGATAGAAAACGTTTTTTCTGTGGTCAGAAAAATTCTCGTTTCTGTTGTGGGAAATGCAAACTTTAAGCAGAAAAAAACAAGAGATATGAATGAACAAATTTTAAATGTTTTTATTGGATTTCAAATCCATTCCGAAAGCCACATTGTATTTTAGGAAAGGACATTGTGATGAAATTATAAGACATATAAAATTTAATATTGATAATATTTACAATATATTTGTCGAAGAAATTATACTTTTGTCAAAAATTCTACTAGCCTTACGAGCTAGTAAAATTTTGTTCAAGTCACTTTTTACGAAAAATAATAATTTTCTACGGTTTCACAGGTCTTAAGATACTATTTTTATTAGTTAATAGAGAAGTAAAAGCATTTTTATTTCAACTTTATGTTAAAGGGTGAAGAACACGTACATGAAAAATTTAAATTTTATATTAGTTTTTTACCAAAAATTTTAATTTCTTTTCTTACTTTTTATTTGCCTTTTTAAAATAATATTAATTAATTTCGCACCTTTTCTTTTTTAAAAAAGAGCAAAATATTAAAAAAGAACAATAAATTTGACAGCTAATGTTAAACATTATAGCTCAACTTGTGCTTAAATAGAATTAGATTTCTTATTGGTCCACACGAAACATATTAAAGAAAGAGATAATATTTGACAATTGCCAACATAAAAATGTCTACGTGTAGATTTTGGTAAAGTAAAACGCGCCAAATTATCGCCTTTTTTGAAAAAATCGTTAACAGAGAAAAAAATCACTCATATTTTTTTGCATGTGCCATCTCTTGACATATCAATGTTGCCGTTTTGATTATTTTTAACCAATATTGGTTATTTTATTTTCTAATGTGGAGGTGATGGCTTTTTTATATTTTGGTTATTTTTTGGTTAAACCAAAATTTTATTGTTATAGCTACTTTTAAAGTACCATTTAAATTACTTTGTCAATCTCCTATATATTTGCCAACAATAAATGATCTTGTGATTAAAAAGTCATCGTACGTTTCATTATTTCTTGTTCCATATATAGACGATGAAGAAAATTACAATTACAAAATAAATGGTATAAGCCTGGATCTTTTAAACCACCATTTTGATGAATTTAGGAACATATATAGAAGACAAGTTAAGCTTAAGAGAATAACTTTCGAGCCTACTGGGTCCCAATAGAGCACCATTTTAATTCTGATCCATTTTTCGATCATCAATATGGTCATTTTTTCAAAATTCTATTACTCAAAATCTATGATCAACCTGAATATTATCGTTAAGACGATAGCTTCCGAGTCTACTAGGTCCAAATAAAGCACCTTTTTAATTTTGACAAATTTTTCTTCAATAGGGCTCTTATATGAGAAAAGTAATTTTCAAAATTTCCAAAATTCTATTACTCTAAACCTATGATTAATCTTAATATTATCTTTTCTGCTCTGAAATTCATAAAACAATAGCTTTTGAGCCTACTAAGTCCAAATAGAGTACTTTTTTAATTTTGACCCATTTTTCGATCATCCTCATATAAAGTTTTTTTGAGAAATCTAAATTTTTAAAAGCATTTATTTTATTTAAATTTTTAAAAGTATTTATTTTATAAACGTAAAGTAATACCGTAAACAAGGGACCTAAACACTTCTCTGGGGCATTCCATATCTAACAGTACTTTCACTTTCCTTAATTTTAAGAAATTGTTGTTTATTTTTTAGTTAGCTTCTTGAAAGCGAAAGTCCATTTTCCTGAACACCATAGTACTGGAGCTTTTGCGCCAAGATATTATGATCAATTACATCAAAAACTTTTTTCAAATAAAAAAAACGCTTGTTACAGCACTATGTCCTTCATCCAAACATTTACATACATATATAGTTTTGAACATTCACAAGAGCCTCTTCAGTACCACAGCCCTTTCGAAATCCAAACTGAAAATCATTAAATAAGTTATATTCCATGAAATATGTACAAATCTGATTATATAATATACCTTCAAAAATTTGATCAATAATAGGTAGTAGCGATATAGGACGAAATTATTCAACATCTGTCGCTTTATTTTCCTTGGGAATAGTATAACCTTATATATTTTCAAAGTATCGGGATAAACTCACGTGTCAACTATAACATTAAAAATGTCTACCAGATGATAATATTGTTACGAAATTGTACTTTAATTCAAATATAACGGTTTTAACTGCTGGTTTAAAGTTAAATGTTTCTAGACATTTCCGTTTATGTTAACAGCAATTAACATATCTGTAAAAATTATTAACATAGTTCTAAACATACAACATTGAATAAAAAGCTTTCACCATTGTTTGTAAGTATGGCAACACTAAATGTTTAAGCTGCTAACATTAATATCGAAAGCTCTAGTTTGTCCGTTAAGAACATTGTAGAAAGAAATAGAGCTTTCAAGAAGCATCTAGTACGTAATACAGTGTATATAAATTGGCCGTGAGAACACCATTGAGTGAGTCTAATTGGAAGCGTCGTTAAGTAAAGACAAATTAACTGCCTTGGCTGTATAATCTTGTACATTACTAAAGTGTGTTGTATAAAGTGTGTGTTTATATTAGAACGCAAGTAACTATTTAAACTGTTATTGTTGTACATTTTTAAATAAAATAAAGATTCGTTACAACTTTTAAACTACTAAACTGCTGTTATTTGCAATCAAATTACCGGTTTACTTAAAGGAAACAAACCACCGTTTTTAAAAGGTAAAAACGTAACAATTGGTGTCAGAAGTGGGATTGCAAAATAATAAGCAGTCATGAAGTTTGAAGAGCTAAAAGTGCAGCAACTCAAGAGTTAATTGAATAAGTTGGAGTTACCTACAGCTGGTAATAAAGCAGAATTACAAAAGAGGCTGATAGATGAATTCAATCGGCGTGATATTGACATCGGAGCTTACGAATTCGAGTATAAAGAAGAAATGGAAATTTCTACCCGTGCAACAACAAGCAGCATGGATTTATCCACAATGTTTGCTGCTTCGATGGAGCAATTTAAAGAATGTTATAGAAATAAAGATTAATAATCTTCAATGCCAAGATGGACAGGTGCGAATTATTCCAGAATAATCTAGTAGAATAATGGCCCCTAGTTTTGATGACACCACACCATTTAATGTGTTTAAGTTCCAGTTTGATACAATTGCGATTAGAAACATGTGGAACGACGAAGAAAAAGCGATAGAGTTGATATTGGCCTTAAAAGCAAATGCAGCAGTAGTTCTTGAAAGCGTGCCAGCATGTAACAGAAACATGTATGATGATATAATGGAGGCGCTACAACGTAAGTACGCTGGTGAATATAAAAAGGAACTATACCGAATGGAATTGCGTGGTAGAGTACAGAAGCCCAATGAGACGCTACAAGACTTTGCGTTGGAAATCGAACGTTTGCTGCAGCTTACTTATCCAGGGGAAAACAGCCCGTTTTTGGACCATTTCAAGATAGAGGCATTTGTTAATGGCATTCGCGATCCTGAAATAAAACACGCGGTTTGTGACACACCTAAACCATCATTTACTGAAACCGTCTCATTCGCACTGGCACAAGAAACGGCGAAAATAACTTCAAAGCCGCAAATATGCAAGGTGCGAAATGTTGAAGTTGTTTCTCATAATGAGAGAAATATAGTCGACGAATTAAAAAAGGTTTTGGAGGCGTTTAATGAGAAGCAAAATAAAGTCAGAGTAAAATGTTATAACTCCGGTAAATCTGGTCATATTCAGCGAAACTGCAAAGCACCAAGAAAACGAACAAGATCTGCCTCGCCTCAAAGAAGTAACCAGCAGTCGAATTATCAATCATCACAAGAATCACCTTTAAAACTAAAACGAGCTAGCACTATGGGACAAGAGCTAGATCCCACATCTGAGGGTCCCACAATCTTTATATCCGGAATACAGCAGAAAAATAGCAATCTTACTGCTCCTGGGTACATCAACGGTCAGAAGCGCGTTTTTACTATAGACACCGGTGCATCACAATCTATCGTCAGGCCAGATTTAGTCAAGAAAACAATTGAACCATTATGTGGGGTAAGTCTGCGCACAGCTGCTGGGGAGCCGGCCACGGTCTATGGTAAAGTAAATGTGAAATTAACCATTGCCAACGTTACCGTCAATCATGTATTCATTGTTGCCGATATTGTGGACGAAGTTATCATTGGTGCTGATTTCATGATTAGCCTTGGCATTATTTTATATATGGGACGAAAAGTTATGATTTGGCGAAATGTGGAGATACCCCTTGACGTCGGATATGAAAATAGGACTCAAGTAAGAAAGCTAGTTACCGTCGAGTATCAGAAGATACCACCACAGTCAGAAACTTTAGTATGGGCTCGTATGGAGGGAGATTGTGAGGACAACAGTTTGTGGGTGATAGAACCAGCAGAAATAACAAGTAATCTTGTAACAGCAAAAACCTTCGTTAGGTCCTCATCAACAAATAATGAAAACACTTCCCAAGAGCAAGATGACCTAAACGAACTTCATGAATTCATATGCAGACGAATAAAAATGACCAGCGACAAAATAAAAGCCATATACGATCGAGCAGCAGGATTTAACGAAGGCCAGCTTGTACTGTTATATAACCCACAACGTAAGAAAGAACTGTTCCCCAAACTACAAACCCATTGGGATGGACCATACAAGGTGATTAATAAATTAAACGACGTGGTGTACAGAATATGGAAAGAAAAGAGGCCGAGATTTAAAATGAAGGACTAGCTACCTATGGGAGAAGTGATTCTGTGCCTATTCGGGTCGAACAGGCTTAAGCGGGGGGTAGTGTTACGAAATTGTACTTGAATTCAAATATAACGGTTTTAATGGCTGGTTTAAAGTTAAATGTTTCTAGACATTTCCGTTTATGTTAACAGCAGTTAACATATCTGTAAAAATTATTAACATAGTTCTAAACATTCAACATTGAATAAAAAGCTTTCACCATTGTTTGTAAGTATGGCAACACTAAATGTGCTGCTAACATTAACATCGAAAGCTCTAGTTTGTCCGTTAAGAACATTGTAAAAAGAAAAAGAGCTTTCAAGAAGCATCTAGTAGGTAATACAGTGTATATAAATTGGCCGTGAGAACACCATTGAGTGAGTCTAATTGGAAGCGTCGTTAAGTAAAGACAAATTAACTGCCTTGGCTGTATAATCTTGTACATTATTAAAGTGTGTTGTATAAAGTGTGTAATTTAAGTGTGTGTTTATATTAGAACGCAAGTGACTATTTAAACTGTTATTGTTGTACATTTTTAAATAAAATAAAGAGTCGTTACAACTTTTAAACTACTAAACTGCTGTTATTTGCAATCAAAGTACAGGTTTATTTAAAGGAAATAAACGACCATTTTTAAAAGGTAAAAACGTAACAATATAATAATATAATATAGTCAGACATGGTAATGTAGTTTGCGCAATGTATTAACACTTTGGGGTAAATATACTCATGACCACAACTTTTCCCTGATAAAAGGTCTGCAACCATTGATATAACATCTTGGTATGACTTATAACTTAGATGAGAACTTTTATAATGTGGTACTAAAGTTCCCAATGCATTACACGAATCTGACGGTAATTGTACTATTTGCTGTTTTATGTTATTAACAGATTGCAGAAGTTACCGTTAAGTATTTCAGTTTTACTAGCAGAAAAGTGCTAATATTTTTTGTTTTCATTAGTTTTTGAAACTTTTTTCAAGATATTATAATAAATTTATAAATAAAACATACAACGGCTGTCAACAAAATGATCCAATAAATAATCGCGCATAAAATAAAGAGTTTTTATGGTTAATGAAGTTTATTAAAAAATAATTATAATAACTGATTAAGTAAGTCCATAAAATGTGTTATTTTCGATTTGAAGGATGAGGCGCGGCAGGCGAAAATTTGTGTTAAATATAAATCTTGATTTTTTGTGCGAATTAATACACAAAGATGCCTAAATGAATGATTCCGTAAAAATAAAATTAGTGGAAGCAAATAAGAAATTATTTTCTTCTTTGTTGAAATATTAAAATTTTAGCTTTTTATGGCAATTTTAAGAATCAAGAAAGGCTAGAAAAATTTGAGGCTAAAAACAAAATAAAAAGGCTAAACTGGCAACACTGATTATTTATTAAGCATTTACCATGAAAAAAATGAAACTGAAAAATTTTTGCAAAATTCCTAAAATTATCGCACAATTGTGTACAACTTAATAATTTCTATAAACAAAATTTTGTATTGTTTTTTTTTTTTTAAGTTTGGGAAAAAAGTCATGTTTGATTCATTATATCTATGAACACAATTTTTAAATGTATGTATTTTTTTCTCTGTGTTCTAAACAAACATATTGAAAATAGCAGATCACCTAAATGCATAGTAAAGCTGTAATTTCATTACGATTGCGTTTTTAAATAAACTATTTACTTTTGAAGTATGAGGTCTCACTTGGTCTTCATAATAGCCGTTAATCATTAAAATCCCTTTACATCGTAGTTTAATTTCAGTACTTTGTCAGATTTTTCTAACTTTCATACAAATTTATATAATAAAAAATTGTGCTTTTCTGTAAATTAGCAAAATTAATAATGAGAAAGAAAATAGTGAGCAAAATCTGATGACCTTTAGAAAAAACTGTCATTTTTTAAAAAACCTTGAGGAATGAATGATATATGTATATGGTATTATGAACGAACTTTCGTATCACGTATTCATAGAAACGTATATACAGTTTTGAGATTTGCTCCCTTATAGTTTTCATCCGATGTGTCACAACCCCATTCAGGTCTGTCCTAAATGTCCTTCCCACAGCTTGGAATATAAATCTCTAAAATATGAATAAATATATATATAACTGGGTATGCCCTATATAATTTTGAAATCTACTCCGTTAGAGCTTTCATCCGATGTATCACAACCACATTCAGGTCTGTACGGAATGGCCCTCCCACAACTTGAAATATAAATTATTGAAAAATATTTATATAATATATAGTTTTGAAATCTATTCCCTTAGAGTTTTCATGCGATGTATCACAACCCCATTCAGGTCTGATCGAAATGTTCCTCCCACAACTTGAAATATAAATCATTGAAAAATATTGTTATTATATTCCACCCAGCTGAGAAACAACTGGGTATACCCTATATAGTTTTGAGATCTACTCCGTTAGAGCTTTCATCCGATGTATCACAACCCCATTCAGGTCTGTCCCAAATGGCCCAATACAACTTGGAAAAAAATATCTGAAATATGAACAATTATATTCCACCCCTTAGAGATTTCATCTGATGTATCACAACCCCATTCATGTCTGTCCTAAATGGCCCTCCCACAACTTGGAATATATACCTCTGAAATATGAATAATTTTATTCCACCCTTCGTTGCACGTCTCCTGAGAAACAAGTGAGTATACCCTATATAGTTTTGAAATCTACTCTCTTAAAGCTTTCATCCGTTGTATCACAACCCCATTCAGGTCTGTTGGAAATGGCCCACCCACAACTTGAAATATAAATCATCGAAAAATATTGATATTATATTCCACCCCTCGTAGCATGTTCCCTGAGAAACAACTGAATATACCCTATATAGTTTTGAAATCTACTCCCTTAGAGCTTTCATCCGACGTGTCACAACCCAATTCAGGTCTGTTCGAAATGGCCCTCCCACAACTTGAAATATAAATCATTGAAAAATATTGATATTATATTCCACCCCTCGTAGCATGTTCCCTGAGAAACAACTGGGTATACCCTATATAGTTTTGAAATCTACTCCCTTAGAGCTTTCATCCGATGTATCACAACCCCATTCAGGTCTGTCCTAAATATCCCTCCCACAACTTGAAATATAAATCTCTGAAATATGAATTATTATATTCCATGTGAAATAACTGGGTATGTCCTATATAGTTTTGAAATCTACTCCCCTAGAGCTTTCATTTGATATATCTCGACCTCATTCAGGTCTGTCCAAAAGGCCCCCAATTCAAGTGTGAATTTATAAGAATTTTCGCAAAGTTCAGACCTTCGTAGTATCTTCCCTAGGAAACAAATGAAAATTGTCTAAACAGTTTTGGGTTCTACTCCACCAGACCTTTAATCTGATGTACCGTAACCCCATTTAGGTATGGCCAAAAAAATATTTCTTAGACTTACGTGAATTTTGCCAAGCTTCAGCACCTCGTAGCATGTCTCCTGAGAAACAACTGGATATATCCTGTGCAGTTTTGAGTTCTATTCCTCAAGAGCTTTCGCGTGATATATCACAACCCCATTCAGGTCTGTCCTAGCTGGCCCGCAATGTGGCCTGAATATGGGTATTTTTGGAGATATAATTTGTATATTTTTTGCTTGAAATTTTAAACAGTTATGTTTTATTTAATAAAACATTAAGATTTATTTTTATAAACTCTTTTTTCTGCAAAAAAGTCAAATTAAATAAACTCAACTTACTTTACTTTATCTTCACACCCTTAGTGTGAACGAACGATTAAAAAATTTATTTAATTGCTTCATTTTAAAGCAAAAAAAATAGTGTGGTTACGACCTTTTGCATTTTCGGTGGCGATATGTATATTCCACAATGTATAGTTTTGTTAAGAAGCGACATGGCTCTATGAGCATTGATGTCTCTGAACCTTTTCCAATTTCTTCTAAAAAACATTCCTCATTTGTATCAAGATTTGTATTTTTAGGCATCGGCTTTGACGTTTCTTTTATGCGTTGTTTGGGAACAGATTCATTTATTTTATTTATTTATTTCAATTCACAGTAATATTAAAAGACTTCTGAGGCCAATAAATATATATTACAAAGATTTATTTTTGAATAAGGATATATTAAATTTTAATTAAAAACTATAAAAATTAATTACACTCATATTCAATACACCAACTCAAATGGCTCCCCAGCCAGAATATATAATAATATACCAAAAAACAGCATAAAGTTACATAGTCGCATAAGTAGTATAAACATCCAAAAGAAAGTCACACAGTTGTGAACCACTTACCACAATAATAAAAATAAGCTATAGAGTTGCCAAATATATCATTAGTTTTAAACGAAATGCATTATTCGATTGAAAAAATAAACGAAGCTCAAGTGGCAAAAAATTCCAACAACGTGCAATCCTAACGATAAATGGTCGCTCAAAAGCAGAGGCTCTAGTTCTAGGATTCCTAGAAGAATGTGAAAAGATGAACTCTGACCAAAGCTGTAACGTACACCCAGTTTTAATAACTTCAAAAAACATTATTATATTACGATATGAAATAAAAATCTTAAAAGAACAACCCAAAAATTGTTTAATATATTCTGAGATAAGCGTTCGACGAGAAACATTGCATACATAACGTGCAATCATATTCATAATACGTTTGAGCCTTGTAATATTATAAGACGTAGTCCCGGATATTACTTCCAGGCCATACAACACATGTGTCATCAAAAGTGCATGGGCAACTAAATACATCGTCCGGCAAGGTAAATAAACGGCAAGAGAATAAAGTCTCCGTAAAATACTAATAACTTTAAGAGATACAATGACCACATCGAAATGCGTACTGAGAAGAAGAGATACGGTTTGAACAAAAGTAAGCATCTAATCCTTCATTATATATTCAAGAACCTTCGATAAAGATGGAAGAATAGATATCGGTCTTAAGTCCTGAAAGCCATGGATAACTTTTGACTTCGGAAATGGAACCATGCGAGCAGTTCTCCATATCGAAGGGAAATAAAATTAATGTGATGCACAAGAAAATGCCAGATATGACATTTCGACCTTATCTTACACAAAGCATTAAAAATTTCAAATTCACTTACACAACTGAAAGAAAAGCATAATTAAAAGAGTCAAAGTCAATAACATCAGTATTAAAATTATTAATATTAACAAAATAGCTATTAACCTCGTTAACATCGCAATCTGAACTGAATTCACTATCATTGGTCACTCCACTACCCTTCAAAACCCTCCACATGCCTGACATACTCAAACCTCTTCCTAACTTTACGAATTACATTTTTTGTCCTATTCCTGTACCTGCAATAAATACGCCAACTTTCAGATGAACTACTTGATTGAAAAACTGAATACGCCAAATCCCTTAGAGACGTAGCTAATACAATCTCATTTGATTTCATCCAAGAAGAGTCGTCAATCCTAATTCTGCGCTTAACTACTGGAACATATTCATAAAGTGAGAGAATTAATGAATTAATAAATGAGCTCTGAATTTCAACCAGAACCATAAAAATAATCAAAGTCAAAAGTAGATATGGAAGAAAAAAATTCTTCCCATATTTATATGAACATCTTACAACAATTTGAAATGCTGCCAATATGAGCGCATGGTGAGAAATTGCAGGGCACTGTACTTGACCAGAATAATCATAAAAGAGGGATCACAACAAGGGTTTGCAATTATGCGAGACAAACAAATTGCATCTCACACACAAAGAGCGCATTCTGCTTGCTTTTGTAATATCAAACATGTTACAATTGAAGTATCCTGCTATAACAATTTCTTTATATTTGGAAAATAATTAAAAATGAGACAATTCAAACAACTTCAAATCCCCATGAGGCAAGTACAAAACTCCAAATAAAATTTTACTATCACCAAGTTGAAGCTCTATAAAGATCGACTCACAACCAGGGAGGGATACTTTTGTGATAACCTTAAATTTTATAAAATCAGAAATGAAAATAGCAACTCTCTCACCAAATAAACGGTCATTCCTAATAAGTTTGTATCCTGAGATGCCAAGAGATCTAGAACTAATGTGTGGTATAAGCCATATCTCAGAAATCCCAACTAAGTTAAACACTCCATCAATAATATTCTTCAGTTCATCAATTTACAATTGCTCAAAAAAGGCCGAATGCTTTGACAATTAACGTGCGATACTTTAAGCTGATCCGATAAATTGGAAAAAGATCCTTAAGATAGTTACTACTACTTATAATGGGACCCAAATTATCATTACTCGTAAATATACAAAAAATTATTGAAAATGGCAGGGATCCAAATGAGTGGAGGCAATGATATATGAATAATTACCAAAAAAAAAAATCATACAATCTAAACAAAAAATTCAAAATCTTATATAAAATAGCTATCATTAGAATATAGAAAATAGGAAAAAAATATTTGAATTAATAACACAAATAAATTACCATTAAATAGAAAAATTTAATTCAACGATGTGATTATATGTAAGTATGTACTAACACTAATTAACAATATATATATAACTCATATCATTTATTGTTCATCAATTTGATTGGAGGTTGTTATTACATCAAGTTTTTCAGGGGTAGTAGGAAGATTTCTCTTTATGAATTTTGAAATTTTTGACCAGTTTGATTTATTAAGAGCATAATCTTAAATTTTCAACCAACATACAGCATAGATTAATATTAGACGTAATAGGCAAATAATCCGAACCTAAATCATTTACTACTTTAACAGCAGGCATGTGGGTTAGTATATTTGTTAAAAAGAGATCTAGAGTTGATGGTTGCTTATTTTGGTCAGTTCGTATATAAGCGTGTTCATGAGAGTTTCATTTGAGTTTCATTAAGCTGTATTTTTTCGTATAAAATATTTTCCCACGAATTATTTCTAAGACATCCCCATAATCTGTTTCTACAATTTAGGTCTCCTCCTAAAAAGTATTTGTTGTTATTTTCCAATAACTTCCGTAAATCAGACCTAAAATGTGTATGTTTGAAATTGTCTAAGCCTTGTGTTCCTCCTGGAAAATAACATGAATATATGTCAATGAAATCATTACCACAACTTACTCTGCTTCTCCTGCACCTGTCTGTCGATCGAATCTATAACAGAAGAATCTATTATTTCTAATTGATATTTTATTATTTAACCAGGTTTTGCAGATTAAAGTAAGTAAATAAAGATATTGAAGCTGCAATGAAAAAATTAAATTTTAAGTGTTCAAAACAAGACCTTACGGAAATAAAATATTTTACTTTTAATTAACCTTTATAATATCATATACTCTCAATAGAGGTAAATTATGAAACAAATTGCATACTTGTTCCTTTTTGAAGGAATACTAAAACAACAGACAAAAAATATTTCAAATAGAATCGAAACAAAACTAAATTCCGTTATTCTATGAATTTTACCCATATAAATAAATTTGCTAGTTATTTTGAAAATATATTTTTATTTATTTGCAAGCTATTGTGAAAAATGTTATCTGTTTTTAATGTATATCACCGATTTATAAGATACCAGAAATAAAAAGGCGTTTATATGTAAAAATTTTAACATGTCAACTCTTATAATTTTTTGTTAATCGACAACACTTAAATCTCGAGTAACTGTTTAAAACAATAACAACCAAAAATTCACGCTGTACTCTGCATTTTATGCCAATATAGAAATCATATGTGCCAAATATTTTTGATTTATAAAAGCTATAAATCCTGCTCTACAAAATAATAAAACCATTGCTTACAGGTTAGGTCCATATTAAAACGAGGACCTTTTTAAAAAAGCCCATGTATAAATTTTTATTTTAATTACTTATAACATCACAACAGGTCATAAAGAATTATATGTCAAAAATGTCTGCTATTTGTTCTGAATAAAAAAATATTATATATTTTTTTTACAAAATATTAAATTATAGTTATAGCACAATAAAGATGTTATTTACTTTTAAGAGCTTTTTTAGGACAAAAGTCAAGGCCGACTGGCCGATTTACGACCGATTGACCCAATTTTTGCACACATATTATTTTTTTAGCCCCATCTACCAGAAACTGCCGGAGGAGCAAGCAAAATCAAAACTTGTAAATTCCATACATGTCAAAAATCGTATCTTTAAAAAACACATGCAAACTGATTTTGAGGAATTTTCTTTAATTTTACATGTCTTTAGCAAATTTAAAGATATATATATATATATATATATATATATATATATATATATATATATATATATATATATATATATATATATATATATATTAATTGAAGAATTTTATTAAATAAATTAGTCAATTTGTTCAAATTTTCTTCAAATTGATATGTATTTAGTCATTTTAAGTAATATTAGTCAGATTGAAGAACTGTTTTTATTCAAATTGACTAAAATATATTAGTCAATTTTAAAATTTAAAAAAATATATATAGTTAAGTTAACTTATTAAGTTATTAATTTCTGTGTTAAATTGAATAAAATTGTGTCATGTTTTACCCTAAATAAATGTTGCTATAATAAAAAATAAAAGACAGAACATTTCATAAAAAATCGGTTAAGCCACAGAAAAAAACCGGCCTGTCGAATAGTTAGTTTTTTAAAAAAGCAAAAACTAGTTATCCGGTTTCGGTTTTTGAATACACTATTAATGAAAAAATTAATAATAACACTTTTTAAGAGTTTGTTTTTGATGATGTAATTGTTAAATCTAATCAAATATGTACTTAAAATTTCATAAATTCTTTTTAATTTACTTATAGATATCCACTTACAAATTATACGTTCGGAACTAAGGAACCTCTGTTTGAAAAAGATCCTTCTGTACCTTCTCGTTTCCAGCGCATGCGTGAAGAATTTGATCGCATTGGCATGAGACGTTCCGTTGAAGGTGTACTTTTAGTACATGAACATGGTTTGCCACATGTTTTACTGCTGCAGCTAGGTACGACATTTTTCAAACTACCCGGTGGCGAACTTAATGCTGGAGAGGATGAAGTAGAAGGACTTAAACGTCTACTAACTGAAGTAAGTATTCATAGAATTTAATACTTTTTTAACAAGAATTGAGACGATTGCATTACAATCAACATAATAAAATAAGAAAAAAACTAAAAACAAAATAAAAATTAACATAAAAATCTTTTAACACCATTATTGTTAATTAGTTTAAAGAAACCAAGTTATTTTATGGAGATGTAAAGATGATATTGATTTTTTTTTTTTTTTTTTTTTTTTTTTTTTTTTGCAAATTAAACTAAAAAGAGAAACCATTGTTTAGTGGTTGTGCTGTAGATGTTGTTTTGTAAATTAACCCCCACTTCTCTACAAGAAACAGATCTAATGAAACATAA
Source organism: Protocalliphora azurea (assembly GCA_932274085.1). Taxonomy (NCBI): domain Eukaryota; kingdom Metazoa; phylum Arthropoda; class Insecta; order Diptera; family Calliphoridae; genus Protocalliphora; species Protocalliphora azurea. Next base: position 74,037,856 of record OW026522.1, on the reverse strand, counting down.
AATTGTATATTAAAATTAATTGATGTTGTTTTATAAAAATCACATTGTTATTGTTATATTCGAATTGTAATTTATTTAGACTTTAGGACGTCAAGATGGTGTTAAACAAGAGTGGATCGTTGAAGATACTATTGGAAATTGGTGGCGACCAAACTTTGAACCTCCGCAATATCCTTATATACCACCACATATAACAAAACCTAAGGAACACAAACGTTTGTTTTTAGTACAACTACATGAAAAGGGTAAAGTTTTTTAAATTGTATTTTCATATCTTCCTTTATTAATTATTGTTTGTTAATGTTTAGTATATAAGTTGAGGCGAATAATTGTATTAATATTATTTTTTGTCATTCCTTTTTTCTAAGCCAGTTCAATTGTAAAATTGATTTTACAATGTCATTTCTCATAAATTAAAAAATGTTAATTTCCATTATTTAACCACATTTTTCACTAAAGTGAATTAAAATTTCTTATTAAATATACACGAGTTAATTACTGTGTACTAAACAAATCCTGTTAGGGCTATTATGTATATTATTAAAATACAAAAATATCATTCAAATGTCACACAGTCTTTTATAAAAAAAACTTAAATCAATTTTTATAATACATTTTATATACTTCTAAATTTGCAATATATCAAGATATAATGATTACAATTGTATGTTTTCTCTCATCTAAATCTCAATAAAAATAATGCGGCTTTTTATAAGAAATTATCTACATAATAATGAAAGTTTTTATGTACATTTCATTTAGTCAATGAAATTCTTTTTGTTTTATTTTCTCAAGAAAATGTTTAATTATTGTGAATATGCCTTGAAAATTGTTCAACGAGGCATATGCTTAATAAGATTTCTTTTAAATGTTGTTGTAATAATTCTGTTCAAGAATTTCCATTGGCTTATATAACTATATACAACTATATCTATATTTTTTGTGAATTATAGTTACAAATTGTACTTGTACGTGTCGTTTATTGTAATGTGACTTTAAATTGTCAGTCACATAGTATTATCATAGGAATAATTTGTAGAGAGAATTATATACCTACATACATTACGTACCTAGATTTATTATAAACTAATCATATACAAAAAAAAAAAAAAATATATATATGTAAATTTTATAATTGTATTTTATTTTAAATGACGTTTTATATAAAAGAAGAAGTAAAACTTATAAATGCAATTATTAAATAAAATCTTTTTTAAATACATCATCGCAAAACGTTTGTAGTTGAAAAATATTTTAGAAATATATCGGTCATTTCTAACTGTTTGGTCCAATATACACGTCTGCTCATATAATGGATACACCTTAAGCCTTTTTTAGGCGAGCACACCAAATATTACATTTTTCAAAAATAAAATATTACGTCTTTTATTGGTATGTCAAAAAATCCGATAGCAACATACTTAACTCTTCAAACGGTAATACAAAGATTTTATATTTAATTCTGTTTTTATTTTTCTTTCAAGATTTTTTTGTTTTGTTTGTTTTCTTTTTCAATGCAAACTTTTTTTTTTTATTAATATACAAAAACATTGTTGATACATATGAAAAATCAAATGTTTTTGAATAATTTTAAAAAACGAAAAATTCTATTGGTATTTTGAAAAAGTATTTTTTTCATAAGTATTTTTTTCATAATCAAAGAATTTGTATAAGCAATTTTGGTGCTCATAATAATAGTTACATTTAAAAGAAAAATACACAAATTAAAAACTAGTTAAGTTTTTATTAAAAATTAATATTTATTATTATCCTGTACATCCATCCTTATTTTGGTCAACTTCATACATTCGTATGGTCGTACTAGACCATACTAGACAAGTTTCCAATGGAATCTTATACCATATTTTTTATGTTTTCCCTTATAATTCACCTCTATTTTTGAAAACTTCTTACGACATTCTTATCTTCAAATCATTCCACAAGTTCTCTATAGGATTTAGATCCGGAGATTGACTTGGACAACTTAAAACACGAACGTTATTCTGGGAGAACTTGTTCTTTACTAACCTCGAACAGTGTTTTTGGTCATTATCTTGCTCGAATGTCCAAAGTCATGGCAAATTTTCTGCGAGATGTGGGAAGATAACATTTTTCAATATGTCCCTGTACCCATCTGCCTTTAGGGCGGCAGACACTTCTTTCCAAACAAATTAGTTTTCGTTTTTTCGCCTTCTCATTCAGATTAAAGTAAATATTCTTTAACAAATTCTAACCATATGTTTTTTATACCCATTAATAAAACTTCTAGCAATTCTTCCCGGCAATTTATTTTGCACAAGGCGAAAACGAACTGTTTGCAAACTTATTTCAGCTGAAATAGACTTCAATGACATAAAAGGGTTCTTTTTGCTAATACAATAATCCTATCCATTTCTGAGCTTATTTTATTAGGTCTACCACGATTTTATACCGTTTAATTTTTAGATAAGACATTTTGGACAAAATGTAGAGATCTTTTCAAACTCATATTTGCTATTTAACGCAACGACGTTTCATTTTTTCCCTTGGATTCAGTTTTTTTCTTTCCTATTTAGAACAATGATTGTTTCTTCCCATTTTCTATGTCAAAGTATTATTTATAATATTTTCAACCAAAGTACAATTGTTCTTATCCTATTGCGTAAAAGCAATCAAAAAACAGCGATATAAAAAATTACAAATTAATCAAATGTATCTATTATTATAAACAACATTTCATACGTATATAAATCAATTTTAATGTATATACTTGTCATATTTTTTGTTGAAGTTGCATTGCCAGATCAAACTGTTTGCTAAATGAAAAGAAAAAACTGTTTACTAAAAAAAAATATCGTCTTATAAGGTGTATCTATTATTTTGAGCAGATGTGCACATAAAATTTCACAGATGAATCTTCGGATTTCAGTTGTGAAATCGAATCGCACCACAGTAATTCGTTCCCTCACGAAAAATCGGGAAAAATAGAAGGAGTTTTATGTCCTTCACATAGAATGAAGTTTGTCCTTAAATATATATCCAATGCCTCTAAAGAAAAAAAAATAACTTGAAAATATATGTATGTCTGTATGTTGAAATGGATTTTTTTGGCTATAGTCTCAAAATCTTGGTATTGAAATTCAAGAATGGCGGAGTTATAAACGATTTTCTAAAACAGCCTTTGCACAAGTTTAATAAAATTTTCTATTTCACATACAATAATATATAAAAGTTTTCCTATTGGAAAGTTGTGAGATTGAATAGTCTAGAGGAAGAGTTCTAAACTAAAAACCGTTAAACTTGAGTTCGCATCCCCGGGTCTTCTTATAAATTTATGTTTTTCCTAAAAAAATATATAAAAATTTTCATTGTTAAAAAATAATAAATTTTCCAGAATTTCTAGGCACGTTTTGATGTGTTTTTTATAAAAAAAGTATTATTTAGATTTGTGTTGCGTTTTCAGGTTTTTATGTAAGCAAAAAAGACAATAAATTTCATGTGGTATACCGCTTGGTTTTGTGTCTGATAGACTTTAGGTCCTGGGTTCGATGTTTGGCCAATACTTCGGAAAATTGTTTTATAATTTATCTTCAAACCAAAATAAATAAATAAATGTCAGATTAAGGAACTGTCAAATATATTTTTAATCAATTTATCTTTGAAATTTATTAAATAAAAATTACATTTCTATTCGCCAGGATTCGAACGCATAAAATACTTTAAAGCTCCTAGCTTTGAATTTTTACCCTCCTAGCCCACATGTCATTTTGAAATTCTGAATTCAAAAAATAGTTTTATTTTAATTTTTTTAAAAATTTGTTTTCAACATTGTTTAATTTTGATTATACTCAAAATATAGTGTTGTAAATTGATTTTTATACTGTTCATATATATGAGGAGTACATATAATTGTATTTCAACAAATTTCTATGGATATAGATAGTATAGTGGAAGTGTTCCAGATTGCAAATCTTCAAGCCATGGTTCGTATCCTCGTAGAATCTATTTGAATTTTGTTTTAATATGGACATATTTTTTTTGAAAAAATAAGTTTGACGTGTAAATCTAAGTATGTGAGATGTTTTTCCTTAAAATATTATCAATTAACTGTAATTGTATTTTAGGTTTTTAAATGTAGATAATAAAATGGCATATCATGTTTGGAGGAATTGTCCCAACAAAAACTTTTTGTTTCTCGGTAATGGAAACTACTTATTAAAGTAGTTTCCTGGTAATGAGGCGTCATTATTATTTATTACCTACACTATATTATATAAATAAGTAATCAATAGTATAATAGCACTGCAATATTGCAATCACGTTGATCATTTGGCTAGAGCGCTGGATTAACAACCAGAAGGTTGTTGGTTCAACCCAATTCTGATGCTGTAAACTTTTTTCAACAAAATGTCTAAAAAAATATTTTATACTAAAAAAAGTTTTTGTCACTTAGAAAATTACGTGCGAGATGTTATACTAAGCAAGACGTTAGTCATTAAAACGAATGTTTAATTTGTACCCAAGTTCAAATCTCACTGATATTATTTTTTTTATATATTCGTTTAGGTTTTTGAGTACCCGTAGAGGCTAAAAATAACTACACTACACAACTGGAACAAAAGTAACTAGTTATGCAGACAAAAATAAGTAGTTTTTTTTTTGTTTCCAATTATACCTGCTACCTTACCAGGAAAGCAAGTTGAAAATTCTTAAAAATTCTGATATTTTTAAATTAGTTAATTCAAGTTTAAAACATTTAATTCTAAGATATCTTTCCGAAAAAAAACTCTTTGGTAGAAAAATGAAAAGAATTTACAATTTTGCATATCTCTTCTTTATTCAGCTCTTCAACACAGATTATCTAAGCGATCTTCCAAGTCAAATGCCCAAGGAGTTTTCGGGGACTCTTTATGTTACAAATTTCCGATGTCATCGTTAACATCAGTTTGCAAATATTAAGTATATTTCTTTATTAAAGCAAAAATTTTGATAAGAGATAATTCCAATATCTTTATATATTTATGAATTATAGATATTGTGATGAGTATAAAATATTCGGACCAGCCGAATATAACACTTCCACTTGTTTTACCTCAAATTTTGCATATTTCGAAAACACAAAAAAAACTTAATTCCCTAAAAATGAACGCTTTGCAAAAGAACGTTTTTCTCTAGTTTAACCAAAAAGTGGCAGCTATTTTTTTTTTTTTGATTATGCATTTTATTATCGACTTAAATAAAAAAAAATTAAAAAATTTTAACGCATTTTCATATTTTTTCTCAAACTTTGCTTCTTATTGAAAGTTAACACAAAGAACATTAATTTCATTAAAAACTTTTCGACTTTAACCAAAACTTGGAGGTGTTCTTTTTTGATTGTGAATTAGCACGTGATATTTTAAATAAAAAAATTTAAAATAAAACTCCTTATTTATCTTTTTGAAAATCAACACAAAGAACATTAATTTCATTGAAAACGAATGCATTTGCAAAAAAGTGTTTTTTCGACTTTAACCAAAACTTGGAAGTGTTCTTTTTTGATTGTGAATTAGTACGTGATATTTTAGTGCATTTTCCTTTTTTTTACCTCAAAATTTGCTTCTTTTGGAAAATTAGAATAAAATACCTTGATTTCCTAACAAAAATCGCCTTTACAAAAGAACTTAAAAATATTTAAACACATTACATTGAAATGGAAAATACATTGATTTAGTACAAAAAGTCTTTGCAAAAGAGTGCTATTTTTTGTTAAATATTGGCAGCTTTTTGTTATTAATTAGTGAAGTACACAAATAAGTAGGACTTCAGCGCCCTCTGGTGGCCCCTGTACATGTCTTATGTTAATATATACTTAGTATATACGTAGTTCTTATTTGCGAATAAAACTGTAAAATGTTACCATTTTATTTCTTTATTGTAACTTGCGAAAAATGTTCCTGAATAACGACATAATTTACAAATGAGGTGTAAAATGTTGCCACTTTTCTAACGGTTTTAATGCTTTCAACTATCAAACAAGCCTGCTAATATACATAGGTCATAAAAAAAATATTAAAAATATTTATTAAGAAAATAAAAATTGTATTGACAAGTTTGTGCTAGAAATCAAAATGCTTCCATATCATTTTTATTTTACAACCTGCTATGTGCGTATAAACTGTGAATTAATTATTTACAAAAAACTTTATTTGCAAATAAGAACTACGAATTAATATTACTTAGTTTAGTAATAGATGTGGAAATTAAAAAAAAATCAATTGAAAAAACTGATTCAAAAAAGCACTTACTACAATTGTTTTTGTTTTCAATGATTTTTTTTCTACGAACACATTCTTAAACTTAGTTTTTTTGACAACCGACTTAGGTTTTTGACAACGGAGTTTTATATCTATGGTACATGTTATTAGCTTTGAACAAAATTATTTTTAATCCATTCTCATTTTTTTTCTTATGAAATGAATCACGTTCGTGCAGAAAATGTTTAAAATTGAAAAAAATGTGGGATTCACACAATTATTAAATAAATAGGTATGTCACAGAACACAAATTTGTACGAAAGTGAAAATTAAATCGTATTTTGCTTCTACAGAAAACAAGGAACGAAAAAATCATTTTCAATGATTTTACATGGCCCGCATTGTTAAATTAAACAAAAATTTTATTTTATTATTTTTTTCATTTCTTTTTTTACTTTAAACATTTTTTAATTTAATTACGAAATTCATATAAATTTTTAAAAATATGGAAATATTTTTTGTAAGAAAATCCGGAGAGATTTTTAAATAAAATTTACTTTTAAACCGAGCCGCATTGCGCATTTTTTATACAAATTTATATGTAAATTATCGGACCAGGTTTGATGTGTTTATAGATTCATTTGTGTTACTAGCATAAATCTATTTGAACGTACGACGTACATACGGTCGTACATTACGAGTTCGACAGTACGAAAAATTTTACATTCATTTATCCTATAAAGTCCACATTTGTCCTAGGTCTGAAGTATTTTAGTATGAATTAAAAAGAAGTATTTTAGTATGAAACACATTAGGTTTTATGAAAATTTATTCTGCTTTTTAATTCCAAATTTTAAAAATTAGAACGGTCAGTCTAAATTCGACTCTTTCATATAATATAGGCCAAATTCGGAAAGGTCTACAGAAAATTATATAAATTTTATGTAATTATGTTTTTCCCACATATATAAAACGTCATTTATTATACAAACTATTGTTAAATTAAAAAGAAAATATAAAAATAATGTAATACATTTTCCCTTATAAAATTTTAATAATTTTATTCAATTAATAAAAAGAAAAAACAAAGTTTTGTAAATAAACAAATTTTGCATATTTATAGGATAATTAAAGAAAAAATGATAAACAAACTTTGTTAAAATTAACCTCTATATTAAATTTTTTAATTTTTTTTTATATTTAATTAATATCGTAGTTCTACATATATAATTATTGTTAAGACACCAAAACTTACCTTAAGCATATGAAACGATTAAATAAAAAATAATTTACCTTATTAAAAATAACATTTTATTTTTTATTTTTTAATATTTAGCTTTGTTTGCGGTACCGAAAAATTATAAACTGGTAGCGGCGCCACTATTTGAACTCTATGATAATTCACAGGGTTATGGACCCATAATTTCTTCACTGCCACAAGCCTTATGCAGGTGAGGTTATTTTTTTACCAAAATAAAATTAAACTGGACAAAATTTAATTCACAAAAAAAAATTGTTTTCTTTCTTAGGTTTAACTTTATTTATATGTGAGTAGAGTGGCAATTCTCCTCTACCCGCACATCAAACACAGAAGAATGCTATAATGATAACGCAAACAAATCTATTGAAGAATCACAGGAACAGTTTAAAGATGATTATAACGATTATATGGAACATGATTTGCAACAACATGCAACATCATCATTCCACCACCACCACCATTCTTATTGAACATTTCAAATTTAATTATTATTTATAAAATATTAATTATTATAAAAATAACTAAATAACAAAAAGCAAACAAATAAAACCGAACATTATTATAATTAGATTTTAATCGAAAGAACCCTTTAAAAAATAAAAATTTTCCACAAAGTTAAAATGCTTTATCCATTGTTTTTAAGAAAGATGTTTAATTATAATTATAGAAGAGCAAACAAATTAAATTAGAAATACTAATTATACTTACTTGTGTTATCTAAAGTAAATAAAATTAATGAAAATAAAGACTTATACAAACATCCATCAATTAGTCAAATTAATTGAAATCGGCTGCAGTTTTTCTTACTTTTGTTTCCAATATCTGTTTTACATTATTTATTTAGTAAATAAATACATATTTATAAATACAAATTAATGACAAATATTTTTCTTAAATTTTAATAAAGTGCTTGTTTTTATTTTATTATTATCTTCCCTTTTCACATTTATGTAGAGATTGTTAGAAGAAAGATTTTTTATGATTTTTTTTTTTTTTCAATTTTAATTAGAGCATAAAATCTTCAAATAGTTTTTCATATGATTGACCTCTGTAAATGGAAGAAATTGGTATAACTTTAATATTTTATTTTCTATAAGTGTCTGTGAGAGAATTTGTTTAAACATTTTTCTATTTTAATTATATTGTTATTATATAATTTCTTCAAACAAATTTATACTATTATTAGTTAAGCTTCAAAGCAAATGTTTTATTTATTACAGAATGTATGTATATATATATATATATATATATATATATAGCCAGTATGTACTTGCAAGTGTTCTTTTATTACATAAGGATAAACATTAAATAATTTTGGGTTTTTATATGTATCTGTATATTGCTTTTAAAACATCTCTGTGATTTTATTTTAACAATGTGCGTTTTATTTTGTTTTTTTTTTTTTTTTTTTTTTTATTTCACAGTAAATAAAGGAACAAATTTAACATATTAAATAACAAAAGAGAATGTAACCAAGTAGTTAGTGGTGTTATTAAGCATTTAGCAAAATAAATATAAAAACCATAAACAATTAAGTTGTAGAACAAAAAATATCAAAAACAAAACTAAAAGGAACTTTTAGGTCTTGTTCTCAATTGCAGGATTTTTTTATAAGGAATGTATGTAGTATGTACGTTATAGGTGTAGAAGATGCTTTCATTAGCTAAACTTTTGTTTTATAAAGTAATATTTATTTCATTTTTGTGTAATAATGTTTTTTAAGCATGCGATATGTTTTAGAGTTCAAATAAGTGTCGTTTAATTATATAATAAATATGTTTTTTCTTCTTATTAATAAATACTAATATAGTACATGTTTTAATATTTTTTTTTCTATAAAAAACAAGTACGAATCATCATTTATTGGTTTGTGTGACTGGAAATGATTTGAAAATCACGATATTATATATATATATATATATATATATATATATATATATATATATATATATATATATATATATATATAAAGTGCCGTACGGAAAAACTTTCAAATGTACCCCTCTAGAAATGAAGATTTGTCTTATATGATTCATCTGAATGTTTAAATTTACGTGAGCTCGACCATTTTCAAAACACCTCCAAAAATATGTATTTCTTTCAATATCATCAAAAAGAAAATTAACTTCAAATTGTAATAGGCCTTTATTTTTTATTTTCTTTATTCGAACATATAATTTTATATATTTCGGACACTTTCCAACATATATTGGGTTTTAATGTACCATTGGAATGGTCTAAATTAATGTTATTGAAGATTACACGTAATTAATCCTTTAAGAGCAAGAGGGTTATGTAACGGCTGCAAAAATTAAAGAAAAAACTGGCGTTAAAGCAAGCTTAGCTAAAACTGCTAATCTTAAATAATTAAAAAGAAGCCACCCCTTAACCTATCTTAAAAAGAAACTGGACTCCTCTTTAGCCGGCATCATATGATATGTGAAAAACAACGGCAGAGAGCAGTCTTTTCCGATGAAAAAAGTTCAATATAGAAGGACCAAATGGCCACTGTTATTATTTCCACGATTTGTAAAAAGAAGAAATTTATTTGGGGTGTCATCGTAGCTGTGGTGGTGGTGTGATGGTCTGGGGTGCAGTTTTCTATTATGAAACAGGCGATTTACAAATTTTACCTCAAAAATTAACAATGACCAAACCAAACTTTTACAAAATTTTACTTTAATTCCAAAAATCTGAAAACTAGAGTTCCTATAATTTTTCAAATAAAAACTACGCTAAAAAATTTAAATTTTAAAATTTAATATTTCAAGAAAAATCCACAGTAGTACCTACAATATATTTGGAAATATTCATAGCATATTAAACATTAAAGTAGCGTAGTTTTCCCTATAAACATTTGGAAGATATTTTCCTAGAAGAAATTTACACAATATTTTCTTCTTATTATTTGGAAAAAATCATCAAAACAATATTTTTTTAATATTGTATTTTTTATCAGATTAAAGAAAATTAGGCAATAAACAACAAAAAATATATAAAATTTAAATTTTTTTTATTGATGTAGCCCTTTTTTCAATAAGATGATTATCACCTCCGAAATAAATTGATATCCCAATGAGATAATCTGGCAAAAATTAATGCAATATTTTTATTTTTCAGTCACAATTTACAAGATGTAAAAGTTTTTTATTATATTATTTCATGATTTATTTAGTGATAATTTTTCTATATAATTATTACATCTTCTAGATTATCTGGCGGTATTTCTTATTGCTTAGATGTATCTATCGCCTGTGACGCATAATCTCTCCCAATGGGGGAAACTTCCGGAATATACGAATACGATTATTGCGGCAGTAAAATTTTTCTTCTAAGCAATATTATTTTGCTTGCAGGGTTGGTTTTGTAAAAGATATTGTTGGCTTAATATAAAAAAGGTGTGTCTCTATTTTTTGAAATTTAGTTCCTAATGGTTTCCATTCAAATACACGTCCCTTTAAAACAAGTAAGTTATGTTGACAAATTAAAATCAATAATCGTTTTAGAACGCTACACAAGTTAGAATTTCTTTTAATACATGTTATAGGTATTACAAGCGTATTTGAATAAGCAACAAATTAATTTGAAAATTCGAGATACGCCTTTTCTATATTAATCCATTGATATGTATTGATTTCAATCAAGCGAATCTCTTAAAATGTATCTCAATTTTTTTCGAAAACTTAGACTTTGAGTAAAGCACGGTCCGAAGTTAAACTTGAACTTAAACTTAAGTTAAAACTGTTAATTTTTGCAATTATCCATATTTAAAAGGCATCAACAAATAAATATAGAATTTTAGTCCATTTTGCGATTATGTCTCCTAACTTCAGATATTTTTAATACTTTACTCAATACCATGAAACTATTTTGGTTTCTCAATGTAATATATAACGGGACACTACCGAAATAAAACTTTCGTTTCAATTTTTTTTTAAGTCTTCTGTTGTTAAGGCCGACATATAAACATTAGTCATCATGTTAAGTATAATTTCCTTGCTTAAGTTCTGTAGTTCGTCATAATTTATTATTCAAAATTGTTCAGTATTTAGGGTTAATTTTATTTTCATTCATTATAATACAAATGTATGGGTTTTTTAGGATAATTTAGTCTTATTTAATATATATTGATCTTATGATTATGCTTTAGTTAAAATTAATGCAATATATATATATATATATATATATATATATATATATATATATATATATATTTGCAACTCCTAATTTCCATTTAAATTCAATGAACTTGTTTTAGTCAATTAAACGACTTTCGGTAGGACTGAATAGTTTTTAGCATTTAATGGACACATTTGTTATAAATTTTAAATATATGTGTGTCTACCCTAAATATTTTCTTATATTTGTAATACTTATTTCAGCAAGTATGACATCGATCTAGATATATTTAAAATAAATATTTTTTATAGCTATTATATATCGCAATAATTATGTAAAAAATATTAACTGGCTTCTGAGTTATAACTTTCCGAAAATGAAAAAAAGTAGTTAGTACAGCTTATTGTAGCTGTATATTTGTCGATTATTGGACTAGGGAACAATGAGCGCCTATATTTGTATTGCAATGCCTGAAACAGATACTAAAAATACATGTGTACTCGGCAAATATGTATTATTTCTTTTAATTATTGTGTAAAGTAACGATATCAGCAACCCAAACAACATTATAAATAATTTTTGATTATTCAATCAAAATCGCATTTAAATTAATTTTCAGTTCTTTATCTTTTTTTTCTAATTTTATAATTCTTTCTTTATAATTTTGGCATGGATATACCAATATCATAGACAAATCCCTGATCTGACCAAGAATACATAATAGTTAACTTGATACCTTAACATTTTCTTCATATCTAAAAACAAAATTCTGAATACATAATTTTATATGACAGGAATAGGACGGAAATTCAAGATGTTAAATTCATTACTTTTAGCTCATCATCATTCTTTGGATTTTTTTTCCTCTTTAATTTTACTGATTTTATAAGCTCATCGTTATTAATCATTTCCAGGACACAAACCAACATAAATATAAAATCTTAATAATTTCAACTATTTATCGGATCTTCAAAAAAAAAAACACTTATTTAAGTTACTCTTTATTATAAAATTTAGCTTAAGATCTTTCTGATATTATTTTCTTACTCAAATATTTATTATTGAAATCTTTAGACTTTTTGTTAACCAAATTTGATATAAAAATTTTCGCTTCGTATGGAAATCGAAAGATTTCTTAAATATGTTTGTATGTATGTATGTACGTACTTAAATTTAATTTTAAATGTAATCTTTCAAACATGCAATACTAAAATTTGATATTAATGCCACCAAACAAATTACCACAATTTATTGTGATAAAACTTTAAATCATAATAACCTTGATCGGTTAAACCCTCCCCTGCCGACGAAACAGTGGACATTGTTTCTTCATTGGCATTTGGCGATAATGGTTGCTTTCCAATGGGTCGATTAATCTTGACCACACCAAAATCTTCTGGAGATTCTTGATTAAATTCCATTTTTGTCGATGGTGTTACAGCCATGCCGACACCATAAGAACGATTTTTCATGCCGGTATGTTGTTTACTCAAATGAAAAGTGGGAGCTGTCTTACGATTTTCCATTTCGAATACGGATGAGACTTTCAATGGTTGAGAAGGAGTGTTGGCTAATGAATTTTGTTGGGACTGAGATTGCTCTTGTTCGTTGACAGCATGATCATTAACATTTATTTCTAGTTCTGCTGTAACATCTGCAGAAGCTATAGGCTGTTCAATATCTGCATGGGTTTGTAAATCTTCATCCAAGTGATCGTGTGGTTGATGTTGCTCATGTTCATCAGTAAGTTCTTGATTGTTTATGTTTAAGTTTTGTAAATTTTCAACAATTTCAACTGAAGGCGATTGATTACTAGAAATAATGTGAATGTGTATAATGGAATTAATTAAAAATACTAAGAGATAGGATATATGTGTGTGTGTTTGGATAATGTTACCTTTTAACATGTGAATAATGTCAAATAGTTGACAAATCGGAGGATAAAATTTTATAAAAAAAATATCAAATATGTATACACAGAAAAAAGTTTGTGCATAAATATAAGAATTTAATTTCATTGATTTTAGTTCATAATATTTTAAAATAATGTCATAAATATTAACACTTTTTTAGATTTTTTGAAATGAATCAAAAGTCAAGAAGACTTAAAATAAATTGTTTAAATTTTCATTTATATTTTCAATTTGTAAAAAAATGTTTGAAATTTTCTTCGGAAAATTTTAGGTTTTTAATCATTTTAGCTACATTATAGGAACAGAAGAGAAGCGCTTTTCATCAAAATGGTGAGCTGCAGAATGCGAGCGAAATAATGCAAATTTCTAAACATTATTATTATTTTTTTTTTTGGAATGGAATTTGAAATGGAATTTTGCCATTTTATTTTCATGTATAAAATTAAAAATTTTTTTTTCAAAATTTCAAATTTCACTTGTTTATATTATAATTGCACACACGCGTTCATTAAATTTATGCAGAACTATCACCACATGCAAAAAGATTCACAATATTATCATTACTAGCTGTTATACTGAAAATTACTTTTCTTATATATATATATATATATATATATATATATATATATATATATATATATATATATATATATATATATATATTTATATATAAATCATGCAAATTCTTTATTTTTAATGAACATTTTATAACTTAATTATTTGTTAACATTATTACGATAGGATTTTTACCTTTTCTGACATTTGGTCGTGTTTTTTTTACATCTAATCTAGCTAATTTATCAGCCAAAATCCTATTGTTAGAATTTTTTTCTAATATATATTTTGGATGTTATTTGAAGAGCATTTAGCATCCTCTTTAAGTTCTACACGATATACGTAGAATTTTTTTTTAATTTATATTCGGATTAAACTACAGAAAAATAACCAGAAACTATTTAGATCACTCAATATTCTGTTTTAAAAAAGATTTTATAACGTCATCATTTTTAAGATTATCAAAACGCAATTTTGTCCATAAATTCTACAAACTTAGAAAAAAAACCAAATATACAAAAAAATCTGGTTCGTTTCAATCATATTTTTCTAATTTTTCAATTTTGAAGAATTGTAACTAATAACGATAAAGAAAGTGTTGCTAATATAATGTTGTGAGCCATTTTGCCAAAATCATGTTCGGTTTCATTGATCTACAAAAATTTGTGTTTTTGCCCTTATAGTATATGTGAGACGTTTATTTTGAAAGTGGCCTAAATCCCTTCAGAAAAAAATAGATTAATTCATAAAAATAGTTACACTTTTATGTATGTAGGCGTCGATGGATATTACGAAGAAGAAATCGTAGATGCGACCACAACTAAACCATTTCACAGTTATGCCATAGTAACATCCATACTAAGTGTGCATATATTTTTATAGATGTCAATAGGTATGTATGTCAATAAGCAACGATCCAAAGAATATTTCATTATTAATGTAAGGATTTTTTTTTACCTGTTTAAGGAATTTCGACATTTTATTAATTGTGGACTAGGAATTTATTAAAATTCCCCGCTAATTAAAGCTTAAAAGAAAAACGACAACTTTACATATCTTTCGGAGAGCAAAAAAGTTTATATTTTCGGAATCCTTGTAAGCAATGAAGTCGATAGGACGATGTCCATCAGTCCGTTTGTCGGTTGAAATGGCGCTTATGAAGCCCACCGATAACTGCATTATATAATATATACATTTTCGCTTCTACATTTCCATGGCACAAGTTGTTGCTGATTTGTAAATATCAATTTTAGATAATTATTGTGTTTTTTCTTCTGTTACAAACTTTCAGTCGATCATATTTATAGATACATACACGCCTTTTGCAATAACACAAACAACACAAGTGCACAAAATCCAGTAATTCATTTATGAATTTTTATAAAAAACATTTACATACATCTGTATGTTCATATGAATATACATATTATTATTTTCATTTATCCTATTTAGTTATTTTGAGCTCCTGTTTATATGTAGTTCAAAACCAATAATGCTCATCGTATCCAATCAATATTACCTATCTATCCTATTGCACTTCTATCTTACAGAACAAATATTGTCAAATGCATTTTTCTTACTTTTGCATTGAGTGTTTTTGTAATTTTATTAATAAGTTGTTATTGCCTTCTGTATATCCACAAAAAAAAAAAAAAAACAAGTACAAAAAGCAGTAATGTCGTAAAAAAGAAAAACAACAACAAATGATCCTACAACTGTAGGTAAATTTTTCAATAGTAAGATTGAATAAAGTTGTCTTTTGCATTTTTAATTTACAAATCATAAACATATCACCAATTCCTTTAGTATCCTTCGTGTTCGTTTTGTGCTCCTGTTACAATTTTAGTTTATCGATTTTATTACTTTGTAGTTATTACTACTAAACATTTCCATACAAATGCATATTTTTTCAATATATTTGTCCGCATATTTCTTCAACATACTTTTTCCACATATTTTTTCGCATATTTTTTACATATTTTATACGCATACATATGTTGAAAGTGTCAGCTTCGCAAGTGCGCGTTTATTCGTATACATTTACTTCGTACTCGCATATTTTTCGTAGTCACACTGGTCATATTGCGTATATTATAATATATTTTGAGAAGAAACATATTAAAAAAACAAGTAAGAAAGATATAGTCGTCCAAGCCTGACCGTATGATAAACCACACCATTGTGCATGTCCATCATTTAGGGTGATTCCTGAAAGTGGGCTTATATGGGAGCTATGGTAATTTATGGAGCGATCCTAATAAAATTTGTCAGTATGATTTCTAATTATATAAAACTTACTTGTGTCGAATGTAAACCTGATACTAACATGAGTATGTGGTTTATGCACGTTAAAGAGATTTTCAGAAGATGGTTTTATATCGGAGCTATGGTCAATTAATGATAGATCTTCATGAAATTTAGCATAAAGATCGAAACTTGTACAAAACTTCCTTACACTGAATTTCATTTAAATATTGGCATATTTAAGGCAATTATGATCGTTAAACTCCTATTCCGGGAGAAAACTTGTATGGGGGCCTGGTGAAATAATGGACCGATCATAACCAATTTCAATAAGCTTCGTCCTTGTGTCATGAAAGTCATATGTGCCATTGAATTATCTTCAAAATTGCGATCTGCACTGTGTGCAAAAGGTTTACATGGATAGCCAGCCAGTCAGACTGACGGACATCGTTAGATCGACTCAAAAAATTATTCTGAGTCGATTTGTATACTTTAAGGTGGGTGTTGAATGATTTTTTCTGTGCATTACAAACATCAGCACAAACGCATAATACCCCAACAATACATGCAAACATATATGGCGCTCGTTGATGTTAGTATATTTTTAGTGTATGTATGTCCTCAAAAACTTTTAAGGATTTCAAAATGGGCTGCCGTAAAAATAAAAAAGTAATTTACTAATTTTTAAACTCTATTGATAATAGCAGTATTATAATGATTATTATCGTTGTTGTTTTTGTATAAGCAAGTAGTTCAGTTGACAACAGCAGATTATAATGATTATTGTCGTTGTTGTTTTCTGTATATTCAGTCAGTTTGTATATACACACAAAAATATATAAATACATGTATGCTTATAAGTTGTGTCGCGTTTTTTTTAAGCAAGCGTTGCTTCTGGAACATTTTTTCATTATATATATTTTTTTCATTCTAAATAATAAATTATTAGGGCATACTATTTCTTTTTATTTGCCTTTTTATTTAAAAGTTTTTCTTTTTAATTTTTTTTTTTTTTTTTTTTTTTGAGATTTAAAAAGATCACTGAACTTGTTTTCAGTAAAAAATAATAATAATTACAAAATAAATTCTTAAAAAATTTATAGAAAATAAAATTAATTACAAAAAGTAAAATAAAAAAGAAAATGGTTATGATCGTGCTGCCTTTTAAATGCTTTTTTATATGTTACAAATTAAATACTTAATTAATTTTACAATTAAAAACAAAAAGTTTACTATTAAAGTTAACAAAATTAAAGAAAAGATAATTTGTTTTATTAAAAGTAAAATTTACATTAATTTAGTTAGAGTGAAAAAATAAAACAGCTACCAAGGTTTGTACAAAATGTCCAGTGAAAGTTAGGATATTCTGAAATAATAATAATAAAAGAAATATAAATTAAAAATTAATAAATCTGAAAAAAAAATAAAAAATTAAATTTTAAAAATAAACTAAAATATAATAAAATAATATACATGTGAAAAATACAAATTATACAACTAATATTTATTCAAACTGAATCGAAATAATTCTACTATAGAGTAATTCCAAAAAATTTAGATTCCAAAATACAGTATTGAAATTTTTACATCTTCGACTTTGCTATTCCACTTTAATGATAAATCCGCCATCTATTTTATAGAAAAAAATAAAAGATCCTTTTTCAGATATTCAAGGATAAAGGATATTTTTTAATTGTAGATTCCCTACGCTAGAAAAATGTGTAATTTTTATTATATATTCCTAAAGAGCAATCTCTAGTGACACCAAATTTGTTAAAATCTGATATGCACCCAAAAGTTATTCAAGTATAAACTTTGCACAATTTTGACAAAAATTTCCGTTCTGTCCAACTTTAGGGGTACATAAAATATAAGAGCTGGAGCTGGTTAATACGGTATATGAAGCGCATAAAGGAGTAGATTGTACGTTTTCATTTTTATCCAAATCGAGGAGGATAAAAGTCGAAGCTAGATAAAAATTTTTTGGAATTACTCTATATATGTAATTGGAGTTTTATGTGCTATAACAAATTTTCCTATCCCTATACAAATTAAAATATTTATCAATAAAGTAAAAAATTCAAATATTAAAATATTATTTAAAAAATGTATCAAAATAAATATCACAGGACGCAATATTATGCCAAACCTGTAGTGTTCAACTTCTAAATTCATTAAAATTTGCCTTTTTTTAATAAAGACGTTTTTCGAGAATTTTTCATGGAAAATAATTGTTAAAATTATTATTTAAGAAAATTAAATAAAATATATTTCAAATCATAAAAAACATAAATTATTTCTGAACAATTGAGGAATAAAATTATAATTTATTTTACATATGAATATTTGGGTGGCCCTAAAATTAAAAGTATTGATGTTCCCAGCTCAAATGAAAACTTAATTCATTTCAAGATACCGTTTCTAAAAATTTTCGTCGTGACGTTATCCTTTAGTGAGCTGAATCAAATGAAAAAAGGTTAATGGCAAAACTAAAATTTTGGACCAGGCCCAAATAATTCCAATTTTTTTTACAAAAAATTTTGATATTTGAATTTTTTACGCATAAATATTTCAAAATAATATTTAAAAAAAAGTAGAATACAATCTTGAAGCAGTTATACCGAAACGTGGTTTTCTGTTTTTTATTTTGTTCGAATTTTATTCAAATTTTTCGAAACATAATTTCCTTCAAATACAAATGTTTCTATATGCGAATAAATTAAATAATTATTATTATTTTTTTTTTTTTTAATAAATCTTAACAAAATACGCGTATCTCTTTAAGCTTTTTGATGATATATAACACTTCATATTTCTATTAATAAACAATTAAATGAAATATCCAAATAAGAAGTATATTTATTTACAATTTGTTATATACAAAGAGTAATTCTTATTGTGTCACAAGAAAAATTGTCCTCTGTGTGTTACTCAACTGGTATAATTGTAAAAAAAAAAAACTTGTAAGCAGAGGTATCAGATTTATTTAGCTTCCGTCGCCAAATTGCTAATCAGAAATCGCCAAAAATTGCCAAATTTAAATTTTATTTGGTCTTTAAAAGAAAATATAAAAAATGGACAAAATTTTTAGTTTCGTATAATTTTTAGTGATTCAAATTTTGTATAATTTATATATAGTAAATTCAGCTTCAACAAAGGCAATGATAATTGCAGTATCTAATAGTAATTATAGAAAATTAAATTATATATATCTCCATTTTAGATATAAAATTTTTTTTTAAATTTATTAATATTTATTAAAAAAAAATAAATAATAATAATAATTTTAAAATTGTATAGTATTTGTTCTCTTATACCACGTTTGACTTGTTTTTTCATTGTTGAATTTTCTAGCGAAATCCTGACATTTCTCAATCTAAGTTGAAGTTTAATTTATAAATTAAGGTCCTTCGTTTTGTTAGATAGGCAAATACTGAAAATAGTCGATTGCTAGTAAGAATAAGTATTCGTATTTTTCCACAAATACCTATTTTAGAAAATCTTTAAAATTAGCCAAATAAATCGTCACCACTTTATAAATATAATAAAAATTATGCTAAATGCCTTTTTTCATTTTGATCCAGATCACGAAAGCATAATATTAGGACAAAAATTTAGAGAAACTGTATCTTAGAATGAAGGAAATTTTCATTTGAGCTGTGAACATCGATAGCTTATTTTCTCTCCATACAAACAGGGCCACCCTAATGTATATAAATCAAATTTTAATAACTCACCTTCCCGGTTCAGCACCACTTTTATTTGATGTCGTGCCACTGTGAATTATCTGCAAAAATAAACACATACATTTAACATTAGAATTATAGCTTTTAACTAGTTCTGGAAGAGTTATAAAAATTTATTTTCTTATTATATACTTAATTCTAGAGAAAAAAAAAATAAATGAAATAAAGTGAAACTTTTTTCTCTTTCATTATAACAAGTGTTAAGAATTTATGGTAAATATTTATAAATATATTGTTTGTTTGTACAATAACAACATTAAAGTAAAACAATCCAATATATTTATATACAGTTACGAGCAAATAACTAAAAATTGCTATATATTCCACCCTTGAAAGATTTTTGTGTTAGTATAACAATTTTTTTTCAAATTAACTTATTTGTTTTCTCGATAAATATTAACATTTTTTTAAGTTTAAGTATTTCTCCCCTTTCTCTTTTATAATCTAAACAAATGTTATGGTTTATTAAAGACTGCCGTAAAACAGTGCAACAGAGTTCATAAACTTTATTGAAATCTTTGTATTTTATTTTTTAAGAATAAATAAAAAGAGCTTACGAAGTGAACCTATTTATTTGCTCGTAACTGTACATACATACATATATAAATGAGCTACTTAAGAAATGTCCTCTTTAAAAAGGAGTTTTATTTTCATTTAAATACACAATAAAAAATACATCTAGACTTTATGTCAAAGAAAAAAAAAAAAAAAAACTTAAAAACAAAACCATATACATATTATATTTTTAAACAACTTTTATTCGAGAAAGATATAGATTTTCTAATTATTGAGAGGATGTTATGTAATTCGATTGGAAAAGAAATTTTTTTTATTTATAAAGTACATATTTGAGCAGTGCAATTTTTTTTAGGTCTCTACAAACAATTTTTCTATTTTTGATATCATGAAAATGTTGACAACAGTTTTCTAACTCCTTTTACAATCGAACATTTTTATATACCATTAAATTAAAGTCGGAATTCGAAAGCTTCGATTAAAAATTTTGCTTTTTTCCGTATAATACTAAAACTACAAAATTTTTTAAACCACCAATGTAATAAGTGCTTCAGAATAAAATGTAACACATTTTTTAGTAACTTTTTATGTCGATAACTGAAATTTTTTCTGATACCATGTATTATGTTAGGAGGAAAGTATCAAAAAATTGGAGAAGCTTTTGAGGGTTCTGGGTTTACAATATTAAGAATCATATAAGCGACGATATATATATTCTGTTACAGATAAAAATTACTAAGCTTAAAATATAAAATCTAAATAAATATTAAAATAGTAAAAAATTAATTGCAGAAGGAATACGACTATAGTAGTATATTCTTGTGGCAGCTCTGCACCTGCCCCTCTCTGCTGTGGTAAGCTTCTGTGACTTACAGAGGAATAAACTCTATCCATAATGCCTCTTGTAAAAGAATACAACAAAGGGAACGATAACTTAATGGACCAAAGTGGCAGTGGAATTAATTACAAAAAGTTTTATATATGATTTTTAAAAAATCAAATCAATTATTCATAATGTTATTAAAAAATGTGTATTTAAAATTTACAATTAGTACTAAATGAATTACTGGAGTGCTGCAGTATCTTTGAAAACCGAATTGTACTGAAAAAAAGTACAATTGATTGAATTTATCATCCTTGCACTAGAGCCACTAGAGCTCAATTCGAGAGAATTACGCTTACGGACAAAATTAAGATGTATTGTGAGAATTAAATACCCAAAATACAGAGTGAAGGTTCTAGATATTTTTTTTTTTTATCAATATCAAAACCTACTGAGTTATTTAAATAAAATGTTTGATATTTTCAATACTTAATGGTATTAATGTAGAATTTTTTGGGGTTTCCTAGTAAATTAAAAAATCTTTACACTAACAATCTCGATTTTTAAAATTTTTATGAAAAATGCGGATCAAATCTAAGTTGTTTCTCCATATATTATACGAATATATATTTTCTTTAAGTTTATTGCAAAGAAAAATCAATTTAATATTGTGATTATTTTTTAACCCAAATAAATTTCTTTCAGTAAATAAAGTTGTTAACTTTCGAAATTTTTTAATGCACCTTTACATTTCAATTAAGCATTAGAAACACCTACAAATTATACCTACCAATTATATTTAATTTCGTGCTGTCCATGCGATGTGCATTAGCATAATGTGTTTTGACAAAAGTGTCCCGTTTCAATTATAAGCGACATTTTAGTTAAATTTATGGTCCCGACCAATTATTTTTATCGTCGTTTTTATATCTATATACCCAAGGTAAAATTTGCTATGTAAAAATACAAAAACAATTTTTTACGCAATTTTTGCGTATTTTTCAAAAAGTCAATAAAATTTTTTTGACTACCCAGTAAGTAACTGTTGAAAGATTGCACAACAACAAAGAAGGTGTAGAATTTATTCCTAAGGTCCGATTAGTTTATATAAAATCGCATGAGATCAAAAAGTATAAACGTGCAAACAAAAAGTTTAGAAGAATTGGAAGAAGTTAAATAATTTTTAGCATTTTTTCTAAGTTTTTGAATTTTGAATAACAATCATGATTATAAAATGGAACCTATGGTGCTAAAATTTTGCACTCTATTAGTTTCAAGTTCTGTAAGTTCAGATCTGTAACCCGTTTTTTGAACATTTTTGTATGTTCTCCCAAAGCAACACATAGAAAATGTGGCATCATTTAAAATGTACATATTTGGAAGGCGCATCCATTGATGTCTATCCAAAAGTGACCTTAATATTTCCATATTCCACAAAATATATTTTTTACTTGCTTTATAATATGAGTTGCTAGTTCGTTAAATTTTTATTATAATATTTTTTTAAATTTCGTGATTTATCAGTCAATCTACTTTAAAATTTTATATAAACATAGTTAATATGGGTATCAAAATTCTTCATTTGGTGAAAATGGGTAGTTCGTTTGAATTCAAATATAAAAATTTAACAGACACCAGCAACTTATATCTCAAAGCCTTGAAAAATAAGATAAGTAGAATATCGAATTATTGAGGTCACTTTTGGATATGTTTTAGATATGAAATATCTAATATATACCTTTTAAATGATGCCACATTTTGTGTGTATTACTTTGGAAGAACATACAAAAATTTTCAAAAAACTAAAAAATATACCTTTTTTATAAACGGTTCATACAAATTTTGTTTTATTAAATTATTATAAATTTAAAATTTTATTGTGAATAAAGTCTTATTTCTTTAAGTGTAAATTTAAATATTATTTTTTGTTAAAATAATAATAATAAATATTACGGTTTAGTTGTGATTTTTTATTTTTTTGTTTTTAACAAAATAAGAACATCAACAACAAACAAACATCCATGAAAGTATTACAATGAAATTTCCTGTTGAGCTACAATAAACATTTTTGTGGCCCTTTGTTTAAACTGTAACATATAAAAAACCGAAAAGAACAAACAAACTAGAGGAGAACAACCCACTTGGTTGACTGTTGACAGTTTATATTTGGTATGGCTGAAATAGAAAACACAAACATACAGTTCAGATAGCAAATCGTTATGTGACACGCTTACTTCCACCATTAAAAAAAGAAAAAACTAACAAGAAATAAAATGAAGAAAAAATACCATCTAAACAATAGTGAAAGTAGTTGAACTATTTAAATTGTTGCAGAATATTTATATGGAAAGCGATTTTGGCTTTTTGCCAAAACCAAATTCTATAGTACACTGCTTTTCTTTTGTTTTAGATTTTTTTTTGAAAAAATAAAAATTTAATTGATAGAAAATTTAAGGATTTTAAATAGTTTTCAACATTTAGAAATAAAAATTTATTTTTATTTATTGTTTTTATTTTTTAGCCATAGAATACAACTAGAAGTTTATGTGAGAGGCAGTTCAAACCATAGAAAACAACTAGAAGTCCAACTCTTTTAATTCGCTCAAAAAAAAAAAAAAAAAAATGCTCTCTTAACGTATATAAATTAGTATTCAATTTGTTACACAGTGCAACAAAAAAGTGTTCCGATATTTCCAACGCAAAATGAAAACATATCAGGGGGTCGATTCTTGTTCTGTGTTTTTCTTGTGAAAAATAAACAATATTTTAATTTTCATTTCAACATTTCTTCAACTAATAATTTCTTCTCCTAATAAGAAGATACTTATTTTTAAATAAACGCAATTAATATGTCTGCGTTTAATTTTAAACACTGGGCAAAGAGTAGTGAACCTTTTAGAAATTCGTTTTGAATTTCAGAGGCATTAGTAGTTCTTTTTGAATCTACTTCTTCAATATACAATTTTTGAATTATTTATGAATGTATGTACGTGAAAATTCAATGGTGTAAAGAAAATGTGTTGTCCTTTTAAATTTTTACAAAAAAAAACTTAATTGTAAAAAAATGCAACGATTTTGTAATAAGCCTTATAATTGTAAAAAATTAAAATATTTTAATACACACAAAAAGTAAAAATATATTGTGCGTGTGTTAACAATAGTTAAAAATTAAACATCTAAAAATACGCTTGATTATTCACAATCCGATCCTAAAAGGATTGGGGAACTTTTTGCTCGACTGGAAGTAGTGGAGGACGCGCATCTGGGTTCCAACTCAGAAGACGACGACGTTACTAACGTGTACGACCCGGACGGTGAAGATGCTACAAGCTAATCTGCATCCAAAGCAGCATCCGCTGCACAATTTCTCTGTCTCGCTGAGCGAGGCGAAGAGGTCGCTCTAATCCAGAAGCCATGGATCCACAACGTCAAAATTCTTGGACTAGACGCAAACCTCTACCAACTTTTGTATGCAAACTGCACAGTATACTGCACCAAAATTTTTGAATTTTGACGGTAACTCCCTCTAGAATCGTTCTTTGGGTTGAAAAAATATTGTGTGAAATATAAATGAAATCGGCCAAATCGGACCTGAAGATTGTAAGGTTCGTTTATATGGGGGAAATTTGGTCTTTTCATACTTCCTTAAAAAAATAGCTATTAAATACTTGTTTTTGTAACATAATGTTAAAAAATCGTAATCTACATACAACTATCTATCAAACAAGATATAAAAAGAAAAAAAATCTATTAAAAAATTTTAAAATTATAACGAATTCCCCAGACCATTAATGTGTTTTAGACCACAAATTTTTAATTATTTTAATATTATTTTTATATCCTTCACCACAGGTGTAAAGGATATATATAAGTTTGTCATTCCGCTTTTTATTTCCACAATTTTCGTAGGAGAGTAAAAAAGTTCATATTTTCTGGATCCTTATAAGAAATAATGTCGTTAGAACGATGTCCGTCCGTCGGTTGAAAGGGCTTTTACGAATCCCAGTGATAACTGTCATATATATATATATATACGACATATATTTATATATACATTTTTTTTCTTGAATTTCGGTTTTTTAAATCAAATCGGTTAATAAACAACCGAGTTATTGGCAAATCAGTTTTCTTCTTTATTTAATGTCTGTTTCCCTCATAATTGTTATTTTCATAGGTGCTGCAAAATAAGAACAAAATTAAGGCATATTTGGTTTTTTAAATCTGTTAAAGCACTTATGTAAGCTAGAAACTTCGTTCTTTGAAAAAAAAAAATCGGATTTTTTTTTTAAGAATTTTTGTGTTGAAAAAATTAACTAAGTAGATCCAGTATTAACCGAGTTATAGGCCAAAGCGCGTTATTTAATTTTTGAAGCTCCTATATATCTATCACCATCTTTTTTTCTAATTTCGGTTTTTTAATTCAGTCAAATCGGTCCACAAATTTTCCACCATACCCTTTTTTAATTTAATATTGTTTTACATTCATAAAATATTTGTTCTGCACCGAAGTGATTATGTCTTCTTCAAATATGTGCGAACTTTTGTAAAGTTCCAAAATATTAAATTTGTTATTTACTAGCTTTTACCGGTGCGCTTCGCTACCCTATTTGATGCGAAAATTAATATTTATTTTATTTTATTTATTTATTTAATATCAATAAAAAGGAAGAGTTCATGGCCTATAATACATGTTTTGTTAGAAAAATATCTATATAATCTATATATATCTATATAATACAATAAAAATTTATTATTTCCTTATATATAGACGTGTATAATAGGCTTCCCAGCCATATGAATATTACCAAAATATATATTAATTAAAATTAGTATTCCTACAACCAGAAGTTATTAAAAAAGGAGTATCAACATAAATAAATGTATTTGAACATGTAATTTTTTCTGCAAGTTATATATGAATAGGAAAACAGTTTCAGAGAACTTAAAAGAATACTCAACCTTCGATGAATTCTATTTACAAACGAATGATCGAAAACAGAATGATGTCCCAAGGGCACATCAATTTGAACATTTCGTGTTGAATTAATAAATAAAAACTCGTTTAAAAGTAATAATGGCTTTCCAAATTTTATGATCTTATCAAAATAGAGTATAGTACGTAAGTTTATGTAGTTGTTAAAGCAGCACAGGAATATTTACTTTATATGGGAGCTACTACTCCCCCTGGATCTATTCGCCCTATTCGAAATTTGATATGAAAATTACTTTAAATTTTTTTAAGAATTTCACTGTAATAGTACTTTAGATAAGAAAATTATATTTTCTTTGTATATGGGCTACCTCTTTCCCCGTTCTATTTTCATTTCATCAATAAGCATTGCTGAAATGAAAATAGGCACGAAATTTGAGGGCTCTCACTGTAACAGTCCTTAGATATGCCATAATAAATACACACACACACATATATATATATATATATATATATGTATATATATATATATATATAAGATTCTATTTCACCTTTATATGAAAATGCAAATTATTTAAAGTTTTTAATGTTTACATAGATATAGTTTAGGTAAATATATTTGTAATTATATGAAGTATAAGGTATTTTGCTTTTATATAACACATATCAACAGGGGTGAAGGGTATATAGATTTGGCACAGCCGAGTATAGCACTCTTACTTGTCTTAATTAAATTTGAACCATAATTACCGAAAAATACGTTTTTATTTATACAGGATAATTCAAATCCCTTTCCACGTTTGGATAAAAAATTTTGTATGTTTGTTAAGTCTGTTACAAAACTCTAATTTTATACTTTCAAAAATTTTGTTAAACAAATTTCAAATAAAACTATGCCGGTTTATAGACAACACCACAGGAAATAAATTTAAAAAAGTATTAGGTCAATATCTTGTACAAATAAGCCGTACCTGCGATTTAAATTCTGCGGATTTCGGCAAAAAGACATTTTTTTCAGTTGTTAGTTATATATATAGTATCTTTTTTTTTTATTGATATTCAGAGTAAAGAGAATTATTACAGAATAAAATAAAACATGTCTTAAAAATATATTCTATAGTTTTTTAACCAAGCATAGGAAGGGAATTGAATTATCTTGCAGAAACAAAAACATATTTTACATATTTTTCAGTAATTATGGTTCAAATTTAAATAAAAATAGCATTTTATTTAAACATTTCTCAAAAAATTAAAAATTTGTTTGCACACTCTTTACACAAGTGGTTTAAAACACATTAATAGTCTGGGGAATTCGTAATAGCTTTAACATTTTTTTTAACCGATTTTTTATTTTTCTTTCTTGGGTGATAGATAATTATGAGTAGATTACGATTTTTTAACATTTTATTACAAAACAAAGTATTTAATAGGTAAATTTGTCTAAAAATCGTAAAAAGGCAATATTTTACCGATATAAATGCATCATACAAACTTCAGGCCCGATTTCACTAATATTTCACACAATATCTTTTAACAACTTAATGAACGATTCTAGGGGGAATTATGGTCAAAATTCAAAAGTCAATAAAAATTGGTATATTCTACTGGTGACTTAGGCGCTAAAAAGCACCTTCATCCTATATATCTTCATCCTATCTGATTATAGCGGTACAGATTACTAAATTACTATAGTAATCACTATAGTGAAGACCGAGCGTTGTGTATAACTGAAAATTAATTGCAAAGTTTGCTGTCATCTACAAAAAAGTATATATAAATATGTGGACAATAAAAAAAAGTTTGAATTTCTTCAAATGAAAAAATTATTATTATTA
The DNA here is from genome assembly GCA_932274085.1 of Protocalliphora azurea. Lineage (NCBI taxonomy): Eukaryota > Metazoa > Arthropoda > Insecta > Diptera > Calliphoridae > Protocalliphora > Protocalliphora azurea. Next base: position 74,009,699 of record OW026522.1, on the reverse strand, counting down.
TTATTTTTTTTTTTTAAATGGTATAAACATATACATATTCACGTTTTGTTTATTAAATGTATTTGAAAAATAATTTAAAAATTAATTTAAAAATTAAAAAATAATTCACTTTTTCTCAAATTAAACATTAACATTAACATTAAAACGTAAATAATAACATGAAAAGACATAATTATTTTTTAAATTTTCTTGATTATCCGTAGCATAGCGGAAACATATACCCTAAAAGCTCTTACTTGGATATTATACTGTTGTTATTAAAATTTATGATTTTTTTTTCTTACCAAATGTTTAAGAATGCTTCTTTAATTATTGATTTAGATCTATTTAAGAATTTTATGAAGAATTTATATCTTAGGATGTAGTTGATTGTTTTAAAAGTTCCATACTATATTCCAAGGGCCACACTCCCATCAGATTTGAAGAACGCTTCAAGTCCTTATCCTTCCAAACTTTCTATAAAAGTGGAATATTTTGCAAAGATTAGGTCCCCACGATTATTTCAAATAAATCCTATCACATATCACTTCTGTCCCTTACATATCACTTTTGTGGAAGTTTTAGCTTTATAACGACCAAAAGTGTTCATGAAGCGTGTTGGAATAAGCGATCTTAACATACAATCATGTGGTTTATGAATAAATAAGTAATTTCTATGATCACAATTCTGGCTAAAATTGCTAAATAAACTAAAGCAATAATTTTAGAAGTATTCCAACCATGATATAAATATAAGGAGGTAGTTCCACTTCGCTCTCACAAAAAAAAAAATGACTTTTAAGCTAATTATTTGATATTTGTGCTTGTATAAATAAATAGAAAAGCGTTGCCAAAAACAAAAACTTTTTCGTATTATTCGGACTTGAAAACCCCACAACAGCTTTCTAAAAGTAAGAAAATTTGTCAAAATCGAACATATACATATAATTTTGATATTTTTTTAATAATTTTCTAATGTACTTGAATATAAAAAAGTAAAAAAAAACTCAGATTTTTTTAAAATTTGTACGGTAACGCGATTTGAGAGAATAAAATTAGAGTTGGCTTAAACGTCAGATGGTTATCATGGCGATAAAATGAGAGAGCGAAGCTTCTCGTACCTTGTTATTTTTATATCACGATTCCAAACCAATTAGTAAAGAAAAATTCAATAATTTTTAATAATGATTAATTAATGTATAATATCCTAGGGAGGGCTTTTGGGGTGTATGTCTTCGCTACGGTAAGGATAATAAAGGAAATTCGAAAAAGCATTTACGTCTTTTCATGGCTGCCAGCAAAATGACCCAAAGCAAAATCGTCCAAAGAAAATATAGAGAAATCACCCAAATGAAAATTATCCAAAAGAAATGAAAAATTTCAACAAAACTTCTTCAATTATTTACAGTGATTCTTATCCTCAATATTGCACAACATTTGAAAAGGGGGTTCATGAAACATGTATATATCATTTACATTCTAATTTGTTAAACCAAACTTGTTATTTTTTGAGTACGATTTTATAAAACTGTTCTTATATTTTTGGCGGTAAAATTGAAAAATTTTCAATAAGTAATGTGCTTTCATTAAAAGCACAAAACAAGTTGAATGATAAAACTTAGAACTTGTTATTTATAATGATGTTAATTTTTGTTATAAAAAATTTAATTCTTAAATGGAATCATAATATTGAAACGATTTAAATTTTTTAGTCTTTTTATTCAAATACAAAATCGAAATACATACAGGGGATTTTTTTGTAATATTCAAAAGACATGACAAGCATATTAAAAGAGTAATAAAACAATATCACTATCAATTTAAAAACAAGACACAGACTTAAAAAGTAAAATACAATAGTTTTAAATCTAGAATAAAATTTAGAAACTAATTTCAAACAATTCAAGCCGAGCCCGCTGATGTAGGAGCTACAGTATCACCAACAGTTTGCTGATCGCCATTATTTGATAATTGTTGTGTCATATCATGGTTTACATCGGCACTGCGCACTAAATAAATTGTTGCCTGACAATTGGGACAAGTTGTACACATTTCTGGTTCTGAAGTTGGTAAAATATTATTATAAACATGCGTCGGAGGTTGGCCACAATGATTTGAGTTAATTTGTTGCTGTTGTTGATTGTGAAGGTCATGTTGCGTAGACATTGTTGACTAATAAAGACATAATTAATTATTACTTTAATTTAAATAAAAAGAAAAAAATAAAATTTGATTTTTATATTTACATTAATTATTTGATTTTTTGCATTTACTGTTTGCTGGTTTTGTTGCTGAGGCATTGTTACTGTTGCACTTTGAACCTGTGATTGCATTTGAATTTGTGATGGTGTTAAGTTAACTGCTGCTTGTTGCTGATAATTCTCTTGTGGGGATTTAAGTTGAGCATGTGAGGCTGTTTGATTTGTTATATACCGTTCAGAGGGAGGCTAATATGAAAGGGAATTGCTTTTGTTTGAATAAGTGTCTAATTTAAAGGAGCAAAAGAACTACTATTACTAGAGACTACCTTTACCAATGCTAATTATTGAAATGTTTTGAAAAACAACTTTATTTTTGTTTAGAAATAAAAGTACTTTTTTCCAAAAGATGCTATAATTTTATTTTAATTTTAAATTTATTTTATGTATATGAAGTATGAATGTAAGCCATGGAATACTATAATCCTGAAGAACTCGGAATTCTCATAACTATTTTTTATAGAATAGCGGAGGCTAGACCAATTGTCCAATTTTATCGCTCCAGACTTTTTAAAATCACTTTTCTATGTCAACAAGCCATACAGGTATGTGATGGAAATCGATTTCGAAAACGAAACAATTTCAAACCGAAAAAATATGTGAAATACTTATTATTTTCGTTTTCTAAATTGTACAAATTAAAATTTAATTGCCTTTCGTTGTATTTCATGGCATACATTTTTATAATTTTTGTAAAATAATTGGTTATTTACTATATGAGCTGCATCTTGTAAATAAAAGACAAGCCATCACATCTTTTTAAACCGTTCGATTTGAAAACGATCGATTTTCATCACATACCTGATAGACTTTGGAAGCTCTCAAAGAGAAAAAACAGTCCGAAAACTTATCGCCCGAAATTCTCACCAGAATGAAAATGAGGTAAAAGAAAAATCATATGGGAGCTTTGAGAAATCTAATCGTCCCTCGAGAGAGAGACAAACTCTCTATTGGTGACCATTCTTTCGGATCACAGTTTTATTGGTAAGAACTCTCTCATACTTGGATGAACCCTTCTTTGATTGTCTTGATGATCTGGGAAGACTGATTCGACTTAATTAAGAGTTTCGGATGGTTTGTGGAAATGATTAGGGGTTTTCTAGATCTCTACTTTCGGTACCACTAAAGCCTCTAAGTAAATTTGGACTTCGGCCGTTATGACCTAACCTAAAACAAAAATCATGAGAAGTACTCACTTCGGGCGATGGCATCGAGGAACCATATATTTTGTAAGAATGCGTGATACTTTTATAGTTTTTGTTTTCTTCGAGAAATGATCGTTGTCAAGAATATTAGCTATTTTCTGTACCAACATTGTATGCTTAATAAAAAAAAAAGTCCCTGAGTTGGTAACATTTGATCGAGTTGAATTTCCCAAATGTTAAATGTAATTGTCATTAGTGGAATATTTGATATCTTCTTTGAAGATTGGGCATGAATGAAGCTATACCAGATTAAGGTATATTTGCAGAGAAGTCATTCATAGTAATTAGCATACTCCAGAAATCATTTGGCCAGAAAGTTGTGACTGCCATTAAAGCCACTAATATGCGTATGTTTGGAACATTGAAAACCTCTTAAGGCGTAAAAAGTTTTTTTTTTTTTTTTTGGTAAACAAATCTGTAAAATATTACATCTTGCTATAGCAAAAAACGAGTTCTGCCTTAACATATTATTTATCCCCTTAGATTATCATTTGAATCTAAGCTATTTGATTTGGAAACTATAAATTTTATCCACTTACAATTGAGGGTTGTCCAGCCACGGGTGTATTTGCCATTTGATTTTGATCGTAGAGACCCTGTTAAATATAAATAGCCATAAAATTAACCAATTTTTGGGAGGCTACTCTATTCTGATATTCTGGTTTGTAATGGAAAACGATTACAAAACCAACACAATTTGAAATCAACAAAAGGTTTGTTTTTTATTTTAATCTTTTGTTTTTCGATCTTTAAATCAATAATTTTCCACTACATGTAATACATTCTGTAATTCAAATGTAAAATTTATAAATTATTGTTTAATACATTCATATAAGTACAGTTCAAAAGACGCTCTGTTTTAATCAAAATTAAACTTAAATTGTTGTTTTTTTATTTTAATTTGTATGAAAAACTTCAAAGTTAGGTGAAGTGTTTTACATAATAAAAAGTTTAATTTTGAATAAAATTTTCAAAGAATAAATAGTTAAACTCCGAATTTATTATTAAACTTTACGCAAAAACTCTTCTATGTAGTTTAATTTTTTAATTTCAGCTTGAGTTTTATATGAAATACTAAATTATTTTATCTTACAGAAGGAATTACAGAACTATCCCTTAGACTGAAAGAATTTTAATGTTAAAAAAAAAGAATTTGAATTTTACCGAATTCCTAGGATAAAATGGCTTCCTAAAAATATTTTGTTTTAAATATTCTTCATCCACATCTTGAAGGCCCTATATGCAATAGAAGTAAAGTAATTCAAACATTATATTCCTTCCATATTTATCTTGCAAATAATTACCGATCTGCGTTCCACAGTTGACTGTTTATTAGGCAGTTTACTTAAAGCATCCAAAGGATGTTTGCGATCCTTTAACATTAAAGAGAAATAAAATTAAATACATAATGTTCTGTTATTAAAAAAAAAAATTACTTACATTTATTTTTGCCTGTTCAGCTGCTTGACTGGGCGACAAACTAACACTGCTGACATTTTTCTTGTTAGATATTTAAATTTAAAAACAGAAAATAATAAAAAGTCATTTATGTGAAATGCTATTACACAAAACGATTTCATTTCATTTACGCATCAAAATTTGCAATAGTTTTCCAAATTTCTGATTGTAATGACTAAACATTTCTCTTAAATTGAAATAAACTCACCGTAACCTGCGTTTTCGAAAATCCTGTGTTAACACGATGACCATTTGATTGATATTGTGTGGTATTTTGTAGGGGACGTTTGGTATCCATTGATTTGAAAGTTATTATTTAAATTAAACACGTTTTTATAAAATATATTTCGCAATAACTGGTTTTAATAATTTCCAAAAGTTATTTAAAAATTTTTGCTTTCTAAATTCATTCGAATTGTAATAATGAAAATTAAAGCGAAACACACATGTTTTAAAATACAAAATTTCACTTTGTCTACACAGAAAAAAATATTTAAATGAAGACGATTATTAAACATAAAGTTATGTGTTTATTGACTAGAATCTTTCCCAATCGTATTACGCAGCATCGTTGATTTCAATTATTTTTGTTATAGAATATTATATTTATTTATTTATTTATTTATTTATTTATTTAGGTCTTATATTGTCCTGAAGTAATATCTGGATGTTCTGCTATCTCTCTTAATAGATTGAGGCCCGGTAATATACTGCTCACATAGTAGCAAAATCGTACATAAGTTCTTAAAATTGTTTTATGATTGCAAACTTTAGAATTCTGATTCATTCTTTAAGTTTTTCCTAAGTGTGAAAATTATTTGAAGTCTTAAAAAATATTTATTGAAAATAAAAACAAATGAAAAAATAAATAAAAATACAAAATCTAATAAAATTATTTTAAATTTTAAAAATATTTCAAAATAGATTCTAAATTTATATTTTCTTTGTGGTTATATATTTTGCACCAACACCTTTTCAATTTTATATCCCATAAGTTTAAAGTTATTTCAATTTTTTTTAATTGTTGGTTTCTTATTAATTTTTTTGTGCCACATTAGGATGGCATCAACATATTTTTTGCTCAAAAAAGTTAGATATTTATAATGATTTTTGGCATTACCATAAGCAAATAGTAATATAAACTAAAGGATGTTCAATAAAAAATTAACATAACATTTTAGTATAAATAAAATATATCTATGATTTTCAGTTAAAGAAAAATATTTAGAAAGTTGTAAATACATAAAAGCTTAAAGCACTTTGTTCATTTTCATTACTCAACTGTGATCTTTAACTTAAATGTTTCTCAACTAAATTTGCAATTAAGCATAAAATCGGGCATAAAATGTATTGTTAATACTATTATTAGATTGGTTTATAAGACTTTGGGATCATATTTCGGCTTATGTTCACCAATTTCTTGGTAGTTCTTTCAAGAACTTTCTGAAATATTTCACTTGTGTAATAAATGTATATTTTTACGTTCTTCCAGGAATCCTCAAATGTATATTCCGAGAATTTTTAAATTGTGTTTTGAAAAATCATTTGATGTGAGAATTGCACGCTGTTGGAATTGTTTGCCCTATGAACTTCTTATTTTCTCCCAATCCAAGAATGTCTTTCGTCTTAAACTTCTGAAAACATTTGATTATCCCTGATATACTTACCGTTTTTTTATTGTTTGTAAGAATTACTGTTATATGAACATCTATTTCTCATTATTAGTTGCTGTCAATATTGTCTATCATTTTAATTTTTATAGCTGGGGAGCCGAATACATTTCCATGAATTCTAATTTAATATTTGTTTGTTAAATAATTTTTTAAGACTATTGTGTATACTTAGTAAGCAATATTTAAAACTCAAGATTATTACTATGTAATATATATTTATATTTTGGCCTTGAAGGCTTCATATTACTATGCTGAATAAATAAATAAATAAATAATAGGTGCGATTTTATGTAGAAATATTTAAAGCTTAAATAAATTCAAATCATACCGTCTTTTTAAATTAAATTTGAAGATTTAAAATCTTTTTTAATATTAAAAAAAACATTTAGCTTATAAGCTTTTGAAATAACCCCAGGAAAAATGTATTAGTACTATAAATAGTTCTAGAATGCATGAAAAAAGCCTGTAAAAAAGCTTATGACCAATGATTTTTGTTCGAAATTGTTCATTATTTTAGAACAAAATAATAATCTTAAGGTACGTTCAAATATTTGACCAAAATGACGTAATATAAAATATTTCCTAATTTCTATTTTTTAATGGGAAACAATCATAATCATAGCTGACATTTTATAGAATTTTGTTTGATCCTGTTTTCTCTTACAAAACATTTGCAATATTTTTATAAAATTAGTGGTCACGCAATTTTGTTCAAATATTTGCCAAACTTGAACAGGGCTATTATACACTTGTATGTGTATAATTTATGTTATTCTGGATACCACATTTCACATAATCACATAATTTGTTTAGTGTTAATAAAATACTATGAAAGTGTAAAGAATATATAAAGGAGCTGCACAAAGAAGAAAACACAAAATAGAGGTTTGCACCTCTTCTTAAAATTTTAAGATTTTTAGTATGTCGTTTTGCATGTTATATTATTGTGAAATTTTTCTTTTAAGTTATGTATGCTTTTCTTTTCATATCTTAAGATGTGATAATTTTTGGTTCCTTTTTTAATGTGATCTCAGGAAAATGTACAAAAAACTTCATTAGGTGTAAAATTTTATAAACAGTTTTTCTTTTGAACTAAATCGAAATAAATTTTTTATTTGGATTTTTCAAGAATTTGAAAATCAAATAATCAATATAATTGTTTGCCACTTTTACTTATAAGATTAACTGCTCTGAAAAAAAGTACTTGTCGAATCGACGATCATTAGTTACAACGTATGTAAAATATGCTTCGTACTCTAAGGCTAATACGATTAAACCATTTCCTAAAGGCTATTTTTTAAATGAATAAAATTTTTTAAGTCTGTTTTCTTTAATTTTTTAACAGTTCAAGGATGTCATTTGGAAACTAGTAATTTGTTTTGAGAAGTGATGTAGAACTAATACAGAACTGATTATAAACCTCTACTTCTCAAAAACATTACTTAAAAACAATTTAGAATCACAAAAACATTCTACACCATGAGTGCCAGAATAGGTTGCGGCACCACTAGTTCTAAGGATGCTGTTCCAGAACTAATGATTTTAGCACAATATTTGAAATTTTTCCTGGGACATAACCCTTTTTTTATAATTAAAATTTTATTATGGATTATAAATTATAGTAAATATTAAAGAAAATGTAAATGTAAATGTTAATAGTTAAATACCTCAGCCATACTGCAGGTTGGTCTTCTGGCACCATAACGACCCACTGGTGAAATCTGTGTTATCTGTGTGGCTAAGTTAGGAGCATCTAATTGACGTTGTGAACGTTTCTTGTTATTCTCATCACCCAAATATGTAGCACCAAAAAGTTGTGTGTTAGGACTTTTATATTTTATTTATTGTATTTATTATTATTATTATTATTATTATTATTATTATTATTTTTTGTAGGTTATTTTTATAATTTTGTATATGTAATGATGAAGATAAATAGTTTTTTTGTAGTAGATAGATGTTACACATATGAAATATAATTAAAAAAAAATAAAATAAATAATTAGATTTGGTTATTAAATTAGTTAATTAAATAATGCTTTATAGGCAAATATATGAAGTTCGATATCATGTATATGAATGCAAGAAATAACTAAACTTTATTAAAATTAAAAATTAGTTAAAATTTTGAGTTAAAATTAAGTCGTTTTCCTGCGGCATCAAATTTCTCAATCAATTTGAATACACGTGATCAAGGAATTCTGTGCCTGTAAATCACTTTTTTTAATTCACTCTAGTTTTCGAGCATATCTCGAGAATGGAAGAAAAATTCTAATTCAAATTATCTGAAAGTCGCGCCTAATAAATTGTGTGAAAAAAAGAAAATTCTAACAAAATTTAAAAATGTTTGTTTTTTTTAAATCGTTCAAAATTATACAAAAAAATAATATTATTTAAAGAAACGTTTCAATAGAAAATTCAAATTCACGTGTATCCAAATTTATTAATAAATCACATACCGCAGAAACAGTGTTGCCCGGTGTTATACTTTAACGGCCTCATATTTTATAAAACAATTTTAAAAATTTAATATTTTTATTATGAATAAGGTCTTAAATACTATTAAACAATAGCATTTTATTCATGATTTCGAACTTAAATGCGAATAATTATAAAATATAAAAAAAAAAAATATATATCAAAATAATTATTATATTAATTAGTCACTTAATTTTTATTAAATTTAGTTTTTATTTTGTTTATTTTCATATAAAATTAATATTGAAATTGCATGTTGGCATCTTGATATGGTCAAGTTTCACATGTAAATTAGTTGTTTTATTTACTTTCGCCAAATGTCTTATAATATTTCCGTTTCAACCCAATGTAATATATTAACAAATATACGACGTACATATGTACATTACGGTGGCCCCAAAATGAAAGATATAGACGCATTTAACGGCATAAATGAAATTTCGAACTATATTATGAATGTATGTACAAAATTTTGTTTTTTACATAAAAATGTTTGACGAAATAACACAAAAATACCAAAAATTGTTTGAAATTTATTCAAATTTTTCAAAATATACTATCTTTCATACAGAATAATTTACATAGGAATTAAAGGCGAAAGGATAATGCCAGAAAAAAAATTTTGAGAAACGGTATCTTAAACCAAAATCGAGACCTTTCATTTTGGGGACACCCTAATGTACATACTTATAATTATATGTACATATATCATGACAGTTAAGTGTTTTTATAACGTATTTTCTTTATACAAGAAGTAGGCTAAACAACTAAAGAAGAAAAAAGTCATTTTCAGTTTTGGAAATTATACATATAAAGGAGTATTCTATAATGGGTAATTCCAACAAATTTCGACATAAAAATATATATATTTTTTTAAATTTGGGGTATTCATTAAACTAGTCATCGTGCATTTTATTGCATATGAATCAGTTCCATATCGCTTACGGTTCATGTTTTATGGTCTTCTAAAGTAGGACACCTAGGCCTTTTTTTCAAAAATGAACAGCAGTTAGTGCAATTTTACTAACGAATTAATATAATATCAGTGTTATGATACTTTTAATTTAAATTTATTATCAAAACAAATACAAAAGGATAAAAACAAACAGTGTTGGTATTGTTTGGGTCCGGAAATTCCTAGGCGGGTAATCCCGGGATTTCCTGTCAAAATACTCTTGAGAATTCCCGGAAATTTTTTATAAATTTTCTCGGGAAAACGGGAAATGAAATACTCTCGTAGTTTTAAAATTCTATAGCAAACATTATTGCTATTTTTAACACCTAACGCAATGAAAGATTGACGTTACTCTAAACATGGTACTTGCAAGAGTTTAACGCATAAATACAACTAAAAAGTTATTTTAAAAACGTTAATGTTGCATGAATTAAGTTTTTTACAATTGAATTAGGTTTTTTTCTAACAGACATCTATGTATTTGTTTGTCTATGATTTAAATAATTTACTTACTTTATTTTTGTCATGTTCAAATTTTCGATACTTTGATTTGTTATAGATTTGTGGAGATTTTTTTTTTTTTTTTTTTTTTTTATTTTATTTTATTTGCGATCTATTTCCCAGAGAAACATTAAGCAAATTTTGTTCAAAAATTACAAAATAACTTAGGTTTTTAAGTTCCAATGAACTAAAAAAATTACAATTTTTATATGTTAACTTAAATTAACTAGTATAGGAATCGCAATAAATATATTTTCTATTCTATTTTCTGAAAGGAAGGTCAAGTACATGATATCTTTTTAGTCTTTTTATTTCATCACTATCATTCAGAAGGTTAATAGCTAAAATATTTGAGTGATTACTTAGTCTATGGAGATATCTGTTACTGAATTTATTTATTTCGGCCTTAATTGTAGGTATACCAAGATCGCGGTGTATATTTTCATTGTTTATAAACCAGGGAGCATTAGTAACTAATCTCAAAGTTTTGGACTGGTATCTTTGCAAAATTTCAATATTTGAGTTACTAGCTGTTCCCCAAAGCTGTATACCGTAAGTCCAAACTGGTTTAATTATAGTTTTATATAATATAACTTTATTTTCTAATGTAAGTGAAGATTTTGGTCCTAAAAGCCAGTACAACTTTTTTGTCTTAATGTTTAGTTGTTTCCGTTTCATTTTGATGTGCTCTCTCCACGTTAATCTTCTATCTAGACAAAGTCCTAGATATTTTACATTAGTTGAATGTGGAAGATTTATTCCGTTTAGAGATATAGGGGAACAATTGTTTCTCCTCAATGTAAAGGTTATATGAACTGATTTATCTGTGTTCACTTTTATGTTCCATTTGTTTAGCCATTCTTGTATCACATTTAGTCCAATTTGTAATATATTAGAAGCTTCAGAGGGAGAATCATTGGAAGCCATTATAGCAGTATCATCTGCATATGTTGCAATGGTAAGATCATTTGTTACAGGCATATCCGATGTGAAAATAGTATATAAAACTGGTCCCAAAACACTTCCTTGTGGAACACCAGAGTGAATTAAGCCAAATGCTGATTTTTGATTATTTACTTTAACATAAAATTTTCTCTCGTGTATATACGATTTCAAAAGAATATAAAAAGGAGCCGGAAGGATTTTTTTCAGTTTATATAGAAGTCCTGAATGCCAAACTCTATCGAAGGCCTGCTGTATATCTATAAATACAGCAGAGCAGTAACGTTTACGTTCTAAAGCGTTAGAAATTTCATCAATAATTCGGTGACACTGTTCGGGTGTACCGTGTTTATGCCTAAACCCAAATTGATGTTCTGGTATTACGTTTTGCATTTCTAATATAGGCAACATTCTTTTCAGTAATATTTTTTCAAACAATTTTGAAATTATTGGCAGTAAACTTATTGGTCTATAAGAACTAATTAAGTGTTCCTGTTTATTTGGTTTTGGAATCATAACAATTTCTGCGTACTTCCATTGAGACGGAAAGTGATTCAATCTTAAAATAGAATTAAATAATGTGGTTAGAAAGATCATACCTTTTCTAGGTAAGGACTTAATCATTTTGGAACAAATGCTGTCATAACCAGGACTTTTTTTATTGTTAAGTTTTATAACCATTTTCTGAACTTCTGACAATGTAACGTGTTTTATTGGAAAACTCATTTGGCACGCAACGTCAAGGAAATTTTCGATTTCAATCTTTTGTACTTGTTGATTTAGATTAAATGGATGAAAAACTTCTTCCAAGTGATTTTTAAATGCATTTGCTTTGGACTGGTCTGATTTACACCAGGTTCCGTTAGCATCTTTAATAGGAATATGTTTTTTTGTTGGATGTTTGAGGTATTTTGTCGCCTTCCACAGATTGTAGTCATCATTTCGATTTGGACCTAAGTTGTTCAAGAAATCTTTAACAGATTCATTTTTAATTTCTTTTAACCGCCTTTTTAAATGATTTGACGCATTGTTTAAATTATTTTTATTTAAGGGATTTCTATTTCTTTGGTATATTCTTCGTAAGTATCGTTTATTCAATATGAGATTTCTGATTTCTCCAGATATTCTTACAATATTTCCGTTTTGAGGGGTAGTTACTGGTGTGGATACAAAAGCCGCTTGACATAGGAGACTAGAAAAAGATTCAACAGCATCCTCCAATTCATACCCGTTTTTAATTGGTATATTCAAATTAATATTGTTTTCAATGTAATTCGCAAACTGAAGAATATCAGTTTTGTTGGTAAATAGATTTTGATTTGCTGCCTCAAGTTCAACATGATTATTAAAATAAGCGATAATTGGAGTGTGATCCGAACTTAGTTCATTGCTGTCTACAATATCTAAAAGAGATCTAGAAATACCATTAAAAATAACGAAATCTAAAAGATCTGGTATTTTAGTAGGGTCGCTTGGCCAATATGTGGGTTTTCCTGTAGAAAGTGTTGTATAATTATTCTTTAAAATACATTTATATAGTTCCTTTCCTTTTGGGTTGGCTAAACGTGAACCCCACCATGGATGTTTCGCATTAAAGTCGCCACCAACAATGAATTTCGGGCCGATTCTACTAAAGAAATCATCGTATTGCTGACATTTAATACTGTGTCTAGGTGGACAATATATTGAAAAAATATTTAGGTCATAATTATTGCACTTGACTTTAACACCAGCTGCTTGTAAATAAGGTTCTTCAAAGGGGTCCAAAATTTCATAATTTATATTTGTTTTTATTAGAATAGCAGCTCCCCCATGAGCTCTATTACCCGGATGAAAAGCATTTATGGTGTCGAATCCATATATTTTAAAATAATTCTTGGGCGTAAAGTGGGTTTCAGATATTAAAAATATATCTATGTGGTTGGTTTTAAGAAAAACTTCAGTTTCGTTTTTATGATTAGAAAGCCCGTTGGCATTCCATATTCCTATCCTAAAATTTATTTGCATAATTTGGTCATAATTATTGACATCATGTTCATGAGATTTTCCATCATGTTTTCTAATTTCTCCAAACGAGATATATAGTTCGCATCAGGGCATTTAACAGCTTCGGAGTAGGATGGATAATAGCGATTGTTATGTGGATTATTCGTATTTAAATTTGGATATTCTGCTGAATTTATATTGAATTGATTGGGTCTTTGAGATGACATGAAACGAGTTTGTCTTTGAGGTCTTTTTGAAATAAGATCTTGGTACACTCTACATCCTTTATAATTAGCTGTATGGTTATTTAAACAATGAACACAACGAGGTGGGGTTTCAATGGGTTTAGTGCATTCAGATGTGGCGTGATCCATACCACATTTAACACACCTATATGGTTTTTTACAATATGATTTGGTATGTCCAAATTGTTGGCACCGATGACATTGTACTAAATCGTTTATATTGTTTATATGTTTAATATCATATACACTTTTGTTATTTGGGTTAGGGTCTAAATCTACGAAAAACATAGATAAAGGTTCTTTAGTTACACGGCTTTTAATATTAGTTACGTTTCTGACTTGATGGCCTAGTAACAGTAGTTCAGCCTTTATGTCCTCGATTGGTGTTGAATGGTGAAGACCTTTAACTACAATTCTATACGAATTTTCTTGCTTTAATTGATAAGTATGAAAACTAATTTTTGACTCTTCTAAATACTTAATAATTTTTCGATAAGAATCTACAGATTTAATCATTAAGCGTACCTGACCTTCCTTTAAAGATTTATAATTAAATTCTTTAGATGTTATTAAAGAATTAAATTTTTTTAACATAATACTGATGTTTTGAACATTTGGTAAATAAATTGGTGGAGGCTTTGGTGTAGATTCATTGGTTTCACATTCATCGTCATCAATGCTAAGAGCTGCATATTTGTTATTTGCTGAAGTGCTTGGTTCACAGAACAAATTCCTTCTTTTTTGTTGTTGTAGTTTTGGAGATTCAAGCTGTTTGCGTTTTGTTGGTACACTTTGCCAAATTGAATCATTATCATCGCCACTGCTATCTTCACTAAGGTTTACCTCACCAGTATTCATACTGGTAATGTGATATTTTTGTTGTAATGCATAGATTTAAAAATTATTGTTTTTAATATGCACTTGTGATTTACACACTGCTTGTGTGTTCAATGTTGTTGTTAAGAAATATTTTGTTTGGTTGTTTTAATTTATTTATATTAAGTTATTGTTGTCTCAAATATTTTGTTTTTATAAACATTGGATTTGAGTAAAACTTTTATTGTTAAATTTCGGTTTAACAAATTTTGTATGTTAAAAAAATATAAGTTTTTGATATTTAACAGTTTTTTTTTTTTGTTTTTTTTTTTTTTTTTTTTTGTTTTCCAGAATATTTGTGATTGGGATTCACTTTTTGTTTTTAAAAGAATGACACTAAATACATCTGATTGCGATCGCGGTCACTTAAAGACTGATTTGTGGAGATGAATATTAAATAAGTTAAATTTCGAAAATACTCACTATTATAAAAAAAAATGTTTTGTTTGAAAGATTTTACATTCTAACACAACATTTTCTTTTGAAACAGCATCTCTTATCCAAGCAATAGATCTGTAAATGTTAGATGTAAATGTTATAACTTCAAAATACTTATAGGAAAAACTAATCTAATGTTATATACGTATATGAGATTATTTTCATCAGATTTCTGAACACTATGACTGTTGAGAACCAATTTTTAGTGTTTTCATGATTTATGATTAATTTAGTAAGAATAAGCAAAAAAAAAATAATGTAAGTTCGAAAAATAAAGTAGAAATAAATGACAAATTATTTATAATGAAATTTATCCAATAGACTACTGTATATTTTTGAAAAAGAAATAAAATATTTAAAAATTGTTTAATCTTAAAATTGGATTTATGCTTTTATATTATTTAATTTTTCGTTAATTCAGTACGATTTTTAATGTTTCGTTTTGTTTTATTTAATAAAAAAATAATTTTCTTATAAGAAATCGACATGACTTCTTATAACTAAAGCTTTAAAAAATTCCCGGGAATCCAGGGAAAAGAAATATTGCAGGAAACTTTACATGTTTGTATATAGGCACTAAAATAAATATCGGTACCTATGGTCAATTATGGAACGATTCTTATGAAATTAATTACAATAATTTATGCGTATATGAACATTATTTATTTATTTATATGGGAACCATTTTTAATTATGGACCTATTATTATGATTATTTTATTATGATGATTTATACTTATATACAAATTACATATATAATTTTTTTTTTTTTGTATTGATGTTATGCGTTAAGTCATTTTTGGGCAGAGGAACCCACATAAAAGATATGATCAATTATGGACCGATTTTTATAAAATTTGGTACAACCATCTATATTTGTACAAAACTTATGTGTGCTGAAATTATATAAATACTACATATTTCAGACATTTATATTCGTTAAACCACTATTGCGAGGAAAAAAGTTGTATTAGGTA
Source organism: Protocalliphora azurea (assembly GCA_932274085.1). Taxonomy (NCBI): domain Eukaryota; kingdom Metazoa; phylum Arthropoda; class Insecta; order Diptera; family Calliphoridae; genus Protocalliphora; species Protocalliphora azurea. The sequence continues at coordinate 73,993,729 of OW026522.1, read as the reverse complement.
TAGGTGAAATAATGGAGCGATTATAATCAATTCAATTCATATAATCAATGCCTTTGTAGCCCCATGTATCAAATTTGAGTAAAAAATCTTTAAAATCGTCACAAATAATTCGACGGATTTTGTAAAGAGCTCCTGGAACTTCTAAAATAATATTAAATTATTTTTTTCGGGATCAAGAATGTGCTATATATGCGACTTATTTCAATAAATAATTATCTGTTATATTAAAATTTTAATAACTATATCAATATATCTACAACCACTAAATATCTAATAGAAAATGTGTTAGTAAAGAAAAATTGTTGTAACTTCTGATCCCATTGAGTTCCTATTTTGAAAATTTTACACTATAAATAATGAAAACTAAAAGACCCTTTTTCAGTATATCCAAGGATGAAAGACTTTTTTATTTTAGAGGTCCAGAAAATGTTTAGTTGCGCCAGAAAAATGTTTAGTTGTTATGATTTTATGATAAAGAAGAATCTCAGTCCTTTCTAAAAATACCAGGTTTGTTGAAATGTGATAATGTGCATAAAAGTTATTCAAGAGATGCCCAACTATAAAGGTTCATATAATATGAAAAGTTAACGATATGGTGCAGGTTGAGACGCAATGTGAAGCGCAGTAGATTATATGTGCTGAAATTAATTAAAATCGGTGTTGCTCAATATCCGAAATTTTTTGGAATTACCCTAAAGGAAATTATTATTCCGTAGAGTATTAGTATCTAAGAAATGATCCATTTTTTGTTAAAGATATACATATGTGTGTATTAACCCAATAAAGCAAAGAACGATCTGAAAACGATATCATATTAGGTGGCGATTATAATATCATATTGTGTTGCTGAAAACGATATTATGATATCGAAATTTCGAAATATTTGTTTCACATAAAATGAAAAATATAAACATTTTGAAAAAAATTTCAAAATAAGAATATAAAAATTTTCAACACAATAAAAAAAAATGAGAATCAAATACAAAGAAATCATTAGTTAACAGAATTTTAATGGTAAAACTAAATTTTTTAGGTACGTAACTGCAACAGTATATCCCTAAGGAATAATCATGCTAGCAAATATTATTATTAATAATATTTGCATAAAAATATCTCATGTATGATGATTTATTTAGGATTTTTTTCTTCTTTAAGCTGATTAATGTCCTTTATTATTTTATTTAGTATATTTAAATGTACAAAGATAACATAATTTTGGTATTAAATAGCATATAGAACAAAATGTGGACCATGACAATTTTACTATCGATACCGAAAACCATATCATAATTTTTTGGAAAAACGATATCATAAGGAAAGGCACACTTTCGTCCGTAAAACTATCATTTCCGATTCGAAAACGATTATCATATGTGATAATTTGTATTACCTATATGATATCGTTTCGATATCGTTATAACATCGTTTGGTTTATTGGGAAATATTGATTATTTTAGTAATATTCAAACGTATGAGAAATTTTATGAATTTTTATTTCAATATAACCTAATTAAAAACGTAATTATGTATGAGTTAAGTAATTATTAGTTTTTCTTTTCAAGCAATATGAATTCTTAAAAGCCTATACAAAATTTAAAGAAAATATTTAGTTATAATTACGAAATTCCAATTTATAGGAAACTAATATTCATTCATTTAATGTTGATAAATCATACGCTGAGGGCGTAGAAACCCTTATATTGTATTGTGTTTGTGAAATTAAACAAAAAACTTTACGTGTTGTTTTCGTTGTTTTCAATACAAATTTTTTAAATGAATTTTATTTTAGTTTTATAAAATCACGACCTTAAACTTTGGAAAATTATAAGTTTATACTGGATTCTTAAACTTTGGCAATTATAAATTATATGAAATAGCACTTTTATCATACATAATTCCACATTAGGCGGATACCTTTTGTATGCAGGAAAAATGTTTTTGCCAACATGAATTTTTAACAGTTCTTGAGTTTTAAAATTTATATTAAAACTAGCGTGTTTCGCTACCCTTTTTTATGCGATAACTAATATTTATTTTATATTGGGGCTACTACTTCCTGAACTGTAATACTCCTTTAGATATGGATATGAATATAGTTCGAGAGCTGTCACTATAATAGTTCCTTAGATATTCCATAATTAATATTTGCTTTGTATGGTGGGTACCACTTCCCCTTACTCCGATCGGAAAATAAAAAATGATGCTGTGAAAATTTTAAGAAAATCGCGTGGAATTCGAATAAAAATCTAACATAGTCCATAACATCATCCAGTTATAGCACTATCTGTGCGTTTAATTTCATGTAAATAGCTTCATTAATAACGTGTAAGTTTGAAAAAATTATATTTTTTTTTTATTTTTATTTATTTATTTATTTATTTTTATTTTATTATTTTTTTTTTTTGAAGTAGTCGTAAAATATGGACGTGACATTAGTGAAATTCGGTTCAGCCGTTTAGACGTGATTGATATACAAAAAAAAAAAAAAAAAACTTACACCTCATTTTTATAATACATATTAGATTTGAAACATTATAATGATTTTTCCTAAATACTCATCTAAAATGTTATAAATTAAATTTCAAAATAACCTCAAGCATGTATGCATATGTACTCTAATCATAAAACAAACTAAGCAAAGAAATATTAGGAACTCTTTTTAAAGCTATTCTAATATTCATTTACCTGAACATAATTGTTTATAGGTTTGTATATAAAATTACTTACAGTAAAACTTATATAAATTGAGGCATAAATAAAAATGTGTGAAAAGTTTAAGGGTTTGTTTTGTTAGCTTTCATGACGCCCATGAAAACGCTAGAACGAAAATATATGTATGTATGTATGTATGTATTTATGTATGGATGTATGTATGTATTTATGTATATATGTATGTATGTATGTATGTATGTATTTATGTATGTATGTATGAACTCCATATATATTTGTACTAACCTACAACATTTGACATGGAACGCGGTTTTTAAAAACAATATTCTTAAAACACGTCAAGTTTGTTATTTTGCCCCCATTTGTTATTTATATATTTATATTTATATATATATATATATATATATATATTTATTTATTTTTTTTTTATTTTTTTTTTTTTTTTGTAAATATTAAAACTTCCTTAATAACAAAAAGTATAAAAAATGTTAAAATGACGCATAGAGCGTAAACTTCTACACATAAACCAAGTTTTTTTTTTTTTTTTTGCTTTCCACACAGAAAACCCTTCCTAAGTTTGTGTGTAATAGAAATATAATTCCACTTACCTATTTGTGATATGCATGCCACCATTTGTATGTTGTTGTTGTTGCTGCTGTTGTTGTTTATTGTCATCATCGAAGAAACCCTCATAGAGTACAAAATTATTAGCCTGCGGTATAGTACGTACTAAACCATAATGTTTTTTTAAGAAACCCAAAAGCTTTTCTGATGGTCTATCAACAGAACATTTGACAGGTGTCCAATTTTCATCAGCCAACATGGTTTCGAACAGATCTTTACCCAAACCAGCCCTTTGACGTGATTCATGTATATAGAAATCCAAAATAGATGGTGCATTTTCTACTTTACGTGTTTGACCCGTCTCATCGAACAAATATAAATCTTTGGTACCCACTTTCAGTAGACCTATGACACAGCCACTGTATTTAGAAATAGACAAACAAAACGTACACTAAATTAATAATTGATATTAGGGAAAGGGGAAACAAAATTTGATTCAATTACGAAAAACAATTTGTCAAAAAGACATATTTAACATGGTTTCTAAAAAAAATCAAGACGACAAACATATGAAATGCGTCGGTTGGGTGTTATATTAAAGTTCCAAAAATATAATTAATTTCAATGTAGAAGGGGGCATTAAACGGAAATAGGACATGTTGAGAAAGTAGTAAATGAACTAGATTGAAGCTAAAAAACATGTGTTAAATGTTAATAAACATTTTAATTAAAAATAAGTTTGACAAATTTATTTCTGTTTAATTTGAATGTTACATACAACTGCAGCTAAATTGAATTTTAGTGTTTCGGGTATTTGGTTTCATTTAATAAAAAAATTTTCCTTTATAATATTTATTTAAAACCACGTCTTAATCTTGCATATAATTTGTTTTTGATATTTTATATTTTATACAGAGATAGAGGATTTTGCACATTTAAAATATTCAATGTGTATACATAAGGTAACGATATAGAGGGTTTTGCATTGTAAAAAATACATTGAATTACCATTTAAATGTTTGATTTTTTTAAGTTTTTAAACCAGTCAGTAATTTAAAAAACCAATATAATTCAAATAGACTACTTTATTTCGGGATCGCAGCAGAGGTAATGCTACACCCATATAAACAAAATAATAATTATTATTGGGGTATAAATATGAGAATAATTTTCTTGTCAAGAATCATAACTGTTATGAAAATAGGACGGGCAGCCCTTTGGAAAGCGTTAGCCACCATACAAGATAAATTTTAATTATTGAATATTACTATTACTGTGAAAGTCTCGAGATTTTGTGGGAATAATTTTACTGTCAATTTCTACAATTGATATGAAAATAGATAGGATAGCTTTACAGAAGAGCTATTCAACCGATTTAAATTTTTTGACCAGATTCATATTCAGCATGTATAAATTAGTCAGAATTGAAATATGTTATATTTATATTGTCAAAAAATAAATAAATAAATAAAATAATTACTTAGAAAGATAAAGTTAAGGTTAAACACTAAAAAATAAAAATAAAATATATATTTTGTAAGAAACTAGGAATTTTTATTTAAAATTTATGTCAGTTTAACGCAGCTTCATGAAATCCTGTGATAGAGGGTTAAATATAGGCCCTCGATATATTTTCAGTATATTCTGAAATTAAATAGAGTGTTTTAAAAGGCTTCCCCACTTTTCCTAATTACACTTCAATTTCTTAGTCGCACGTCGCACTATGGGAAATTGTAAAAATTGAGCTAATCATAAATATTTTTTGAAAATTTTGGAAATTTGAAAAAATTAAAATTTTGTTTTTGCGGATAATTAAATATATGAGAACGTGAATTTTTTTCTTTATCTGCTCCAAATCGAAATTATAAATAACAAATAATTAAAATTTTTTATTATATATGTTTATATATTTGATTTAATTTATGTGATTGAAAAAAGGGCTTTAACTTTTATTATTTGATTCTTTTTACCCAATAAAATTGTTTTTAATATATGTAATTCCAAATCAGTGGTGTCTCTTGGCAGTATACTAAAATCTTTAGATTTTAAACATTCGAATAAAAATTTTGCAACAGTTGTTTTCAAGCAAAATTAAGAGAAAAAACTAAAATGAAAACATCTTTAAAATAGTTTCGAAAGGAAATTTTATAAATATTTTTTACTCGAATAAATTTTCCTTGAAATTATTCAGCCTAATCACAAAATCTGAAATGTCGACTTTAATTCAATAAAATCGACTATTATTTTAAATTTCATACCATAAAACACATTTTAAACAATTCTTTAACTTTTAAAATAAAACTTTTAAATTAAAAAATTTCAGATTCTTAAATTTTGGGAAGATTTGATAATATTTCAGCAATTAAGAACATTTAAGCAATCAATGGATAGAAAAAAGGAAGTTTGTCCACTTAAGAAATATTCAGATGATGACTTTAGGGCATTTTACAGGCACTTATTGATATTTTTTCTTAAATCATTAATTCTTTTTATACCCCACACCACCATATGTGGTTTGGGTGTTATGCGTTTATACTGTTGTTTGTAGCTCACAGAAAAAATCATCCAACACCCACCTTAAACCAATCGAATCAGAATCACTTTTTGAGTCGATCTAACGATGTCCGTCCGCCCGTCTGGCTGGCTGTCCATGTAAACCTTGTGCACAAAGTACAGGTACAAGTACAATACGAAATTTTGAAGATAATTCAATGAAATTTGGCACAAGGACGTAGCCAATTGAAATTAAACTTCGGTCCATTATTTCACCTAGCCTCCATAAAAATGTCATCCCGGAATAGGGGTTTAACGATGCAATATTTTAATGAAATTCGGTGCAAGGAAGTTTTGCATAAGTATCAATCTTTGTGCCAAATTTCATGAATTTCGGTCCATAATTGACCATAGCTCCCATATAAACCCCTTTTCCGAAAATCACTTTAACTTGCATAAATCACATATAAATCACAGTGATAATTTTTATGAGGATCGCTTCAAAATTTACCATAAATTTATATAAATGTTAGTATTAATGTAATATTCTGTATTCGTATATTTTATTTTAAACTTAGTAAAATTATCGGTCCTCATGTCTAATATAAGACCCCTCCACGAATTTTGATGTACATGCACAATGGTGTGGGGTATCATATGTATATCTAAGATTCAATAAACAGGAAGCGCAATATATAATTGATCTGGTCAGAGCCTAAAAAAACAGAGGTCTACCTACCTTTATCTACTAAAGAAAAAGGTATTAACATTCTTAAGATATGTAGCAAAAGGGCTTTATTAAAAGAATGTTGGTGTGCAATTTATATTTAAAACTTTTTAAAGAACAAATAAGTACCATTATTAAATGCTAATAATAACGGTTCTTATTATTTTTTCATGGACTAAGGCAATTGCTTCAAAAATGGAACAATTTATTTACTTCTCTAATACCGTTCAAGAAATAAGAAATGGGTTTTGGCAAAAATCATTGTCAGTATCTTTTTGAGGTTTTATCGAAGTTATTTTATCTAAAATCATCAATAATATATTTAAAAACGATATGAAGAATTTATGCTTAAACCTCTATAATACATAATTTAACTACAGTAGATATATTTTTTAAATGTGATATTTACTTCTTTGCTTTTGGTTTTATTTTAATTATTTTGTCAATTTTTAAATTTTTATTGATTAGTAAAACTACCCAATAGGTTAGAACATAATATTTTCTCCTACTTGTTTGTGAAAACCATGAACCAGGTTTACCAAAAATTTAACTGAAAGAAAATTGAATATTACAAGAGTTTGCCGAAAAATGTAGGGATTATCTAAATTGTTACATGAAATTGATGCTCTAGCGAACACATTCACGTTTTTACATTCGTGCAAGTTCATGCACAAACATAACTTTTCGTCCTTCAAAATTATATGTTAAATTATACAACATTATTTTTCTGATAATGAGATACAACTTTTCTAATTCTAACTCTATTTAAACAAAAATGATAAAAATAATATAAAACTACCAACTTTAATGCCATGTCAAACTGTCAAAGTTGCTGCATTATATTTATTAATATTTTACTCACTAAATGTCCAAGTAGTGTAAACTATGAATATACTTAATAAATATTTATTTACAAAAAATGCCAATGGAAGAATAATGGATATTGTTTCTAGACGCAAGCTAATTGACATGAACGAAATACGTCATGGAGGGATTCTAATTGGTGATGGATTGTACCCTTGTTCAAAAATATTATTATCCCCATTTCGCCACAATATTACTATTAGCGATCCAAAGCTACGATATCAGAAAGCTCACATTCTTGCTCGGAATATTATAGAAAAGACTTTCGGCCAAGTGAAAAGCAAGTTCAGAGTTTGCTCAAATGGTTTTCAAGTACAGTTACAAACTACAAAAAATGTGGTGGTAGCAAACACATCGATAATCCATACGACAATTCTGTTCAGAAGTCCGATTTAGAAGAGACAAATTAATATCACTAAAACTCTGTGTTCAGAGATATTTTTATTGCAAAATACTTCAATAAAAATCATATTCCTTCATTTTGTTATTTTATTGTTTTCAATTTGTATTTATTTTGCAATTTAATACACCTTGATTATTTCTGAGGTCATAACCATGAGCGAGATATTGTGTTAATAAAACTATTTTATTTTAAATATTAAGGGAACTTAAAGCAATAATAGTACTATTTTAAAGTACTAATTTTCTTCTCAAAAAGCAATTTTTTGTAGTTTCTTCCTCTAAAGCGTTCAATTGATTTTGATATATTTTGCGTTTATATTCAAGTTCTTCTTTAATCATTTGCAGTTTTTTTTTCTCATTTTTAAATTGTTGTAATATTTCTTTCATTTCTTCAAATTCAATTTGTTTAATCGGTTTTTCGAGCATTTCATTTTCATGCTGACGTAAGTTTAAGTTTAAAGTTGCCTAGCAATTGCATTTCATGTCTGCTTTTTTAACGATATGGATTTAGCATTACCTACTTTGGAGTTTATAATATCTGAATATTTTTCAACTTTATTCCTTAAAAACTATTTATATATCTTTTTATTGGTCCAGTTGATAGACCTAATTCTTTGTTTATATAAAAAAAAACTTAATTATAATTTATAAATGAGATTTTAATAATGTGTTTAGCTTTTTTTGGTGGTGCTGCCTCCATTTGGAATTTTTTTGATATATAAGAAACGTTGATTGTTATATATATTTTTACACAATTTATTTTATTTATTTTTTGAATAGAAAAATATTTAAAAAAATATTCGTCTTTCTAACCCTGTTTTCAAATTTAAAATCCGTTTAAAAACAATTATTTAATAATTTTTTTAGTTCGCTTTTTGTCGATAACTTAAAATTACTAGGTCACTTTGAAGATATATAAAACCTTTTCCATTTTGCAATACAGTAATTTGTTTTTAATTTGTCGATTAATCGAACAAACATTATTCCAGTAAATACTTTACTAAACATTGAAAACTTCAGCCAGTATAATCACCTCAAAATATTTTTAACATAAAACAACATTTTAAAGGGCGTCATTTTCGCACTTAAACTTTTTGCGAAAAATATTTTATACTATTTCAGATGAAGAATTTTGTTCAGATTTTATTTTCCGTCATAAACTTCAAAAATAATACAACCGGGGATTAAATTCATATACAAATTACATGCAAGATATTTTGAATGAAAAATAAAATTTTAATGGAATAACCCTTTTGTGCTTCTCATAATTTAATACAATATAAAAGCATGATTTATCGTCGAAATCGACTTTTTGGTTTGCAAATTGTGAAAACAAATTTCTTGTTGGCAGATAGTCGAAAAAAGAAAATTGACTTTATTTAAGAGAATAAATAGTTTCTTAGTTTTCGTTTCAACAATATCGTGTAACTGTTGGAAATAGTATTGTAAAAACATATTTTTGTGTGTAACCAGCACTTTCATTTCATAGATTGTCCTTTAATTTATCAACACATTTGATTACGTTGTATATATTTTATATTTTTTTAAGTCAAAAGAGGCGAAAAAAACTAGAAAATAAAGGCAGAAAAAGTCGAGAAAAGTCGATAATAGACGAAAACATCGAAAAATCGACTACTTAAAAAAATTGTAAAAGTCGAAAAATCGATTATTTAAAAATAGAAAAAGTTAATTTTTTAGCGACAACAAAATATATTTGATTACATGTATTTTGCTGTTGCATGAGTTAGGTTTTTCACAATCGACTTGGGTTTTTAACATTTAGTTTTGTCTCTTATTACTCTTTGGTTGATACCAAAGAGTTGATAAGCCTGAAAATTTGTGAGTATATGTATGTATTTTAGAAAAATAAACTATCGGCCTTGAAATTTATTTGTTGTTTTCCATATAAATTATCGAAACGAATTTTTCGTTCGACATCGTGAGATAGGCCGTATATTCCTTAAAAAAACTCGAATTAGAAAATTTTGATGTTACGTTATTCTGCATTTTCGGGGACGATATGTAAAAGATGAAGACTGCCCATTAAATCTTGTTTTAAAAAATATATGAAATGTTTTGCAAATTTTTAAAATTCATTTAATTTTAAAATATCATTTAAAAAGTGGCAAAAGGACGACTTTTATGTAACCGTTTCGTAAAAGGTTATATGGGCAATTATTGCTCATGAATTATATATTATACTTAAGTGCTACAGTGAAAAATAACTCGAGAAATGGCGTAGCGTATATTATAAGCCTTCTTGAGGACATCATAAGTCAGTTTTAAGCATTTCCAATACACTCTCAAAATTCAATTTTCAGTTATACTCAAAAAACTATTTTTGGGTAGATTCCGTATAAATATGCTTACGTTTTAGTCAAATATCAAAAACAAATTTCTAAACATAAAAAAAATTCAACAATTTTTCTAGTTTAACTGCAATTTATTATAAATATTTCTATAAAATCCTATACAACATAATGCCATAATTTGCCATAATTTTTACACAATTTTGTTTTAAATATAATAAGATATATTTTTTTTTAAATTGGACAAAAACTATAGAACTTATTCGATTTTATCTTACTTAAACATTCTAATTTTTGCCCCAAAAAGTATGCACCAAATAAAACAAAATAAAATACTTTGTCTTATAATACATGAAAAATTTATTGATAAAGTTTGAAAAATGTTTATTAACTTTTAAAATTTAGGAAGCTACGAGATATTTAGTACTGGAACTACCTTCAAAACGTTTTTTCGGAATATCTCAAAATTAAGAGGGTAATTCGAAGTTTTTGAAAATTATTATGTCCTCAAGAAGATCTATAGCCCACATTAGGTCGATTTTCGAGTAAAAATAAAATAAAGTGTCTTTTTTAGCAGTGTAATTATTGAATTTAAAACCGCAGTTTGATAAATAAGATTGGGAAGGGTATAAGGATATGTACTTTCAGACACAGATTAAATGTAAATATTTGAATTGTATTGAATACTTCGCGTGTTTTCTTGTATTTGTATACCCATCAATAAAAAAGATGACCCCATAAAGTATATATATATTGGGCTCTCGTGAAAATCGATCTAGCTATATGTCCGTCCGCTTGTTGAAAAACGATATGTCTCCGGACGGAACTAAAGAGTCGAAATTTTGTTCAAATTTTATAAAAATTGTTCAAGGAAACATGTAAACTCGGAAACCAAAAATGAGCGTGATCTGCCCACTTTACCGCCCACCTCCCATATAAGGTGAAATTTAAAATTAAGGTGGCACACAAAATTGCAGTTGGTGGGAATATATGAATGTAGATTCTGTCAAGCCAAATATAACATTCTTAATTGTTTCAAATTGTATTCAAATAACTAAAAACGACAATGAAACACATTTTCAACTACGCCTTTGTTTATTTCCCAACGTGTGTTTTCGCATTTTGTTTATAACCGGCTTTTAATTAGTATTTATCTCCATTTTTTATACAATTGATTTAATTCAATAATATATTGTATTTGTAATTTTTTTAGTTAATTTTCTTTCCACTATGTTTTTAAAGTTTATATCATAATTTAATTATAAACTGACCGCACATCTACAAAAACAACAAATGCTTGTATTTTGTTAGTGTAAAACCACCGCACAAAATGTTAAAATGCTATGAAGAAAATATGAGCAAATTAAGCAGAAGAGCAAAGAACGCGGTAAAAAATATTACATAAGAATAAAAAATAGTTTGACAGCTTCACGCGGTTTGTACTTAAAAAATTGTAAATCAGCCGTGCTTACGAAGTCACTTTTTTATTACACTATGGTTTATATGTGTACTACACATTGTGTAGCAGCAACAAGGGCTGTCAGATGTGTCGATTTTTCACTAAACGTGGCGATTTTTAATTGCTTATGGCGGCTGAATTTTCCGTTTGGCGACATGGCGAATTCTTTGCTTATTTATAAACAAGGTGGAGATTTGTTTGGATAATTTTTAAAATTTTATTAAATAGGTACTTGTAGAGAAAAGCGATTAAATTTTCTTACTAGAAATCGACTCTTTTTAGTATTTGCCTATCTACACAGAGAAAAAGATTTCTTTGAAAAATAGTTACTATTAAAAAAATATAAAAGAAATAAACGAAATAAAATAAATAATTTAAAAAATCGTCTAAGGTAACCGAATTTAATTGTTTTAAATGCATTTCAATTTAAAAGACCAGAAGCTATTTCTTAAAAGAGATTTAAAACCTAGTAGATACCAGTTGAGGCTATTACAGCAACAGCTATACTAATAAAATTTTGTTTTAGTTTACATATATATGAATAACTCTTATTGGTTAGGGTATTTTTAAGTTATTTAGCTTATTAGCATGATTGTAACAATTTCAGTTCATTTTAATTTATATCGAAAAGACTTCGTTATCTATCATGTAGTTAGTAATGTATTTTTATTTTTTGTATTTTCCATCTTTAACTCAATGACTTACTTTTTTCCCGCATTTACATCGGCCATCAAATAAATCGTTTGATTTTCTGACATTCTTAAACGTTGGGCCGTCGTTACCGGTTTACTGAGTTTCTGAGCGCTCGCCGACAACTGCCCTAAACGATCAATTATCTCGGACATCTTGGATGTAGCATCTCTGCAATGTATAAAGAAATGATCATCTAAACTTTATGAGAAACACCACAAATATCACATCTGAAAAAGTATATATTTTAACACTCACAAACATTGGCGGCGATCTCCACGAAAAGTATGCGGTAATAAGTTCGAGGTAACCTTTACTATTGGTTGGGTAAAGAGCGGACTTAGATCAAAACGAAATTCCACCATAATGTACGTTTCACTAGAAAAGCTGCAATGAAATTTAGGAAAATAAAAAACATTATTTAATATGAATTTTTAAAGACACACAAATATGTGCATAAACCTCATAACAATTTTTATTTCAAATATTTAAAAAATTAATGCTTAACTACCCATACATATGTACTCAGTAGTTAAGGAAATATCTCATGCGAAAAATTACAATTTCAGCATTATATTAGAAAATAAAAAAAAGTTTATAACGTTCTATAATGGAAGGAAATGCTATCGTCCTCGTTGCTTCTACTACCTATGATTTCAACAACTAAAATATTATTTACAACAATATGAGGCAAGAAAAAATATATTATTAGGGTTAATACTGATTCCAATGTAATTTCATGAAACCATTTTCTAATACAACATCATGAGCGCGTAATTCATAAGAATTTGCTGCCAGCTCTATATACGTACTCATATTGATGGAGGGGGAAATTATGATTGACGTAACCTATTCATACAATTACACTGTATACTGTATACATATTAGAAGTTGATGGGATACCATACTATAGGTTTAGTTGATAGTTTTATTTTATTACCATTTAATTTGATTTTGTTTCTTTGGGGTTGGCTCGGAGTGCCAGTTATACGTCTATTAAATATTTTTTTTTTTTTATATATTTATAAATGTGAATTTATTATGTATTAAAGGAGCATTGAACTTGTACAATTTAGACTTTGAAATGATATAGAATGTAACGAAATGCATTTATATTTTTTATCATGAATCTTTTCTCATTTGATAATTTTGACTAGGAATCGTTTAATAAAATCATCGTCATATTGCTCATTTACTTCAAGAACGTCATAATTCAAAAAACGATATTTTTCAGTTAATGATGTAGTAATACGCGTTATATCAAGATTTATCTTCTGTAAAATTTTGGCCCTAGCAACTCACGATGGCGAATGTTGTGTTATTTACGAAAAAAAAATTTGGGTAATTTTGAAATAAAAACCTCACCAACAAAAACGATTTTTTATAATCTCCAAAAGAAGTACACTCATTCTAAATACAAAATTTTAAATATTTTATTATTATTAAAAGTAAAATAGTAAAGTGAAAAATGTTGTTTAATTAAAAGACAAAAACTTCAAATTTAACGTGTGTTGTTTTGCATAATGGATAAATGTCCTGTACTACTTTAATAGCACGTTCTGCGCATATGTTGCTTCGCTGTTGCATTGGAATTATTAAAGCTTCTTTAACCCAGGATTGTTCTAAAGCTGCGAAATTTTATTTATTAAAACAATGATTGGAAAACCATACATTATATTATGCTTCATATATAAATTCACATATTTGGGTAAGCTGGTCTCGGTGTTTCGGGATAAGGACAAATACTAAAATGGCAAGAATTATCCTTGAGTTCATCGAGCGTTGTTTAATGGCAGTATGGCTTTAAGTTGTATACAAGGCAATTTTTTATTTCTTTGGTAGTATTTGAATGCAGAACCAAGCTCGTACAAGTATTGCATATCGTTACACCACTTAATGTTTTACACATTTATGTATTCCTCACTCTGTATATAGTTTCAAATCCACGTAGTTATTTATTAGTTCCGGAACAAAAATATATAATTATATTTGGAGATGATGTTTTTCGATCCAATAATCCATCCATAGCATGCCTTATGTTGGAGGAAGATCAATTGATTTATAATAGTATCAATATAACAGCTTAACAACCAGTATTTACACTTGTTGCATCACAAATGATAATTTTTATGGATTTCCATAAATCAAATTTGTGTAATGTTTCTCTAATACTATTAAATATTGTGAGGGCTTTTCCATTTTCAAAACAAGCACTAATAAATTAATTTCCTTATATTCATTTTTAGAACTATTACCTGGAGTTCGAAATGCAAGTACCAGTTTTCATTTTTAAAAGTTTCCTTTAACATTTCTTTACGCTCGGTCGACTTGGTTACAGTTTTATAAATAGCTGGCTGTGAATACCAAACCCTGCAAATTCCTCACAAATTTTTGCTGCTTTTCTAGCACTCACTCTAGTATTAGTAATTAATGCAATCTCGTGTGGAGTTGACAGATCTCCCATCGAGATCTGTCATTATTTAACTTACTACACTGTTAAACCTAAGAAATGGCAAGAGCTTAGGCCGTGTCTAGACACTGCCCGCGGACCACTCGTAAGGTTAAGGCGGTTGGTAGCATTGTCCGAGAACAAGAATGGCTAGTTAGAGGTTAAAGAAGACTAGTCGCTAACAATTCAACTCCGAGGCAAGGGCAGGTGTCGGTTGTAAATGTTTAGTAGCCTAGTCCATGTATATGGAACCAAATAAAAAAATTAAATAAAGAACATCACGGAACAATAAATGCGAAAAACCTGCTTCCAATTCTAAAAGGAAAAGCAGCGAGGTGATTCTGAGCTTCAAACCAAGAACCTCAAAAGTTGCTCTGGCCCGCATCTTCAAAGAACCGGAGAAAATTTCTGCTTCGGGAGCTGTCTTCTCGAAATCAACTCGAGTAGCAGCAAACCCAATGCCTTCTGTGAAGAAGAGAACTGCGAACAAATCTTCGAGTTCCCAAGTATCACTTCCCCCCGCCAGTAAAGTAACTGGGAAGTTGCCTTCCAGCTCTGGATCTGTGTCTCCAGCCCAAAAGGACACAACATATACGTCCCAAAGGCACATAACACACGCCAGAAGGGCCTTCTTAAGACGGCGTGCTGCCGATAACTTTTCCCTAAATTGAGTCAAATCTTTAAAGGCCGAATTGCGCGAAAACCTCTCCCTTTGGATGGACCTAAACGGCAGCGGTTAGAGAAGGTACAACTGCGAGGTCCAAACGTCCGAAGCCCTACATCCCGATGAACAAATCGTTTAGTGAAGTGGCCAAAGGTCTTCCCATAAGAGTTGTCAACGATAGGAGTGATCACAAATAACCGTCGTGTCTGGAAAATATTTAGATACCATATCCCACCGCCCAGGCGCTAGGCCTACTCAGTAAATGAAGTACAAATAGTGGCTTAG
This sequence comes from Protocalliphora azurea, assembly GCA_932274085.1. Taxonomy (NCBI): domain Eukaryota; kingdom Metazoa; phylum Arthropoda; class Insecta; order Diptera; family Calliphoridae; genus Protocalliphora; species Protocalliphora azurea. The sequence continues at coordinate 73,978,153 of OW026522.1, read as the reverse complement.
CGTGAATTCTTTTTAAGGAAATACAAAATCCCAAACCCTTTCTGGACAGAGGCTTCTCAGTTATAAAATCTGAATCGATTGAGGTTTATACTGATGTATCCAAATATTCTAAACGAGTTGAGGGAGGTGTCTTCATTTCCGCATATAGGAGGAAAATTTCCTTTAAATTAATGCATCACTGCAGTGCTCTTTAGGCGGAGATCTCACCCATTAAGAAAGTGGTAAATTGGCTAATGCACTATAAGGTATTCGGAGTGGATATTCAAATCTGTACCGATTAAAACTCTATCGGATGTCTATTATACATCCAAGCTGGTACATGAATGCCGGACATTTTTATATGGGATGACGAGACATTCAAACCTAGAGTTGATCTGGGTAAGGAGTCACTCAAGTAGCCCGGGAAATGTTATTGCGGATGAACTAACAAGAACTGTTTCCCTTCTTCAAAGTGATGAAATGGACCAACTAGTTGGTATACCGCTGTCATCTTGCAGATCTATGATGCTGCAGTACTTGTAGAGAATAGCTCAATAGAGGTGGACAAACGGTTTCTAATTCGAGACAGACATGGACCCAGTACGATCATAAACGGTCGAACTTCATTCTGGGTTTGCCAAGAGTTATGTATATTTATGAACACTACCTTAGTAACTCTTCCAAACTTACACATATTCACTTTCCTAATTACTTGTAAATTTTTCTTAATTTTAATACTTATTGATTTTCATTTCTATTTATCAAATATTTTTCTAAATACTGTTTCTTATATTTTGTCTATTTCTTAATATTCCCGCTAACTTAAACATTATTATTTTATGGTCTCCAAAAAGTATGTAACTTTTAATAAAAATTATTACTCAAGTTGATGTTGTTGAAAGAAGTTTAAAATTTTCTTAAAAAAATAAAAATAAACAGTTTATGAAAAATTGAAATCGTTGTTGTGTTTTACATTCTTTTACTCAAGTCATCAGCTACGAATACTTATAGCCGTTATTACCGGTCACTGGATTGCTAGTAAACACGCTAGGAAACTAAAACACCCTTTTAACGAATATTGCAGAAGTTGCTTTAACGAGGAGGAAAAAAACAGTAGAACATGTTCATGTTTTATCTGATCTCTCTACAAATTGATATAAGACCGATTAGATCCTTTATTCGTATGTCAGGTTGGTTCGATTCGAACCTATTTTTAGACATGTGAAAACAAATTCACATGATACTTCAAGATTACACAGCAAGACCAATAGGAGCTGTATATTTTATATATTCACAGCTGCCCATCTAACCTAACCTAGAATTGCAAATTTGTTTGTCATTTAAAAAAATTAAAGCAGTTATGTTGTTGCGGTAGTATGAAGTATGTGTATGCCAAATATAAAACAAATCGGAAGACTTATGAATATTTCATATTAGATGTCTTATGGAATTCATGATAAAGAGGTTTTTGCATTGAAAAAAATACATTTTATATCCATTTCAAACAAATTAGTGATTTAAAAGCAACAAAAATAAAATAGGATGCTTTATTTTGGGATTGGAGAAGAGGGAATGGTACCCGCCATACAAACGAAACAATACCTAAGGAATTATTACAACGAAAGTTTGTGGTCGCATATAAGTATATATATATGTATATATAGGTATATAGTATATTGTTTGTCGCATATATTACAGCAAAAGCCTCGATTTTGTGGAAATAATTTCCGTATCAAGTTACATAACTAAATTAAAAAAGTGTACACACCATATGAAGCAAATATTAATTTTGTATATCTAAAGAAATTTTACCAAAATTCGTAATTGACATGAAGATAGGGCGGATATTTCTGAGGAGCTGTTAGCTGCTATACGAAGTAAATGCTAATTATTATATATCTATAAATATAATTTGCTTGAGATGGAAATAGAGCAGGAGTGTCCAGAGGAAGTGTTAGACACCATACAAAGTAATATCAATTATCGTATCAATGGGTAATAGCGAAGTACACCGCCCTAAACTAGTTTGTAATATAAAATTTCATTATATATTTTAGTAAAAAATTATATATTTTAAGTTTATATTATAAAAAAAAAAAATAATTACTCAGTGAGAGATAGTGGTATTTGCACTCAAAGATATTTAGTGTATTAGAGGAATTACAAAAACGTTGATAAACAATTTTAATACTCGTAGGTTACAATTTTAGATTGAGATTAAATATACCCAAATTTATCAACAACATAATTTCAAGAAAATCTTAGATAGAGGGTTGTGAATATAGCAAATTTAATTTTCATTTAAACCTGTTTACTGAGAAATAAGTAATAAAAATAAATCTTAATATAACTAATGAAATAATATCTCTACTTAAAATGTCGTTCTGCACTACAAGGCAATAACATTTCGATTAATTTAAACGGTTTTTTAAACTCGAACTTCAAAAAGCCATAAAAATGAAGTTGAAACCCCTTTGCAACTAATTAAATTAATTAAATTCCTTAAATTTTAAAAAGAATTTATAAACAAAATTGTTTATAACTAATCAAGTTTAAACTCCTCCTCCTCTCGATTAACTGGCATATTTAAATAAGTACCTACTAGCAATAAAGCCTATAAAAAAATAAGAAAAAACTATAATATTTGCTTTTACAAAACAATACTTAAAGGCATTTCTAAATAAAAAATTGATGATTATCCTTAAATGAAGGTTCTTCTTTGTATAGTACCAAAACTAATTCCTTTCCCTTGTACGATGTTTATTATTTTTTTTTTTAGACCTTTTTAAATAGAAACTATAATTATTTAGGTTATGAAGAGAAATAAATAACAGTTTGGAATTTTCTCACACTCGTCTTGTTTCTGAAGCAATGAAACAACTGTGAAAGTTTTCTAAAAATCACCAAAAGTACCAGTATAAACTAACAAGGTCTATTAACAACTTTTAATTTATAATAACCAGGGAAACCTCAAATATGTAATTGCATGTTTTCTCCTGGACGTTGAATGAAATTTTTAAAATATTTATTCGTTTCAAAACAATCATTGCATTTTGGCACTAAAATAATAAAAAAAAATTTAAAAGGTTACAATTTTAGTTTGAAATTTATAACCATCATCAAATATACCCAAATTTATTAACAACAAAATTTCATAAAAATCTAAGATAGAGGGTTTTGAACATAGCAAATTTAATTTTCATTTAAATCTGTTTACTAAGAAGTAAATAATAAAAATAAATCTTAACAAAAAATGAGCGTGATATTACAGACGATAATTTATTACAAAAATGGTCGTAAAAGGAGCGTGACATTCAATCAAAATTGAATGAAATAGTATCTCTTCTTAAAATATCGTTCTGTATTACAAAGCAATATCATTTCGATTAATTTAAACGTTTATGTAATTTCTACTCATAATGAGAAAAGCATTCCAATAAACTCGAAATTCAAGAAGCCATAAAACCGAAGTTGAAACCCCTTTGCAGCTGTTGTTAAACTGGTGTATTTTTATTACACATTGGAATAATTGAGGCAATATTTTCTTGTTACAATATATTATTAATTAAATTCTTTAAATTCCTTAAATTTAAAAAGAAATTTATAAACAAAATTGTTTAAAACTAATCAATTTTAAACTCCTCCTTCTTTCGATTAATTCGCATATTTAAATAAGAACTAGCAATAAAGCCTATAAAAATCTATTTAAAAAAAAAACTATAACTTTTCAAAAAAATTTGCTTTTACAAAACATCACTTAAAGGCATTTCTAAATAAAAAATTGATTGTTATCCTCAAATGAAGGTTATCCTTTGTATAGTACCAAAACTAATTCCTTTACCTTGTACGAAGTTTATTATTTTTTTAGACCTTTTTAAATAGAAACTATAATTATTTAGGTTATAAAGAAAAATAAAGAACAGTTTGGAATTTTCTCACACTCGTTTTGTTTCTGAAGCTATGAAGCAGCTGTGAAAATTTTTTAAAAACTCACCAAACTACGAGTAACAACTTTTAATTAACAACTTTTAATTTATAATAACCAGGGAAACCACAAATATGTAATTGCATGTGTTTTCCTGAACATTGAATGATATCGATAAAACATTTATTCGTTTCAGAACAAATAGTGCATTTTGGCATCGAATTTTAAGTGCATATTTTTGCATATTTTATCCCCAACGCCATATTTTTCCATTTTGTGATTTTTAGTGTATATATTTAGGCATTTTTAACCCTTTTAGAGCATATTTTGACATTTTGAACATCATTTTCTTTTTTTTTTATCACATATGATGTTTTTCAAATTCGATTTTATAAAAAAATAAAAAATCCAAAAATATCACAAGCTTACAAATTCGGATCAACTTTTGGTTCCGAACAGATGAGAATTAATTTCAATAATAATACGGAATTCGTTTTTCAGGATTGGTTTTAGTTTTCGAGTTCTCGCGCATTTGAGAATTCCTCAATCATAACGACTTTTTGATGTTGACGTCGCAAGGAGATTAATTTTAATCATATTCTTCATGTTGGATTTTTTCTAGATCATGTAGAATTATAGAAAAAATATTATAAAGACAATTTCAAGCATTTTAATTATATTTACGAGTGTTATAAACTCAGTAAAATGGTCAAATTTATTTTAAATACTTAGAGGTGAACAATTTCATTACCCTTGTTTATATTTTTCTTTAACAGAACTGAATACCTTGGCTTGAGGTTTAAATTTAATAACTGATTTGGCAGAGTTAATCATATAATGGTTGCAGGGGTAAAAAATGTTGGTTACTTTAATAAACGCTTTACAGTGAATTTGTTAAAGATATTCAAGGTTGGATCTTAATTTTCGATATTTCAATTTTTCGCTTAAAAGTTTAGTGGTGCATGTTACGAAAAAAAGAGCAAATATTATAAAATTTGGCGAAAATCGAGAAATAATGATGAGTTGCTACTGTTTAACGTGAAACAGATTTTAAACAAAACGAACGATTAAATTTAATTCTGATTTCTTCAGATCTCAAATATAGCAAAAAAATTTTTTATTGATATCTAGAAAACTAAAAACAATTTTGAAAAAATTAGGAAAGATTCGAATTCAGCGCGCCAAATTACCTTTGAAACCAATTTTAATTGCTCAGGTCCAAAACCTTGTATACCTGTGTATTTGGTATTTAAAATTAACTTTAATGGATACCATTTTTAACTGCATATTTCATGCGCATAAAATCTTATTTTTAGAGCATATTTATGGTTTCCCTGATAATAACACTTGTGTTTCCGTTAACACTGCATATTATAATTATAGGTTTGTCAACAATTTATTTTGTTTGAATTAAATTTTAAGGAATTAAGAAGTTTTATAATCATGAGAAAAAATTCCAACATGGATTACAACACATCAGATAATACGTAGGAAATAATAAAACAAGAAAAGTCAATTTAAAATTTATTGCTTATCACCCAGAGAGGCAATGCAGAATCTACTGTTCTGCAACAACTAAGTATATTTTGGAATCACTAGTGATTATTCTCAAATTTGAAAAAAATACTAGATCAGGGCTGCCATATTTGATGTTTTGACCCCAAATTTGGGGAATTTTTGTTGCAGAAAAGGATGAAAATTTTGTTCTAAATACATTTTGGCGATTGTTTAGGGAAAATTTTGTAATAGTCGCATATTTTGTTTAGTTAAAAAAAATGAAAGTTTGCACAAAAGTATATAATTTAAAATTTAACTGACATGTCATTGTAAAGAACTTGTTCAAGCTGTATTTAATATGCTAACGATCCCCAGAAGCAACGCATGTGTTTAACAAAACACAAACTTCGAGAAAGCATGTAGTATGAACATCAGGAGGCATCTTAGCTTGCCAGCAAAAAGAGAACATCCAAAGAAGTAAATAAGATCCTGAACTTGTGATCCAGAATTCGGATCATTTCGGATGAATTTAACATAGGATTGTCACTGGAAGATATTATCTTTTTTGAAACCTATTCACTGAGTAAGAAGTCGTGTTCATGTTGTCATGTAAAATTTATTTCTTTGATGCTCTTTATTATCAATACAAGGAAATTAATTTTAATTTTTGTATAAACCAAATATTTTTTATAAAAACAGGTATATCAAAAAATGTATCTGAATTGCTTTTTAGTAACATCTTTGAATCGAGTTTATATAATTTCTTAAGAACAAGAAACCTTACACTTATTGAAACTTTGAAGTAATGAAAAAGAACTTCCTTAAAAATTACTTCTATTTATTTTTGCTGGATTATTAATATCCAATGCGCCTGATTGAGTACAGTCGAATTATCGGCTGTTATTTTTGAAGATAAAAAAAATTGTTCTGGAAATGCTCAAACAAGAATATATTTTTTAAGATGTTTTAATTTTTATGAATCAAGTATAAACAATAGTAAAACAAATATATATGTATAGTACTAATTTCTTTGAATTACATGATAGTGAATCTGAAGTCTAATATATAATGTATTTTTTTCAATACATAAGTAGTTATGTAAAAATATTCATCCAAAAAAGATCTTATAAGAAGAAAATACGTATTAAAAACAAAAAAAATAAAAGTATTTATTTTGAATGATAAAACGTCTTTTTGTTTGTTGGATGGGACTAGATTGAAGTTTCGACAAATAGAAAATTTTCAGTAAATCGAAATGAATGCTGGAAAATTTAGAAATTATTTTTCTATATTTCTATATTTATTGTATCCACTATATTGACATTTAGTCTTAACCTTGTAAAATACGTATAAATACTTGGTAATATAGCTCACATAACTAATCAAGTTTCCTTTGTGTATTTGTATAAAGGAAATGGGCAAAATATACTGCAGGAATAAAAAAACTCAACAGAGTTTTATTAAGTAAATGATTTTGGCACGTTAGATTTGCAAAGTATTTTTGTGAAATCAATAGCTAACAATTATTGCTACAGCAACCATGAAATTCTTATGGAAATATCTTCTTTTATTTTACATGTAGGACATACATATCACCCCAAATTATATTATACACTAGCTTCACCCGGTATGATTCGCTACCCCTATTGATGGCGATAACTAATATTTATTTTGTATGGGGGCTACTACTTCCCATATGCCTACCCGCCCTATTCTCATCTCAACTACAAAATGAAGAAGATTACTCCCCCCAGGGATGAGACTGTGAAATTTTGAAGAATATCGATCCATCGATTTAGCTGTCTGTAAGGATCAAACAAATACAGATTCAGTTGTATATATACATATATTGATAATAGCAACTATTCAGTTGTAGAAATTATTTTATAGTTATGATTAAGATAATAAAAATAATAAAATATAAAAAAACCTTTCTAGGCCAATAAATATATATTACAAACGCAAATTCATGAATAAAGACATATGCAAAGATATGAAATATAAAAAATAACGTATTATAAAAAATTTTATAACTAAACCTTACTATATATCTTTTACATTTTTGGCTATAGAATCCACATATATATAAACTGGACCAAGAATATGCAGAATTATGGTGCTTAAAAATTCAAACGCAAATAACTCGAAAACTATAAGAGATAAATAGGTCTTATCAGGGCCTACAACAATATATAAAAATATTTGAAATCGGACGAGAAACAAAAATTTTGCAAGCGATTAAAAATTTTTTATGTCAGAGGTACGTAACTTTGAGCCCCCTTAGCTCCGCCCCTGGGGGGATTGTTGTTCTCCCCTTCCATACATAACATTGTACACTCCTCTGCTACGCCTATACCAGATTTCATGAAAATCCAACCGGCCGATCAGAAGTTACAGATTTATTTCCAAAAAATTTCGATTCTGCCCCACATGTCCTATTTATCTCTTATAGTTTTCGAGTTATTTGCGTTTGAATTTTTAAGCACCATAATTTTGCATGTTCTTGGTCCAGTTTTTTCATATATACTAGTATTTCCGACCGATTTTATTAGTTTTTTTTCTTAACTTGTTAAAGAAAAAAATTATCTATTGAATAAACAAATTTGAAGTCAATATCTTTACCGAGTCCAAAAATAAACGATTTTGAATTTGAAAATTGCAAAAAAGACGACTTTTTGTGTTTTTTTAGCCGAAAAAGTATCTACACTCTTTTTTATCTAAGATAAAATTTTCTTTAGCAACATATAATAATTTTGCACTTTTCTGAAACTCAACTTCACAGAGATGGGCTTGTTTTTTATCTCAAAGCCATCTCTGTGAAGTTGAGTTTCAGAAAAGTGCAACTCAACTTCACAAAGATGGGCTTGTTTTTTATCTCAAAGCCATCTCTGTGAACAGAAATTATTCGATTATTCGAGAAACAATTTTTTTTCTTTTCGAACCAACAAAATTTTTAAATTTAGAATAAAAAATTATTCGATCAATTTTTAAAGATTCGATTAATCGAATAATTATCCAAAACAAGTAATTATTAAATTATTATACCTTTTTGAAATTATAAGTCTAAAAAGAATTGTTTATTTGGAAAACTCTGCTGAAAATGTGATATATAAATGTGTAAACTAAGTTTTAGTAGAAAATAGAATAGCTTTCCTAAAGAGTTAATCAAAGAATTAATCACACATCTATTTTTAATAAAAAAAAATAATCGTTTTAAAGCTATTCTTTATAA